>OY728151.1:450446779-451666833 GCA_963277665.1 Viscum album | reverse complement strand
GCTTTCACTTGTTGAACTGTGAGTTTGTATCTGAGCTTTTTCTTTGTCCTTGTTCTTTGAAGTAGTAGTCTTGAAAGCCACTGATTTCCTTTTTGGTTCATCCTCTTACTCTTTATTTACCTTGAGTTATTCCTTATACATCATAAGCTTACCAATGAGTTCTTTGACATGTAGAGTAGCAATGTTACATGACTCTCTAATTGAAACAGATGTGCCTCTCCATCGGTCTGGTAAACATCTCAGTATCCTCATAATTTTTTCCTTTGATAGAACAACCTTTCCAAGTGAATTAATTGTGTTAACTATCTCATTGAACCTGAGATACATATCAGAAATGGGTTCATCGGTCTTCATTTTAAAATTATCATATTTAATAGTACAAGTATTTAATCTCATTTCTTTAACATTGGTTGTGCCTTTATGAGAAACACCCAAGGTATCCCAAATTTTAAAAGTAGTTTTGCAAGCAGAAATTCTATTAAACTCTTCATCTCCTAGAGCACAGTACAAGGCATTCATAGCTTTATAATTATTATTGTAGGCAGTCTTTGTAGGTTCATCCCAATTTGTTCTTTCAATTTCTGTAATTTTATATTGATATTCTATAGCAGTCCAAATATCAAAACCCATGCTTTCTAAATGAATTTTCATTTTAAGCTTCCACTGGGTATAGTTTGTGCCATTGAAGAAAGGTGGCCGGTTAGTAGCATCACCCTCTAGTCTATTGTCCATAACTAGATTTTAGAAAGTATAATTAAATAGATAAAATTTAGAACTAATAGAAATTTAATATCTTTAAAGATGCAACTAAAATCACAGTTGAAAAACAGAGTATTTCAAAAATCCTTAAACAAAAACAACCTCTGATACCAAATGTTGGTCGAAGTGGATACTTAAGAGGGGGGGGGGTGAATTGAGTTCCAATTGAAAAAAATTCTGTTAAAATATTTTCTATTTAAAGTCCCCCAATTTATAAAACAAGTTAAAAAGTAGTGAATTTATACAGATTGTAAATGTTCACTTAGCTTCTCTAAGATTTATTAGGTCTCAGTTAATTTAACCACAAGATCAAACTAACTTTTTAAACTAACCTACTGATTTACAATAAGTGTAAATACTTGCTAATTTAACTATCAAAGTATCTTTAAAATAGTTTTGTATTTCAAAGTAATAGCAGTGGAGTATAAAATATATATGTAGTATACTTTAAAATTAAACTAAAGATGCACATCAGATGTAACAAGAGGTTTAGTCTCAAGCTGAGACTTAGTCCTCTCAAATTTATATAAATTTGATCCACACCTTGGATCGGGGTTAACAACAGTTTACACAACTGTCCAGGCCACGCAGGGACCTCTACCACTATTCTTCATGGGAAACAAAAACAGAGATCAGGCCACACAAGGACCTCTTCCACAGTTGACATGGGTAAACAAGAGTTAAGAGTTTTAGAGTGAGGATTTTGATATTCTCCAGTTCAGTGCGTGAGACAGTGTGTGTGTGAGATATACAGAGTACACCACACTACTCGAAAGTAAATAAACAAATCACTTAGACAGAATAGATAAGAGTTTAGAAAGCTCAAGTGATTAGCAATGCAGCTCTGGACTCGTTGGATTCAGCAGAATTGCTTCTTAGTCCTTCTCTTGTTTTTCTGTTGAAAAACAGAGTGTCACAGTTCAGCTTGTGTTCTACAAGAGTGAAAATGATCTCTTGATTCATCGTGTGTTCTTCAGTGATTTTGGATTTCACTTATGCGAGTTCTTTGAAAGTCTTTCAATCTCCTTCTTGAGAAGGATTGTTCCTTTTTGTTCAGCACAGTACTCTCTGACGTATGTATGTTCTTCTTGTTGTATCGTCACACTTTTCTTGCTTCACCACTTTCACATGTACTGAATCTTAATCTTCCTTATATTCCACATGTTCTGGCAGTAGGAATGATTCACTTTTCATAGGTACGAGATATGGTTTCTTGACATGCCAACAACTATCATTAAATAACATTAATTGCATTAAAAACATCAAATATGACCATTAGTAATATTTAAATAATATTGAAAAAAAGTTAAGAAACTGTGTTATAGTGATTATGTAAACAGTCTCTTCTTCATGGTAGATGGTTCACGGTATGAGGTTCAGGGTATGAGCTTCATGGTATGTGGTTCACGGTATGTGCTTCACGATGTCTCCATGTCACGGTGTGTAGCTCATGGTGTCTGGGTCACGGTGTGTCCTTCACGGTGTCTGGGTCACGGTGTGTCCTTCACGGTGTCTGGGTCACGGTGTGTCCTTCACGGTGTCTAGATCACGGTGTCTCGGTCACGGTGTCTGGGTTACGGTGTCTGGGTCATGGTTTGTCCTTCACGGTGTCTGGGTCACGATGTGTCCTTCACGGTGTCTAGATCACGGTGTCTCGGTCACGGTGTCTGGGTTATGGTGTCTAGGTCACGGTTTTTCCTCCACGGTGTCTCCATACTTAGACAAATACCTGTATTTAGACTTAGACAGTAATATGTAGAATATGTATTAAGCTTAATCATTAGAGAGTAAGAGACCTTGAATCATAAATATAAAGGCTTGATAATATACCCAGCCTTAAGTGTGGTGCAATGCCTGGGTTGAGATGTAGGGCCCACAACGAGGCCATTGTGCTCTAAAGGGGGAAGAATGTAACACCCCATAATGATAAAGGGTTAAACAACTAAATGATATGTCTCATGTCAACAAGGTGCACCTTCCTTTTCAGAATCCTACATGATTAGAACTCCATAGTTTAGCATGATTGGCCTGGAGTAGTGATCGGGATGGGTGACCTGTGTGTGTGAGTGAGGATAAAAGCATACTGGAAAGGACATGTGTTGGCATGTGGGGATTTTTATTAGTTAGATGAACCGTTTGGGCACGTGGGTGGGCCCTAGGGTGGGGACCACGTGTTTGTGGGGAAATTGGTGGTACTTAGAGGGCCAGGGCCTGATGGCCATGTTTTTTATAACTGTCTGCTACCATTACATTGGTAAAAGATACAAATAATAACATCCAGAAGGACTAGATAATTTAGAATTATTTGTAAAATAGATAAATACATGAGACTTTCATTACATTTGAATATAAAACGTACAACATTGTTTTTATTTTTAGGATAAATTTATTCCCTCTAGAATATCACTGCTTATAATTCAAAGTAAACTTCATGGAATCTCAGGGAAAGAAAACAAAATAAGGGTGATATCAAATTATCAATAACAATTAAGTATAATATAATCAATCATTAATCAATAAGAGTAATCAATATGGAAAGTTAAATAACTAAACACACATGACATTTAAATAAATTTACTGCATGAATAAATATGGAATAATAAATATGGTAAGTTAAATAACTAAAAACACATTCTATTTAATTAATAACTGATAATAAAATTCATCCATATATAATTTCATACTGATAATTGCTTGGATATTAATAAGTGAATACTGAATAAAGAAAATGATTAATTGTTGGACACCATGTTTCCCAGGTATATGATACATTTATCATCAATACCTTTCATAAGATGGTTTAAAACATACTGGGTAAAAACTCACGTAACTAAGGCTAGTGAAATCATTCGTACTAGTATACTACCAATGCATGAAGGGGAAATATATAATTGGGCCCCACCCATGTCATACTTCTCCAAATCATTCCTCATATATCTAATAATTGGTTTAATTCATAAAAAACGTGTCTTATCAAATATCTGTATCGAGTAAAGAATATTAATTTATCAATATTTCCCCTAAATAAAAAAATGACATTCAATGTAGAACACCATTTGTAGATATGATATATGGTTTAAGTAATAAACATATCCATGATAAATAATGTGTATATTTAGGGGAAATTTAATGTTCATAAAAACGAAACAATTAAGTGAATATTGATACTATACTTGGTAAAATCGATTATAAACCATCCAGAGAAAGAACATGGATGGTATCAATACAACTTTTACCCACCAGAGTAAGAGCAAAGGGTTTTTATCATTTATGAATATAAATCCCAAAAAAATATCTTTAAAAAAATTATTGAGGAAAATATCCTTTTCATTTTTAAAATCAATTTTTAAAACATAAAACATTTTGAAAATCACTTTCTTTGGAAATAAATTTTTTAAAAACATTTTCCTTAAAAATAACCTGGTAAACTTGAAAGGTAAGATTTAGAGAAATGAAGATCATGATGGTGGTTAATTCTAAACATGTTGTAAAAGATAAAAATAATATTCCCTTTTCAATATAAAAAAGTTAACAAATACCTTGTTCAAGAAATGATAAGAAGATTTGTTTGGAATTTTCAGTAAAATACAAATGATAATTGTTTATAAAATTACATAAAATTATTTTGAAAACATTTTTAAAAAGAGTAAAAATAGGTGATTATTCCTTTGATAAATCATTTTGAAAAAGTTAAAAACATATTTCTAACCAAAGAGAGAAATGAAGTCAGATTTTCATAAAACAATTAAGCACCAAAGAGTATAAAAATGGTACTATTACTTAAAAATATCATGAATAAACATAGTATAAGAAAATTAAATGGGATTATTAGGAAATAGTCAAATAAATTTCCTTTAATTGAAATTCAAGAATAAATAATATTGATTAAAGTGAGATTGTGAAGTAATATATTGCTAAGATCATAATATTGAAATGAGAATAAACCAATGAAGTGATTATGTGTATAAAATGTAAATCCACATAAAAAAAACATAATATAATCAAAATTCATTATACATATAATCTTAGAATATTAATGACAATGAAGATTTAATATAACTCAATGAAAGGAAATTGTGTTATGAAACTATCTACCACTTGGTAACTCTTAATTCAAATCCACTTATATGAAATAATTAAAATTAAAAATTAAAATTACATTAATAATGAATTATTCATCATATTACATGTCAAAGGGTAATTACATATACCGTATAAAAGAAATTAGGTGCATAACATTACAATATGCCTCAATGAAATGAAATTGAGATTAAATCTATTACTCTACACTTAATTTTGGTTGAAATTGACTTAAACTACTATATAGTGGTTTTAAACATGTTATTAATTTATTAAATAACGTTACTAATATTTATAATATTATATATGATCCTTTTATAACATCTTATTACCCATTCCTTAATAATATTTCATTATTTTCATTATTTTGGGAGATAATTGTCTTGTTTTCTCATGCATGTTTTGTTATGAAAGTTCCAGTTCTTATAAATATTATATAATTCAATCATCTAAATAATAATAATCATGAAATAATTATCATATTTTTACATCAATTTTACTTTTAAAACCAGTCATGAATGACTGTTATGAAAAATGAACTATGTTAAGATCATAGAGACAGTTGATCGTATGTAGACATGAGTCATGTTTCCATTTTCAATGATCATTATGTAAATATGGTAAGTAATATATTAAATTTAAATAATTATAATGATATAATAAATACTATATTATTTCTTTAAATATACACATTTATATCATCTATGTGGTGTGGTGATGAAAATATAGTCACATCGCTTCATGAAGGTGGTAGTCCACACATAATCAAATGATGTTATCATCTTTACATGAGTGAAAAGGAAAGAATTAAAATGATGTATATTATTTTTACATAATGAAAAATATATCATGAATATAATAATTGTTTCATTAATATCAAATATAATCATTAAAATTATTCCTTATCACCTTCCATGTAAAGTGTCAGTGAAAGAAGAATCACATCGCTTCGCGAGCCGGTAGTCCACCGTACACAAGAGTGATGTTAGTTTCTCCTACTGAATGGAAGATAATAATATATCTTATATCATGTCTTAGTGAAGACCTAAGGAGAATACTCAAATAAGACGTAATGTTTTTCAATAAGTATCTTTATTTTACTTCTTTCTCAATTTCATTCCCCTTTTATTTTACCATGATGATATTATAACAACATTTTAATCCATCTATTGGGAATTTTTAACAATAATTTAACAACCTAAAAACATCTCCACTTTAATCAAATGGGTTATGAAATAATTGTTCATGTGTACAAAAAACTACTGCCCCGTGAACTGATGTCATTCATTTTTCCATTCCAGCTCTCAAGATTCAATGTGATGATGGATATAAAGTATATATATGATATTTATGCCTAGAATAAGGATTATAAAATGATTGTAGGTAAGTTGGGAATTTATTTTGGAAAGTATTGTTTGAACCAAATAGGTGTGAAGGTATTAGGAAGAGAGGATATGGGGTGTCCTTTTATAAGTGGGGGAGAGGACACACTTGGTATTTTTGAGAAGAATTGAGTGATACCATATTTTTTCATGTATCATAGGGTTCCAAAATGGTAAATTATCAAACCTTATCGGTTTATTTTTCTAAATATTTCCATAAAATAGTTTTTATACAAGTTTATAGGTTATTTATACCCTTATCTTTTTAGTTTAACCCTCTAGTAAATCGATTTTTACCTCAACTATGGTAATTAATTTTTACTATATTAACTATTAGATTTGTTAAAAAATTAATTTATAATTATTAAAAATTATAAATTATTCTGATTAAAAATATGGAATAAATTTTTCCAAATTAAATTCACGTAAGTGGAAAAAATAACTTAAAATTAATTCCACAGACAGGACGAGAAAGTTGGTTTTTAAAGTGAAAATGTTCAAAAGTTTATAAAGATTCTATATCTAAAATAAATATGAAAATGATAAAAATAACCTAAATTAGATTAATAGATATAAAACTGAACTAGTTTATCTTTAAAACAATTCAAAATATAATTTATCATTTTAAATAATTTGAACAAAAAGGTAGTTTTCAACTAAAGGTTAGTATTTTTCACTATTCAAAAATCAAAAAAATCATATAAATACAAAAAATAACCATAATAAATTTTTTATATTATTATTTATAAAATTTATTTAATTATTTAAAATTAATTTTCTAAAAGTATTAAAAATTAGTTTTAAATTATGTGCATAAAGAGCAATTGATCCATCTTTTAGAAAAATATTATTTTTCATAAAACATTTTATTTTATTTTAAATGATACTTATTTTATTACTAATCAATATATAATTAATAAAAACATGTAAATTATATATTTTCATAAGTTAGTTAATCCTATTCATTCCCACCATTCCAACGGCTAGGCGATAAATATCAAATTAAATAATAATATTAATAGTATATTGTTGTTTGGAAAAACTTGATCTTGCATATAACACAAGCTAAACTCGGTATTGCATGAATTACAAACTATAGAGTATATTAATTTATTTAAAATAGTAAATATATCATAAATTTCTGGGATTTTATATTACCTTATATGATTGGTGTTACATGTCAAACACACTATCGAATATAATGTTCATATTTTGAAATTTTGGGGTGTTACAGAGATAATGTCTCCATATATTCAAGGAAAATTTACTAAAACTAACTCCAGGTCATCCTTCAGATAAATATTCTTAGGAACCATCAAAGTTATTGAGGAATAGACTATCTATTTATCATCTTGTATGAGTACCCAGTCCAAAACCCTCTTTTAAGCATCACTATAAATCACATATCCTTCCCCACTTATTGGTAATGTGATCATAAGTACAATAGTGAGCCTCTTATTCATCTCCATGGAGATCTATTCACATTTATCTATCCATAAATATTTTACTTCTTAATAAGTTATTTAGGTTACAGGGTTTGAAAATATTGAGAAGTTTCTCACAAATCATTGATAATAGTCAGATAATCCAAGGAAACTAAAAATCTATGTAACAGATGTTGGTCTAGGATATTATTTAATAAAATTTATAATTAGAGGACCCATAAATATACCATTTTGATAATATGCCCAAATAATTCTACTTTATCCATACAAAATTCACATTTAATATTATTTTTATACTACTTCCCATTCTTCAATATATTTATCATAGTGCTTAAATGCTTCTCATGTTCATTCTTTATTTTAGAGTATACAAGGATAACATCTATAAATCCTACCCAAAAGTTTTCAAGGTAATATCTAAAGACTCTATTAATTAATTTTATGAATATCTCTATATAATTCGTTAAACCAAATGGAAAGACTATGAAATCATAGTTCCCATACATTGTATGAAAGGCATTCTTTGAAATATCCTCATTTTTTACCTTTAACTAGTGATATCCTAACTGAAGGTCCACGTTAGAGAAGTACGAGGCCCTATAATTGATAATAAAACAAGTAATCAATCCATGGAATGTGATACATGATCTTCATCCTAATTTTATTGAGCTTATGGTAATCGATGAAGAGGCGCATTAACCCATCCTTCTTCTTGACAAAGTGAATAGGGGCACCCTATGGTGAAGCACAAGGGTGAATGAACCCATTGTCCAGATTATCAGGTATCTTATCCTTTGGTTATTACAATTCAATAAGGATTATTGCATAAGGAATCTTTGATATTAGTAGATATATAGGTTAAAGTTCAATTAAGAACTCAAGATATCGGTCAAAAGGAAGATCATGCAACTCTTCAGAGAATGTGCCTATTTATTCCCTTACAATGGACATGACTTCAAGAATGGTCCTCTACTTTGTTTCAAACATTTGATCAATATATGATTTATTACCAGGCAATAACATACATTTTTTTAATGAATATTAAAAAGTATATCTATCCACCTCCTAACACTTTTATAGAATCAAAGGATAATTTAGGACGTGTAAAGTGATTTCTTTATTCTAGAAGTTGATATGGACTATATATAAAGATATCCAGTTCATTATTAGTATAGCATTTAATTATACTATAGGGACTATTACAAGGTTTTTGGTAAGGTTCATCCCACAAAGATTTAATTGTTAGGATTTTAACACCCTGAGATTTTTTGAAAAAAAAATCAAATAAATTTTACCTTTTTTATATTTTTCATCACACGCAACACTATGTTTAGCTTGTATCACACTCAAAACTGATTTTAAACGAGACATGACATACTTTAAAAATATTATTATAGTTATCACATAGCAATTGGAATGTATTGTATGAATAATATTAACTAAATTATGAAAATATATGGTTTACACATGTATATAAAATGAATTATTTGGTGTCCAATTAATTAGAAATGAAAATAAGAATCATTTTAAAATAAATAAAACCTTTTGTTGAAAAACAATTTTTCTAGGAAAAAATATATTTTACTAAAATAAATTAAAAAATAACTTTTGGTTCCATATTTTAATTAATTTCACATATTATATATTTAATAAAATATTTAACATTCATATTATGTGTTTTCTAAGCATGAGATAAGAATAAATCCAATTTTATGTTTAAACTGTATTTTGCTAAAAAATAGTTTTGTCACCTTTTAAAAACTTATTTTAAAATTAAAATTTTCCACCTGTAAAATTTATTTGAAAAAATGAAAATATTTTTTTAAATCATCATTTCAAAATTATCTTGGAGTGAATTTTTGATAATTCTATGAAAAGATAAAATTTTCAATGAATAATGAAAATTACTAGTTTTTATTAAGAATTTTTTATTTCTTTTAAATCATTTTAAAACATAAAAATTATTTTAAAATGGGTTTTAAAGTAAAATTAGTTTAATTATATATAAATTAATCCAATTTAGGTAATTCTAATTATTTTCTTATTGAATTTTGATATAATTTTTTTTAAACTTTTGAACATTTTCTCTTTAGAAAATCACTTTCTCATAACATCTCTTGGTTTAATTTTAAATTAAAAATTTCCAATTATGTTAATGGAATTTTGAAAAATGGATTCAATATTTGGAATCAAAATAATTTATATTTTATAACAATTTCAAATTTATTTTTTACCATTATTAATATTAAAAGAAGTAGACATTACTTACCGTGGTTAAAGTAAAAATGAGTTTACTAAGGGTTAGACTAAAAATATAAAGGTTAAAATTATCTAGAAACTTTTCTTACACCCATTGGATTGATATATTTAAACATTATCAACTTTAAGGTTTGATAATGGCCCATTTTGGAGCCTTTTAGAATTTGAAAAACATGGGTAAATCTTTTTATTTTTAAAAAGTACAAGTATTCTACTCACCTCACTTATAAAAGGTCACCCCTCTCATCCCTAACCTGAAAATTTAAAACAAATTATTAATGAAAACACTTTTTAAGGAAATTTTGAACCCTAAAATATTACATATAGCACAAAATTTCAAACCACATAGAAAATTATAAATCTAACACTTCTCCTTCCCTCTTTACACTGTCAAACCCATTTTTTTTGGACAATCCCTACCACAATCCCTTACTTAATTCCCTACTCACATACTAAAATCCTAATTTTGATTAGAAATCCAACCTAGGAAGGATTTATGTGTAAAACTAAAGTGTTTCCTCAAATACTAGATAAAATCCCTAGACTTTCATTTTTTTTATTTCTTATTTCACTTCCTTTAATTTTTCTAACTATAATAAAATAATAACGTCACTCGTGTGTATGGAGAACTACCACCTCATGCACCAGTGTGATGTGTTTTTAATTTAAATTTTACATGTATGTTAATAAAGATACATTAAATGAATATATATGATATTTTTAAAATATTTATAATTTTTTAATTATAATATCACATATACCTTCTTACTTTATATTCTATATGAATACGATAATGTCGCTCGTGTGTATGGTGGACTGCCACCTCACAAAGTGATGTGATTCATTCTCCATGTAAAATTTACTTGTAAGGTAATAAGGATAGTTTTAAATAAAAATGTGTTATATATATATATTACATAAAAATGATTATAAAATGGTAATATATTATTTACCTTTATTTCTTTTAATCCATTGATAGAATGAAAATAACCTTCATGCGTATGTACGACCTACCATCTTTATGAATATTGTATTTCATTTTCTATCCCTCAATTTTATGGATTAATCTAAATAAATATATACTATATATATCTGATATTTATATAATTTTTAAAAATATATATATTATGGAACCCTGATCAAATTAAGAGGGCCGAAAAAACCAAATCAAAACATACACAAAAAATAAAGCAATTATTACACGAAACATGACTTTAACATGGAATTGTTAATAAATAGGTAATAAAAGGTCACAAGTAAATCATATATGGTATGATATATATGTATAGTACTATAATATATATATATATATAATAAACTTATATTTATTATACAAAAGGTTTGAACATCTACGAATGAAGTCAAGACTTGAGGTAAGGGATTTATGTTACTTTTCACTTCTTTGATACACATGTCATATTCACCACATATTTATTTTATGCGGTTTATATAATTACCATGAATGTATTTTATGAGTATTATCCTGAAAATTATGGGGATTTATATATGAATTTTAGTATCTATCTATCATGGGGTTTATAGTTCAAAAGTTACTAAAGTGGTAAAAGATTTTTGCCTCAATTTTCCTTCTTTGGTACAAAAGTTATATTATGAACCAATATTATTCTATGAGGTATATATACTGAACCTTTTAAATTTTATATCATGAATATAATTATTTTTATGATATTAAAAGTTTCATTTTATGTTATTATTTTATAGGTCCCATGATTCAAAAGGTACCAAAGTGGTAAAGGTTTGATGTTACAATCTCATTCTTTATCAGGATTGTTAATGTTTATACTTTCAATAATGAAATATTATGATCCATATCTCAATAAACTCATGAAATTTATTCTAATATAGTTATGAAATTATAATACATTTTTTCCATTTATTTTTCTCTATTTATGTACTCAATAGTTTAAATGAATGTTTTTAATAAAATAAGATTTTATTTATATCTTCGATTGAAAAATATTTTTCTTCAATATCCATGTTTAAAAGAAATATTTTAAAGAAGTTTTGAAAAATATCATAATATTTTAAAAAGTAATTTTAGCACTTTTTTTACTTATTAAAAAATTTTAAAAGGAATCTTGTTTTTCATTTTCGAAATATGATGTGATTTTAACTTTTAATAAAAATTTAAAAGGAATAATTGTTTTAAAGTGTATGTAATTAAGGGAATTTAACACCATCATGACCACTCAGTTTTTTAAATATTCCTTTATAAGTTTATATGTTTATTTTTAAAGAAAATAATTTCAAGAATATTTTATGAATTTTTATTGAATTTCAAAATGGAAAGGATATTTTACTCAATAAATGTTTTAAATTATTTTTAAAATATTACTTTATAAGTCTCATAAGTTATTTAAAAAAATTAATTTGAAATTTTTTTATATTTTAAAACATGTTTTTCAAAGTAGAAATGTTATTTTCCTCAAGAAATGTTCCAAGTGATCTTTCAAAACCATTTTCATTCTAAGATGAAATCCTTTGATGTTACTTATGCTTTACTTGGGATAATATTTAATGATAACATACTTATTATTTCTCTAGATGGTTAATTTTTGTGTTGGGGAAATTTTTATGAAACCAATTTATATTTCATGGGTTATTATATAGTGAATTGATGAAATGTCTATAAATCCCATTTTCTTTACATGGGATATGATGTGATGATATCATGAATGTTTTGTGATATTATGGAACACATAAGTATGGTTTTCATTATTAGATGGGTGGGACTTATATCTCCCTCCAATAAATTAGGCAAAACATTATATCTTATATGATAATAATGGGAAACAAGTTGATGGGATTAATCCACTATGGGAAATAGGTGAGTCTTAATCCACAATGGTAAACAGGTGTGTTTTGATCCACAATGGGAAAGAGGTGAAAATTCCTAATCCACTATGTTGATGGTCTTGGTAGTTATCTTTGACATATAAAATATTTTTCTATATTTATTATTGTGAAAAAAATTTATGACATGAGATTATTTTTTGTGATTAATTTATGATGATTTATCACTCTTATGGGATTTGTTTTCTGAAATAATAAAGTTTTATTCCATGACTCATGTTTATGATATATGACAAGTTGGGTATGAAATTCATATTTTATATTCATGATCACATACCCTCATGCTTATATTATTATTTTATATGATCATAGATTTATATCTCCTATGCTTACCCTTATGGAATATCTGATCTCACCCTTTCTTATTTTTCCTACCTCAGGTTATGAAGAATGGTTTATATAGGGTATTCCTAAGAGGATTACTATATGAGAAGACCATTGTGGTATATGTTGAATATCTTCCATGAAATAATATAATTGTGTTACTAGAATCTAAATACACTAAAATATTACTATCCTCAGGCATGCATTTATAAAATGTATTGAATATTTATCTAAAAAGATGTGATCTTTATATATGAAAATCATAGACCCTTATAGTTTGTATCAGAGAATATGTTTAGTTAATATTTAAAAACTAGGATAAAAAAACATTAGTGAGATACTTAGGGATATTTATATGGATATTTTTAGAGATATGTCTAAGGATAAGTCCAAGGATGAGTCAAATTATAGGAAAAAATCCTGGAATTTTATTAAAGGATGGAGCGAGTGGTTTCCAAGCAATTAAATTTTTATGTGGATACTAAAGGTGGATATGGATCTGGCATAGAGGTACCTAGGTATAATAAATATAAAAATGGTTCATTGAGTTATACTTGATTGTCACCTGGTATATGACAATGGGCCTTTCTACACACCTAGTTTGACACTGCTAGGGGATATGCTTTGGAAATTCAAAAAATATTTTTGAACCATCATGGAAGATTTAAATAATGACCATGAATAACCTTGGGTAAGCCTAAGGTTTCATATCTTTAAAATAAATTGTCACGATTTAGACATCCTATAAGTTATTTTCATGATTATGTGGTTTCTCTCTATAAATATTATTTCTCACACTATGTTTTTTGGTTTTATTCAATGACCGGAACCAAAAGAAACTAGATTAATATTGAATGTGATATAAAATGTACTGATGAGAAACCAAATCTAATGATGACTATAGTGAAGGAAATTTTGATTAAGATCAGTCATTTATCATGATATATGATTAACAACTTGCACCTTAACTAACTTTCATACTCACAAAAGAAGAGAAGGATAAAGTCTATTGAGAGTTAGGGTGTGAAGACCATGGATAAAATAAGATTTAGTTTTCTATATGTAAATAATGTGGGAAGAATCACTATAGGTAATGTATCAAAGGAATGATAAGATGTTTTATTTGTAGATAATAATGACACAGATTAAGTGATTGGTGAGAAAATTTGAAAATTTTAGTTAACATAATGGATGAGAATAATGGTTACCCTAAGGAATAATCAATGTTTGATTTTTATAAATATGGAAAGTATGGGAATTATACAAATTAATGTAATAAGGGTAAAGCTCAATAATAGGATTAGAAATTTTGTGCAATTAAAGGTTTTGTTGTTTATGATGAAGAGACTATAAATAACATATGAAAGGAAGGAGAAATTATAAAATAAGATAACGAATCCTGGTTAATGGTTTGAGAATGAAGTGGGATGATTAAAGTGTTTATATATTGGAACTCAAGAATTATGTTATCTGAATTATGAAATATTTAAGTATTTTTCATTATAAGTTTTTCATTAATTATTTTCTAAAATATGTCAAATGGAACCGATGACCTAGAAAATTGATTTAATGGAAAGGTGATATTTATATAAAACACATTATTAAAGGAAGATAACTCTTAATATGTTCATGATGTTAAGATAATAATGTTGGGATAAAGAGATAATGGATATTAATAAAGTAAATTGGTGAGTATTGATGACCTTGGAGCTAGTTAAATATTTTTGGACAAAGTGGTTTATGTTATTATTGATAAAGTTTACCACATTATTAGATTTATAGAATATATTCAATAATATGTGGTTTTATTCAAGTAATGAGGTAGTATGTATGTTTTAATTAAGTTTTTATGGTAATTATATATATTAACATGTTTCAATAAAATATATGGCTAAGTTATACAAATATTTGGTATGTGATAATTAATAGAAACTTTATGATATTTAAGGGATTAATGTTAAGTTTATTTTTGAAAATTTAGAGACTTTATTTATAAATTTTAAATTTTGGAAGTTTCATATGGTTAAACATTTATGGAATGGTTTAAGTTGAACTTTGTAAGATTTTTTATATATTAATGTATTATTTCACCATATAAAGATTTATACGTATTGGATAACTTGTGCTAACCATTTTATTTGATGATAACTAGAGATAAAAGTAATAAATTATCATTATATTATGGATCTTGTGATACATTAGTGCTTCAAGAATAAAAATTTCAACTTCATTTATTAGAGTAAGTGATGGAGTGGAAATAGATCAACAAAAGAATAAATTTTTTTTATAATATAAAGGAAATCTAATCCCTAGGCATATGATTTACTTTGATATTCTTGATTGTATCAGAATGGTAGCCAATAAATTTTGTTCTTCCACTAAACCTATATCAAGTCCATTATTTTTTCCATGAATCTATCCCGAGGAATTATATACCTGATCCTTCACATGTGTTGAAATCAAAGGGCATACCACTAGAGTATGATATTTCTTATGAGGATCAACCAGTGGAGATCCCAGATCATACAAAGAAAGTTATACATTAAAAGAATACTCACCTGGTCAATGTTTTTTGGTGAAACTACCATCTTTATATCATCATGTCAAAATTATCTTAGATTTAATTTTTGATAATTTTCTGAAAAGTTAAATTTTTCCATGAATATTGAAAATACTGGGTTTTATTACTAATTGTAATTTATTTTAATGCATTTAAAAACTTTAAAATCATTTTAAAATGGATTTAAATGTAAAATTATTTCAATTATATATCAATAAATCAAATTTAGTTCATTTTAATCAATTTAATTTTTAAATTTTATATAAAAACTTTATAAATTTTTTAAAATTTTATCTTTGGAAAACTGATTTCTCATCGTGTCTGGGGATTTAATTTTAAATTAAAATTTTCCACTAAGGAGAATTGAATTTTTAAAAATATATTACATAATTTTAATTATGATAATTTATGTTTTATAATAATTTCAACTTAATTTTTGACCATTATTAATAGTAAAATCATTAAAAATTAATTATCACAATTAAGGTTAAAATGGGTTAATATGGGGTTAAACTAAAAAGATAAGGGGTAAAATGACCTAGAACGTTTTACAACACCTATTTTATGACCATATTTTGACATTATAACCTATAATATTTAATAATTTCCCATTTTATATCATTTTAGAATGTAAAAAACATATTTACACCATTTTAGTTTAAAAAACTATAAGTGTGCCACTCACCTCACTTATAAAAGGCTACCAAGTCTTGTCCCCTCCACTGTTCAGAATTATAAAACCATTTGGTTTGGAATATAACTACCCAAATACCATCCTTAAATACCTCATATCATCCTAAAATCATTATTTTTATCATAAATTCAACCTTTAAAGGCTTTAGTTGTAAACCTAAAGAGGCTTTCTGAAGAAGAGGTAAAATCCTTAAGCTTATGTTTTTGTTTTATTTCTTCTTCCACCTCATTTAATCTATTAAAAATATTCAAAAATAATAACACCAGTATCTAGAATATACTAAGATTTTATAATTTTAATGTCATAACCTAAATTCATCTCCTCTTCCATCAAATGGGATACAAAATCATCATTCGTGTGTACGGAGGACTACTGCATTGTGAACCGATGTTATTCATTTTCCATCACCACCTCTCACAGATAGATTTAATGATAGATTTAATTTTTATATATAATATTTATGATATTATTATATCAATTTAATTATATTACTGCATCTACCTTCTTAACTCTATACCTGTTAGAAAACAATAATGTCACTTGTGTGTACGGTGGAATACCACCTCACGAACAGATGTGATATGTTTTTCATTTTTATTTTACTTGGATAGTAATAAAGATAGATTAAATTAATATATATTATATTTGTAAAATATTTAGAATCATTTATTTATGTTGTCACATATACCTTATTTCTTTCCATTTTGTGGTAATATGATAACGTTGCTCATGTGTACGGTGGATTACTACCTCACAAAGCTATGTGATTCTTTCTTCATGTACACTTTATAGGAAAGGTAATAAGGATAGATTAAATAAAAATATGTATTATATATAATTATATGTGACATAAAAATTATTCTTTAATGGTAATATATTGTTTAAATTTATTTATTTCAATCATTCGGTAAATGGAAATAGCATTCATGCATTTGTACGACCTACCATCTCCATGAATGGTATATTTCATTTTATATTTATAACTTTCATGGATTAAAATAAATAAATATATACTGAATATATATTATATTTATATTATGTTTAATATTATGTAGATAATGTATCCATGATCAAATTAAGAGGACTAAAAATACCAAATCAAAACATACAAGAAAAACAAAGCAGTTATGACCCAAAACATGACTTTAACATGGAATTGTTAATAAAAGAGTAATAAAATGTCAAAATTAAATAATATATGATTTTATATATATAATTATGGTTCTATAATATATTTATAATATACTTATATTTATTATACATGATTATTGAACATATACGAAGGAATTCAAGACTTAAGGTAATGGATTTTCGTCTCACTTTTTACTTATATGAGAAAAATGCCATATTCACAACCTATTTATTTTATGTAGTGTATATAATTCCCATGAATTTATTTTATTATTATTTTAATCAAAATTATGGTTATTTACATATCCATTTTAGGATCTCTCTTTGATGGGGTTTATGGTTTAAAATTTACCAAAGTAGTAAGAGATTTTTGCCTCGATTTTAATTATTTGGGAAATAAGTTATGTTATGCACCTATATTATTCTATGAGGTTTATATAATACCCATTTTAAATGTTATATCATTAGTATAATTATTTTAATTATATTTAAAGTTTCATTTTATGTTCTTATTTAATGGGGCCTACGATTCAAAATATACTATGATGTCAAAATCTCATTATTTATCGAGATTATTAATGTTTATGATTTAGATGATGAAATATTATGATCCATATCTCAATAAAATAATTAATTTCCTTATCCAATGGTTATAACATGATAATATTTTTTTCCTTCATTTTCCTCTCTTTATGTACCCAATAGTTTAAAATGATATTTTTAAGAAAATATGATTTTATTTCTCTCTTCGGTCAAAAATGTTTTTTCTTCCATATATATGTTTTCAAAAAAAATGTTTTAAATTTTTTTTGAAAAATATTTTAATATTGTGAAAGTTCATTTCTACCCATATTTTACTTTTCAAAAAAATTAATAGGAATCTTATAGTTACTTTCTGAATTAGGTGCTTTTTATTTTTACCAAAAATGTTAAAGGAATCTTTGTTTTAAAGTGTACGACATGAATTTTTTTGTCATTATGAACAATAAATGTTTTAAATATTAATTTATAAGTTTAAAAGTTTATTTTCAACAAAAAGTATTTCTAAAATATTTTATTAATTTTTATTAAATTTAAAAATGAAAGGATGTTTTTCTTAAGAAATGTGTTAAATAATTTTTAAATTATTCTTTATCAGTTTTCACGGTTAGTTTTAAAGAAAAGGATCTTGAAAATATTTTATGTTTAAAAAAGTTTTTTTTAAAATGGTAAGGAAATTTTCCTCAATAAATATTCCAAGTGATATTTCAAAATATTTTTCCATCTAAGATGAAATCCTTTTATGTTACTTATACTTTACTGGGAAAAAAATTGAATGATACCATCCTTATTATTTCTCTACATAGTTAAATTTTATATTGATTAAATGTTTATGAAACCAATTTATTTTTCATTGGTTATTCTATAGTTAATTAATGAAATGATTATGAAACTCATTATATTTACACAGGTTATGATTTGATGATATAATGAATGTTTTATGATATTATAGTACATATAAGTATGGTTTTCATTATGATATGGGAAGGAATTATATCTCCCGAAAATGCATTGGGTAACACTTTATATATCATGAAATAAAAATGAAAAATAAGTCAATGGTCTTGATCCACTATGGGAAATTGGTGATTCCTGATTCACTCTAGGAAATAGGTGTATCCTAATTCAAAATGGGAAATAGGTGATAAGTCCTGATCCACTATGTTGATGGTCTAGGTAGTTAACCTTTATATATGAAATAATTTTATATATTTATGATGGTTTCACACTTTTATGAAATGAGTTTATGGTTCATGACTGATTTATGATGATTTCTCACTCTTATGGTCTATGTTTTCTAAAATTTTGAAGTTTTATTCCATGAATCAGGTTTATGATATATGAAATATTAGGTATGAAATTCATATGTTATGTTAATAATTGCATACCCTTATATTTATCTTATTATTTTATATGATCATAGATTTATATCTACTATGTTTACCCTTACTAATCATTTGAGATCACAATTTATTATATTTCTTTCCCGAGGTTATGAAGAAAGTTTTAGGTAGGGTATGCCTAAGAGGATTATTATGTGAGAAGATAATTCTATGAGATGTGAAAGATCCTTCATGAAATAATAATACTTTGTTACTATTCTCTAAGGAAACTAAACTATTACAGTCCTCACGTGTGTGTTTATGAAATATATTGAATATTCATATAAAAATATGTGATATTTATGTATAAAAATCTTGGGTCCTTAGAGGATTTATATACTTAAGATGAAAAAATTGAATAATTTATCATATTCATCGATAATCCAACGTCCATAGTTTTTGGTAGTTTTTAAATAGTTTCACTAAATTTTTATGATATGAAGGAATACATAGAACCATAATCAAAGAGTATTCTCACCATTATTGAATGAATAAATAGTGTACATGTCACGATGTTATTGTATTGATCCACCCCAATAAGTAGTGATATTATAAGACCTCCCTTTATCTCTTCGACATATAGGTTTTTTTCATAATTTATCTTTGATAACCCTTGTATTAGTTCACTACTTTAGATAATTTCTATGTACCTTTTAGTTGAAACATTAGACCATATGATGAGGATTTACTAGGAAATTATTTTCCTTTATCCTATTAGTGGATTCTTCATCTCACTTATATAATTAATAGATCATTTTCCCTTCTTTTCAGACCTGAAAAATTTCATGGTCCCCATGAGATAGTTCCCAAGATGTTTTTTCCCAAACTTTTTTACATGTTGGAAGTTGGGCATTTTTCCTCTTATGAGATTTATTTAGTGACCCATATGAATTGAATTCCATTATTTAATTTTTATCTCCAGTCCCCTAAAACTACTGAAAATAACTAATTTCCATCTAGGATTTCAAGGAATATTAGGAAAATTCCTCATAACCATCAAATTCCTAAATTTAAAAATATCTATATAGACTTGGTCCAATCCTACCAAAGAAGTAGTCGATCTTAAATTCAATGTTAATTAAAAATACATATGTTTATAATGAAATCCTTGTAAAGTTCACTACATAATACCTGATTGATTTATCATCATTTTACTTAAGTGTAAGTAATTACATATCCATTTTAAGATATATATTGTGAGTAAAATATTTATTGATAAATATCCTCTTTAATTTATCTGAGTATATAGATTCTATATCATCGTTGGTCTTCGTATTCTTGATCAGTGCCCACCACTGACTATCTTCACCCTCAAGATAATATATGGTTAGTATAAATATTAATTACTCAAATAATTGAAGGATAAATAATATTTACTTTATGGAAATAATACATTATTTAGGGATTATAGGATCAGAAGATGAACTAAAAGTTGGTGGTCTCTATCATATAAAGGAATAAAGTGAAACTTGATCTCGTAGAAGGAATTACATATGATTCAAGTTATTATTTATATCTTGAGCTAGTTTTATCAGTACTATCTTGAATTTATCGACACCCTCTCCCATCATGTTCAATATTTCATTATGGAAATCATCACATTTACCATTGCATAATTTTTTAGCATGGATCCTCTTATTTACATCCATTTTATGAAATAAAATAAATTTAAGGGTGAGAGAAAAAAATGGATATCTATAAACTTGTAATAAATAACCCATAAATTAAATATATACCTTATCTATGAATTTCAAGGTCTTAATCTTGTTTATCTATGGTAATTACCAATTAAGTCTTCTAACATAACATTATATATAAATCCTTCATAATGGTTTGTAAAGATCACACGAATTATCCAAAGAAAATACCTCAAGAGTGTTAAAATAGGTGTGCAGTTATTCCTATTTTTTATGTACTAAGTTTTGATCAAGTTAATACCCAATCCACCCTTTTCAGGGTTATTACTCCTAGGTTTATTTTTAAAAGAGATTGCATACACTTGTAGTATTCAAATAGGTATTTCATTACAAGGAAAACCAAATACTTAAAAATTTTCCAATGTATCATAATATTATCCTATACTTATACTTATACTAAGGGTTTTCAAAAAACAAGCTCTAGTACTAATCCCTAAAATACTTTACCTTCCCCTGATACCAAATATATCCACACAAGCCTTAAATACTTTTTATTTCATGATTTTTAACATAGTTTACAAAAAAATAAAAGTATCAATATTTCTAGTTTCTTGGTAGTTTAGGCACATAAGTACATAATCTTAAACATAAATAACATAATATATGTTTAAAACTCCACATATTAGTCTTAAATCAAAAAATTTTATATACTACATCGGATTTCCTAGGGAAAAAATAAATATATAAAAGGGTGAGTTGGGAAGCCTAGTAAGGTAATAAACATGATAAAAATCATATCATATAAGAAAATTGTCATACAAGATATCATAGAATAGAATTACCATAATCAAGGGAAATTTTCAAAAGGAAAGGATATTATAATATCATGGAATCATAAACATATGAAAACAAAATAAAGTATAAAATCATAAGCATGGGTTAAGGTTCAATCCTAAGACCGTCATCACATACTGGAAAATTTCCCATAGTGTATTAGGTTCACTCCATAATAATATACATGGTATATAATGAGATAAAAACATTACCCAATGCATTGGATGACTATATAATTATATGCCTACCTGTCACATAACATTGTGTTCTTAAGATAACATCCCATACACCATACATGGTATTTTATGAGATGAAAACATTATCCAATGCATCAAAGGATTATATAATTCTAGTCTAACCCATAATATAATGAAAATAATAATATACACATGCATACATGTGAAACATTAATAAAATAAAACATACATATATCATAATCATGATAAAACCCATGAGAAAGAAGTGGGTTTTGATAATCTAGTCTCAGAGAATAAATAAAGACTAAATTATAAGAAATCTTAGAATAAGGGGTTAAATAATTTTGGATATTCATAAAGTAATATATTACTTTGAATATCGAGTTCCAATTTTGAAAAATTCTAGAGAATAATCATGGAGAAATAAGAATAAAAATAAACCACATAGGTGATGCTTTTCGAAATGAGCAAAGGGTATTTTAAGGAAGGAAAGGAATTATTATTTTAATTTAAACCAAAATTGAACCAATATGGTTATCCATAAAATTATAGGGGATTTTATAATAAATTCATGGTTAAAAAAATTATATGTATGTTGAAGTTGTCATGAAATAAGAAATCATAATGTTTACATAAGTCGGGTTGACATAAATTTTTGGATTTCAAAGGAAACTCAAAACATGTATTAACCACAAAATAAAGGTAAATTAAACTTTATTTATATTTAAGGAGCATATATAAAATATGGATGAAATATATGAGATGAAAATATATATAGGTGTAGAAAAAGGAAGATAATGTTCAATCTGAAAGTAATAAGGGTGGTTTGGAATATCCCTTTCCTTTAGTCCTGATTCACTTTTCACTTTTACTTAACTCCCTAAATAATTAAATTACTTTAATGAAAAACATTACTAATAAACTTATTTCTATATATTTAATTTATTAAGTTCCATTTATTACCATTTTTTATTTATTTTTAATATAATTTATATTTATATTTGTTACTTGGAGTTGTTCAGTTAATTAATCTATAACCTTTTCAATTTGTTGACTGTGGTCAATAGTGTTGTAAAATAACATTCTAATCACCATAATTTTGGAGTTTTATTTCCTATATTATTAAATTTTCACAATATTTATGAAATTTCATAGGTTATCCCAAAATATACCCAAATTAAGATAGCTTCCTTGATCAGTTCATTTATAGTGGTTAAAGTTACTATAACTGTTTATTATTATTATTAATTTTAGACTATCATATATTATCATTATAGAATATTAATATTATTTTAAATATATTTTTTATACAATAAATAAATTTCTAAAATTATTCTTGTTAGGAGGTTGGGGGAAATTAGAATACATCGTTCCGTTGAGGTGGTAGTTCATACATACACGGACGATTCTATCATTTTTCATAGAATAGAAAGGGGTATAAAATAAAAAAATTATCATTTAAGAATAAGAATAATTATATAATAATTATATATTTTCATTAAATAACTCTTTTATACCAACCACTTAAGAAGTTTCTGAAAAATAAACTCATCATTCATAGAGGCAGTAGTCTGCACAAACGAAGGACGATGTTTTCATTTTTCATAAGGATTTTAGAAGAAAATATAAAATGGGTTTTAAATTATTATAATAAAAATTTAGAATATTAAAAACTATGATTTAATCATTAATTCATGGATATTAGTTATTTTATGTGGTGTAATAAGAAAATAACTTTGAAAGTTGGGTTGAGAGCATTACCTCTTCCTTTGAAAGTTATTCATTTGGTGACTCCGTAAGGTTTCATAGATTGGACTTTTCAAAAGGATAAGGCTTTTAGTATACAGGGAGGTGGTTGAGGAGATACTGAGGATTATTTTTTGTTGAGATATATCTTTTTAATGTGTGGATATATTGATATTATGTGAGATATTTTTATAAGTAAAGAGAGTGCAATTTTTGTTAAATCTCTTTACTTCTCAATAATTTCCTTACATTATTCAAGGATAAAGGATCCAAGAAAGGTAAATAATGGACTGGGGAAGGGATAAGGTCAAGTATACCTTAAATTCCCATTATCACACATGTTTTTTTATATGTTTTATACTTTTTCACTTATTAAACACCCTTTTTACCTTAATTTACCCTTATCGTGGTAACTCCATTTTTACCTTAGGTAAATAATTTTAATAAAAAAAATTAAAATTGAAATTAATTAATATTTTGAACATGATGATTTAAAATATAAAAATAATTTTCAAAAATAAAATTTATAAGGGTAATTAATTTTACTATTACCATATATAACGTGTAAAACCCATTTTTTAATGTTTGCATTAAGATTAAAATTTATGTGTGGGGTAAGATTATTAATTTTTTTGATTTTCATGAATTTATTTTATTATGAAAAAAATAAATGTTTTTTTCTTTTAGAAAAAACTGTAACCAAATTTTATAAAAAATAATATTTAATTTAAATAGGAGTCCAAACTTGTTTTTTTAGAATAAATTATTATTTAAGTTCCAAAATACTAAGAATATGTTTTCTAAGTTCAACCTAATATTTTAAACAGAATATTTTTTATTCATTAAATACATCCTATAACATACCAAATTTTTATTTCAGGTATTTTATTTGGTTTAACATGTTTTATTTTGAGACTTAGGTTGTTTATTTTTGGTTTTGGAAGAGTTATATGTGTTTGGAGGCTTAAAAAAAGAGTTTTTCAGAAATTTTCTAGATCAAACAGGTAGGACCACACCATAGTCTAATCCATTTTACACCTCAATTTTCATTATGTAAAACAAATAGTCTAAAACTCTCAGATTTTTCTATTTTATTATGTGTGACCTCCTTAATATTTTCTTATCCACTAAGACTTACATAGACTCACCATGGTTGTGGTGGTGGCTGTGGTTTGAAAAAATTCCTTAGATTTCATCACTAGGGCATGGATGAGGTCATGTGGTTGGGTTTCAAATTTTAAATGGTTGAATAACTGTTTGATCTTCTGGTACGGTTATGCCAATGATGTGAAAACTTAATTGAAGGTTTTAATGAGTTTATCTACTCATTATCCTTCATTTAAAATAGTAATTTTTTGTAAATAACCTAACCATAGTAGCTCATATTAAGTGGTAACATTATTTCATTGGTTCTAGATACAAATGATTTCATCCCAAAGGATCAAATAGTTTAGTCTCCTTGGAAAACTAGATACATACTTGAGTCTCACATTATATTTGAAATCATAAAATAAAAAATATTATTTTATTTGAGAATTCCATTATTACATTTAGAATATCACATCATATCAATCATAATACACTTCCTAGAATCCTAGGGAAAAGGAAACATAAGAAAAAGGTGAGCTTTTTTTCTCAGTAAGGGTATGCATAAAGTGGAAGATAATAAGGCATGGATAATATGGCAGAAATAAATGATAATCAAATAATTCCTTATAAATAATCACCTAACCTTAAAACTTATCCATAAATATAATAACTATTCAAATAATCATATGGGAATCATTAATTGATTTCATAATTATGGAATTCATAATGTAAGACATTTGAAACCTACCATTGAGGCCTCATGCCAAGACATCTTGTATAAATGGGTAAGGCATTGACCAAATACCCATTCCAGTTTGTCTCATAAGACCTACCAATTCATCAAGGGAATATGTAATTACAAGAACCACCAATCTCTTAATAATTTTAATGCATTCATCATATGAATAAAAAGTACAACAGAATCAATATTCCATAAAAATAAATAATTGTATGTATTAGAAGAACTGGAATATGGAATATCAATACCTTCCCTAGTAAAACTAATTATAAACCATCTAAAGAAATATAATAGATTTTACTGTTATATTATATCCTTATAATAATATTCAACAAAGGATTTTGACATATATTATAATACATTAAATTTATCATTGGAAATTTTCTTAAGGCAACTACCATTTTCACTTTGGAATCAAATATTTAAAGGATAAAATATTTCACAAATATAAAGGAAAACATTTTATTTGAAATAAACCATTTAAATATTTAGATTAAGATTCAAATAAATTAGTGTTCATGATGTAATTAAATATCATTAATTCCATATGATTTTAAAAACCATCTATTTCAAACATTTGTAAAAGGGTTAAAAAGTAGTTCATTCAAAAAATGATATAAGAAGATTCCTTTTAAACCATCCGTAAAAAGTAAAAAATGGTTAAAAAATTATTTAATAAATAATTTTATAATTTTAAAAATATTTTTTTATATACTTTATGAGAAATATGGACATAGAGGAGAAAGATTACTTACTGAGTATAAATTATAAGGTCGGTTTTCCTTAAAAACAATATTTTAGTATATTGAGAACTTAAATAGAGGAAAATGAAAGTAAATTTTTTTAATTTAAATAAATAAATATTTTAGAAGAAAATAATTTTTTTATGATATAAATATCAAATAATAATCCTAATGGAGACATAAACATAAACATTATTGAATAAAGATGATATTGTAAAATAATCCCTTACCTTAGGTTTAACTTCCTTCATATGTGTCCAAACCGCCTATATAATAAATATATATACATTATAAATATATTTTATAACTTTAATAACATATATCATACTATATAATAATTAGTTATAATCTTTTATCACCTGTTTATTAACAATTCTTTGTTAAAATCACTATTCCATATAATAAATGCTTCATTTTTCATTTGGTTCGGTAGTTTCATTCCTTGTACTTTGATCATGATTAAATAAAAACCAAAAATTATAATAATGATATAAATGTAACATATATTCGTTATATTTTTATTTAGTGTAATCCATATAATTTAGATATAGAAAATTGAATTACATTGTTCTTTGAGATGTTAGGTTGTACGCAAACATAAATGTTGTTTTCATTTTTTAAAGGATAGGAAAAATGAAAGGTAAATAGTAATTCACCTTTAAAGAATAAATTTAATTTATTATATATCATATATATTCATTAGATCTATACTTATTATCATCCATGTCAAAAAATGAAAAATTAATCACATCGCTTCGTGGAGGTGGTAGTCCACACGTACGCGTGAGCACCATTATCATTTTTGAACATACTAGAAGGTAAGAAAGTAGATATGATATTATAATTCTATAAGTATAATTTTTTCATAAATATATTATATATAAATTAAATACATCATTATATCTACTCATGATAGGTGGTGATGGAAAACGAATTACATCGGTTCGTGAGGCGGTAGTCCATGGTACACATGATCGATGATTTTGTTTCTCATTTGATGGAAGAGGTGATTGATATAGGTTATTAAATTAATGTAATAACATATTAGTTTATTAAAGATATTAGTTTTACTATTTAAGAATATTTTAATAATATTTTAAAGAGTTATAATAAGAAATGAAATGAAAATGCATGGTTAAGAACTATACCTCTTCTTCATACAACCTAGTTTTGTTTATATAAAAATCCTCCCTAGGATGAGTTTATGATAAAAAAAAGGCTCTAAGACATGGGTAGGAATTTAAAGAAGGTATTTTTGAATGGATTGGTAGAACTATAAGGCTCTTTAAGTGTGGGGAGGAGAGGAGAGGAGAGGAGAGGGGGTTCCCTTTTATAAGTGGGGAGAGGACACACTTAGAATTTTTAAAAAGAATAAAATATATTAACAAATTATTCACACCAAATGGAACATTACATATTATTAGATGGAATAGGGTTTAAATATGTCCATAAAATATAATTTATACAAGTTTTTAGGTTATTTTCACCCTTATTTATTTAGATTAACCACCATGTAAATCTGTTTTAACCATAACCACGGTAATCAATTTTTACTATTTTTACTATTAATTATAACCAAAAATTATGTTGAACTTATTAGAAAAAATTAATTTATCTAATTATAAATATGTAATACATTTTATAAAATTCAATTTAAAAGATGATATAATTTAATTTATAATTAAATCTGCAAATCAGATGAAAAGAGGATTCCCTAGAAAAGGTTTTCTTAAGTATAAAATGTTTTAATATAAAAATTCAACATAAAATTTATTTCAATGACCTAAATTTGATTAATAATATTATAATTTAACTAATTTAACTTTTAAAACCATTTAAAAAAAATGTAACTTTGAAAATGATTTAAATGAAAGTTAATTTTTGTATTAAAAATTAGTTTTTAAGAAAAGAGAGTACTCAATATCTTAGATTAAAGCAAAGAAATATTACATGAGGAGAAAAGAAGGTATTTTACATTTGTCATGAAGGAGAAGTGGAAAAATTTCATCAGGAAAATTGGTTTAGTAAAGACATCCTTTGGTAGAGACTCCCTTATTTTACAGCCCATCAGTAATATAGTTTGCTTCCCAAAAGGTTTGGGTGATGAAGTAGTTCATGGAAAAGAGTCTGTTGAGACATTTTTACCATTTAGCTGTTAGACTCCATGGAAGGTGAATCTCACCCAATCTTATTTTTGGAAAAAGAGTAATGGAGTCACATTCAAATCAGGTATAACTTTATTCTCATTGATGAGCAAGATCGATTGTCATGATAAGACCCATCATCTCCTCTTCCAAAGCAGTGATATGGCCATAAGGACCATACATGAACTCCACAACATCTACATTATTATTTTTGAAAATAGAACCATATTCTGAGGGACCTGGGTTACCCCTAGAATCCCCATTTGTGTTTCACTTTATCCATCCAACGAAGGGGGAATCTGAAAAAAATTCCAAGGTTCTTTGAGGAATAGGGTAATTAACAGTAATATTAAGTCGTCTAAGTATCATAAAATCCATAATCGAGTTGCAACATTTTTTTGTATGTAGGTTATTACCAGATTTCACTTTAGTAAGAATACACTCCATTAATAAAAATTGGTATTTTCACTATTCATTGAAAATTAATCTTTTTAAAAAATTCTCAAAAATTCAGTATTATATAATTTTGAAATGATAATTTCAAAAATAAAGTTTATTTTTTCAAATATATATTCTAAATGTGGAAAAAATTAATTATATTATCTTCTCACAAAAATAAATAAAAAATAATTTTAAGGAAAATGTATTTTTTTGAACCATATAAATACTTTACTAAAAATACATTTTATTTATCTAGAACACTTATACATATTTTTAAAATGTGTTTATTATTGTTAATATTTCCAATTTAGTATCTAGGTTATAATGATATACTATATTACAGTCTATTTAAACTTGGGGATGTATATATCACAACCTGTCGAAGTGGTTAAATTTATTTAAAAATAAATATATCATAAAATATTTATGTGTTAAATTAAACCCCCTTAAAATGAAATTTTTCCACAAAATTTCATCACTCTGATACAAAAAATAAGGAAACTTCTTCCTCATAAAATCCTTAGGTTACCGTGTAGCTTCCACAAATTTATAGTTTCCCAAAAAAACATTGACCAGGTGAGTGGTCTTTTTTTTGTATCACTTTCTCCATATGATCCAGAATCTCCACCAGTTGTTCCTCATAATATAGATTTTACTTCAGTGGTATAAATTCTAAGTTCAATACATGTGGAGGATTAAATATATACTTCCTAAGGATAGATACATGGAACAACACATCATGAACTTGAGAGATATTTGGTGGAAGTGATAAGCGATAAGCTACCTTCCCAATATGATCAAGAATCTCAAATGGGCCAATATACCTTAGGCTCATATTTCTCTTAAATCTGAATCTCATTACCTTATTTTAGGTTGATAGTTTTATAAATACCTTCTCACCAAATTCAAACTCTAGATCTCATCTATTATTATCGTCATTACTTTTTTGTCAACTCTTATATGTCCTTATGTGTTATTGAATGAATCTAATCTTCTCTTCCATTTCTATAGACATCTTATGTCATGATATATTTCTTTCTCCAACTTTTTCCAATTACATTGGAGTTTTAAACTTCCTTCTATAAAGAGATTCATAGGGATCTAATTGGATGCTCGAGGGGCATCTATTATTACAGGAAAATTTCACCAAAGGAAGGTGTTGATCCCAACCACCTTTAAAATCCATATATAAAGCTCTAAACTTGTCTTATAGAGTTTTAATGGTCCTATCACATTAACTATCTATCTAAGGATAATAATAAACACTGAAACATAACTTTATATCTGAATCTCACTAAAGGCTTTACCCAAACTTCAAGGTAAACATCAGATCCTGATTAGATACAATAGAATATGGTACTCCATGAAACCTTACCACTTTTTTAATGTATATTATAGAAATATGATTAAGAGATAAATCTTATCTCATAAAAATGAAGTGTTTTGACTTTATAAAGAGTTCGATTATAACACAAATATAAATATGGAATTTTGATTTTTGGGGAGTCCAGTAACAAAATACATTGTGATGTTTTCCCATTTCAATTATGTTATTGTAAATGGTTGTAAAAACCCATGAGATTTCAAGTTCTTATCCTTAACTCATTGACATACCAGGAACTGCGATACATACTTTGAAATATCTCTCTCTATGTTATCCCACCATAAATACTCTTTTAGATATCTATACATATTTATATATTCATTAGGAATAAATAATAATAAACTATGATCTTCATCCAATAGTTCCTTATTCAAGTCCAGTATAGATGGGACACATACTTGATTCATGAAAATTATTATTCTAGTATGATCATGGTTAAATTCAGGAACAGTCCACACCTTCTTCTATAATTCCACACATTCATTTTTTTCCTTATTAATATAATTGTGGATAGATGGTTGAAAATTAATTTGAGAAAGATAAGACCTTTACCCCTTCCTTATGAGTTCAAGATACATCTTCTACAAATACATAAATATTTTATCTTTTTTAATCCTCATAATGTATAAACTAACATATTAATTATGACACAGATAATCAACCAATGTGTTTACATTTATAGGGTGGTAATATGTTAATCAATTATAATATTTTATCAACTCCAACCATCCTTTTGGTGTATATTAAACTCTTATGTAAATATAAACTTCAAGCCTTTATGATCATTATACGTATTACACCATTCACTATACAGATAATGCCTCTATATATTCAATATAAAAAATACCATTGCCTACTCCAAATCACGAGTCAGGTAATTTTTATCATGAATTTTGAATTGGAGAGAGGTATATGTTATAACCATTTCATTCTGCATGAGGACACATCGCAGTCCCTTCTTTGATGCATCACTAAATATCACAAACCCTTCCCCAATGCAGGGTAGTGTAAGAATAGGCACACTGACCAAAATTATTTTCAATTATATGAAAATATCTTCACATTAATTTATCAATAAGAACTTAAACCCATTCTGATTCAACTTGTTAAGTGGATTAGAGAGTTGTGTGAAATCTATCATAAAGTTTCAATGGTATCTATCTACCCCAAGAAAACTATGGATTTTTGTTATTATGGTTGGTCTAGGACATTTCTCAATAACTTTTATCTTTGAAGGACCCACTAATATACCCTCACTCAATATTATATGACCCAAGAATGAAAATTAATAAATCCAAAATTCACACTTGGTAAATTTAGTATACAACTTCACATTTCTCAGGACTGTCAGCACAATTATCAAATTTTCTTTATTCTCCTACTTTCTCTTTGAATATATAATAATATCATCTATAAATACTACCACAAACTAATCATGGTAATCTCTAAATACTCTATTTATTAAATCCATAAATATAATAGGATAATTAGTAAATAAAAATGGGATTATACAACTATAAAATTCACCTACGATCATAGTTTGGAACTATTGGTCGGAGTAGATTACTCAAGAGGGGAGGGGTGAATTGAGTAAATATAAAAAATTCTATAAAAATTATTTCTAAAAAGGTTTCCCCAAAGATTAAATATATCCCAGTTAATACAGATTATACTGTTTTAAGATTTTGAATGTTTAAGTAACTTCTTATAAGATTTATTAATTCTCAGTAATCATAATTTGTGTTATTAATATTACTTTTGAAGTTATTATACTAAGAAAAACGAGTTATAACTTATTTCTAAGACTAACTATCAAAGTGAAATTAGTTATTTCTGAATTATAGAGTAAAGCAATAAAATAGATAAAACTAAATTAAGCAGCACAATGGATATGAAACAAGTGGTTCAGTATCAAGCCGAGACCTAATCCACTCCACTTGGTGATCACCTACCACCAAGAAGTTTATATAATAAACTTTGATCCACATCTTGGATCGGGGTTAACAACTGTACACAGACAGTCCAGGTCACACAGGGACCTCTTCCACAGTTTTCCTGGGGACAAAATAACCAGGACACACAGGGACCTCTTCCGCACTTATCCATGGGTATACACAAGAGTAAGAGAATGTTTAAGTAAGGATATATTGTATCATTCAGTTTAATATAGGATACAGAGTGTGTTGTTCTACAGGTACACACTCGGCTCGAAAGGTAATAAACAGATACATAGTAGAGCAGAAATATGGAGATGGGTTTAGAAGTGCTCTGAGTGTTTTTCTTTGTAGATTTGTACTTCTAAGATGAATTAGATGCAGAGTTTGAGTCATCATATGTAAAACAGAGTGTCACGATTCAACTCGTGTTCTTCTTGAGGTTCAACAGAGTGAAGATGTACTCTGGATTCCAATGTACTTCGTATGTTCTTCATAGTCGGGTTGCATGCATGTGACAATCCTTCAATTAGAAAATTTATCAGTGTTCTTTGTTATCTTTCTCATAGCATTGTTTTTCATTTCTTTTATCACACTATTTGATTATTGGCCACACTTCACTTTTATCATGGAATACATGTGTTGGAGCTGACAGGTTGCATGTATTTGGCATCTCGTACCTCATACTGTCCGATGATATGTCTACAAAGAAACATTAATTATTTCAGTGCATTAAAATCTTCAAATATGACCATTAGAAATTAAATTGAAAGATGAAAAAATATTTTAAGAAATGGTGTCACAGTAAGTCATAGAAACAGTGTCTTCTTCACACGGTGTTTAGATTGATCATGGTGTATGAGTGTCATGGTGTCTCATGGTCACAGTGTCTCGCGGTCATGGTGTCTTATGGTCACGGTGTCTTATGGTCACAGTGTCTTATGGTCACGGTGTATTATGGTCACGATGTCTTTTTCACGGTGTCTTGTTTACGGTGTCTTGTTTATGGTGTCTTGTTCATGGTGTCTTGTTCACGGTGTCTACTTCACGATGTCTTGCTTCACGGTGTCTTGTTCACAGTGTCTTGTTTCACGGTGTCCTGTTCACAATGTCTTGTTCACGGTGTCTTTGTAAAGGCCCGAAGCCTAACGTACATGAACATTACATTACTTTTGCGGAATACTTAATACATAACAAAAATACACACACAAGGATCGTAATAGTTTAGTGTCTTTGGAAACTCGGAACGTAATCTTCTAATCCTGGTGAAAGATCTTCAAAATCTCCCACAAAGATCTTCCTTTTTTTTTACCTAAAACCTTTCTTTATATCCTGGGGAAAAGAAAACATAAAAGGGTGAGCTCAAATGCTCCGTAAGGGTAAACAAAAGAAATATCAATCACATAATTTTCATAAGAACATAACATTTTTGGAAATCTTAACCTGCAAAAGAGAGCATAATTTCATAACATGGGATAAATCATAGTAGTGAAAATGAAACCATAACTTAAAACATTACTCATTGTGGCATACACACATAATCATAGAGAATCATTTCTTGTTAGTCAAGACTCATTGCCAAGACTATCTTAGTGGACAAAGTCCCTTTCTGAATCGAGTAATCCTCGTTTCAGTCCTGTTTCACTGAACCGGTATAACCTACCATTCCAGCCATGTCTATCTCATGAGATATGAAATCTTTACCCAATGCATTGGAGGGAGATATAGGTCCCACCCATCTCTTAATGAATCCTTTCTTATGTGTGCCACAAAATCATAAATCATAAATCATTGCATAACCCATGTAATAAAAATGGGATTCTTAAACAACATGACATCATAAAACCATTCATATAAGATAAAGGAATTCATAAACATAATTCCATCACAACATAGTCAAATCAATGTAATAATATGGATAGAAACAGAACCCTTTATTATTTTATATGGAAAATAATTTTGATAAAACACTTGAATTGAATTCTTGAGGAAAATATCCTTTCTTCTTCAAAAACAATTTCTTTTCACAAAACATCATGCAATTTTAAAAGAAGGAGATTTTATTGAAAATAGTCATGAAATCATTTAGAGGAAGCTTCATGAAAATAAGGCTTTATAAAACAGTATAAATCTGTTCGTGCCGTATAAGTTAAAGAAAAACATTCTTCGTACTTTTGTCGGAAAAGTCAAAAAGTACCTCGTATAAAAAAACGACAAAAGATTCCTTTCATATTCTTTAATAAAAACTCACCGATGGGTAAAATTGGATTTAAACTATTTTAAGTGGATGGAAACAATATTACATATTTAGGGAACATGGATGTGGATGATAAAATACACCCCAGTAAATACTTACGAATAAACAATCTCGGATAAAAATGAGATTGTGATATTTCCCTTACCTTAGGTCCGACTTGCTTTGTAAGTGTACGAACCTCCTGTATAATGATTTAAATAATGTCATTGACTTATTACAGAATCATATTCATTGTTATGATATCATATATGGTTCACTTATGACATTATATTACCCGTTCTTTTGTAAATTCCATGTTAAAGAAGCGTTTTGGGTAAAATCGTTTCATTTATCGTAGGTGTTTTGACTTGTTGTTCTTGACATCATTATTACTTATATCATGATTTACTTACTTCCAGAATATAAAATATGATTTATATATCATATATATTCAGTATATATATATATATAATAGGTAGATAAATAAAATGAAAAACACCGTTCATGGAGACGGTAGTCCGTACGTACGCATGAACGCTGTTTTCCTTTCCTTATTGTCTTGAAATGGAAGTAAGTAGATGACATACATATGTATATATATACATAAATCCAGTAGCTTTATAATGTCATATATTTCATTATTATTTCTTATATAGACATTATAATCATTCTTAAATGGTTAACATGGAGAATGAATCTCATCGCGTCGTGGAGACGGTATTCCGTACGTACGCACGAGCGATGATATCATTTCTATAAATATTGAATTGAATTGGAGTGGATTATACAATATATCAGAATCAATATGATGTTGTAATAACTATGTATAGTTATTCTTTACACCATTATACCCATCCATGTAAGGTGGTGGTGGAAAATAGATTACACCACGGCGTGGAGACGGTATTCCGTACGTACGCACGCGCGGTGATTTATTTTTCCGTAGGATGGATAGATGGTGAAATAGGGTTGTTTCATACTTATAATAACATATCAGTATATGATTGATACTGATGTTATTACTTCATAATGAAACAACCTAAGAAGAATAAGTGGAAGAAGAAATAAAGATGAAAGAATTGGTAACGGTAATTACCTCTTCTTTGAAGTGCCTCTTTGAGACCTCCTCTTAGGGCACTAAAATTGGTCTTTGAGGAAGACCAGAACCTCTAGGATGTTGCTAGGGAAGTGGAGAGGAGAAATGGGCAGGGGTTGGCCGAGCTTGAGTGCTCAAATTGGTGTGAGGAGGAGGGGGAGGAGGTGTCCTTTTATAGGGGAGGAGAGGGGCACCTTAGGAATATCTCAAAATATTATTTTATATTAAAGTCAAAATCGGTTTATAATGGTTCCAAAGGGTCTTATTTCGAAGCTAAAGTGGGGATGGGTCGAAATCCTATCAAAAAATAGAATTTATACAAGTTTAGGATATTATTTTAACCTTATCAATTAGATTTAACTCTAAGTTAAATAATTTAACATTTACCGTGTCTTTTTGTTTTCTTTCACTATATGGTTAATAAACTTACTATAACATGCCAAACGAACCCCAAATTGTTTATTATTAATATATATATCCTTATATAAGTTATTTGGCCGAACCTTAGATTTTTAGGAATAAAATAACAATTAATAATATAATATTTGATTTAAAAATTATTTTGTGTCAATTTTGACACTATTTGATATATGATTTTTGTGAAAGTCATAACAGAATTAAATGTTCGAACCAAGTTGATTAAATCAACATTAATATATCATAGTAACCTAGAAAATTAGTGGAATTCATAAAAATTTTCAAATTACATTTATTTTGGTGTTTATAACATCAATTATGTCAATATTTCATTAATAAGATAATTATTGTATCATCATTGTGTCATAAATAAATTAAATTATTTGATGTCTACAAATTACAAATAAAATACCATCATGTAGGAAATCTTTTTAGCTTTCTAATGAATATTTACAATCGAATTTATCTTATGTATAACCCCATATTATAAATGATTTACTTATTAAACTTTGATTTTAACTATTTTAACCCTTCTTTAAATAAATTAATAATAAATGTCCTAATCTAATCCAAGTGGGCCTAAATGGTCATATTTTATTCCTAAGTTTCTTTTTGGTCGAATTACACTTGTCCAATAGAATTAGGACATGTGTTAGGGTAATATTAATATCATATTTACCCTTAGTTACCCTATTTACTATTAACCGTGGTAAAAAAAATAAAAAGTTACTATTCACCAAAAAATTATTTTCATCTCATTGAACCACATTTTAGTCCTTGATATTAACCGTGTCTCTCGGATTTTCGAAATTCCATTCACAGAAGCGGTAAAATTAAGTTTTATGCAAAATTCAGTTTTTAACCTACCACTTAGTAGTTTCACTATTCATCAAAATTTGATGTTTTTCAGAACAATGCCAAAATTTCATCCCAAGCTATATTTCATATTCCGAATTCAAAAATGAAGTCTATTTTACCAAATTCATAACATAAAAGTTGCATTAATTAATTTTATAATTAAATCCCGCTGTTAAAACAAATAGCGTGTTTTTAAGAAACAATATCTATCAAAAGATTGACACTTGTTTATGTCTAGTTTAAATGTGAAACTACATCCAATGACCAACATTGTATTAAATTGTAAAAATATATTCTAAATATACTTTAAAACCACTCAAATTAATGATTTATCACTATTAATTATTTCGATTAAAAAAGTTGTTTTTAATTATAATTTAGTAATTTTCACTATTCATCAGAATATGAAAGTTATCCGAAAAGTACCAAAATTTCACCTTAGGCTAAATTCGATACTCCGAATCCAAAAATAAAGTTCATTTTGAAAAATAAGATTTACTGGATTTCAAAAAGTGGTTATTACTATTCATAACGGCTAGTTTTAATAATATTTTTATAGCATATCGTTGTTTAGTGAAACTCGGTATTGCGTACTACACACGCTATCGAGGAAGGTCGCGATTGCGTGTAATGCAAGTCAAGTCAAGGATGTGTGTTGTGCAAGATCCTTTTGGTGTAGCGTACAACACAAGACATTAATAAAATTAAAAAGAATATTTTTTTTATAAAATCTTGGGCTGTTACATTCTACCCTCCTTAAAATGAATTTCGCCCTCGAAATTCGTCGGGGTTATAAATGGTTTACTATTTGAAAGTTTCTTTAATAGAAACCCACATCGTAAAAGGGAATACCAAAACTTGGCTTTAAAAACTAAAGTATGAAATGTAACGATTACCCAAATAAACTAATCACTGGGTTTCCACATAGGTGAAAATATGGATATGGAAGAGAAATCTAACCATCATGTTCTGATGGAGAGTGGTAGAGAACATGGCTATGGAAAAGCCAGTAATCACAAATCCATAGATTTGTGATGATATAAGGTACCATCTGATTCATAAGATCACTAGGACAACATTTTTGGTTTTCAAGATCATTTCCCTAAAGTTGAAAATTTGCTTAAAATAAATACTTACTTTATTTTGGTACAATCTCACTGTTGTTCGTGCCTTGAACAATTTCCACTTCATCTCTTAAATAAATGAAGTTGAATTTGTTATTCGTGAAGTGTTAGCAGATCATGTGATAGAATGACTGTTCATTCCATCTGTCTCAAACAAAAGGTTAGCAAATGTTATAAGTCATTCTATAGTGAGATTAATCATATATGGTTCCTAAAATGGACTTATACTTCATATATCATACTGCTTAATATAATAAAACTAGTTTCTACTAAACAGGGACTTCCTGTAGGTCAGTGGTAGGCGATAAAGGCCAGTCGCACTTTGGTTGTGGGTTCGATTCCTACAGCCTTGTCTGAAGCGATGGGCTGTCGCCCGTCCTGTAGGTTGTCCTTTTTCTAAAACTACTTCACTATAACATCCCATCAATAATATCGAAAATCTTCTATCCTTAAACAATACTAACTTATGTCCAACACAATCCAGTCTAATCTTTAGGCTTATACATAATACTGCAGTCCACTCTCATAATATAGTGACAACGATTACCAAAGATTTAATACTGTCGTTGATCCCCACATATCATAAGATATGTCTTGTTGGTCACATTCCAAACATTCAAAGTCCTTAATCGTGTATTCTCTTGAATACCTTAGTGAAAACATGAGTGTAGTTAAAAGTTAACACTTTTCACATACCAAAATCCTCAAAATTCTATATACTCAAACCATGATATCACTTAGTCCTTATATCAATCATGAGCTCATGAATACTATTAAACATTTCATTTTCTCGTCTTCATTATGCGCATATCATCTTATTTACAAAAAATATCTCAATCACTTTGAATACCACATCAATAAATATTGCAATACTCAATGATACAACATTATTTTGGAATCCCATTACATAAACACTTAATCATTCTACCACATCGTTGTCATATTCAACATTGCCAATAGTGATCGCATGTGATTTCCCTTTGTCCTTTGCCTTCAGTGGTTGCTCATGTTGATCATCACTAACCCTTGGATTAGGGCAATTATTAGCATAATGCCCCATTTCTTTGCACTTGAAGCATTGAAGTGTTGGTGGTGCGTTCTCTGCAGTGTTTGCTTTATTCACATCATTAGAAACCCTTTTTCCATTACTTCGACACTCAGCTGCTCGATGACCTTCTTTTCCACACTTAAAACATTTTCTAGTTCCTTTAAGACAATCTCCACCATGCTTCTTTCCACACTTTGTGCATAAGGAAACATTCATCTTCTTTTCACCATTATTATGAGATTTCTCCTTGAACTCCATCTTTCGTTTCTTGTCAAAACCATGAGATGGATATGTAACACCAACTTCCATTTCTACCTTGATAGCACAATGCACAATTTCTTCATAGCTACTGAAGTATCTTATAGCTAATGCCCTTCGAAGACTTGGTTTTAAGCCACAGAAAAATCGATCAACTTTACTTTCAGGTTGGATGATAATTCCAGAAACATACCTTGCAAGTCTTGTAAAATTTGCTTCATAGGTACCAACAGATTCATCGTCCCTTTGCTTCAGTTCAAGAAACTCTTTCTCCATCTTTGTTCGAAGAATACGAGGGAAGTACTTATTGAAAAATAAGTTCTTGAACTCGTCCCATTCCATAGACTCAATTTCATCCCTTTTCCTTGTATTCTTAATAAGATTCCACCATTGATCAACATCTCCTTCCAAACGATACACTGCTAGGATGACTTTATCATGTTCAGAACATTGAAGAACTGAAAATATCTTTTCAGTAGTACTAATTCATTGTTCAGCAACTAATGGATCAGTAGACCCACTGAAAGAAGGTGGACGCTGCCTCATGAAGGATTCAACAGAATGTTGCTCCTTCCTTTGCTCGTTTGGAAGTCCTGCATGATTCATAGCTTGAGAAAGTTGTGTGAGCATGGCTACAAGATTTTGCATTCCAGCTCCTATATCGTTTGGTTGCTCAGGGGAACAATCATTGCATTGCCCATCACATTCCGCATTAACACGGTTCCTTCGGGTTCCAGCCATCGTCTAAAACCCCAAAAGAATAGTGTGAGAGGCAAAAATCGTAATAAAGGGGGAGTAACTTAAATATCTATCATCTTTGGTTTAATCTAATATCGTTACCATAGTTCTAGAACTATATCCTATACGTATACTTATCCTTAGGGACATCCCTAGACATACCTTAGAAATATCTCTAGGGATCTCACTAACGTTTTCGCGTCCTAGTTTCCAAAGGTTGACTAAACCTTTCCTCTGATACCAACTGTAAAGGCCCGAAGCCTAACGTACATGAACATTACATTACTTTTGCGGAATACTTAATACATAACAAAAATACACACACAAGGATCGTAATAGTTTAGTGTCTTTGGAAACTCGGAACGTGATCTTCTAATCCTGGTGAAAGATCTTCAAAATCTCCCACAAAGATCTTCCTTTTTTTTTACCTAAAACCTTTATTTATATCCTGGGGAAAAGAAAACATAAAAGGGTGAGCTCAAATGCTCCGTAAGGGTAAACAAAAGAAATATCAATCACATAATTTTCATAAGAACATAACATTTTTGGAAATCTTAACCTGCAAAAGAGAGCATAATTTCATAACATGGGATAAATCATAGTAGTGAAAATGAAACCATAACTTAAAACATTACTCATTGTGGCATACACACATAATCATAGAGAATCATTTCTTGTTAGTCAAGACTCATTGCCAAGACTATCTTAGTGGACAAAGTCCCTTTCTGAATCGAGTAATCCTCGTTTCAGTCCTGTTTCACTGAACCGGTATAACCTACCATTCCAGCCATGTCTATCTCATGAGATATGAAATCTTTACCCAATGCATTGGAGGGAGATATAGGTCCCACCCATCTCTTAATGAATCCTTTCTTATGTGTGCCACAAAATCATAAATCATAAATCATTTCATAACCCATGTAATAAAAATGGGATTCTTAAACAACATGACATCATAAAACCATTCATATAAGATAAAGGAATTCATAAACATAATTCCATCACAACATAGTCAAATCAATGTAATAATATGGATAGAAACAGAACCCTTTATTATTTTATATGGAAAATAATTTTGATAAAACACTTGAATTGAATTCTTGAGGAAAATATCCTTTCTTCTTCAAAATCAATTTCTTTTCACAAAACATCATACAATTTTAAAAGAAAGAGATTTTATTGAAAATAGTCATGAAATAATTTAGAGGAAGCTTCATGAAAATAAGGCTTTATAAAACAGTATAAATCTGTTCGTGCCGTATAAGTTAAAGAAAAACATTCTTCGTACTTTTGTCGGAAAAGTCAAAAAGTACCTCGTATAAAAAAACGACAAAAGATTCCTTTCATATTCTTTACTAAAAACTCACCGATGGGTAAAATTGGATTTAAACTATTTTAAGTGGATGGAAACAATATTACATATTGAGGGAACATGGATGTGGATGATAAAATACACCCCAGTAAATACTTACGAATAAACAATCTCGGATAAAAATGAGATTGTGATATTTCCCTTACCTTAGGTCCGACTTGCTTTGTAAGTGTCCGAACCTCCTGTATAATGATTTAAATAATGTCATTGACTTATTACAGAATCATATTCATTGTTATGATATCATATATGGTTCACTTATGACATTATATTACCCGTTCTTTTGTAAATTCCATGTTAAAGAAGCGTTTTGGGTAAAATCGTTTCATTTATCGTAGGTGTTTTGACTTGTTGTTCTTGACATCATTATTACTTATATCATGATTTACTTACTTCCAGAATATAAAATATGATTTATATATCATATATATTCAGTATATATATATATATAATAGGTAGATAAATAAAATGAAAAACACCGTTCATGGAGATGGTAGTCCGTACGTACGCATGAACGCTGTTTTCCTTTCCTTATTGTCTTGAAATGGAAGTAAGTAGATGACATACATATGTATATATATACATAAATCCAGTAGCTTTATAATGTCATATATTTCATTATTATTTCTTATATAGACATTATAATCATTCTTAAATGGTTAACATGGAGAATGAATCTCATCGCGTCGTGGAGACGGTATTCCGTACGTACGCACGAGCGATGATATCATTTCTATAAATATTGAATTGAATTGGAGTGGATTATACAATATATCAGAATCAATATGATGTTGTAATAACTATGTATAGTTATTCTTTACACCATTATACCCATCCATGTAAGGTGGTGGTGGAAAATAGATTACACCACGGCGTGGAGACGGTATTCCGTACGTACGCACGCGCGGTGATTTCTTTTTCCGTAGGATGGATAGATGGTGAAATAGGGTTGTTTCATACTTATAATAACATATCAGTATATGAGTGATACTGATGTTATTACTTCATAATGAAACAACCTAAGAAGAAGAAGTGGAAGAAGAAATAAAGATGAAAGAATTGGTAACGGTAATTACCTCTTCTTTGAAGTGCCTCTTTGAGACCTCCTCTTAGGGCACTAAAATTGGTCTTTGAGGAAGACCAGAACCTCTAGGATGTTTCTAGGGAAGTGGAGAGGAGAAATGGGCAGGGGTTGGCCGAGCTTGAGTGCTCAAATTGGTGTTAGGAGGAGGGGGAGGAGGTGTCCTTTTATAGGGGAGGAGAGGGGCACCTTAGGAATATCTCAAAATATTATTTTATATTAAAGTCAAAATCGGTTTATAATGGTTCCAAAGGGTCTTATTTCGAAGCTAAAGTGGGGATGGGTCGAAATCCTATCAACCAATAGAATTTAGACAAGTTTAGGATATTATTTTAACCTTATCAATTAGATTTAACTCTAAGTTAAATAATTTAACATTTACCGTGTCTTTTTGTTTTCTTTCACTATATGGTTAATAAACTTACTATAACATGACAAACGAACCCCAAATTGTTTATTATTAATATATATATCCTTATCTAAGTCATTTGGCCGAACCTTAGATTTTTAGGAATAAAATAACAATTAATAATATAATATTTGATTTAAAAACTATTTTGTGTCAATTTTGACACTATTTGATATATGATTTTTGTGAAAGTCATAACAGAATTAAATGTTCGAACCAAGTTGATTAAATCAACATTAATATATCATAGTAACCTAGAAAATTAGTGGAATTCATAAAAATTTTCAAATTACATTTATTTTGGTGTTTATAACATCAATTATGTCAATATTTCATTAATAAGATAATTACTGCATCATCGTTGTGTCATAAATAAATTAAATTATTTGATGTCTAAAAATTACAAATAAAATACCATCATGTAGGAAATCTTTTTAGCTTTCTAATGAATATTTAAAATCGAATTTATCTTTTGTATAACCCCATATTATAAATTATTTACTTATTAAACTTTGATTTTAACTATTTTAACCCTTCTTTAAATAAATTAATAATAAATGTCCTAATCTAATCCAAGTGGGCCTAAATGGTCATATTTTATTCCTAAGTTTGTTTTTGGTCGAATTACACTTGTCCAATAGAATTAGGACATGTGTTAGGGTAATATTAATATCATATTTACCCTTAGTTACCCTATTTACTATTAACCGTGGTAAAAAAAATAAAAAGTTACTATTCACCAAAAAATTATTTTCATCTCATTGAACCACATTTTAGTCCTTGATATTAACCGTGTCTCTCGGATTTTCGAAATTCCATTCACAGAAGCGGTAAAATTAAGTTTTATGCAAAATTCAGTTTTTAACCTACCACTTAGTAGTTTCACTATTCATCAAAATTTGATGTTTTTCAGAACAATGCCAAAATTTCATCCCAAGCTATATTTCATATTCCGAATTCAAAAATGAAGTCTATTTTACCAAATTCATAACATAAAAGTTGCATTAATTAATTTTATAATTAAATCCCGCTGTTAAAACAAATAGTCTGTTTTTAAGAAACAATATCTATCAAAAGATTGACACTTGTTTATGTCTAGTTTAAATGTGAAACTACATCCAATGACCAACATTGTATTAAATTGTAAAAATATATTCTAAATATACTTTAAAACCACTCAAATTAATGATTTATCACTATTAATTATTTCGATTAAAAAAGTTGTTTTTAATTATAATTTAGTAATTTTCACTATTCATCAGAATATGAAAGTTATCCGAAAAGTACCAAAATTTCACCTTAGGCTAAATTCGATACTCCGAATCCAAAAATAAAGTTCATTTTAAAAAATAAGATTTACTGGATTTCAAAAAGTGGTTATTACTATTCATAACGGCTAGTTTTAATAATATTTTTATAGCATATCGTTGTTTAGTGAAACTCGGTATTGCGTATTACACACGCTATCGAGGAAGGTCGCGATTGCGTGTAATGCAAGTCAAGTCAAGGATGTGTGTTGTGCAAGATCCTTTTGGTGTAGCGTACAACACAAGACATTAATAAAATTAAAAAGAATATTTTTTTTATAAAATCTTGGGCTGTTACAGTCTTCTACATGGTGTGTTGTTCACGGTGTCTTGTTCACGGTGTCTTCTTCACAGTGTCTTGCTTCACGGTGCCAGAAGGACATACCCAGTGACAGACTCAAGGTGTCTCAGACTTTTCAAAGTAACTATGTTCAGACTTAATCAATGATGATAATAAAATGGATTAAACTTAAGAATTTGTCAAATAAGGTATTAGGAGAGTATATCAAGGATATTATAAAGTAATTAAACTGAATATAGAGCAATTAAGATCTTGAATGGCTCTTCTTAAAGCATGAGAGTACTTTAAACATTAATACACATGATTTGATATAATTTACAGGAGTTAACTAGGTTGAATAAGATTTGTGATCATTAAAACATGATTAATACATGAGGAGTCCAACAAGCTCCCCCCTTTTGATGATCAAAAATCATGTAAAATTAAGGTGTACATTGGATTCAACTATTGAGATAAATGGCTAATATATATAAATTTCTCCCCCTTTTCGGATTATCAAAAATATGGAATAGGAGAAGTCAAAAATGCACATTCCATTAATAGAAAATAAGGTTCAGTACAAAAAAAGATCAATAAAAAAGCAATAGAATCCCTATCAAAAAAGAGTAATCACGATTCTTCTTCATGGGTTGGCCTTCTCTTTCCCTTTAGCTGCAGTGGAAGAAGAGGAAGCCATAGGGGCAGAGGTCGAGGTAGAAGAAGGTAGTGAGGTGGTTGATAAATAGGCTAAAGGAAGGCCTTCAAAGACTGATGGAGCCAAGGTAGGAATAGTAGAAGATCTAGGCAGTTGTTGATCGAGAATCACATGCCTGATCTGACTTAGTGCTTGGTCGACAGACATAGTGGTTGAGGCTAGGGCAGAAGTGAAGGTAGGAATCCCAGGTCTCAGAGGTGTAGTCGCTGGAGCAACAATGGCTGTACTTTGGACATGAAGATAGGGTCTCATAAGTTTTATGAAATCTGTAATGATCTCTCCACTATACTGTATGGATTTCTCAAAATCATCCTTGTTCTCTATAAACTTGTCCAACAATCGAGTAAACTCTGTGAGATTTTAGACTTGGGTCATGAAATCTTGAGTCACAGGATGAATCCATAGATTTTCTACAAGATACTTGAAATGGTTTTTCATATCAGTCTTGGAGAATATTCTTTTGAAGTAGAAATCCACTTTCTTGGCAATCTCTTGATGAGCATCATTTGAAATTTTGGAGTGGATTTGTACTAGGTCAAGAACTCTATCACTGTTCTTGAAAAATTCAGATAGAGAAGTTGTACTGAAACCACTGAGTACATTCTGAAGCTATTCTTTGACTACAGTTCTGAGCATATCACTATGCAAGAAGGGTTTAGAGGATTGGCCAGATTCTTTAGAGGCATTGACAGACATGGTTAGAGATTTGAGTTGATTCAGCACCTTTTGAAGACACCTTGTATACTCATCAGTGAGTTTATTAAGATTGAAAACAATCTCCCTCATTTCCTTCACAATTTTTTTGTTCCTTTTAGCGATATTTTCATCTAAGGAAGATAAATAAGGTTGAATCTGAGACACAAAAACCTATGGGATTTGAGGAGCAACAAGTTTTATAGGAGGAGAAACATGCTTAGATCTCGAATGTAGCTCTCTCTGCATGTCTTCAACCATAATTCTTAGGGTCTTCACTTTATTACTGAGCAACTTATTTTCAACTCTTACTTCTTGAATCTCATGAATCATATTAGTTTTTATTTGAAAAATAATTTTCTCCAAAAATAGTGAGGCATCTCTCTCACTTAAATTGGTTACAGGAAGAGGTTATGCATTCATTAGTTTTTCAACTCCAGATAAGAGGGTAGCACCAAATTCCTTCAGATCATCCTTACTCACAAAATATGGTTGTTTAGATAAAGGTTTAGGAGTAGGTACTGGTACAGGCTCAAGTTCCTTCTCATGTGCGATATTGGAGACTGATTTCAACTGGAATAGAGAGGAAAGATCATGTCCGGTTGCTGTAACCTGCTGAGAGTCATCCACATCATAGAATCTGGTAAACTTATACTGAGTGTATATAGGGATTGACTCAGTTGGATGTGAAGCTTCAATAGAATCTGGATTTGGGGTTTCTCCCCCTCAACAGGTGCCTACTTGTCAGGACTAAGAGGCTTAGGATCTCAGTCTAATTCCAAAAAATCAGCTCTAAGTTCCTCAATCATTTCTTGTATAGATAGCTGAAAAGATATCTCCATCCGTTCTTCAGCCGAAGGGATGATTTTAGGAACAGATTATTCCACTGGGAGTTTCTCGAGATTGGTTTCTTGCATAATAGGTTGCTCTTCCACTATAGGCTCTTCAATGTCATTCTTTTCAAATTCTTTGACAACTGATTCTGTTTTAACCTCGGGTTTAGTTTCCATATTACCAGCTTCTTTAGGATCAGGGACTTCTTCTTCAAGAACTTGATGAGGAATAGTAGTCCTGTCTTCCTCAACAATAATAGCTTCCCTAGGTGGAACTTTAGACTCTTTTTCCTCTTCTTCAGGATACTCAATAATCTCATCTGGTTCCAAACCAGGATCAAAAATATTTCTTGGTCTTGAGGGATAATCCACCAGATTGAATTTCTCATAAATTATATGATTGTCTTCCACCCATTCCTTTTTCTAAGGATTCCAGTTCATCTTCATTCTTTTTATTATGGATCTTGAGAGACAGAATTCACAATCCTTAATCACTTCCTCATTAGGTCCAACCATACCTTTGGCAAGAAGCATGGCTGAGATTAGCTGAGAGTAAAACAGGGAAGTTGACTTAGATGTGACTTTGATCAGCTCACACATACGATGAATGTTATACTTGCATAGGTTGATCTTATGCAAATTTTTCATAAGGTGGATCAGAAACACATCTTGATATTTCAAAATAGAAAAATAACCTTTTCTAGGACTAACCAAATTTTGTATAAACTTGAACAGAAGCCTTGATTCTCCATCTAATTCAGAAGTAATGGCTCTCCTCTGGGTTCCATTTCTAGTTAAGGTTTTCAGGGAATCTTCTGAATCAAATAATTCAATTGAAGGTGGAGGTCCTCTTTGATAATACTCATAGATGCCTTCGTGAGGTATCCTAAGTAATGCAGCCCATAACCTCAAATAGAATGAGCATCTCCGGCCATTGACCCAGTTTCTTACAACATAACTATCACCAAAATCGAAAGAGAACTGTACGTACTGGTAAAACTAAGCCACTAACCTAGGGTATATGGGTCTATCTTCCTTCGAGAACCATTTTAACCAGCCTTACTATTCTAACACTTTCAATACCAGAGACTTACTAGACAAAAGCCATTTGGGAAAAATATATTTCTCAGGTACAACAACACATTTTACCAGATTCAGATTTAAAGGACCTTTAGGTGTTAGCTTAGGTTCAATCTTCTTCTTCTTCGAGCTGCGCTTCTCAGGTGTTGACGATGACAGACTTTTCATTCTTGGCATTCACTGAAGGTTCGAGCGAGAGAAGGATTAAAGGGATAGAGAAGGGTTCTATAAGGCCCCGACCTTAAACATTACTTATTATTGAATAAAATGAATAATTCACATTGGGGATCTTTCCAGGTTTAGAGATTTAGAGAATTAGGACATAACCATTACATCTCAAAGATTACAAAGTATACACTTCTACTAAGTTTCCAAAAAATAAAATCTCTTAAAAAGAAACATGTTTAGTTCCATGTTTTTGATAGCATGTCTTTCCTTGATCCCATCCTTGACCCTATTCATCTTTAAGTCCTGTGGAAACATTTCAAAAACTTGGGATGAGCATAAAAAGCCCAGTAAATTATACACAAAGAAGGAAAACTGTTAGTTTTTCAAAACAACAAGTAAACCAAGAATAATTTATCAAAGTAATACTTTTCACCTTTATGAAGTAGTAAAAAAAACTCTTCACTGAATAAAAGATCATTACTTACCCCTTTTGTAACCAAAATATTACCATAAAAAACATATAAAGAACACATAACATATAAAGGTAACTTGGGACATAAACATACTTAAATGGAATAACCATACGGTCGACTTCCACACATATCACTTAATGGAATAGCCATACGGCTGACTTCCATACCCAATGCATTGGAGGTTATAACGTAACCTCCCGTCTTGGTATTCACAGCACCACCCGTCATATGGTTTATCACGTAACCACCCGTAAAATGTCCAAGTACCATGATTACACATAAAATATTGAAAATATAAACATTTCAATAAAAACATTTCATTTGAAAACACAATAAGTAATTCCAACGTATTGAATTAATCAATCCATTTTAAAAAATCATTTAAAGGAGATTTTTGAATCAAAGTGTCCCATACCACTTTGAATATTTTAATGAAATTATAATTTTAAAACATTAATTTACATATAAATAAAATACTGAAAACCATTTTGAAAACATGGACATTAAAGATAAAGATTTAGAATAACGAATCTTTCAAACATTTAAAACGATATTTTTGTTAAAGAGTTTTTAGCAAAATGAGAGACTCTTAAATACAAATAATTTTGGAATAACAATTAATCCGAACTTTATAATATCATGAGAATAAAGGGATTCATGATATAATATTCCAAAGGATAGTATACACACCATATAAGAGTGAATTGGTGCATAACAACAACGAAGTCTCAATGGAAATGTAAATTGAGATGAAATCCATTATAAAGATGGTATCCTTAAATTAAGGATAAATCTATCACATAATTATGTGTGATAAATATAAATACACCCAATATAAGTGGATATTAAGTGTGGAACAATCAGAGGTCATTCATACATAGTCTTGGAAAAACAAAACCAATGACATAGACATTTAACTCAATGAAATGAGATTGAGTTATGATTTCCCATACAAGTTTGTAAGAATTTATCAATGAGATGATTATGTGTAGAAATAGTATATCCACACAAAGTTTTGTGGAAATTACAACATATAGATTCCAAACATAATCTTGGCATAATAAAATCAAGAAGTAGAGGTTTAACCCACAGAATTGAATGTGGGTTAAGAAGTTCCCTTACAGAAATCCGACAGCCTAACGACGTCACTTTAAAATTCAAAAAATGAGTTGATGAGAGAGAAAATGGTATCTCATCACTTGGACATAAAATTTACATAAATAAGGATATATAAGAACATATCCCAACATAATAGTATGTCAATTAAAAGACATAACAAAAGAAGTCTTTTAAAAAGAGGAGGGTGAAAGGTCCCCTTACTGAGTTGGGTAACTTTCAAAACGTACACCCCATGGAAGAAGGGTCATAAAATGAAGATGTAAATACCCATAAATTAAATTATACTACACAAATTATATAATAATGGGTAGTACATACACCACTCAAATGAAATAGTGGCAAACGTAGCATAAATGTCACGGGAATAAAAGTGAGATGAAAAATCCCTTACGAAAACTCGGCAGCCTAACGACACCACTTAAAACTTCCAAAAATGGATTTATGAGATCAAATAGGTTCTCTCATAATATGAAAAAAAAAATTACACTATGATGAATATAAAATAACATCCCCAAACGTAATAATTATGAGCTTATAAGAAAAGACATAAAAGAGAGTACTTAAAAAGAACGAGAGAGGTTGGATCCCTTACCTCGTGTCTGACATGACTCGATCGTTCTTTAATCTCCTGGATAATAAAATTTGGTTAATTTAAAATTTCTTAAGGACCTCATTTAAATATTATTATTCATTTCATATCAAATATTATAATGTTATAATAATTGGTTAATAAAGTGAGTTCATATCAGACGTTTTTTTTTTGATGTTCGGTAATTGAACTTGTTGGGAAAGAATTTTCCATGTAGTTATAGGTAACTCATCTCCAGAATAGTATTAATGATTTAAATATCATATATATATAGTATATATTAATTTTGTACTATTCCATAAAATTTGGAGATAAAAAATTAAAAGCACCGTTCATGGAGACGGAAGGTCGTACATACGCATGAATGCTACTTTCATTTTTTTGTCATATTAGTGGAATTAAAGTTTTTTAGAGAGATATATATATTATAATTCCAGAATGATATCCATAATTTATATGTAATATATGACATATATATCCATTATATGTATGTACTTATAATAGTACATAACATTTGGAGATAAGAAATGAAATGTACCGTTTATGGAGTCGGTAAGTCGTACGTTAGTGTGAACGCTACTTTCATTTCTTTGGCACATTAATGGAATTAAAACTAGATGAGATATATATATATATATTATAATTCCATTATAATATATATGTTATATATATCACATAATTTCATCAATTTCATTCTTTATACATTCCATGTATTGCATGAACGAGTCACATCACTTGAGGGGTGGTAGTCCACACTTCCTCAAATGAAATTATCGCATTTGCACAACATGAAAAGCATAAAGGTATGTATTAAATATAAAATAAAGAAGCATAGAGAAGAAATAAATATAATATATATCATAAATAAATATAGTTCCATCATAATGGCCACCATGAGAGGTGGTATGTTAAGATAAAACAATCATTGTTTCGTGAGGCAGTAATTCGCCATCCACAAAAACAGTATGTTCTTTAACCATTAGACGGAGGTGTGTGTTAGTGTAGCTAGAATACTCCTCATAAAAACATTCTATTATATTGACGATACTGGTGTTGTTACAAAAGAAATAAATAAAAAGAGTTTTGGGGGTTTAAGAAACAAAATAAAACAAAAGAACACTAGGGAAGACATTACCTTTAAAACGGGTAACTCTTTTTGATTAGAGATCAAAGGCTTCCTTGGGAAGACTTATTACCAAATTGAGGCTTCTAGGAGTAATATAGGGATGTGGAGAGACAAAATGGGTAGGGTTTTCCCGATCCAAAGGCTTGAGAGGTGTGGTTAATTAGGTGGAGGGGGGGGGGCTTTTATAAGAGGAGAGGAGGGTCACTCTTGGAAGGTTATAAACTTTTACTTTATTATAAAATGATTTTCGGATTTTAAAGGTCCTAGAATTATAAATTTTGAGGATAAGGTGATAAGAGTTCTAAATCCACCCATCAAATAGGTTTTTGACTTGTGTAGGTCTTATATTTTACATTATCTTTTCATTTTATTTAAATTTTTAAATAATGAGGTAATCGTTGCATCATCATGGTGTCATAAATAATTTAATTTATTTAATTCCTAAAAATTATAAAAAAAATATCATGATGTAGAAAATATTTTTCTATTTCTAATGAATATTTATAGTTAAAAATATGACTTGTATAACCCCATTTAAAAATTATTTTAGTAAACAACTAATGTTTGTGACATTTTTATTTTAAATTTAAATAAAAAGTTATTTATGTCATTTTCCTACCAAAGTGGCTCCATGGGGTCCCCAAGTTGACCCATGGATTTTATTGGTCGTTAATGAGACATCCAATGAGGATAGGACATGTGTCTAGGTGATTTGATATTATTAAAACATTATTTTTACCTTAAATTACAATAATTACCTTTAATCGCGATTAATAAAACTTAAAAGTTACTATTCACCAAAAATTATTTTAATCTCATTGAACCAAATTTTACTTCTTAATGACAAACATGAATGTCAGATTTTTGAAAATCAAATCACAAAAGTGTCAAATCCTCATTTAAACAAAAAATCAGTTTCATTAACTACCACAGAGTGGTTTCACTGTTCATCAAAAATTGAAGTTTTTCAGAAAAATACCAAAAATTCACCCTAAGCTATATTTGATATTCCGAATTCAAAAATGATGTATATTTTAAAAAATTAAAAACATATAAGTTTCATTAATTAATTTAATAATTAATTCCTGCTGTCAAAACAAATAGCGTGTTTTTAAGAAACAATATCTATTAAAAGATTGACACTAGTTTAAGTCCAATTTCAAAGTGAAATTAATTCAAAAGACCACCATTGAATTAAATGGTAAAAATATATTCTAAATACAATCTAATATCAATTAAAAATATAATTTATCCATATAAATAAATCAGATTAAAAGGAGGTTTTGAATTAAAATGCAATATTTTCAATAAAAAAATGATCTTTATCTGGAAAATAACAAAAATTTACACAAAGTAAATTTTGATGTCCAGATTCTAAAGAAGGATTTTATTTTGTCAAATATAACATATAAAATTGTCAAAATTATATTTAAAAAGGGTCATATATCAAAAGGCGGTTAATCGACCTTTTAAAGAATATTAGAATATTTATGCTTAAAATTGGATTCATTTCCATTTTAAGCCTCTAACATTTATTGGATAAAAGTAAAAATATTTGAAAAACATATATAATCATTTTGTAGTTAGTTCCATTCATTCCCGCCATTACAACGGCTAGGCGTTAACTACCATTTAAAATAATATTATTTTATTAGTAGAGTGCAACGTAAGATTTCAAAGAAACTCATTGTTGCGTATTGGGTACACCATCGAGCATAGTGTTCCCTTTAACGTAATATTAATATTTTATTTAAAAATATGGATAAATGTTAAAATGTCATATTCTTTATTTACCAGGGGTGTTACATGCTTCCCACCTTTTGGGAATTGCGTCCTCGCAATTTTAAAATTGGGCTTGGAAACTTCATTGAAAATCCCACATCGGAACAAGTGTAAGTAAAACTATTACTTTAAAATAAAGAAAGATAAATACAAAGGTCGCCCGAGTTAACCCATACTAGGATTCCATGTAGGAAAACATGGATATGGTGGAAAAAAACAAAGGGTCATATTCTGAGGGTGAGTGATAGAAAACATGTTTAGGAGAAAGTTAACTATAAGAAAATCAAAAACTTGTGGTGGTTTAAACGGTATTCGATTCCCCAGCAGGAAAAGTTAATAGACAAAATTTTTGTTTTAAGTTAATTTTCATTGAGGAATTTATTTTTGATCTTATGGGAACATACTTACTTGTCATGTTGACTTTGAACTTTTACTAGATTTCTTACACGAACTCATACTTTCCCCAAATGATGAGTAATTAGGAAGACTTGTTCACATTAAGAGTACTATAATCAACTTCTAGAGAATCACCTAATCCATAAAAGAGAACTATATACTTCCCATGTCTTTAGACCTTAACCAAAACCAAAACCAAAAAGGTTAGTATGAGATCAGATAATACCCAAAAAGGATAATCCTTTATAAAAAAAAATCTATTCTTAATCTCCAAAATATGTCAAATAATACCCAAAGTTCAACAAAGACCAATCAATAAACAATTTGTCCATAAAATTATTCAAAGTAAACCAAACTAAGATTGAAACCCAAATATTTGAAAGATTTATTCACATAGTCTTCCAAGGTAAAAATTAACATTTATCTCCAAATAACATTAGTTTCTCTTAAAGTCTCATATTGAAAAGTAATTAACCTAATCACATATCCTCCATGAAAGGTTAATCATTTCCATAGATAACCCAAAATAAACTTACTCTTGATTCCTAAAATCATCTAACTAAAAAGAATTAATCAAACTAACCAGGGAATTCACGTAGTCCAGTGGTAGGTGATAAATACCAGTTGCACTTTGGTTGTGGGTTCGATTCCCACAGCTTTGTCCGACGTGACGGGTTGTCACACGGTCTGTCTGTTGTCCTTTTTCCAAAACTACATAATTCTTAAAACATTCCCCAAAACGAGATAAAATCTTCAAAAATGATCATAACATATTTTAACCTCAAGTTTATCTCATGCCTTTCATTTTCCATCATATCATAGAGTAGCCCATAATTACCTAAAAAGTAAGGATCATATAAACCCTAATGGTTACCTTTATAATTATTACCTTAAATTCCTCATCGAGTTAGTCATCTCATACATGATGCATTAGAGAAATCATCAAGGTTCAAGTGGTTGATCATGACTCCTTGATAGTTGTTTTAGCACAACCACTAGATTCCTCATTGAATCCCCCATTTCATCTAGTCTCTTAATCAGAGAACCACCACAGTTTCCATCAAACCCATTGTCACTTTGGTGCCTGCTAGATCCATCCATTTACTAAAAATAAAAATGTCAGTGTGCGTATATCAACAAAATCATCATGTACTAATGAGGAAGATAAACACTAAGATATACTTACTTGTTCACTTTATCTAAAAACTATGACTCTTTCTAAAATCCTAGCCATTATGGTAATGTCACTTATGCTTATAGAATACCATAACCTCTAAAGTTATCTAAACCGACCTCTGATACCAACTATAAGGCCCAGACCTTAAACATTACTTATTATTGAATTAAATAAATAATTCACAATGAGGATATTTTCAGGTTTAGAGTTTTAGAGAATTAGGACATAACTATTACATCTCAAAGATTACAAAGTATACACTTCTACTAAGTTTCCATAAAATAAAATCTCTTAAAAATAAACATGTCTAGTTCCATGTTTTAGATAGCATGTCTTTCCTTGATCCCATCCTTGACCCTATTCATCTTTAAGTCATGTGGAAAACATTTCAAAAATTTGGGATGAGCATAAAAATCCCAGTAAAGGATACACAAAGAAGGAAAACTGTTTGTTTTTTAAAACAACAAGTAAACCAAGAATACTTTATCAAAGTAATACTTTTCATCTTTATGAAGTAGTAAAAAAAACTCTTCACTGAATAAAAGATCATTACTTACCCCTTTTGTAACCAAAAGATTACCATAAAAACCCATATAAAGAACACATAACATATAAAGGTAACTTGGGACATAAACATACTTAAATGGAATAACCATACGGTCGACTTCCACACATATCACTTAATGGAATAGCCATACGGCTGACTTCCATACCCAATGCACTGGAGGTTATAATGTAACCACCCGTCTTGGTATTCACCGCACCACCCTTCATATGGTTTATCACGTAACCACCTATAAAATGTCCAAGTACCATCATTACACATAAAATATTGAAAATATAAACATTTCAATAACAACATTTCATTTTCAAACACAATAAGTAATTCCAACGTATTGAATTAATCAATCCATTTTCAAAAATCATTTAAAAGGGATTTTTGAATCAAAGTGTCCCATACCACTTTGAAGATTTTAATGAAATTATAATTTTAAAACATTAATTTCCATATAAATAAAATACTGAAAACCATTTTGAAAACATGGAAATTAAAGATAAAGATTTAGAATAATGAATCTTTCAAACATTTAAAATGATATTTTTGTTAAAGAGTTTTTAACAAAATGAGAGACTCTTAAATACAAATAATTGCAGAATAAAATTTAATCCGAATTTTATAATATCATGAGAATAAATGGATTCATGATATAATATGCCAAAGGACAGTATACACACCATATAAGAGTGAATTGGTGCATAACAACAATAAAGTCTCAATGGAAATGTAAATTGAGATGAAATCCATTATAAAGATGGTATCCTTAAATTAAGGATAAATCTATCACATAATTATGTGTGAGAAATATAAATACACCAAATATAAGTGTATATTAAGTGTGAAACAATCAGAGGTCATTCACACATAGTCTTGGAAAAACAAAACCAATGACATAGATATTTAACTCAATGAAATGAGATTGAGTTATGATTTCCCATACAAGTTCGTAAGAATTTATCAATGAGATGATTATGTGTAGAAATAGTATATCCACAAAAGGTTTTGTGGAAATTACAACATAGAGATTCCACACATAATCTTGGAATAATAAAATCAAGAAGTAGAGGTTTAACCCAAAGAATTGAAAGTGGGTTAAGAAGTTCCCTTACAGAAATCCGACAACCTAACAGCGTCACTTTAAAATTCAAAAAATGAGTTGATGAGAGAGAAAATGGTATCTAATAAATTGGACATAAAATTTACATAAATAAGGATATATAAGAAAATATCCCAACATAATAGTATGTGAATTAAAAGACATAACAAAAGAAGTCTTTTAAAACGAGGAGGGTGAAAGGTCCCCTTACCGAGTTGGGTAACTTTCGAAACGTACACCCCATGGAAGAAGGGTCATACAATTAAGATGTAAATACCCATAAATGAAATTATACTACACAAAGTGTATAATAATGGTTAGAACATACACCACTCAAATTAAATAGTGGAAAACGTATCATAAACGTCACGAGAATAAAAGTGAGATGAAAAATCCCTTACAAAAACTCGGCAGCCTAACGACGCCACTTAAAACTTCCAAAAATGGATTTATGAGATAAAATAGGGTATCTCATAATATGAACAAAAAAATTACAGTATGATGAATATAAAATAACATCCCCAAACATAAGAATTATGAGCTTATAAGAAATGACATAAAAGAGAGTACTTAAAAAGAACGAGAGAGGTTGAATCCCTTACCTCGTGTCTAACATGACTCGATCGTTATTTAATCTCATGAATAATAAAATTTGGTCAATTTATAATTACTTAAGGACCTCCTTTAAATATTATTATTCAGTTATATTACATATTATAATGTTATAATAATTGGTTAATAAAGTGAGTTTATATCAGACGTTTTTGTCGATGTTCGGTAATTGAACTTGTTGGGAAAGAATTTTCCATGTAGTTATAGATACATCATCTCCAGAATAGTATTAATGATTTAAATATCATGTATATCCATTATATATTCATTTTTTACTATTCCATAAAATTTGGAGATAAAAAATTAAAAGCACCGTTCATGGAGACGGTAGGTCGTACGTACGCATGAACGCTACTTTCATTTTTTTTGTCATATTAATGGAATTAAAGTTTTTTAGAGAGATATATATATTAAAATTCCAGAATTATATCCATCATTTAGATGTAATATATGACATATATATCCATTATATATATGTACTTATAATAGTACATAACATTTGGAGATAAGAAATGAAATGTACCATTCATGGAGTCGGTAAGCCGTACGTACGCATGAACGCTACTTTCATTTCTTTGGGACATTAATGGAATTAAAACTAGATGAGAGATATATATATTATAATTAAATTATAATATATATGTTATATATATCATATAAGTTCATCAATTTCATTCTTTATACATTCCATGTATTGTATGAACGAGTCATATCACTTGAGGGGGCGGTAGTCCACACTTCCTCAAATGAAATTATCACATTTGCACAACATGAAAAGCATAAAGGTATGTATTAAATATAAAATACATAAGCATAAAGAGGAAATAAATATAATATATATCATAAATAAATATAGTTCCCTCATAATTTCCACCATGATAGGTGGTATGAGAAGATAGAACAATCATCATTTCGTGGGGCAGTAATTCGCCATCCACAGAAACAGTATGTTCTTTAACCATTTGATGGAGGTGTGTGTTAGTGTAGCTCTAATCCTCCACATAACAACATCCTAGTATATTGAATATACTAGTGTTGTTACAAAAGAAATAAATAAAAAGAGTTTAGGGTGTTGTAGAAACAAAATAAAACAAAAGAACACTAGGGAAGACATTACCTTTAAAACGGGTAACTCTTTTTGATTTGAGCTCAAAGGCTTCCTTGGGAAGACTTATTCCCAAAGTGAGGCTTCTATGAGTAATAGAGGGATGTGGAGAGACAAAATGGGTAGGGTTTGGCAGAGCCAAATGCTTGAGAGGTGTGGGTAAGGAGGTGGAGGTGGGGGCCTTTTATAAGAGGAGAGGAGGGGCACTCTTGGAAGGTTATAAACTTTTACTTTATTATAAAATTCTATTCGGATTTTAAAGGTCCCGGAATTATATATTTTGAGGAGAAGGTGATAAGAGTTTTATATCCACCCATACAATAGGTTTTTGACATGTTTAGGTCTTATATTTTACATTATCGATTCATTTTATTTAAATCGTTAAATAATGAGGTAATCGTTGCATCATCATGGTGTCATAAATAATTTAATTTATTTAATTCCTAAAAATTATAAAAAAAAATTCATGATTTAGGAAATCTTTTTTGATTTATAATGAATATTTATAGTTAAAAATATGACTTGTATAACCCCATTTAAAAATTTAATTTAGTAAAACCACTCATGTTTGTGACATTTTTATTTTAAATTTAAATAAAATGTTATTTATGTCATTTTCCTACCAAAGTGGCTCCATGGGGTCCCCAAGTTGACCCATGGATTTTCTTGGTCGGAAATGACACATCCAATGAGAATAGGACATGTGTCTAGGTCATTTCATATTATAAAAACATTATTTTTACCTTAAATTACACTAATTACCTTTAATCGCGATTAATAAAACTTAAAAGTTACTATTCACCAAAAATTATTTTAATCTCATTGAACCACATTTTACTTCTTAATGAAAACCATGTATGTTGGATTTTTGAAAATAAAATCACAGAAGTGGCAAAGTTTCATTGAAACGAAAAATCAGTTTCATTAACTACCACTTAGTGGTTTCACTATTCATCAAAAATTGAAGTTTTTCAGAAAAATACCAAAAATTCACCCTAAGATATATTTGATATTCTGAATTCAAAAATGATGTCTATTTTAAAAAATTCAAAACATATAAGTTACATTAATTAATTTAGTAATTAATTCCCGTTGTCAAAACAAATAGCGTGTTTTTAAGAAACAATATCTATTAAAAGATTGACACTAGTTTAAGTCCAATTTCAAAGTGAAATTAATTCAAATTACCACCATTGGATTAAATGTTAAAAATATATTCTAAATACACTCTAATATCAATTAAAAATATAATCTATCCATATAAATAAATCATATTAAAAGGAGGTTTTGAATTAAAATGCAACATTTTCAATAAAAAAATGATCTTTATCTGAAAAATAACAAAAATTTACACAAAGCAAATTTTGATGTCCAGATTCTAAAGAAGGATTTTATTTTGTCAAATACAACATATAAAATAGTCAAAAGTATATTTAAAAAGGGTTATCCATCAAAAGCCAGTTAATCGACCTTTTAAAGAATATTAGAAGTTTTATGATTAAAATTGGATTCATTTGCATTTTAAGCCTCTAACATTTATTGGATAAAAGTAAAAATATTTGAAAAACATATATAATCGTTTTTTATTTAGTTCTGTTAATTCCCGCCATTACTATGGCTTGGCGTTAACTACCATTTAAAATAATATTATTTTATTATTACAGTGCAACGTAAGATTTCAGAGAAACTCGTTGTTGCGTATTGGGTACGCCATCGAGCATAGCGTTCCCTTTAAAGTAATATTAATATTTTATTCACAAATATGGATAAATGTGAAAATGTCATATTATTTATTTACCTGGGGTGTTACATCCTTCCCCCCTTTTGGGAATTGCGTCCTCGCAATTTTAAAATTGGGCTTGGAAATTTCATTGAAAATCCCACATCGGAACAAGAGTCAGTAAAAATATTACTTTAAAATAAAGAAAGAGAAGTACAAAGGTCACCCGAGTTAACCCATACTAGGATTCCATGTAGGAAAAAATGGATATGGAGGGAAAAAACAAAGGGTCATGTTCTGAGGGTGAGTGATAAAAAACATGTTTAGGAAAAAGTTAACCACAAGAAAATCACAAACTTGTGGTGGGTTAAACGGTATTCGACTCCCCAATAGGAAAAGTTAATAGACAACATTTTTGTTTTAAGTTACTTTTCATTGAGGAATTTATTTTTGATCTTAAGGAAACATACTTACTTGTCATGTTGACTTTCAACTTTTACTAGATTTCTTACACAAACTCATACTTTCCCCAAATGATGAGTATTTAGGATGACTTGTTCACATTAAGAGTACTATAATCAACTTCTAGAGAATCACCTAATCCACAAAAGAGAACTATATACTTCCCATGTCTTTAGACCTTAACCAAAACTAAAACCAAAAAGGTTAGTATGAGATCAGATAATACCCAAAAAGGATAATCCTTTATAAAAAAAATCTATTCTTAATCTCCAAAATATGTCAAACAATACCCAAAGTTCAACAAAGACCATTCAATAAACAATTTTTCCATAAAATTATTCAAAGTAAACCAAACTAAGATTGAAACCCAAATATTTGAAGGATTTATTCACATAGTATTCCAATGTAAAAATTAACATTTATCTCCAAATAACATTAGTTTCTCTTAAAGTCTCATATTGAAAAGTAATTAACCTAATCACATATCCTCTATGATAGGTTAATCATTTCCATAGATAACCCAAAATAAACTTACGCTTGATTCCTAAAATCATCTAACTATAAAGAATTAGTCAAACTAACCAGGGACTTCACGTAGTCCAGTGGTAGGCGATAAATACCAGTCGTACTTTGGTTGTGGGTTCGATTCCCACAGCTTTGTCCCACGCGACGGGTTGTCACACGGTCTGCGTGTTGTCCTTTTTCCAAAACTACATAATTCTTAAAACATTCCCCAAAATGAGATAAAATCTTCAAAAATTATCATAACATATTGTAACCTCAAGTTTATCTCATGCCTTTCATTTTCCATCATATCATAGAGTAACCCATAATTACCTAAAAAGTAAGGATCATATAAACCCTAATGGTTACCTTTATAATTATTACCTGAACTTCCACATCGAGTTGGTCATCTCGTACATGATGCATTAGAGAACTAACCAAGGTTCAAGTGGTTGATCATAACTCCTTGATAGTTGGTTTAGCACAACCACGAGATTCCTCATTGAATCCCCCATTTCATCCAGTCTCTTAATCAGAGAACCACCACAGTTTCCATCAAACCCATTGTCACTTTGGTGCCTGCTAGATCCATCCATTTACTAAAAACAGAAATTTCAGTGTGCGTATATCAACAAAATCATTATGTACTAATGAGAAAGATAAACACTAAGATATACTTACTCATTCACTTTATCTAAAAACTATGACTCTATAAAATCCTAGCCATTATGGTAATGTCACTTGTGCTTATAGAATACCCTAACCTATAAAGTTATCTAAACCGACCTCTGATACTAACTATAAGGCCTCGTCCTTAAACATTACTTATTATTGAATTAAATGAATAATTCAAATTGAGGATCTTTTCAGGTTTAGAGATTTAGATAATTAGGACATAACCATTACTTCTCAAAGATTACAATGTATACACTTCTACAAAGTTTCCCAAAAATAAAAGCTCTTAAAAAGAAACATGTCTAGTTCCATGTTTTAGATATCATGTCTTTCCTTAATCCCATCCTTGACCCTATTCATCTTTAAGTCCTGTGGAAAACATTTCAAAAACTTGGGATGAGAATAAAAATCCCAGTAAAGGATACACAAAGAAGGAAAATTGTTAGTTTTTCAAAACAACAAGTAAACCAAGAATACTTTATCAAAGTAATATTTTTCACCTTTATGAAGTAGTAAAAAAACACTTCACTGAATAAAAGATCATTACTTACCCCTTTTGTAACCAAAAGATTACCATAAAAAACATATAAAGAACACATAACATATAAAGGTAACTTGGGACATAAAAATACTTAAATGGAATAACCATAAAGTCGACTTCCACACATATCACTTAATGGAATAGCCATACGGCCGACTTCCATACCCAATGCATTGGAGTTTATAACGTAACCACCCATCCTGGTATTCACAGCACCACCCGTCATATAGTTTATCACGTAACCACCCGTAAAATGTCCAAGTACCATTATTACACATAAAATATTGAAAATATAAACATTTCAATAAAAACATTTCATTTGCAAACACAATAAGTAATTCCAATGTATTGAATTAATCAATCCATTTTCAAAAATCATTTAAAAGAGATTTTTGAATCAAAGTGTCCCATACCACTATGAAGATTTTAATGAAATTATAATTTTAAAACATTAATTTAAATATAAATAAAATACTGAAAACCATTTTGAAAACATGGACATTAAAGATAAATATTTAGAATAATGAATCTTTCAAACATTTAAAACGATATTTTTGTTAAAGAGTTTTTAGCAAAATGAGAGACTCTTAAATACAAATAATTGCCGAATAAAATTTAATCCGAACTTTATAATATCATGAGAATAAAGGGATTCATGATATAATATTCCAAAGGACAGTATACACACCATATAAGAGTGAATTGGTGTATAACAACAATGAAGTCTCAATGGAAATGTAAATTGAGATGAAATGCATTATAAAGATGGTATCCTTAAATTAAGGATAAATCTATCACATAATTATGTGTGAGAAATATAAATACACCCAATATAAGTGGATATTAAGTGTGAAACAATTATAGGTCATTCACACATAGTCTTGGAAAAACAAAACCAATGACATAGATATTTAACTCAATGAAATGAGATTGAGTTATGATTTCCCATACAAGTTCATAAGAATTTATCAATGAGATGATTATGTGTAGAAATAGTATATCCACACAAAGTTTTGTGGAAATTAAAACATAGAGATTCCACACATAATCTTGGCATAATAAAATCAATAAGTAGAGGTTTAACCCAAAGAATTGAAAGTGGGTTAAGAAGTTCCCTTACAGAAATCCGACAGCCTAACAGTGTCACTTTAAAATTAAAAAAATGAGTTTATGAGAGATAAAATGGTATCTCATCACTTGGAAATAAAATTTACATAAATAATGATATATAAGAACATATCCCAACATAATAGTATGTGAATTAAAAGACATAACAAAAGAAGTCTTTTAAAAAGAGGAGGGTGAAAGGTCCCCTTACCGAGTTGGGTATCTTTCGAAACGTACACCCCATGGAAGAAGGGTCATAAAATGAAGATGTAAATAACCATAAATGAAATTATACTACACAAATTGTATAATAATTGGTAGTACATAAAACAATCAAATGAAATATTGGCAAATGTAGCATAAATTTCACGGGAATAAAAGTGAGATGAAAAATCCCTTATGAAAACTCGGCAGCCTAACTGCGCCACTTAAAACTTCCAAAAATGGATTTATGAGATAAAATAGGGTCTCTCATAATATGAACAAAAAAATTACAGTATGATGAATATAAAATAACATCACCAAACATAAGAATTATGATCTTATAATAAATGACATAAAAGAGAGTACTTAAAAAGAACGAGAGAGGTCGGATCCCTTACCTCGTGTCCGACATGACTCGATCGTTCCTTAATCTCCTGAATAATAAAATTTGGTCAATTTATAATTTTTTAAGGACATACTTTAAATATTATTATTCAGTTCATATCACATATCATAATTTTATAATAATTGGTTAATAAAGTGAGTTCATATCAGACGTTTTTGTCGATGTTCGGTAATTGAACTTGTTGGGAAAGAATTTTCCATGTAGTTATAGGTACATCATCTCCAGAATAGTATTAATGATTTAAATATCATATATATCCAGTATATATTCATTTTTTACTATTCCATAAAACTTGGAGATAAAAAAATTAAAAGCATCGTTCATAGAGACGGTAGGCCGTACGTACGCATGAACGCTACTTTCATTTTTTTTGTCATATTCATGGAATTAATGTTTTTTAGAGAGATATATATATTATAATTCCAGAATTATATCCATCATTTAGATGTAATATATGACATATATATCCATTATATATATGTACTTATAATAGTACATAACATTTGGAGATAAGAAATGAAATGTATCGTTCATGGAGTCGGTAAGCCGTACGTACGGATGAACGCTACTTTCATTCCTTTGGCACATTAATGGAATTAAAAATAGATGAGATATATATATATATTATAATTCCAGTATAATATATATGTTATATATATCAAATAATTTCATCAATTTCATTCTTTATACATTCCATGTATTGCATGAACGAGTCACATCACTTGAGGGGGCGGTAGTCCACACTTCCTCAAATGAAATTATCGCATTTGCACAGCATGAAAAGCATAAGGGTATGTATTAAATATAAAATACAGAAGCATAGAGAGTAAATAAATATATTATATATCATAAATAAATATAGTTCCATCATAATGGCCACCATGAGAGGTGGTATGAGAAGATAGAACAATCATCGTTTCGTGAGGCAGTAATTCGCCATCCACAGAAACAATATGTTCTTTAACCATTAGACGGAGGTGTGTGTCAGTGTAGCTCAAATCCTCCTCATAAAAACATCCTAGTATATTTAATATAATGGTTTTGTTACAAAATGAATAAATAAAAAGAGTTTATGGGGTTGGAGAAACAAAATAAAACAAAAGAACACTAGGGAAGACATTACCATTAAAACAGGTAACTCTTTTTGATTTGAGCTCAAAGGCTTCCTTGGGAAAACTTTTTCCCAAAGTGAGGCTTCTAGGATTAATATATGGATGTGGAGAGACAAAATGGGTAGGGTTTGGCCGAGCCAAAGGCTTGAGAGGTGTGGTTAAAGAGGTAGAGGTGGGGGCCTTTTATAAGAGGAGAAGAGGGGTACTCTTGGAAGGTTATAAACTTTTACTTTATTATAAAATGATTTTCAGATTTTAAAGGTCCCAAAATTATATATTTATAGGATAAGGTGATAATAGTTTGAAATCCACCCATCCAATAGGTTTTTTACATGTTTAGATCTTATATTTTACATTATCTTTTCATTTTATTTAAATCATTAAATAATGAGGTAATCGTTGCATCATCATGGTGTCATAAATAATTTAATTTATTTAATGCCTAAAAATTATAAAAAAATATCATGATGTAGGAAATATTTTTATATTTTTAATGAATATTTATAGTTAAAAATATGACTTGTATAACCCAATTTAATTTTTTTTTAGTAAAACAACTCATGTTTGTGACATTTTTATTTTAAATTTAAATAAAAAGTTATTTATGTCATTTTCCTACCAAGGTGGCTCCATGGGGTCCCCAAGTTGACCCATGGATTTTCTTGGTCGTACATGACACATCCAATGAGGGTAGGACATGTTTCTAGGTCATTTCATATTATTAAAACATTATTTTTACCTTAAATTACACTAATTACCTTTAATCGCGATTAATAAAACTTAAAAGTTACTATTTACCAAAAATTATTTTAATCTCATTGAACCACATTTTACTTATTAATTAAAACCATGTATGTCGGATTTTTGAAAATCAAATCACAGAAGTAGCAAAGTTTCATTTAAAGGAAAAATCAGTTTCATTAACTACCACTTAGTGGTTTCACTATTCATCAAAGTTTTTCAGAAAAATACCAAAAATTCACCATAAGCTATATTTGATTTTAAGAATTCAAAAATGATGTCTATTTTACAAAATTAAAACATATAAGTTTCATTAATTAATTTAATAATTAATTCCCACTATCAAAACAAATAGCATGTTTTTAAGAAACAATATCTATTAAAAGATTGAAACTAGTTTAAGTCCAATTTCAAAGTGAAATTAATTCCAATGACCACCATTGGATTAAATGGTAAAATTATATTCTAAATACACTCTAATATCAATTAAAAATATAATCTATCTATATAAATAAATCAGATTAAAAGGAGGTTTTGAATTAAAATGGAACATTTTCAATAAAAAAATGGTCTTTATCTGAAAAATAACAAAAATTTACACAAAGTAAATTTTGATGTCCAGATTCTAAAGAAGGATTTTATTTTGTCAAATAAAACATATAAAATTGTCAAAAATATATTTAAAAATGGGTTATCCATCAAAAGGCGGTTAATCGACCTTTTAAAGAATATCAGAAGATTTATTCTTAAAATTGGATTCATTTGCATTTTAAGCCTCTAACATTTATTGGATAAAAGTAAAAATATTTTAAAAACATATATAATCATTTTGTAGTTAGTTCCGTTCATTCCCTCCATTACAACGGTTAGGAATTAACTACCATTTAAAATAATATTATTTTATTATTAGAGTGCAATGTAAGATTTCAAAGTAACTCGTTGTTGCGTATTGGGTACGCCATAGAGCATAGAGTTCCCTTTAAAGTAATATTAATATTTTATTCACAAATATGGATAAATGTGAAAATGTCATATTCTTTATTTACCTGGGGTGTTACAGGTTCAAAATGAGTAAGTAGAAGAAACCCCAAATGAAGAGTAAAGTGACACTTTCTTTATTTTATCATTTAGGAATACCAAATGTCGCAAAAATAAAAATGTGGGAAAACAAAAAGATGAAAAGAATAATTACCGCAATACGGGTTTTTACAAAAAAAATATAAATAATTTTTATGGTGAGACCATGTCTGTCATTACGGTGAGACAGTAAATGCATGTTACGGTGAGACAGTGAACAAACTTCTCAGTGTGCATTATGGTGAGACAGTTACTATCAGACAGTAATCACAAAATACTAACTGTGAGACCGTAAGCATGAAATTTACGATGAGATAGTAAACATGAGAGACATTAACTGAGTATTATGGTGAGATAGTAATACAAAACACTAGATGATAAACCGTAATCATGAAACAGTAAGATATCAAACAGTAATACCTGAAAAAACAACAAGTAAGGTATCTATTTGAGATTTATCATGCCTAGTTCATGCATGATTTATTCTATTCTCTCAAAATTTAATGGTTTGGTGAATATATCAGCAAGTTGATATTTAGTATCAATGAATTCCAAAGTGATATCACCTTTTTGATAATGATCTCTCAAAAAGTGTTGTCTTACATCAATGTGCTTTGTCCTAGAATGTGAAACAAGATTTTTTGAGATGTTAATAGCACTTGTGTTGTCACAATTTATAGGTACATTTCTGAATTGATATCCATAATCTAGTAATGTGTGTTTCATCCACAAAATTTGTGCACAAAAACTTCCAGCAGCTATGTATTCATCTTCTGCAGTAGATAATGCAACATAATTTTGTTTCATACTACACCATGATACTAGTGACTTGCCTAAAAGGTCACATGTTCCAGAGGTGCTTTTTTTATCTAACTTACAGCCACCGAAGTCAGCAACAAAATAACTTACTAATTCAAATGATTTTCCTTTAGGATAAAATAGTCCTAGATTGGGTGTATGCTTGAGGTACTTGAAAATTCTCTTTACAACATTTAAATGAGATTACTTATGGATTTATTGAAAATGAGCACACATACACACACTAAACATAATGTCAGGGTGACTAGTAGTTAAGTAGAGTAAACTTACAATAATTCCTTATAAGTGTTTTGATCAACAGATTTTCCATCTTCATCAAGATCCAACTTACAAGTGGTACTCTTGGGAGTGTCACTACGTTTAGTGTTATCTAATCTGAAACGTTTTAGAAGATCTCTAGTATATTTACTTTGGGTTAAAACAATTCCATCATTATTTTTGATAGATTTTAAATCCAAGAAAGAATTTTAGTTCACCCATTAAACTCATTTCAAATTTGTTTTGTATAATTTTAGAAAAATCAACACTTAAAGAATTCTTCGAAGATCCAAAAATAATGTCATCTACATAAATTTGAACAACTAAAACATCATTATAAATTATTTTTATAAAAAGGGTAGGATCAGATATTTCTTTTGTAAAACCTTTGGAAATAAGAAAAGTACTCAATCTATCATACCAAGCTCTTGGAGCTTGCTTTAAACCGTATGAGGCTTTTGATAGTTTAAAAATATGATTTGGAAAATGGAGATTTGTAAATATAGGGGGTTGTTCAACAAAAACATCCTCAGATATATACCCATTTAAGAATACACTCTTAACATCCATTTGATATAGTTTGAAATTCAATTGTGCAGCATAGGCAAGCAGGATTCTGATGGCTTCAAGTTTGGCTACTGGTGTAAAGGTCTCCTCATATTCAATTCCTTCTTCTTGACTATAGCCTTGTGCAACTAATCTAGCCTTGTTTCTAACTATGTTACTAGCTTCATCTACCTTATTTCTAAACACCCATTTAGTGCCTATGGTGACAGTGTCCTTGGGTCTTTTAACAAGTTTTCAAAATTTGTTCCTTTCAAACTGATTAAGTTCTTCTTGCATAGCCATCACCGAAAATTCATCATTAATAGCATCATTAATGTTTTTAGGTTCAAGTTATGACAAGAAGACTTAATGTTCAACCTAATTTCTAAGAGAATATCTAGTTTGAGTTCCTTTGTCTAAGTCTCCTACAACAGTATCTAAGGGATGGTTCTTAAGGGTTCTAACAGTTCTACAAAAAGAGGAACTAGTAATTTCAGGTTCATCAACATATTCAAGTTCATTGTGACTTGATTCTAAGGAATTTCTAGAGTTGGAAGTTTTCATAGATTTTTTCATAGAATAATTTGAGTATTTTGAATTGATGTTCATATTTGATACATCAACATCCAGATTCTCTAGGATGGTTTTAGGCTCATGTGGGCATGTTTCATCATATTTGACATGAATAGATTCTTACACACATTTAGTTCTTTTATTGAACACTCTATAAGATTTACTAGACATGGAATATCCTAAAAAGATACCTTCATCACTTTTGGATGCAAATTTGTCAAGATTTTATTTGGTATTAAGAATATAGACTTTTCAACCAAAAACTTTGAAGTATCTAACCTTGGGTTTTCTGTTGTTCCATAATTTGTAAGGATTCATCTTATGAATAGGTATTATCAACACTCTATTGATTATGTATCATGTTATATTGATAACTTCAACCCAAAAATAAATAGGTAGGTCATATTCACTAAGCATTGTTCTAGCAATTTCTTGCAGGGTTCTATTTCTTCTCTCTACAACTTCATTCTACTAAGGTGTTCTAGGGGCATAGAAATTGTGACTATAACCATTTTGTGAGAAAAAGGATTCAAACTATTGATTTTCAAACTCACGACCATGATCACTTCTTAATGATTTAATTCTAAGTCCACTTAGATTTTCTACAGACTTGATATATTTGGTAAAATAAGAGCAGGCTTCAATTTTTTGAGCCATGAAGAATGTCCAAGTATATCTAGAAAAGTCATCTACAAGAACATAAACATAGTGATTCACATTTAAACTAGAAACTCTAGATGTTCCAAAAAAATCCATGTGAACCAGTTCAAGAGGTTGAGAAGTTGACACTTCATTCTTTGGTTTGAAAGAAACTTTGTGTTGTTTTCCCTTTTGACAGGAATTACACACTTTGTCATTTAGAAACTCAAGTTTGGGTAAGTATTTAACTAGGATTTTTCTAGATAGATTTCTAAGGGAGTGAACATTACAGTGTCCTAGTCTCCTATGCTAGATCCAATATTCTTTATGTGATACACTTAAGCAAGAATCATTTTGCGAAGCTAAAGAATCTAAATTAATAGAATAAACATTTTCATTTCTAAATGCAGAAAACACTAATTCATATTTAGAATTAAAGACATTACAAGCATAATTTTCAAATCTAACATGAAATCCATCATCACATAACTATGAGATACTAAGCAGATTGTATTTTAAACCATCAACAAATAGTACTTTAGAAATTAAAACTGAGTTAGAGTTACCGATTTGGATGAGGCCAACAATCTTTCCCTTGGCATTGTCTGCAAATGTGACATGTCCTCCATCTACTTTTACCAGGTTCTTGAAGCATGAGTAGTCTCATGTCATGTGCCTTAAACATACACTATCCAAATACTATAGACTTTTTATGGAGCTCTTTAAGTAGCTTTCCTTCAAAAAGATTAATCAAAAATAGATTTTGGTACCCATACTTGTTTGGGTCCAGTAATATTAGTAATAAGTTCTTTAAAAACCCATATTTGACTCATAGGTTTTCTATAAGTATTATGTAAAGTATTTGAAAAATAAAATGTATTTGGTCCACAAAAACTTGAAACAGTAGAATATGTATCATGGATTGAATTAGTTGATTTGAGCCTAGAACTGGGAGTAAAACTGTATGTCCTAGATTTTGAAACAAATTTTTTTCTACCAAGGTTTCTTTTACCAGGTTGATAACCAATGCCAGTGTTTTATTTAGGGGAAATTTGTTTTTCTAGCATTTGTGTAAGGGTATTTTTCCCATTAGTAAACTTTTCTAGGTCACTCTTTAATTTCTCATTATAAATTTTTAATTCATTGTTTTCTTTGATCAGCTGAGAATTTTTCTCCTTTTCAATTGTGAGCTCAGATTTAATAGTCACGGTAAGATCATGTTGTTTCTTTAATGATTTATATTTGTATTTTTAGTTCGTTTCATGTTTCCTCAAGCATGTTAAAGTATTCAAACATTTATTCATAAGTCATTTTTTCAGAGTCACTTTCATCTTCAGAATAATATGTGTTATGTATAGAAGAGTCTAGTGTTACCTCAGATGTGTTTGTCATAAAAAAAATATTGGAATTTTTAGCCTGTTCATCATGTGATGTCTTTGAGTCACTTGAACTATCCTCAGAAGCACTCCAGGTTTCTTTCATTCCCTTTTTGTACCTCCTATCCTTATCCTCATATTTATTTTTGTACTTGAGATTTGGGCAGTCAGCCTTAATATGTCCTTTGCACTTACATTCATAGCATACAATTTCATTAGTCTTGTCACTTCTTTTCCAGTCCTTCTTCCAGTTTCCTTTTTGGTAATATTTTCCCTTGAAGTTTGGATTTCTGAAAATGTTCTTATTTTTATAAAATCATTTGAATCTTCCGGCTAGTTGAGTCATCTCTTCATCACTGTTAGATGATGATTGTTCACTGGTGGAGATTTCTACAGAATCTTCTGATTTCCCATTGTATTTGTTCTTAGAGGTGATGGTATTGAATGAAATAGATTTCCTCATTGGTTCATCCTCCTCATTATTGGATTTCCACTCTTCCTCATACATCATCAGTTTCCCAATGAGTTCTTTTACAGGTGGTTTTCTGATGTCACATGATTCTCTAATAGATATAGAGGCTCCCCTCCATCTGTCAGGTAGACATCTAAGGATTCTCATGATCTGTTCCTTGGCAGTGACTTCTCTTCCAAGAGAAATCATTATGTTGGCAATCTCATTGAACCTAAGATACATGTAAGTAATAGGCTTATCAGGTTTCATTTTAAAATTATCATATTTGATAGTATAAGTATTAAGTCTCATTTCTTTTACACTAGATGTTCCTTCATGTGAGACAGATAGGGTATCCCAAATTTCATGGGCAGTCTTACAAGAAGAAATTCTATTAAACTCTTCATCTCCTAAGGAGAAGTATAAAGCATTCATAGCTTTGTAGTTGTTATTGTAGGAAGTTTTGGTCGGTTCATCCCATGTGATTCTATCAGTAGGAGGAATTTTTTATTCATCTATAATGGATAACCAAATTTCAAAACTCATACTCTCTAAATGAACTTTCATTTCAATTTTCCATTGAGAATAATTGGTTCCATTAAAGAATGGTGGTCTGTTGGTTGCAGCACCTTCCAATCTATTATCCATAATAAGGTATTACTTTAAAAGAGCTATAAATTTAGAATTAATAGAAATTACAAATTTTTAAAGTAAAAATACAATCACAGTTGGATAAGATTAAACAGAGTCCTAATAAACAACATTTGATACCAAATGTTGGTCAGAGTAGATTACTCAAGAGGGAAGGGGTGAATTGAGTAACTATAAAAATTTCTGTAAAAATTATTTCTAAAAAGGATTCCCCAAAGATTAAATATATCCCAGTTTATCAATGTTATACTGTTATAAGAGTTTGACTATTTAAGTAACTTAGAAGATTGATTAATTCTCATTAATATTAATTTGTGTTATTAATATTAATTTGGAAGTTATTCTACTAAGACAATCCAGTTATAACATCTTTCCATGAGTAACTATCAAAGTGAAATTAGTGATTTCTAAATTATACAATAAAGCAATAAAACAGAGAAAACTAAATTGAGCAGCACAGCAGATATGAAATAAGTGGTTCAGTCTCAAGTCGAGACCTAATCCACTCAACTTGGTGATCACCTTCCACTAAGCAGTTTATATAATAAACTTTGATCCACACCCTGGATCAGGGTTAACAATAGTACATAGACTGTCCAGGTCACACAGGGACGTCTTCCACAATTTTTGTGGGGACAAAAAAACCAGGCCACATAGGGACCTCTTTCACACATATTCATGGGTATACACAAGAGTAAGATAATGTTTGATTAAGGATATCTTGTATCGTTCAGTTTAATGCAGGAGAAAGAGTGTGTTGTTCTACAGGTATACACTCTGCTCGAAAGGTAATAAACAGATACATAGAAGAGAAGAAATATGGATATGGGTTTAGAAGTGCTCTGAGTGTTTGTCTTTGCAGCTTTGGACTTCTGAGATGAAGCAAATGCAGGGTTCGATTCCTCGTCTATAAAATTGAGTGTTGTGATTCAGCTCGTGTTCTTCATGAGGTTCAATAGAGTGAAGATGTACTCTGGATTATAGTTTACTTTGTATGTTCTTCAGAGTCGGGTTTCATTCATGTGACAATCCTTCCTTTAGAAAATTTCTCAGTGTTCTTTGTTATCTTGCTCACAGCCTTGTTTTTCATTTCTTTTATCGCATTGTTTGATTCTTGGCCATGCTTCACTTTTGTCTTGGAATGCATGTGTTGGAGCTAATTGGTTTCATGTATTCTACACCTCGTACCTCATACTGTCTGATGATATGTCTACTAAGAAACATTAATTATGTTAGTGCATTAAAATATTCAAATATGATCGTTAGAAATTAAATTGAAAGATGAAAAAATAGTTTAAGAAACAGTGTCATAGTAAGTCATGGAAACAGTGTCTCCTTCACATGGTGTCTAGATTGATCACGGTGTCTAAGTGTCATGGTATCTCATGGTCACGATGTCTCACAGTCATAGTCTATTACGATCATGATGTCTTATGGTCACGGTGTCTTGTTCACGGTGTCTTGTTTACGGTGTCTTGTTTATAGTGTCTTGTTCAAAATGTCTTGTTCATGGTGTCTTCTTCACGATGTCTTGCTTCATGGTTTCCTATTCATGGTGTCTTGTTTCACAGTGTCTTGTTCATGGTGTCTTGTTCACGGTGTCTGCTTCACGGTGTCTTGTTCATGGTGTCTGCTTCACGGTGTTTTACTTCACGGTGCCAGAAAGACATACCCAGTGACAGACTCACGATGTCTTAGACTTTTCAAAGTAACTATGTTCAGACTTAAGCAATGATGATAATAGAACGGATTAAACTTAAGCATTTGTCAAAGAAGGTATTATGAGAGTAGATCAAGGATAGTATAAAGTATGTAAACTGAATGTTGAGAAATTAAGATCTTGAATAGATCTTCTTAAAGCATGAGAATACTTTAAACATTAATACACATGATTTGATTTAATTTATAGGAGTTAACTAGGTTGAATAATATTTGTGATCATTAAAACATGATTAATACATGAGGAGTCCAACAGGAACCATGGTCATAGGCCAAAAAGCCATGGCAATAACATATTTCCATTATTTTAAAAACTATGGAAGTTAAAGATATTTAAATAGGTATTACATATTTCCACATTTTAAACCATGTCTATAGGTCACCTATATCCATGGTCCAAACCATGGCTATTTATTTATACATATATGGTTTAACTGTAGAAATTAGGTCCTAAGAACATGGTTTAAATAGTGGCAGTAAAATCTCTATAGCCATGGTTTGAACCATGGTTATTCCTTGATACAACCAAAATTTTACCATGGAAACTAGATCCAAATACCATGGTCAAAATAATAGAGTATATTGATAAAGTCATGGTTTAAGCATGGTATTGGAAGATACTTCCATGGTTAAAATTTTGGTTATACCCTATCTTTTCCATAAAAAATATTACCTAGAACCTCTAGATACCTAATCCTCTAGCTGATGTAGGTTACAACATCACACAACACCACTCAAATAATCAAGATTCCATAAAACAAATTATCATTTAAATGATTTTCTTAACCCTTAGAAATACCATTAATGAATCATCAAATAATTCTCAACTATTTTATGATACTTAAAACCGATGAAATGAAATGGTTCTATATGGTATCAAGTATTCCAATTTATTATATAATATAAAAATAGTTGTAATATTTCTAATATTTGTTGTACAATGGAATAACTGCACAGTATCATTCAAATTGAAAATGAAAATGAATATTCACAACTGCATGCTACCATTTAAAATTGAACACTACCATTTAAAAATTCAAAAATTCATGCTATCATGATATTATATCATTTACAACTGATTTTGTTTAGGCGAGATTAATTTTACAACTATACACTATTAGTTTCTAGGGAAAGGTTCATTTACTTACGCACTATCATTTACAACAACACAATTGTAAAATATCATGGTATTATATAATTTATATATGAAACTACTACCAAGTGAATTGGAAATACTAAAATGGTATTTGAAATAATAAATGATATGAAGTTAGTATATAATAGTGTGCATTTACACACTATTATGGCTACCCTAATTGATATTCACTTAGTATATAATGGTGTAGAGTTACACACTATTATGGATATTGGTGGATATAGATTGTTCATTCAAATTATATGGTTTTCATTTGTGAATTATAGTATATGATCTAGTTATTTCATAATTTGAAACAATTGGTATGTGGGTTAAATATTATATAATTAATTAATAGAATGTAATATAGTTCATTAAACATGTATATAGTGTAAAAGTTTATAAAATAGTGGGCATTGAAATATGCACCAATAAGTAAATAGATATTATTGGTCTAATGTAGAAGTCAATTTTCCATGAACTTACATAATAAGAAACTAAAAATTGTTTTTTATTATTATGCAAACACTTTTGAGTAATAAAGTGAGAAACCATACATGACTTCACCATTTCACCACTTCACCACTACACCACATCCCCACTTCCCCACTTAAAACAATAAAAGACTTCACAACAAACGACATTCAAGAAAAATGGGTGGACAATCCATTCGAGTATTAAAACTAAAAAACCTTTATAGCTGGATCCAACCTTGTCAAGAGAAGGCCGAGGTACCACAAACTAGGATACACGAACATCAGAAGAACTAGACAAACTACAGAACCGGTCTCCTCGCGTGCCCACCAGTGCGACCGTCAACACCAGCCCAAATCCACAAACCCATTGACAGACTCTATTTGGAGTTTACCCAACCCTCTAATGACGTGAGATGACCCAAAGGACATCCACAAAGGGTGATGAAGAAACCAGAACAAGGAAGTCCAGGTCGCCAGACACCACACCCTACTCCACAGACACCGCAACGCAACCATGAGCTAGTCAACACTCTATATACCAAAATCAATTCAACCACGCCAAAAACCATCGTGAGAAGAATATCCACAACCATAAAATGTATCTCATTAATCCAAAACACTACTGCCTCAATACCAATGATGCCACTGAACCAACACCAGAATAACCTTCAATAGCAGAACCTACAGAGCAGCACACCTGACCACCGATGGCAAACTACCAAAACAGAAGTATCACTTTGTCACACAACATCATCCAAATCATCTATCGATCCTCAGAAAGCAGAAATCGTATAAAACACTACAGAAACAACATCGTAAAAATAGAAACACTCTCCACCAAATGCATCCAAAACCAGACTAAATCAAAAATAAAGAAATAGAAACGCATCACTGAATGGTAGCCACCTGAAGGAAAATGGCGTCATCGCAAGCCAGATCTGCATCCCATCACCACCTTCAAGCCTGCACATGAATACCACCACAACCTCCCACTACAACCAAAGCTGATGCAGAAATGGGATGAAACCTTCAAACTGTAGTAGTTGGAACTCACCCACCAGACCTTCATCGCACCGTCATGCGAAACCCAAGCCAGATCGGAGTCTTGAGAAAGAAGACAAGCCAACAATCGATGAAAATCACATAATGGATGATCCCACAAAGTCTCACAACACTGTTGTTGAATGAGGACTCGCACACCATGATCGCGCCGAGCATAAGCACCAAGGAGAGGGGCCGCCGCTGACCTGAGATGGAGAAGAGGAAGGCGGCGATAGGGGGAAACCCTAGGTGTGCAGAGCCCCTTACGGGCTCATCCAAACTCCCCCTTACATAATAAGAAACAACCTATAAGGAAATAATGGGAAAAGAAGTGATATATAAGAACTTCTTATATATATATGATCAGATTGTCAATTGTACATGATAAATGACACATGACTCAATAAATAACAATAAACAAAGTATATTCATATTGATATGTACAGTTGGTTTAGTTTATGAACTTTTTATGACATTTTTATTGAAATTTCAAAAACTAAACAACATATTTATATGAATACATTTATAGACTAACCTACCATAGTGAATAGACTAAATAACAACATTCATATTATATGCATACCTTCATATTATATGTATATATTCACCTTTTCTTAAAACATAATTACAGGCTTTGTAACATAATATTTTACATCATATTATATGCATGAAGGTATGCATACCTTCATATTAAACCAAGGTATGATAAAATGAAGTCATATAATATGCATACAGGTTTTTCAATCTAAGTTGGAATATTAAACCAAGGTATGATAAACCAAGGTATGAAAAATATATGTGATATCATATTAAAACAAGTTATGCATACCTTCAAGTTAGACCAATTTTAAATTAATATCAAGGATTCCATAATTTGAATATAAGCATGGTAGTCAATGATATTTTAACAAGCATTAAAGTTAAAAATTGTAATAATGAAACCCCAAATAGTGTTATTATTTCAAATAATAACATGTGAATTATAATTTTAATCTTGGAGTCTTTCAATCTTATAATAACGTATACATTATAGTAATAACCTTTTCATTATGACTATAATCCTTCCAAGATTATAATAACCAAAGAGTAGTCAATGAGGAGACATTTCCTCTCATGTATTTAGTCCATTCACTTATAATTAATATATTTTATATAAATTTATTTAGATTTTTTTATTAAATATTTTTCTTATTTCATAATCACTATTATTTCATGCACTATTTTAGTTTCCTGTCATTATTACAATTTTTAATCTAATTTATCAAAAAGACCCACTCAATTAAGAACACACCATAGTTTATTTTATTTCTCACTCAATTCTAAACCCCTTGAATCATATTCCTCAATCACTTTAACCTTTAACCATCAAATGAGTATGGTAAAATCAAATAGAGACAATGAAGGTTCTTTAGTAATTTTGAAGAAAACTAATTACTTAAGTACTAAGTGGTGAATTATTCATTATAAGGTAATTTATTTTATCTAGTTCAATTTCATAGAGATGTTATAGAAGAAAGTGTGAATTTTTAAAGGATGTATTTTTGTGTTTGATGAAATGAAAAAAAATATTTAAGTTTTTTATTTTAATGAGAATGCTCAGTTCATGTTTTCTCAAAATAAGGATATTGTCATCTCTAAAGTTAGGGAAATTTCATTTTCTACTATTGAGTTGGATAGAATTTTATACTAAACACATGAATGGTGATTAATTTTTATCCCTAAGATAGATAATGATGAGTTTTTTATTCTATAGAATGTTATATTCAATCCATTTGGATCACATACAATCATAAATATTCTTATAAAGGACCTAGAACTATAATAGAAGGTCCTTGTTATGTTAATTTTTATAGGGATTTCCCAAAGGGTGATGGATTTTTAAAAATTATTTTTTCAAGGCATGTATTTTATTTATTTTCTAATAAAAGAGGATAAATTAAACCTAAAAAGTTATATATTGAGATATATGTATCATTTTTCACATAGATCGGTGAAAATAAATTTCTATAATTATGGTCAGGTGCTGATCCTTCTATTTGACAGGGTAAATGTAGATTAAAATCATTTAGAAGCTATAAAATGTCATAAAAGTTTCATTTTATTAGCCAATAAACATAGAATATTTTTATTCTTCTTTAATTCTTCATTTAAAAATCTAGTGGTTATTAGAAATAAAAGAAATAAGGAAGAAAATACTGATGAAATCCCTATAGATGATCAGAGGAAGAATTGTAGGGAAGATTATTTAGTCCCTGCATTATTTGTAGTAGATGAGGTAGAGATAATTTCCTCACTTGTTGATAAAGTTATATCTGATTGGGTTAAAGAGTCTTCTCATAAGGAGAAACCTACTATAAATTTTGATATTTGGGCTCCTGTAGTTGTAGTTGATGATGTTTAAAGGATATACGGTGAGGAAGAATGGATTTCCAGTATCATTTAGAGATGATGAATGAATCTATTTAAGATGTTTGAAATAATGATTTTGAGGTTCAATTAAAAGGATTTTTTATGTTCATATTCCAATTATTCCTCTTGAGGAAAATTTAAGTGAAAATATTGAGGATTTTTTGGTTTGGGTTGATGAGATTTCATTAATAAGAAGGAATGATATAGTTTGGGATGAAAATAATTTCTCTCTTGTGGTTGATGAAAGTGAATAATATGTACCTCTTGTTAATAGAAATGTAGGTAGTTTAGATACCAATGAATAGGTTTGAATATTTCCCTTTTTTGTGTTTATAGAATCAACTTTATTTATGAAAGATATAGTTGGTTTGAATTCTAATATCAAATATGCTATAGAAGAGATGGAATTTTTGAAGGAAATTTTTGTTTCTATATTGAAGAAATAAAATCAAATTTGGTATCTAGGTCATATTTTAATGAGCTCAAATATTTGATGAATTCACAAGATAAATTGTTTTTGAATATTAAAAATATTCCCAAAATTGATCTAGTTTCATTTCCAAAATATGTTAAATGACATGAAATATATTCCATTTTATTTGGCCTAGTTAAAAAAATAGTAATTTCAATATAGTTTAATACAATCTCTATAGAATATTTTCACGATTTAAAGAAATATTTGATCAGTGAAATAAAAGTTATCAATTATAAAATTAATAAAATATTTCAATTAATTGATTGATATTTGAGACATAAAACAATAATAAATAAATCTTTATAGAGTTATTCATGTTATTGATTTTTAAAAATATACCTATATATGCATTCCTAAGATTCATTTTAGATCTACCATTAACTATTTTCAATCCCAATTTGTAATAATATTCCCCCATGTATTTTACTGAGAACCAATTTCTCAACCATACCATTATTGAATGTTAATATTTGGATATCATTTCAGGTGAGAAGTATTTCATACATATACCAAACGAAAACTACAGCACTACTTCTGCTAACCCAATTTTATACATTAAAATACATCACATTATTGATGAACACGAGCTTGTTAAGGTTTATCATGGAATAAATTGAACAAAGAATGATGAACATGAGGTGATTATTTAAGTATGATGTAGTATACACTTTGAGAGTGATCTATACTCTATAAAGTATCATAGATATGGTATATGAGGATTACACATCATTTTAAGGATATTGAACTTGAATATATAGTTTCACTTGTACTACTTGGAGGTGAAGAGGTTATTCCGTTTGTGAAGACACTATTTATGGAAAAGGATGGTCAATTTGAGTTGAAACATAATGTTCTTATATTTCATGACATTATTAAAATTCCATGGGTGTAATACGTATGATTATGGATGAATATGTGAAATATAAATAAGATATTTTCTAGAGCCTAAGATAGAAGGTAAACTTGGTGTTAAGAATAATTTTTTGCATGAGTTGTACTTTCATGAAAGAATAGGATACCATCTTGAGGCATTATGAGTTCAACTTTATGAAAAATAACTACATACATGAATATGCATAGATTATTATTATTAACATGAATTTTAGGTGCCTAATATATGTTGAAGATATATAATTTTATTTATAACTCATATGAAGATTTTTAGAGTTAAAATGAACAAGGATGTTTCAATAAGTGATATTTTTTATAGTAGTAGTTTGAAATTATAGTAGAAATATTGAATTATTGGAGCATTATGGAGATTGATCTAAATTTTATTTATATCTAATGAAATTTTGTGGCATAAGTAAAAATAATAATATTAGAAACAAATAAAAAATTTAGAATATAACACACTCCAAACATTATATAAATATAATATAGATAAATAACAAGGTACAAAGTATGGAAGTGTAAAAACCATCTTCATATGAAATGAAAACATGTAAATACATTTCTATAATGGATGACTTTTTCTAGTGTAGTAGTTTAAACTTATGGTGGAAATGTTGAATTTTTAGAGAATCATGGATATTGATATAAATTTTTCTTTATATCTAATTAAATATAGCCACATAAGATAGTTTTTTAATGAATCTAGTTAAGTATAATTATAGGTTTATAACAGAGGGTACACAATTCACTAAATTAGTTACAGAGTTGTATGTGTAAATGATATATATGAGGATAGGAATATTAGAGAAAGAAACATTTTGTAGAAACATTATAAGTAATTATAACCTAAGAGGTCAGAAATAATAAGTTAATTGGTCATTAGAAAAACAAAATCCTAAAATAATAAACAAAGATAAAGAGAAAAACTTTAAGATGTTAACAATATAAAATATATCAGGCAAGAATAATCTAGTAGTGTAAAATGTTCCTGATATAAATATGAATGTAAACTATAATTTCAGTATAATATAAAATGTAATATAAATTGCTATATAAACTATGATATAAACAACAATATAAATATCAATTTCAAATCATGATAAGGCATGAAAAAGGAAATTGTGTTCTACACCATGAAATGATATGTATATAAATATAAATTTCAATATAAATGATATCTACATGATTTAGTTAATGATAATGTAGAAACATCATTTATATTAATTTTTTTTGAAATTATATGCATAATGTTTATAGACTTCAAATAAATGAATAAAATGCATGTATATATAGAAAATGAGACTCCATGTATATTAAATAAATGAAACTACAAGAATATTTATTATAAGATTCAATTTTAGTGCATGATAATACATATAAAAAGAAACTATTTTAAGCACTAAATATTTTCATTCATAAAGCATGAGAGGAAAAAATAGAATGATCCTTAAATAAATAAATTAATTAAACAAGGTTCTAGATGACATCCTGGGCACCCGCAAATTTAATTTCCTTAATATTTTCTAAATAAACACTTTCTTTGTTTCTTCTCTAATCATAACATTTGAATCACATACATTTATTTCCATTAGATAAAAGAAACTATAAAATGAACTCAATAATGTAGCAAGTAAATTTAAGAGTCTTGGGAATGGCACTAATAAGATCTAAACTAAAAAATAACTTGATTGATACCTGTAAATTTATGGATGATGGATCAAGGAGAAAAAAATATATTCATTTTATATCTCAGAAAATGAACACTTATAGGTAGATTTTAATTTTTCCTCTATCCAAGATTCCTTTTCCAATCACATTAATAATAAAATGATCATTAAAAATGAAATCAACTAATAATAACATGCATGTGGTTACTTTTCACATTAATAGGAACATACCTTTTGGATTCTTGAAAATAAGTACTCAAAGACTTTGGGTGTCATTCAACAGTGTACAACAGGTCTTGTAATATCTCCCTTAATGTCTCCCAACATTATGTAAGTCTTACTACTTCCATTCTATATATTCACATCACATTTGGGGGGGAAGATAAAACATAACAACTAGCATAATAAACTACAAATGAGTGAAATCTTGGTGTCAAGTGATGAAAAAGTAAAATTCTTACATTTTTTTTGTTCTATTAATCCATAATCAACCAAAAAAAGTTCAGAATAAGTGATGTTACTTATATAAAGATGACATAAAGAAACAGAATAAAATTAGAATTTAGTAATAGAATAATCTGTCCATATGAAAACATGAAACTATTATAGCCTCCCCTGAAATTATTTTCCATCAGAAATACAAACACTTAGAATAAAATATTCTATCAAATTAGTTTCAGTATTTCATCTCAGATACCCAAAATACCCATTAAAAATAACAATGAAAAAAGTAAAAAAATAAAATTTCCATTTTTTATAGAAATATATACCTGACTAACATGTTCATCATCTACAACATCAAAGGTTAATTTTTTATTATGGATACCATGTATACATAATTTTTTCACAATTATCTTTCCTAACACATTTGTTATGAAATTGTGTAGATAATTTAGAGGCATTGAGAGGAAATATTCTGATTATAACCTAAAACACACATTCAATAAACATGTATGGATGAATCATGTATGTCCAAACCAAGAACATGAATAAACTATAGTAGATGTTCATTATTTGGATTTCTTATTTAATTTATTTGTCACGCCATATCATTAAATATAATTACTAATACAGTCATCACTGTAGTATATTTGGAAGCATTATGATGGTTTTATTTTCTCTGAACATGAGTATACTTTCTTGGTTTCTATCAAATTGTAGAAAACTCAATCAGAAGAATTAGATTTGGAATATTTCATAAATTTAAAAATCGAATGGAAATTGATTGGTCATCACCTAAAGTGATCCATAAGTTATAATTTTTCAGTCCATGCACTAAAGATAGGTATAATCATCAGAAGATAGTGCTGATATTCTTACTCAAAAAATGAAGGTTTAGATAGAAGCTATTATGCTTGTGAAGAGCACACTATTTTAATAGATATGGCATTATTTATTGCACACGTGATGGGTGGTTTAAAATACAAAACAATGTTATAAATTTATGCTTCATATTCAAAACAATGTCGACTTATGAGAAACCAAAGATGATAATATGAACCTCTAAGATGTGATCCTTATAGAAATATGAATCTTCATTCAATTTAAAGATGGGGATAGATGTAATGATTATAACATCACTTCCCCTTTCATAATGAATCTGAATAACTGACGAGTTTGGGAGAATCTCCATTAACATGAACTTGAAAAGATCGTGCATTCCCTTGATGAGAGGAATCTCCGACAATGAGGAGTCATGGAAGCTAAACCTACTTTTGATGGTGCTCGCCACTGATGGAACCCTAGTTGAATGGGGAGATTAAAATCATGATTGAGGATAGGAGGAATTTTCGGGAAGGTGGGTGGTAAAGTAAAATCTACATCGGAGCTATTTCTTGTGAGGAGGATCCTCAGGAGTTGATGAGGTCACATTGGAGCTATGTTGGTAGGGAGGTGGGGAGGTCGTGTTAGAGCCACATTAGTAGGGAGGTGGGATGGCTACATCAACAGAGGAGGATTATCAGGAGAAGATCTATGGAGGCTATGAAGTGCAGTCTAGGAGAATCTATAAAGGTGGGTTTGATCATGAGGGGATATGGTGGAGGGATATACTGGGAGGTGATTAAATGGTATGTGTTTCCATGGTTTCAAATAAATTGTGGTAATGGTGTGTATCAATAGGTAATTCTTTTAGTTGTGTTATTACAAATTTATAATGACCATACCTCATACAAAATATTGTATTGGGTATATCCTCCTTCTTGATCCTTAGATAATGATATCTAGATCAAATACCGGTCTTTTAAGATTGTAAATATCCTTATAATTGATCAAATGGATCATCAATAAGAGGTATAGTATACTTGATTTTAATAGAAATCTTGTTAAGTTGTTGATAATCAATGAAAATATGCATCAACCCATATTTATTCTTAAAAAAATAATATGTACACCATGTGGAGAAGCACTATTCCAAATAAATACATTATTTAGATTATCTTATAGTTTAGAATTTAATTATTATAACCCAATTAGGGACATTATATATGAATTATTTGAAATATTTGTAGCATTAGGTATGAGTTTTATTGAAAATTAAACTTCATGATTTAGGGGAATACTAGGAAATTATTTCAAAAATAGATCATCATATTCCTAAATAATATGAACATTTTCAATATTGAATTTCTCCCAAACCATTTGAGATAAATATCCATCATGAAAAGGTATAAAAACCCATATGATTTATGTAATTTCCATTAGATGCTCTGGTTCATCCTCACACTAATAGATAACTGAAGGTTTATTAGGAATATCAAATATAACTTTCCTTCCTCAATAATTTATATGGGATATATACTAGGAGATATAATCTATATCCCAAATTATATTCAATTCAACTAGAGGAAGAATAAAACAATTTGTAGGAAAAGACATCCCACAAACTTCTATCAGTGAGGAGTTATAGAATTAATATATTGTCATCCTACTAGTAAGAGTTTTCACCACCAACTTAATATATAATTGTTGAGGTGGTATTTTATTACCTTATAAAATTATTCACATATAAAAGATTTGGTAGAACTAAAATAAAATAATAAATTTTCAATCCTAGAGTAGATGTTGGTTGTAGTAATTATATAATCTTTTCCTTCTCCCTTTGGCTTATTTTGCAGTAATTTCCCTTGATGTTTGGGGAATTAGTTGAAATAGAGCCCCATATCCTTATAATTAAATCATTGTACTTTGATTTCTTCTCCCAAACCCTTGAATTCATAGAATGATGACCTTTTTCTCTAAACTTGAAGCAAAATTATTTTTATTTTAGAAATTTACCAATGTGTTTCTTCCTAAAAGTATCATACATTCAAAAATTCCCCTTTCTCTTATTTATAATATCCATTTGTTTTCTTTGTTGTCTTATTATTCTCTTGATTTCCTTCAAAGAAATAATACTTGGAAAAATTTTTCTCTATCTTTATAGTATATAAAACTATATCCTTATATGATGATAATTTTTGGGTGACTAGTTCCCTTAAAAGTATTTTCTAAATCCCATCAAATAAATAATCAATATTGATCTTTATATTATGTACATAGTCCTAAAAATTCATTGGTAACCTTGTAAAGTTATATTTATACTTAGAAACATTTTCACCTTCCTTTTATCTCTAAATCAATAATTTTATCCCCATATCTATTCATTGTTTTTTGAGGAAAATATTTTTCCATGAAAATTTCCTTAAAATACTTCCATTATATTCTTGTATTTTCATAATTTTCCTTAGTGTCTTGAATCAATAACCACTATTTTTCAGAATACCTTAAGAGATGATAAAATTCTATGAAAACATTATCCCTTTTATTACTTCCGAAAGATAAAAATGTCTTCTCTAGAAAAATTATCCATTTATCAGCTACAAATGGAATTTTAGTCACATTGAATGATGGAGGTTGTTAATTAATTAATAGGTATTAAATTATTAAATAACATTATATATCATTAGGTTACCCTATAAGAGCATGGTTATTGGTTATAACCTAAGTTAGACACCCAAATATAGTTATAACCAGCAGCTTTAGCTCTAGCTTTATTATCTTTACCATAAGGGAAATACCTTTATGAATTACATTCTTTGATACAGTTTCCATTTTTTTTTCACTAGGTACCATTTCTAAACAATGTAATATTTTATATTAGATTATAAAATTATGAATCATATTGTATAATTTCAAAACTTGTGAAACACTTAACATGAATTGAAAAATGTATACATAGATAATCTCAGAAGAATAAACTTAGTTTATTTGGGAATATTCACAAATCATAAAAATATTTTCAAATGATTCATAATGGTTTGTAAATAAAATTTTAATTAGCACAATCACATCCCTAGGAGTGTAAAACCATATGTGTAGTAAGGTAACACTCACCATACACTAGAATGATAACTGGGATATACTCAAACTAACTCTTCTTGGGGATATTACCCCTATATGATTTTGTGCCAAAACCACATACACTTGTAGTATCTATAAAGGGATTTGTTTCGAGGGAAACCACATAATATCTACCTTAACAAATATTTAGGATGTTTTCCTATGCTTAAATTTATCCTCAAAGCCAGTCATATGGTTATATTCTCTGATCTATATTTTCTAAATCTAGTTCTCATGCTTTCTACTAAAATTATTCTAATACCAATTATAAAGTCCTTGAACCTAGTATCCCAAATTCATTAGTCACTTTATTACATTGTCACTAGATATAAGATATCGTATCCCAAATGATAAAATAGTTTAGTATTATTAGAAAATTATATACATACTTTAATCTCGCATTTCATTTGAAATATTAAAATACAACATATCATTTTACTTTAGGATACCAATATTCCCTTTATCATATCCCTACATATCAATCATAATACACTTCCTAGATTCCTGGGGAAAGGAAAAATAATAAAGGGGTGATATTAGATTCTCAGTAAGGGTATGTGTACAGTAGAAGCTAATAATGCATGAATTATATGGTAAAAATAAATAATAATAGAATAATTCCATATAAACAATCACATGACCTTGAAAATTATCCAGGGATATAATAACTAATAGGATAATCATATGGACTTCAATAACTGATTTTATAATGAAGGTATGCGTAATTTATGACATCTGAAACTTACCATTGAGGGATCATGCCAAGACATCTTGCGTAAATGGGTAAGGCCTCATCTAAATACCCAATACAGTTTGTATCTTGAGACCTATAAATGTATCTATGAGATATTTAATTCCATGAAACACCCTCCACTTAATAATTATAATGTATTTATCATATAAATAAATAATAAAACTAAATCAATATGCCTTAAGAATCAATAACTATCCATATTAGAAGAACTAGCATACAAAATATAAATATCTTCCCTAGTCAAACTGATTATAAACCATCCATATAAATATGGTTGATGGTATAATTATATTATATCCTTATCATAATATTCCATAAATTATTTTTACATATATGAAAATATTTTAAAAAGATAACTGGATAATTTCTTGAGGAAATTACCCTTTTCACTTTAAAATCACTTATTTAAAGTCTGAAATATTTCCAAAATATTAAAGAAAACATTTTTTATGAATGAAAATTTGTAAAATTATAGAGTAAAATCCAAATAAATTAGTGGTAATGATGGAGGGAATATTTTTTCAAGTCATGTAAGTTAAAAAAACATTCTTTTCAAACTTTTGTAAAAAGGTCAAAAAGTACCTCATTCAGAAAATAAAAAGAATATTCCTTTTAAACCACATATAAAAATTCAAAAATGGGAAAAAAATTATTTAATAAATGGTTTTAAAATATTAAAAAAATATTTTGTATATTTTAAGGAAAATATGGGAAATGAATAAAAAGATTCCTGACATAGTAGAAAATACAAGGTCGATTTTCCTTGAAAACACTATTTTAATATCTTGAGTACTTAAAGAGAGGAAAATGAAATGAAAACTTATAATTTTTAAAAAATATTCATAGGATAATAAATTAAATTGTTTTTAAGATATAAATATCAAATAATACTCCCAACAGAGTCTAAAACATAAATAATACCAAATAATGATGAGATTGTGAAATAAACCCTTACCTTAGGTTCAAAATCCTTTATATGTGTTTGAACATACTATATAATAAACATAGTTTTATTATAAATATAATATATAATAATAATAATATATATTATACCATATATTATTTACTAATAATATTTTATCACTTATTTCTTAACAATTCATTGTTAAAATCAGTATTTCGAGTAATAATTGCTTTATTTTTTATGTATGTTTTGGTTTGGTAGTTTAGATACCTATACTTTGATCAAGGTTCAATCATATATATAATTATAATCATGATATAAATATCATATATATTCATTATATATTTATTTATAGTAATACATAAAATTCAGAGTTATAAAAATGAATTACACTGTTCATGGAGACGACAGGTCATACACACGCAAGAACGTTGTTTTCATTTTTTAATAGATGAAAGAAAATAAATTTAGGTATTAATTAATATTTAAAAATCATAATTATATCATATAAATAATATATATTAATTAAATATATCCTTATTATGAACCATTTCAAAACAAAATGAAAAAAAACACTTCGTTTAGTGGAGGTGGTAGTCCACACGTACGCACGTGTGACATTATCATTTTCAAAAAAAATAGAAGGTATAAAGGTAAATGTGATATTATAATTATAGAAGTATAATTATTTCATAAATATCATATATATTTATATATATATTAAATCCATCATTATATTTATTTGTGAGAGGCGGTGATGGAAGATGAATTACATCAGTTTGTGAGGTGATAGTCCACCGTACATACGATCGATGGTTTTGTTTCCCAGTTTATGAAAGATGGTATGGATATAGGTTATTAAAATTACATAATAACATATTAATATATTTAATATAATTCTGTTATTATTTCAGGATAGTTTAAGAATACTTGAATGAGGTGGAAGAACAAATAAAATGAAAATGTGTGGTTAAGAACTATACCTCTTCTTTAGACAACCTCTTTATGTTTATACTTAAAGTCTTACAAGGATGGTTTTTTGATAAAAAAAATTATATCATGCATATAGATGTAATTAATGGATTTTTATAATTCTTTGAAAACCCAAAAGGCTCTTAAAGTGCGTGGAGGAGAGGAGAGTGGGAATCCTTTTGTAAGTGGGGGACAGTACGCAATTGGAATTTTCTAAAATAATAAAATATATTAACATATTATTCATATAAATGGATAAAAAATGAACCATTAAAAAATATTATATTATATAGAGTCAAAATATGGCCACAAAATATAATTTATACAAGTTTTTAGGTTATTTTAACCCTTATCTCTTTAGTTTAACCCCCCCCCCTCCAGGAAACCTATTTTTACCTTAATTATAGTAATAACTTTTTACTGTTTTTTCTATTAATTATGAAAAAAATAATTTGAACTTATTAAATAATATTAATTATTATATTTAAAAATATTTAATCCATTTTATCAAATTCAATTCATATAATTGGTAGAATTTAATTTAAAATGAAACCCGTAAATGCAACGAAAAATGGTTTTCTAAAGAAAAAGTTTTCTTAAGTATAAAAAGTTTTAAAATAAAAATTAAACATAAAATTGATTCTAATGACCTAAATTTGATTATTAATAATATAATTGAACTTATTTTACCTTTAAAACAATCTTAAAATAAAATGTAAATTTTAAATTCTTTAAACAAAAAGGAAATTTTTTATAAAAATATATATTTTAACTATTCATCAAAAATTTAATCTTTTTATAAAATTGTAAAAAAACACTAAGATAATTTTTGACATGTTAATTTCAAAACTAAATTTCATTTTTTAAAATAAATTTTATAAATTTTGAAAAACTATTTATATTATTTTCTCAAAAAAAGAAACAAAAACTATTTTAAGGAAAACGTATTTTTTAAGCATATAAAGTATTTACTAAAAATATATTTGATTTATCTAAAACCTTTATAAATATTTTTAAAGTGTGGTTATTACTATTAATACTACCAATTTAATAGCTAGGTTATAATATTATACTATATTATGGTTCATTTAGACTTAGGGTTGCGTGTATCGTAGGCTATCGAAGAGATTACATTTATTTAAAAAAAATATATCATAGAATCTGTAGGTGTTAAAATTTTCAATCCTTTCACTCAAATTTAATATTTTTTGTTCTTGTGAGGCTTTTGGGCATTATAGATACTTTATAAGGTGATATAGTTCATTTGTTTCATTTCTTGTTATTCTTTACTGGGGGATCAATGTAAGGGTAATGGATGTTGGATTTCCTTGATCGTTATGCATATAAATAATCTTACTACTATAAGATCTTTCTTCATTGTTGGTTGTGGTGGTAAGTGTTACCCTAAGTTTTTATCATTCTAAAACATCTCAATTTAGATATTTATGATTGGTAATTCTTGATCTATGATCCCTTCTCAATTCTTAAGTCCCCCAACTCATCTTGGCTTATTATTTACCCATGGGTGTTGATATTCCAAGTGTTTCAAGGTGAGTGGTTTCATGAGTTGAATTTACCTTATAAACGTTTCTTTATTACTCCTTATTTTGGTTTCTAAAATGGATATAAAGCATGTTTTATAACTTCTTTTTAAAATTGTTTTAAAAAGGCATAACCAATGTTTTGATAAAATGTATTCCTTTTGAAATGATTTGTGAAAATAGATTTATCCCTTGGTGTTATTAACAGAAATGGTTTTAAATCATTATTTATGTAAAATAAAATATGAAATTCCCATTAATTATATTTTGGTGATAAACTCGAATGTAACCGAAGATGAGACAGGGATTCGTCCTCAAGGGTGAACTCTTTCCCCATATAAATGTTCATATAGGGTAATGTATAAACTAGGTTACCTAAATTTATGCTAAGGAGTCACTATATGAAGTGTTTTCATATCCCATGGACCTGTATCTCATGCCTTGATTTTATTTACTTTAGTATAATTGGTTTATTTTATAAATTCTTCTTATTAAACACTTGGTGGTATCTTACTAGACTCTTTCACTCACACCCTACATACATTTTTATGTGTATGTAGATCTTATTTCATCTAATGCAGGTAAGGGGAAGACATGATAGGAAGGCAGAGGGTTTGTTATTTAGTATGTTTTGGAATTTTGGAGGTGACATCAAGTTAATTGGAGTGGGGATTAGTAGTTTTTTGAGTAATTTGGTTGTTATATATTTCTTAGCTCTTATTCTGTTTATTATTTATGTCTTTATTCTACTAGTTTTTTTTAATGTAGAAATATTCCATATATTTAACACCATTTTTTAGATTTCTTTGATTGAAAATCATTCCTAAATGTATTTTTTTATGCCCAGACACTTTTCACCAGCTCATGGGGATCAAGAAATCCTTTTGGTGCATTTTATTACCGATTCAGATTATAGATGGTTTGGGTAATCTGGATTGGTTCATGAAAAATTGGTATCAATGGGAGGTTTTTTCTATTTCCATTGTTAGTATGTAATTTTGGATTTCTTGATAGATTAGAGATATGAATATGGGGAATTAAAGGGAATTTTATGAGTAGGTGACCGACTAGTTCTCACCATGATGAACCTTAAGTCACCATTGGTTTTTGGGAAATGTCTATTTTGAGATTTAGAGAGTTTTTATCCCATTATTTCTTTTTGTATTTCTCTTGATTATTCCAGTTAACTTATGTTATACTAAACCATAATTTATTCATGGATCTCTTGTTTTGGTATCTATATATCTATTGATGTATGGTGTCATGCTCCCTTTAATGCTTCTAGCTTTTCCTCAAGAGGATGATGTTAATGAACCATGGTAGGGAAAACCTCTAGTTGATCATAATATGATTAAATTAGTGGTGCATGTGGTTCGAGCTATGGACTAGGGTGTGGAACCTATCCCTGTTTAGGCCTGGGAAGTGCAAAATTTATGGGATGAGGACAAGAATCAAGCCCATAAATTTATTCACCATAAAACACTATATTTACATGGTACGAATTATCCTTGGGAGGTGGAGGATAGGTTGGTAAATCTTGAGATTCTTTTGGAATTACTAGAGACTCTAGACTTGGTCAAAGTTAAGTGTGTCGTCATTAAGCTTGAAGGTCCAAGTAAAAGGTGGTGGGAATCGATTGTCTTGGATAAGAAGAAATATTTATTTGAGTGGAAAGACTTAAATTCCATATTTACTAAGTAGTTCTACCTAGAATCCATAACTATATAAAAGTACATGGAATTTCTGAAACTTGAGAAATGGAATTGGTCAATTATGGAGTATTTAATCACTTTACTAAGATCTTTGTTTTTTCATTTGAGGTTATGTGTCCAAGGGTAATATAAAGGATCAGAGGTTTAAAATGAGTCTTTATCTTGATATTCTATCATAATTATTCATGTTAAAAATGACTACCTTTGTTAAGGTGGTGGATAGGTCACTGATGGCAGATCTTGACCTAGCGGGTAAGTTACGATTGACTGGAGTTCCTTTTCCCTCTAGTGGTATCTCGAGTGGTTATTAAAAGGGAAAGAGGAACCATAGTGAGTTTTTAGGTTAAAATTTTTGTTATATTTCTCAAATTAATCTTCCTACACCATCAACAGTGGCTAGTCTCTTGAAATATTACTGGTGTGGCTAAAAGGGACACAAAGCACTTTTTCCCTCACCTCCAAAGTTCTGTAACTCATGTGGGAATCGTGGTCATTTTTAGAATTTTTTTTGATATCTAAATTATTCTCTATATAGTACATTATAATTAGAACCTATAGGATTTTTGGTTCAGCCATAGGCTTTACAAACTATAGGGTTCCATCCATAGGCCTCTGGAATAAAGTAGTAACATTCAGTTGAGGAGTTTTCAGTGGAAGTTAATGTGAGTCCTACAACTGTGAGAGGTGCTGTTTTTGTTGCTTCTACCTTAGTGAATACTATATTTGATACAGATTATTATCACTACTTTGTTCCAACTTGAAACACCCTAATATTTTATGAAAATTTTCATTCAAATATATTTAAATTCTTTGATAGCTTGCATTATACGTAACCATGATTTTAAACGAACTATGATATACTTTCAAAAATATTATTATTTAATGTTATCACCCATAATTTAAGTTATAGGGTATGAATAAGATTAAATAATTTATTAATTATATACAAATTTCCTACTTAATATAAATTCTTATTGATTAATCACTCAGTTTTTAGTAAAGTTACACATTTTCTCCAAAAATGATTTTATTTATTTTTGTGAGAAAATGTTATAATAAATTTTTGGAACTTTTAAATAATTTATTTGTTAAAATTAAATTAATTTTTTAAATCATAATACCAAAATTATCCTATGGTAAAATTTTGGTATTTTTTAGAAAATGTTTATTTTTCAATGAATAGAAAACAAATAGAGATTTTTTAATGAAAATTGTATTTTCTTTTCAATTATTTAAAAATTAAAATTATTTTTGGATTAGTTATAAAATTTAATTTCTTAATTTTTATTTTAAATAATCTAATTATTTTTTAAAATGGTTTTTACACATGAATTTTTCATAAAAATATTTTATATTTAAAAAGGGAATTTTTTCGGGAAAAAATTTTTCAGCACGTTTTTACAATTTGATTTTAAATTAAATTATAAAAATTATATGTTTTTAATCTTGAAATATTGATCCAATATTTGGAATCATGAGGTCCTAATTTATTAAATATGACCTTTTTATTTTTATTCATTATTAATAGTAACTATAGTAATTTCCGTTACCATAGTAAATGGTAAATTGGGTAATTAAAGTTAAAAATAAAATAATCAGGACTAAAAAATGACCCTAACACTTGCCTAAATTTTATTTTTTGATTCCATTCCATCCACACTCATCCAATATTCAGTTATTTAAACTTTTTTACATTTTTATGAGATTATGACCTTTATAGTATTTTATGTAAGGAAAGTCTAGAAATGTCCATCTATTATTTTTAATAACTATAATATTTTTAACACATGGATAACCAGAGGATATGTTAGGTTATAAATAATATTTTAAAATATAAATAATTTATATTTATCATGGTAATTTATTAATAATTTTTGGTGAAGAAATAATTAATTTAAATTCTTACACAACACTGATGCAGTAATTATTTAATTAATGGAAAAATAAAATAAATAATAAAAAAACCATTAGAAGTAGTATAATTGGAAAGAATTAATGTGAAAAAAGAATTTATAAAGAAAAATTACATATTATAGAGTTTTTTATTCATTGTATCTTAATTAATTTGTTTTCTTGATGTTATTAAAGTCAAACTAAATGGATAGTTCTAAAATTAAAATTATTAATATTTCATCAAAATAATATTTTATTAAATTATTTAAAATTCATAAAAATATTATATTTGGATATTTTAATGTAATATTATTTAAAAAATAATATATGGTCCATTTATGAGTCACTTTTTCATTTATTTTAACATTATTAACCCTTTCTGATTAAAATTGTGGTTATCGTGGTTAAGGTCAAAAATAATTATCAAGGGGTTAATAAAAAAGATATAGAATAAAATGGTATAAAAACGTGTATAAATTAAATTGGATAACGTTATTTAAAATCTATTAAATTTTTATTTTAATTAATTACCATTTGGAAGCAATTTAATCTATAATAGTCTTATTATATTTTAATTTTATGTGAAATTCCAAAGGTGCACCTCACCTTAATTATAAAATAGAACCTAATACCTCACTTATTTATACCACATTGAGACTTATATATCAACAATAACCTACAATAATATCTATTAAACTTCCTTATAAACATTATAGAGGTGATAGTATCCTCAAAAGACAAACCCTAGGATCCTTAAGAGGATATTCAAAGGAGTTCTTCCAATGAATAGGTAATCACCTTAACTAATCACTTTTTTTAATTATTCATTAAACTCTTATGAATCTATGTTATTTAGAATAAAATGTTAAAATAATTATCATAAATATAATTAAATTTTATCATGATTATCAAACCACCATTATATACCCTTTTCCCATCAAATGGGTAGTGAAATTATTGCTCATGTGTGCATATGGATTATCGTCTACACATAGCGATGCAATTCATTTTTCATCACCTTATTTAATGGATTGGTATTATGATGGATTTAATTATTGTGTATTAAATTTATGAAATTATTATATCTCTATATTTATAATATAAAATATAAATTCTTACCTTCCAATCTGTTGAGAGATGATAATGTCGCTCATGCGTACGTGTGGACTACCACCTCCATGAAGAGATATTATTCATTTTTCATTTATATTTTACTTTGATGGTAAAAGGGATGGATTATATTAATATAAATTATTTATTTGATATAATAATTATTATATAAATATAAATAATTATAAATCATTCTTTCTATCTATCTGTTGAAAAATGGAAACAATGTTCATGCATATGTACGACTTACCGTCTCCATGAATGGTGTAGTTCATTTTTCTATGTCTAAATTTTATGCATTAATCTAAATACATATATAATGAATAAATATGATATTTATATCATTTTAAAAATTGTGGAGATTATTTAACCATGATAAAAGTGAAAAGTATTTAAATTACAAAACCAAAACATATATGAAAAATGAAGCAGTTAGTACCCAAAACAGTGATTTTAACAAATAAGTATTAATAAATTGATGACAAAAGATTATAAGTAAGTCATATATGGTATAATATATATTATTATGATTCTAGAATAGATTTATAATAAATATATATTTATCATACAGTATTTTCTAACATGTGTAAGGGAATTTGAACCCAAGGTAAGGGTTTCTCATCTCACTTTTACTTTTATGAGACATAAGCCATATTAACCACTTATTTTTTTTGTGTATATACGACTTCTTTTATATATTATATCATTGATATATTTTTATTAATGGTATTTAAAGTCTAATTTAAATTTATTTTATTAATGGGGATTATAATTCAAAAGAAACTCAAATGGTAAAATTTTATTTCACAATCTCATCATTATTCAAGATTGTTTATTTTTAAGTCTCACCCAAGGAATATTAATCTTCCATGTCAATGTTTTCTAAAAATATTTTTAATTTTTTAAAATATTCTCCAAATAATTTTTAAATTAATTTTTACCCTTTTTTATTTTTACAAAAAAATAAAATAAAAGGAATGTTCCTGTCATTTTTTGAATGAGGTACTCTTTTATTTTTCTTAAACAATTATGAAAGGAATGTTTTTTTAACTTATATATAATGAATAGAGTTTCCCACTATCATGAATCTTAAATTATTTTAAACTTATATTATAATCTTACAAGGTTATTTTTAAATAAAATGGTTTCTTTATTACATGCATAGTTTTTAGATTCTAAAAATTGATTTTTAAATTTGGAAGGGTATTTTCCTCAAGTAGGTTTTAATGAACTTTTAGTGGTATATCTATTATTCAATGATAATAGACATTGATTATAATTATCCTTTACTGGGATTATGATCCAAGGATACCATCCTTTTTATTTATCTAGATAATTTATGTTTATGAAGACAATGTGTTGATGAAACTTGTTCCCTTTTTCCACGGGTTATACTTTAATGAAATGGTTATTAGATATGTTTCTTTTCATGAGTTCTGGGATGAAGAATGTTTTATTATCTTATGGGAAACATATGTATGATTTTATTTATGTGATGGGTTAGTACTAATCTCCCTCTAATTAATTTTTTAAATATGGATAACTCATTAGGTAAATATGTTATGCATGAACTTGATTTCATGTTCGCACTTTTATATGTAGAACTGGTTTTCATGTCCATAAGTTTATGCATGGATCTAGATATCATGTCCATAAGATCATGCATGGACCTGGTTTCATATTCATAAGTTTATATGAGGGCCTGATTTCATGTCCTTAACTTAATGAGTGAATATATTTCTATTTACACATGTTCAAAAAGTTATAAGTTTATGTGTATGAAACAATTGTATGTCTTATACCAATGTTATGCTCTCATGGAAAATGTTATTTGATTATTTTATGATTAATGTCTTATGAACTTCCAAGATTTATTACATGACTCAATATTATGATCTGTGATATATCAGGTATAGTTTTAAAATGTTAATATCATGTTCTCACACCCTTATTCTCAGGTTATGATTATGTGATCATTGATATATCCCTTATTGACCCTTACTGAGCATTTGAGCTCACCCTTTATTATGTTTATTTTCCCCATAATATGAATAAATGTTTTAGGAATGATGTGTCTAATAAGGTTACTAGTTATGAATAACTTAATCAGAGACTCTTATAAACCAGTAGTTTATATGTCTATGTTTCCAAAGATGCTAAACCTATACGATTTTGGCCTCGATCATTATGTTATGCAATGAATATTAATCTATTAATACATGATATCTTTTTATGAAAATTATGTGTTGATATTTTTGTGATTATAGTAATTTTTAGTTAATATTTGGAAACTATTATGAGAAAACATTAGTGACAATTCTAGGGATAAGTCTAAGAATAGGATAACATCCTAAAATTTTTGTAGTGATCACAGATAACCTAGGTTAAACCTAAAGTGTCATGGATTTAAAAGAATTTATCATGATTTAAATATCCTATAAATGAATTTTTATGATTCCTCACTATTACTATTTTTTCTCACACTATGTATTTTGGTTTTAGTCAATGGATAGAACTATGAGGATTCATGTTAAAACTGACAGATAATGGAATGATTGTCCTCGTGAGCAACCAAATGAAATAGGAGTTGGAATGTGAAACTTTGTGATTATACCTAATTATCTATCTTGATATATAATTAACAATCTAAAATTTGTTGAGTTTCCTAACACACATAATAAGAGAAATATGGAGTTCCATGAAGATCATGGAGGTAAGAAGATTCAACTTCCTATATGTTGAGAATTTGGGAATAAACACTCAATGGATTGTCTCAAAGTAATGAGAAGATGTTTTGGTTGTGGAAAATAAGGACTCAGAGTAAGCAATTACTGAGGAAAAATAAAAAAATTATTTAATGAAATGGATGGTAATATTGTTCTCCCTAAGGTATTATCAGTGGATGAATGTATTAAAATTGTAAAGTATGTGCATTATGAAAATACATGTCCTAATGTGAAAGTTAAAGAAGTGGATCAACAAGGTTATATGATTAAAAGTTTTTTGTTGATAATTAAGATACTACAAATGACATATGAAAAGAAGGAGGTATTCATGAATAAAATGACAAATCATAGTTAATGGTTTAATAATAAAGTGGAATGATTGAAGTATTTATTTATTGGGATTTTAGATTTATGTTTTGAAAGTATTTTATCAGTGAAATGATTGATTTTATGAATCATGAAACATATAAGGATTATTCTAAAGAATATTTACTAAAGGATCTGTAATAATATATTGAATGATACTTATTACCAAGAAACTTATTTGATAGTATGGTGATACTTTGTGAGAAAACACATGATTAAGGATGGATAACCCGTAATATATTTCAAATTTGGTGATAGTAATTTTTAGTTGCGATAAAGAGATGATTTATGTTGATAAATTTAATTATATAGTATCGATGGCCTTGTAATTAGTTAGTGATTTTATGAAAAAGTGATTTTGGTTATCTTTGATGAAGTTTATTACATATTTGGATTTATTTAATGAATTCAATAGTCTATTATGTTATTTAAGGAATAAAGATTATGTTAGTTTTTGAAATCATGTATGTTTTCATTAAGATTTTATGGAAATTCAAGTTATTACCATGTTTCCATAGAATATACGAGCAAGGTATTCACATATAAAGTGTCTGACAATAAGATATAATTTGGGGATTAATGTTAATTTGATTTTGAAATCTTGGTGACTTTATTTCTAAAATTTTGGGTCTGTAATTTGGCCATACATATTTTTTAGGCATTTTATGATTAACTACTTATAGTTTAGATTAAGTTAAACTTTGAACATTATTTTTGATGTTTTAGAAATTAATGTATTTATCCATATTGGATAAATTATTCCAACTATTATAGTTTAGGTTAACAAATAAATACATGAGGAGTATCTTGTTATCCTTTTTTAGATTATGTGATCTATTAGAAGTTGATATAAGTACTTCAAGCATACAAAAAAATCATTTTGAATACTCATATTTTGATAAAAATATGAGATTATGGTGGAAATTGATTAAAGGATGAAATTAAACTTATCAAGTAAGTATATTTCCTTATGGTCTTAGACTATTTGTTAAATTAATTCCTCAAATCTAGTAAAATGAATCTTAATATAAAAATTTTGTCCTATTAAAATCATTTTTGATGAATTGATGGTCTTTTCCACATAAGTGGTTTATGGTTTTGTAATTTCTCACTTTCTCTTAATCATTCACTTTATTATGATCAATGATCTATAAATATAACTTTTCTTCCAAATATATATTTTCACTTTCCACTAATTTTCACCTATTTGGAAAATTGGTATGTGTTATCCCATATGATCTCCATACTTCTATTTCACTCTTTTCAAGGAGAATTTTTATTAACCCTTTCTACGATATGGGTTTCCATTAATAAATTTTCAAATGTAAAACCTTTTATTTCTAATGAAAAATGGTGAGGATGAAATTTATTAAATTTGGGGTAATTTAATATACTAATATTTTAATGAAATTTTGAATCAAGTATATTTAACTTCTTTGGTAGCTTGCGTTATACGCAACCGCGTGTATAAATAAATCACGATATACTTTTAAGAATATTATTATTTAATATTATTATTTAATATTATAACCTAGACGTTAAATTAGAGGGTAGGGATAGGATTAACTACTTTATGGATTATATACAAATATCCTACATAATATAAATTCTTAGTGATTAATCACTCAATTTTTAGTAAAGTTATATGTTTTCTTCAACAATGATTTTTTATATTTTTGTGGGAAAATATTATAATTAATTTTTGGAAAGTTAAAAAAAATTATTAAATGAAATTCATTTTTAAATTAGCATACCAAAATTAACTTAGGTTTAAATTTTGGTATTTTACTTAAAAGGTTGATTTTTCAATGAAGAGTAAAAAATATGTATTTTTAATGAAAATTGTATTTTCTTTTCAAGTATTTACAAAGTCAAATTATGTTTGAAATAGCCTTCAAATTTAATTCATTATTTTTTTTAAATAATATTATTATTTTTTTGAAATATTTTTTATACATGAATTTAGAATAAAAACATTTTATATTTTAAAAGCGTTTTTTTATGAAAAACTGTTTTTCATCATGTTTTTCTAATTTGATTTTAAATTAAATTCTTCCAATTATATATTTTTAATCATAAAAAATGGATCTCATATATGGAATCATGATTTCATAATTTATTAAATATTTTTCTTTTATTTTTTATCATTATGAATAGTAACCATAATAAATTTTGTTACCACGCTAAAGGGTAAATCGGGTAATTAAGGTTAAAAATAAAATGATAATGACTAAAAAATGACCATAAAACTTGAATAAATTTTGTTATATCAGTGAATTTCATACATAATAATCTAATATTCCGTTATATGACATTTTTTTTAATTTTTATGAGATTATATCCTTTATAATATTTTATGTAAAGAAAAGTAAAAAAAGTCACACTTTTATTTTTAATAAATTTAATACTTTTAACATAAGATAACTAGAAAATATGTTAACTTATAAATGATATTTTGGAATTTAAATAATTTATATTCATCATGGTAATTGTTTTTTTAATTTTTGATGAAGAAATAATTACCTTAAATGCTTACACAATGTTGATACAATAATTATTTAATTAATGTAAAAATAAAATAAATGATATTAAAACCATAAAAGTTTCATAATTTGAAATAATTAGTGTAACCAACTAATTTTATAGATAAAAACAACATATTATAGTGGTTTTGATTCATTTTATATGAATTCCTTTATTGTCTTGATGTTATTAAAGTCAAACTAAATGAATAATTCTAAAATTTTTATTATTAATATTTTATCAAACTAATATTTTATTAAATTATTTAAAATTTATAAAAATATTATCTTAATCCATGTGAATGTAATATGGTATAAAAAGTCATACATGTTCCATTTATTAGTCACTTTTCCATTTACAGTGATTTTATTAACCCTTTGTGATTAAAATAGTTTTTACTATTGTTAAAGTAAAAAATAAATATCGAAGGGGTTAATCAAAATGAGAAGGATTAAAATGATGTAAAAACCTATATAAATTTTATTTTATGATCTTATTTGAAGCCTATTCAATTTTTATTCAAATCCATGACCATTTGGAATCATTTTCATCTAAAATTCTCTTATTATATTTTAATTTTTTATGAAATCCTAAACGTGCCCCTCACCTCAGTTATAAAATGACACCCACTCTCTCAATTATTTAGACCAAATTGAGCCTTAACTCTTGACCATAACATAAAAAAATAACTTATTAACTTCCTTATCCACATTATATATGTTCTTTTCTCTTTAAATTACCAACCCTAGGATCCTTAATAGGAGATCTAAAGGATTTTTTCCAAAGAATATGTAGTCACCTTGACCGATCACTCTCATTTTACTTCTTATTTAAATTCCTATAAATCTATTTTATTTATCATAAAATGGTGAAATAAATATTCTAAATATACTAATATTTTATCATGATTATTAAACCACCACTATCTTCCCTCTTTCCCATCAAATGGTAAGTGAAAGTATTGCTCATGCATACGTATGACTTACTGTCTACACATAGCAATACATTTAATTTTTCATCACCATATTTTATGAATGGGTATTATAATGGGTTTAATGTTTATATATGATAATTATGTAATCATTATTCCAATATAATTATAATAACATATCTATCTTCTTAACTTCCAATTCATTGGTAAATGATAATTTTGATTGTGTGTGCGTATAGACTAACACCTCCATAAACTGATGTGATTCATTTTTAATTTATATTTTAATTGGATGGTAATAAGAATAGATTTTATGAATATAAATTATTTATATTATTTCATAATTATTCTTTAAATATAAATATTTATCCTTATTTATTTCATTTTATCCATAAAAAAACAAAAACAACGTTCATGGGTACATACAGTCTACCATATCCATGAACTATGCAATTAATTTTTATATCTATACATTTAAAAAATTAATATAAATACATATATAATAAATATATATAATATTTATATCATTTTTAAAATTATGTATATTATTGAACCCTGATAAAAGTTAAAAGTACTGAAACTACCAAACCTAAACATACAGGAAAATAAAGCAGTTATTACCCAGAACAGTGATTTTAACAAATAATTGTTAATAAACAGGTGATAAAATATTATAAGTAATATATGGTATGATATATATGATTATGGTTCTTTAATAGATTTATAATAAATCCATATTTATTATATAGGAGTTTTTAACATGTATGGAGCAATTCTAACTTTAGGTAAGGGTTTCTCATCTCACTTTTACTTCTATGAGACATATGTCATATTCACCACTTATTTATTTTGTGTAGTGTATATACTATCCCTTTGATATATTATATCATGAATATATTGTTATTCATGGTAACTAATTTTTTATTTGAATTCATTTATTTAATAGGGATTACGATTCAAAAGAAACCCAAGTGGTTAGGGTTTATTTCACAATCTCATTATAAGACCCCAACCTTAAACATTATATGATATTGAGTTAAGTCAAGAATTTTAATTTATTTCACATTGAGTAAATTTTTGGGTTTAGAGTTTTAGATAATTAGGCCATAACTTATGCATAAAAAACCATAAAAATACAGAGTGGACACTTCTAAATAGTATAAATTTTTTCCATAATCTAAAACTTTTAAAATAATGTGTGATCTATTTTATGAAAACTCTTCACAAATTTCAACATGAATTCTTCCAATCACTTTATAATCCTTAAGTCCTATGAAAAAATATTAAAAAACATGGGATAATCATAAAAATCAGTAATTTATATAAAAATAATGAAATCATTAGTCCATTTATAAACATTGAATCTCATGAAATACTTACTTAAAAATATAAAATTTTACCCAAATAGGGGAATATCATTTTATAATAAGTGTCATTTAATTTACCTTTTTAAAACAAATTATTTCCATAAAAACTCATTAGAAAACATAGAAAATTCATGTAGGTACATTGAGACATTATCAAATTTAAACCCTATATAACCCTTATATATTGGAATAATCATATAGTCAACTTTTAATATAATTCTCCAAAAAATATAATAATCACCCAATGCATTGGAGTGCTATCTGGGCACACCCATTGTTTAAATATAATAGGCTCACTCGTTGCTATCTAGGTGCACCCATCATTTATGATGTCCAAGAACCAAAACATGAAATAAAACATTACATCATTTGAAAAACTCTTTCAAACTCATATAAAAAACATTATGATATTAAAATACCATTTTCTTTCAAAAATAAAATTTTAATAAAAATACACTTTTCTTTTAAAAAACCATTTTCATTACCAAAATACCAAACATTAAAGAAGTTTTTTCTTTTAAATAAACATGAAATATTTCAATGGAATATAAAAATAAAATAATGGCCACAATGGTAGAAAATTTATTATCGTCTTGTATGTTAAGAATGTAACATTCATTTTTTAATTTGTCAAATAGTTCTATATAAAACATAGAAAAATATTTCTCTTTGAAAATAAAAAAAATGGAATTCAAAATAGTCATAAAATTTCCTTTATAACCCTTTTATATCCATATTAATAAATATGTAAAATAATATCAAGAATATTTAAAGGAAATTATTAAATTGTTAAACATTAAAAGTGTACAATACCACTTTGAACATTTAAATCATAAGAACCATGAAATAATTAAATTTAAAAAAATTAAATAATATGATAACAAATAAAATATGGATATAAAATGTCAAAGGGTATGTATATACACCTTTATAAAAGGATAAATGTGCATATCATTAAGAAATGTCTTAATTAAAGGAGATTGAGACGAAATCTCTTACCTTGAGTATGACTTGTCATGTAGGTATTTATCTTTCTAAATAATAAATATATGTTAATTATATACTTTATTGAGAAATTTTTTTAATTTTATAATTACTTTCACTTAACTTACTACAATTTTGATAACAACTACTTAAACAATTAGGTTTATGTCGGGTGTTTTGACCATATTTGGTTTATGTGTCAAAAACGACTTTGGTAGGTTAACTATGGCCAAAGGGGTTATTATATAAACATAACTATAATAATTATCATGAAATAATTATCATATTTATACATAAATACTATTTTTAAAACTAATCATTAATGATATTTATGAAAAATGAACTAATGTTACAATCATGGAAACGGTAGGTCCGACATACGTATGAGTAACTTTCCCATTTTTCAATAATCATTATAGAAAGAAGGTAAGTAACACTTATCTTTTAATAATGAAAATTATATCATATATAAAATATTATTTAATCATATATATATATATATAATTCTTTTTATGTAAAAGGAATCACATCGAGTCGATGAGGTTGTAGTCTACACATCCACGAACGACATTATCACTTTTTCAGTGTATGAAAAGGTGTTAAAGAAAATGATATAATGTATTTACATAAACTTAATTATTTCATGAATATAATATTTAAGTTATTTATGTCACATATTTTTAATTAAACTCATCCTTAATACATTCAATGTAGTGTGTGAACGTATCACATCGCTTTGAGGTGGTGGTAGTCCACACTTCCACAAATGATGTTATCATATTTACACAAAATCGAAAGCATAGAGGTATGTGTTAGATAAAAATTATAGAATTTTAAATAAATTATAAATATTATATATATCATATATAAATATAATTTATATTATAATTCCAAACCATGAGAGTTAGGGGAGGAAAAAAGAACAACATAGTTTTGTGAGGCGGTAGTTCGTTGTACACATAAACAAGAAGTTCGTTACCCATTAGATAGAAGTGTATGTGAGTGAAGGTTGAACCCTTATAATAAAAAATAGGTATTTTTATGATAGTATTGTTATTATATAATCATTTAATAAGAATATTTTATGGTATGTAGAATGAAAATAAAATAAAGAGCTTGAGGAAGGATGTTACCTCTTTTTCGGGTAAATCCATTTGGTTTGCACCATAGGGATTCCTTGGATGGATTTCATCAAAAGTTTAGGTTTATATGTTTAGTAAATGTATGTTTAGAATATATTTATTAAGATATTGGTCAATAAAAAGTGTCTTTATAAGTGTGATCAAGTGGTATAGTTGAGTGAAATTTTATAATGCAAGAGGAGTGACATTCTAGTAAAGTTTTAGAAAGAGAATTCCACCCACGTTTTCCCTATGAAAAGTGGATCAAATAATAGTAAAAATTAGATAAAATTGAATATAGGGTATAAATATTTCCATAAAATGTCTTTTTTATAAGTTTATCAGTCATTTTGTCTCTTAATTTTAAGGTTTAGTCCCTTGTTAAGTTAATTTTCCTCTTAATCGTTGTAATTAATTTTAATTAATTTCACTAATATTTTTTGTAAAAAACTAATTTGACCATATTATAAATTATAAATTATGTTTATTCAAGATATTAAATCCATTTTTCTAAATTATATTACATAAGTGATATAAATTAATTTAAAATTAATCCCACGGACGGGGCAACAATGTGGGTTTTTAAAGTAAAAACATCCAAAATTTTGCCAAGTTTTTATATCCAATTTCAAAGTGAAATTGATTAGAATGACCTATATTGGATTAATTAATAAAGAAAATTATCTTATTAAACTTTAAAAATAAATTAAAATATAATTTAACCTTTCAAATAATTAAAAGAAAAAGCAGTTTTGGATTAAAATTCAGTATTTTTCACTATTCATCAAAAAATGAAACTTCATAGAAAAATACCAAAAAATCAACCTAACCTAATTTTTTATATTTATATTTCAAAAATTAAGTATATTTTTTCATATAAAAATTATAAAAGTGTCAAAAATTTATATTTAAAAATGGGGTCTCCATTAAATGGTGGTAAAACTACCTTTTAAAAAATATAGAGATTTTTATGCTTAAAATTATATTTATTATTATTTTCAGTCTATAAAACTTATTGGATGAATTTAAAATCATTTAATAAAAAATTATAAATATAATATTGTTATTATTATTAATCCCCACTAATATAATGACTTGTTGATAACTACCACTTAAAATAATAATATTAACAACATATTATTTTTTGGTATAACTCAGTCCTACGCGAAACACAAGATTTCAGAGAAAATCATTGTTGTGTGTCATGTAATCAATTATAAATGGTGTATATTTTAAGTTAAAATTACTACCTAATTCATAAATATTAATAAATATAAAAAATTATTATATCATTACCTGATCTGTTATATTCTTTATATTCAATTGTTATTTATTTTTATTTATAATAAATTGTTATCTAATGAATTCATCTTATAAACATATGTAAACTATAATTTCATAATTTAGTTAATATATTTAATTCCCTTATTTCCAACAGCTAGGTGATAACTATCATAATAATACTAATAGTATATTTTTGTCCAGTAAGACTCGGTCTTGTGTGTAACATAAGTCATCAAAGGGAGTTGATGATGTGTGCAATGAAAGATAAACTTAGTATTAAATGCAATGAAAGATAAACTATGTATATATTATAACACAATACATTAAATAATTTAAATTAATTTGAAAGAATATATTTCATTATATCTCGGGATGTTATATCCCACCCCCCTTAAAATGAATTTCTCCCTTGAAATTTGTTTGGGTTATCAAAATACATGAAAGTTCCTTTATTATAAACCCGCATAAAAATAATACTAAAACATCCTTTTAAAAGGGAAATTTAGAACCATAATTGTTATCTAAAGTAACTTATAACTAGGTTTTTATATTGGAGAACATAGGTTGGGAGTGAAAATTGGACCTAGAAGAAATGCATAAATAATTATAGAGAGTGATAAAGATTATTGATCACCATAAAGTGAATGATCAATGGAAAGTTAGGGGCCTAAAAACCATAAATATATGATGTTTTATAAGACCATAGGTTCAATAGAAACGAATTTATTAGGATAAGTATTTTTCAATATCCTTTTACTATAATTGAGGAATTCTTTTATTATCTAAGAACATAAAAAAATATACTTATATGATGAGTAAAGATTCACCCTTTAATCAACATTAGCCACAAACTCATATCTTACACCAAATAATGAGTATCCAAGATTAAATTTCATTCCTAAATCACTAGAATCAAATTCTCACAGATGACATAATCCTCAAAAAGATAGCTTGATATTCCTATTAATTTTAGATATTAACCAAAACCAATATAGTTAGCACATATTAAGATAATTAAATCATTCATGTAATGTGAAATTCATTAATATATAAAGATAAATAGTTATACCCAAAGTTAAAACTAAATAATTCCATAGATATATAACCCTAATGATCAACCATACCATTAATATTACATCCACACAAGTAGAGTTATTATTCCACAAAAAAAATTCAACATATACCTCAAACATCTGTAGAAACTCAATAAGTGTATCCCAATGTATTCAAATTATCTAAAACATTAAAATAGGGTTTCATAAGACATTGGGATTATGATAAAACTTCAAAAAATATTGAACTCCCTAGAGCTTCCATCATTTCACCAGAAATCCCAACAACACCTGTAAAAGTAGAAAATAATTTCTCCATCCCTTTTTTCTTTTGATCATAATGATTTCCACCCTGAGTAAGTTTCTTTAGACACATGTTAGCATAATGTCCCTACTCATTATAGTTAAATCATCAAACTATTGATTAGTTATCTATTATATCATTTTTGGATTGTTCAAGACTATTTTCCTTGCAGTCACAAACCTTGTGACCAAACTTACCACACCGGTAACACTTTCCAGATCCCGAAATACATTCCCCAAAATGTATTTTACCACACTTTAAAAAAGTTTTTGGATTACCTTTAGAATTATTAGTTGGTTGATTCTCCATTTCCTACCACCATGACTATTTCTTACTCTTGTCATCTTGTGAAACGTAAGTGTCGACAAACTCCATTTCAACTTTCTCAGTATAATGAAAAACACCATAACTTTTAAATTCTCTAGAGGAAAAAGATATTTTAATAATTGGTTTCAATCCTAAGTAATTTATATTAATTTTACTATTAATGTCTCAGATAAGGTCTGGTACACACTTGGTCAATATTTTAAAGTTTTCTTCATATGAATCCACTGAATATTCAGATTTTTACCTCAACTCCATGAATTTTTTATCCATCCTAATCTGAACAACCTTAGGTAAATATTTTTTAAGAAAAATATCCTTGAATGTTTCTCATTCCATATCATAAAGATCATATTTCTCTTTAGTATTATTAATTAAAAACCACTATTGATCATCTTCTCCTTTAAAATGATTTATGGAAAGAGTTACCTTTTGATGTTATGAACATCCCATGACTTGAAATATATACTCCACTGCATTTATCCGTCATTTAGCTACCACTGGGTCAGATGATTCATTGAATTATGGGATGTTTCCTCATTAAATTATCAAATATCATTATGTTCTTTCATGGTAGCTTCGGTTTCTCTTTATCATGGATACCACCACTATTTATATCTTATGTCAACTGATTCATAATTGAAACAAACTGGTCATTTCCAATTCCAACTGTCTTGGGATACTTTTTGGAAGGATATTTTCTTCTTGGTTTCTTCACAAAACATATTTTTTTCATCCTCCATGGAAAAAAATTCTAAAAAGACATAGTTTAGATAAAGAAACATGGAGATATTAAAATGATACATCATTTCAACTTAACCATAAAGTAAAATCTTTGAAGGGCATGTTATTAACACTATTCTAACCTCTAAAGTTATCCAAAGTAACCTCTAATACCAACTATAAGGCCCTGGTCTTAAACATTACATAATCTTGAGTTATGTCAAGAATTTTACTTTCTTCCACATTGAGTGTATTTTCAGTTTTAGAGTTTTATAGAATTATGCCATAACTTATACATAAAAAACCATAAAAATACAAAGTAGAAACTTCCAAACCGTATCCATTTTTTCCATAATCTAAAACTTTTAAAACAATTCATGATCTCTTTTATGAAAACTCTTCATGACTTTAAACATGAATTCTTCTAATCCCTTAATCAACCATAAGTCTTGTGAAAAACATTAAAAATGTGGGATGACCATAAAAATCTCGCTAAGTTATATAAAAATATGTAAGTAGTTATTCTATTTATAAACATTAAATCTCATGAAATTATTACTTGAAAATATAAAATTTTACCCAAATAGGTAAATATCATCAGGTAATAAGTATAATTTACTTTACCATTTGAAAAAATGATTTCTATGAAGAATCATTAGCAATAATAGAAATTCATAAAGATACCTTGATACATCATCACATTTAACCCTTACAGTACCCTTACATATTGAAATAACCATATGGATAACTTCCAATATAATTCTCTAGAGAATACAATTATTACCCAATGCATTGAAGCACTATTTGGGTGTACCCATCGTTTAAGCTATAATGGTCTCATCTGACGCTATCTGGTTGCACCCATCATTTATAATTTCCAAGAATGAAAAAATGAAATAAAACATTAAATCATTTTAAAAACTCTATGAAACTCATATGAAAAAAAATTCATATATTAAAATACCATTTTATTTCAAAAATCTCATTTTTAATACAAAATAAACTTTTCATTTGAAAAAACATTTTCATTACCAAAATAACAAAAAAATGAAAGAAGGTTTTTTCAATTAAATAAAAATGAAATCTTGAAAAGGAATCTAAAAATAAAATAATGGACATGGCAGTGGAAAATTCATTATCACGGTGTATGTTAAGAATAGAACATTCCTTTTGTTCTTTGTCAAAACATTCCATATAAAACATGTAAAAATATTACTTTTTGAAAAAAATTAAATAAAATTAAAAATAGAAATAAATTGTATTTTATAACCCTTTTATAACCAAATAAATATATATATATAATAATATCAATAATATTGAAGGAAAGGGATTAAATTTATAAATATTCAAAGAATCTTGTACCACTTTGAACATTTTAATAATAAGAACAATGAAATAATTACATTTAATAGAACATTAAATAACATGATAAAAGATAAGATATGGATATATAATGTCAAAGGGGATATATATACACATTATAAAAGGATAAATGTGCATATTATTAAAAAATGTCTCAATGAAAGGATATTGAGATAAAATCCCTTACCTTGAGTCCAACTTGTCACGTGGGTATTTATCTTCCTAAATAATAAAATTATGTTAATTATATACTTTCTTGAGAAAATTTTCCAAGTTTATAATTTCTTTTATTTCACTTATTACAATGTTGTTAACTACTACTTAAACAATTAGGTTTATGTCTGGTGTTTTGACCATATTTAGTTTATGTGTCAAAAATGACTTTAGTTGGTCAACTATGGTCAAAGGGGTCATTATATAAACATTACCAAAATAATAATCATGTAATAATTATAATATTTATGCATAAATACTATTTTTAAACATAATCATGAAATATAGTTGTGAAAATGAACCAACTTTACAATCATGGAGATGGTAGGTCACACGTATGCATGAGCAACGTTCCAATTTTTCAATGATTGTTATGGAAAGAAGGTAAGTAAAAATTATATTTTCATAATGAACATTATATCATATATACCATATTATTTAATAATACATACTTTTATATATAATTACTCTGATTTAAAATGAATCGCATTGCATCGAGGAGGCGGTAGTCCACACGTCCACAAACGACGTTATCACTTTTTCAATGTGTGAAAAGGTGTTAAAGAAAATGATGTATTGTATTTAAAGAAAGGTAATTATGTAATTAATATCATATGTATTTTATGAATGTTACATTTTTTTAATTAAACCCATCCTTAATACATCCAATTTAGTGTGTGAATATATCACATCACTTTGATGAGGTGGTAGTTCGCACTTCCACAAATGATGTTATCATATTTACACAAAATGGAAAGCATAGAGGTTTTGTTATATAAAAATAAAAGAATCATAAAGAAATTAAAAATATTATATATATATATATATAATATAAATAGTGTTTCAATTATAATTCTTAACCATCATAGGTGGTAAATGAAAAACGAATGACATCATTTTGTGAGGCGGTAGTTCATCGTACACATAAACTGTAAGTTTGTTACCCATTAGATGGAAGTGTGTGTAAGTAAATTTAGAAAACTGAGAATAAAAGCATATAAGTATATTGAGGACAATTTTTTATTATATAATAATAGAATAATAATATTTTTTGGGTTGGATAATGAAAATAAAATAATGATCTTGAGGGAGGATGTTACCACTTTTTCCAGTAACTATTTCTGGTTTCCACCAAAGGGATTCATTGGATGTATTTCCTCCAAAGGTGAGGATTATAGGTTGAGGGTAGGGATTTTTAGGAGCTATTTTTCCGATATTTTTCTATACAAAGTGTTTTGAGAGGTGTGAGGAATTTGGATGGGTGAGTGCCTTTTTATAGTGGAGGTGGAGTGGCATTCTTGTAAATTTTTGGAAAAGAAATTCCACCCACGTTTTTCCTATGAAAAGTGGATCAAATAATGGTACAAAGTAAATAAAAGGGATTATAGGGTCTAAATTATTCCATCAAATGTATTTTGGATAAGTTTATAGGCCATTTTCTCTCTTAAGTTTAAGGTTTAGTCCATTATTAAGCTAATTTTCCTCTTAATCTCTATAATTAATTTTAATTACTTTCAATAATATTTTTGGTCAAATACTAAGTTAACCTTATTAGAACTTATATATTATTTTTATTACAAATATGGATTCTATTTTTTTAAATTCCAATCACATAAGTGGAAAAAATTAATTTAAAATTAATCCCGCAGACGGGATGATAATGCAGGTTTTTAAAATAAAAATGTCCAAAAGTTTGGTAAGTTTTTTTATCCATTTTCAAGTGAAATTCATTCAAATTACCTACATTGGATTAATTAATAAATTTATATTATTAAAATTTAAAACCAATTTAAAATATAATTTAACCTTATATATAAATTAGAATAAAAGATTTTTGAATTAAAATTTAATATTTTTCACTATTTATCAAAAAATAAAACTTCACAGAAAATAAAAAAAATCACCCTAACCTAATTTTTATGTTTTTATTTCAAAAAAATGTTTATTTTTTCATAAAAAAATCATAAAATTTTCAAAAAATGGATTTAAAATGGGTTCACCATTAAAAGGAGGTAAAACCACCTTTTAAAAAATATAGAGATTTTTATGCATAAAATTGGATTTATTCTTATTTTAATCATATAAAAATTATTGGATGAATGAAAAAAAAAATTAATAAACATATATGAACATAATATATTTATTCATTTTCATTCCCAATGATACAATGAATAGGTGATAACTAACGCTTAAAATAATAGTATTAATAATATATTATTTTTCAGTATAGCTTGTTCTTGCGTGCAACGCAAGATTTTAGAGAAACTCATTATTTCATGTCATGTATGATACTGTAAATGGCATGTTTTTTAAGGTAAAATTACTATATGATTCATAAATATTAATAAATATAAAAAATACTTAATATATCATTACTTGGGCTATTACATTCTTTATATTCAATTGGTCTTTATTTTTATTTATAATTAATTATTATCCAATGAATTCATCTTATAAACATATGTAAACTATAATTTCATAATTTAGTTAATCTATTTCATTCCGGCCATTCGAAAAACATGGTGATAACTATCATAATAATATTAATAGTACATTTTTGTTTGGTAAGACTCGGTCTTGTGTGTAACATAAGTCATCAAAGGGAGTCAATGTTGTGAGAAATAGAAGATAAATTTGGTATTGTGTGCGGTGAAAGGTAAAATACATATAGTGTGTAACAAAATCCATTAAATAATATAAATTAATTTGAAAGAACATATTTCATTATATCTCGGGATGCACTCATCATTATTCAGGATTGTTTATTTTTAAGTCTCAGCTGATGAATATTTCTATTCCATGTCAATGTTTTCTAAAAATGTTTTCAAAAAATTTTGTACTATTATCCAATTATTTTTTTAGAATATTTATTACCATTTTTTTATATTTTAAAAAAAAGTAATCTTCATATAATTTTCCAAACTAGGTCATCTTTGAATTTTGTTATAAAAGTGTAAAAGGAATGTTTTTTAACTTATATATAATGAAGATAATTTCCCACTATCATGATGGATCAATGATTTTTAGGATAATTTACAAGTTAACAAGGTCATTTTTTTAAAAAATGGTTTCTTTATTAGGTATTCAGTTTTTATATTTTGAAAATTAATTTTCAAATTTAAATTTTATTTTCCTCAAGAAGGTTTTAATGACCTTTTAATGATATCTCAATTCATCAATGAAAAAAACCTTGATTATAATTATGATTTACTGGGGTTATAATCCATGGATTCCATCATTTTTCTTTCTTTGGGTGGTTAATGTTTATGATAATAAGATGTTGATGAAACTTGTTCCCTTTTCCCATGGGTTGTACTTTGATGAAATGATTAAGAAATATATTTATTTTTATAAGTTCTGAGATGATGAATGTTTTATTATATTGTGTCACACATATGTATGATTTTATTTAATTTATGGGTGGGACCTATATCTTCCTCCAATACAGTGGGTGAAGTTGGATAACTCATGAGGAAAATATGTTATGTTTGAACCTAATTTAATGTTCAAAATTTTATGTGTGGGATTGGTTTTCAGGTCTATAAGTTTATGTGTGGACCTAGATTTCATTTCTTTAAGATCATGCATAGACATGGTTTCATGTCCACAGGTTTATGTGAGGTCAAAATTTCATGTCTTTAACTTAATGTGTAAACCAATTTCTATTTATACATGTTCACAAAGTTATAATTTTATGTGTATGCCACATTTTTATGTCTTGTACCAATTTTATTCTCTCATGACCCATGTTCTTTGATTCCTTTATGATTCATGTCTTATGAAATACCAATATTTATTCCATGACTCAAGATTATAGTCTATGATATGAATAGTGTAGATTTCAAATGTTAATCTCATGCTCTCACAACCTTACGCTCATGTTATGCTTATATGATCATTGATACCTTCCTTTTTTACCCTTACTAAGAATCTATTCTCGGTTTTTATTTTTTTTCATTTCCCTAGGTTATGAAGAAAGGTTTTAGGAATGATATATATAAGAATGTTTCTAATTATGAAGAACATAATGGGATACTATTATGAACCACCTTTTTATATGTCCAAGTTTCCAAAGATACTAAACTTTTACAATTTTGGAGCGGATCTTTATGTTGTGTAATGAATATTCATCTATTAAGATGTAATATATTTGTATGAAAATTATGAGTCTCTATAAAAATCATGTTATAAATCTTTAAAAACATTAAATAGAACTCATTTCATTTATTATGGAACTGAAAACCCCTCTAGGAAATAAGGATAATGGTTTCCATTGTTTCTCATGTTATTTCTTTATGTGTGATGTAAAGATGGTTTGGATTTATTAGTTCTCAATTTGGACCTCTTATATGCGATTATCATGATGGAATGGTAGATCTCTCACAAGTCTCATATCAATTTATATCATAAGCAGTTATTTTCACTACTTTTGATGAGAACTCACATGTGTTTTAGGGAGAATGGAATATATGTCCTAGTCAGGTGGGGTCATCTTTTCCAAATCCAAGTAATTTTTTTATCTGAAAATTTGTTGGAATAAGAATCTAATAGTTATAACCTTCCTCTGGTAGTCAAAAAGTTTCCTAAAGTGTTTTTGAATGACTTCTTGGGTTTTAATCTGGAGTAGGAGATGTAGTTATCAATTAACTTATTTCCTGAAACACAACCAATATAAATCCCATTATAACACATGGATCCAGATGAGTTTAAGGAGATGAAAATTCAGTTTGATGATTTGATGTGCAAGGTATTTATACCCCAAAGTGTGTCACCTTGGGTAGACCCCATCTTTTTTTCAAGAAGGATTATTGAAATATTGTCATGTGCATCAATTATCATAGTCTCAATCGAGTAACAGTAAATAAAAATTATCCCTTTCCACACATTAATGATTCATTTTAAAAGTTGAAAGGTGAAATTTGGTTTTCTAAAATTGATCTTTGATCTGGTACGACCAACTTAGAATGAAGGAGTCAGATATTCCTAAAACTTCCTCATGATAAGGTATGTCAATTTCAAGTACCTTGTGATTTCATTTAGCCTAACTAATATTTATATTGTATTTATGGAATTGATGAACTGAATCTTCCATGAGTATCTTAAAACTTTTGTCATAGTTTACATGGATGAAATCCTAGTATACTATAAGAATGAAAAAGATCATGTGTGTCATTTGAGGAATTTTTTGGGTATTATAGGGGATCTCTACCTTTATTATAATTTATAAAAGTTCTAGTTTTGGATCTAAGAAGATATGATCTTAAGAAATGTGATCTCATAACATAGTAACTCAGTTGATCCTGAGAAGGTGGAAGATATCATTTCATGGTAAAAACCATATAATGTCTTTGATATACATATCTTCTTAGGTTTGGAAGGATGTTATTCGTGATTCATAAAGAATTTATTAAATGTTTTCACCCTTTGACCACTCTCACCAATAAAAAGTTAATTTTTTATGGGATTGAAAGTTTCAGACATCCTTTGATCAAATGAAGCATCATTTGACCTCCAAACCAATTCTGAATTTACTAGAGGTTGTTCTAGGATAGGTGGTTTACTGTAATGCTTCAGGTTGAGGCTTAGGTTTTGTTCTTATTCCTAGGGATCATGTAGTGTATTATAGCTTACATCAACTTCAGTGTAACACCCGAGATTTTTATGAGAAATATTTTGTTTTTATGTTATATACATCATCAAAGGAATATTTCACTACACACAACACAAGCTTGGCTTGATTTATACGCAACAACGGCCTTCCTCGATAGCTTGCGTTGTACGCAATACCGAGTTTCACTAAACAACGATAGGCTATTAAAATATTATTAAAACTAGCTGTTATGAATAGTAATACCCACTTTTTGAATTTTTTTAAATTTTATCTTTCAAAATGGACTTCATTTTTGGATTCAGAGTATCGAAATTAGCCTAGGGTTAAATTTTGGTATTTTTCTGAAAACTTTCAATTCTTGATGAATAGTGAAAACACTGGGTTACTATTTAAAAAACTGACTTTTATTTAATTAATTATTTATTTTATTTAAATTTATTTTAGGTCAAAATTGATACATAAAACCTATATAAGTTAAATTTAATTCATTGGAGTCATTTTATAATAATTTTAGATATATAAATTTTTATTGAACTTTTCATCGTCTTTGTCCCACCTCCTAGGAGAATTTGAAATTTTACATAAAACTTAATTTTACCGCTTTAGTGAGTGTAATTTCAAAAATCCAAGAGACACGTTTAATATCAAGGACTAAAATATGGTTCAATGAGATGAAAATAATTTTTGGTGAATAGTAACATTTTACTTTTTTTACCACGGTTAAAAGTAAATAGGGTAATTAAGGATAAAAATGATATTATTATTACCCTAACACATGTCATAATTCTATTGGATAAGTTTAGTTCGACCAAAAACAACCTTAGGAATAAAATATTACCATTTAGGCCCACTTGGATTAGATTAGGACATTTAATATTATTTTATTTAAAGAATAGTTAAAATAGTTAAAATCAATGTTTAATAACTAAAACATTTTTAATATAGGTTTATAAAGAAGATAAATTAAACTATAAATATTCATTAGAAAGATAAAATGATTTCCTACATAATGGTATTTTATTTATAATTTTTAGATATTAAATAATGTAATTTATTTATGACACAATGATGATGCAGTAATTATCTTATTAATGAAATATTGACATAATTGATGTTATAAATACCCAAATAAATGTAATTTGAGACTTTTTATGAATTACACTAATTTTATAGGTTAATATGACATGTTATTATTGATTTAATTAACTTTTTTCTAACTAATAATTCTGTTATAATTTTCACAAAAATCAATTACCAAATAGTGTCAAAATTGACATAAAATAGTTTTTAAAAAAAATATTATATTATTAATTGTTATTTTATTCATAAAAATCTAAGGTTCTTCCAAATGACTTAGATAAGGTTACATATATTAATAATAAACAACTTGGGATTCTTTTGGCTTGTTATAGTATGTTTATTAACCTTATAGTGTAAGAAAACAAGAAGACATGGTAAAAGTAAAATTATTTAACTTAAAGTTAAATCTAATTTATAAGGTTAAAATAGAAACCTAAACTTGTCTAAATTCTATTGTATGAGAGGATTTAGACCCATACCCACCTTAGCTTTGAAATAAATCAATTTGGAGCTATTAAAAACAGAATATGACTTTATAATAAAATAATATTTTTAGTTTTTCCGAAGGTGCCCCTCTCCTCCCTTATAAAAGGGAACCTCCTCCCTCTCTTCCTCACACCACTTTGAGTCTTCAAGATCGGTCAACCCATGCCAATTTCTCTTCTCCACTTCCCTAGAAACATCCTAGAGGTCCTGGTCTTCTTAAAAGACCATTTTTAGTGCCCTAATAGGAGGTTAAGAAGAGGCGCTTCAAAGAAGATGTAATATCTGTTACCGATTCTTTCAACTTTATTTATTCTTCTAATTATTCTTCTTTATTTGTTTCATTATGAAGTAATAAAATCAGTATCACTCATATACTGATATGTTATTATAAGTATTAAACAACCCTATTTCACCATCTATCCATCCTACGGAAAACAAAATCACTGCGCGTTCGTACGTACGGAATACCGTCTCCACGCCGTGGTGTAATCTATTTTCCACCACCACCTTACTTGGATGGGTATAATGGTGTAAATAATAACTATATATTATTATTGTAAAGTGATATTGATTCTTAAATAGTATACATACACTCCAATACAATTCCACGATCATGGGAACGATATCATCGCTCGTGCGTACGTACGGAATACTGTATCCACAATGTGATGTGACTTGTTCTACATGATATTCATTGAATAATGATTATATAAATGAATTTAATGAATAAATATTATATATATTACACTAATACCATTCTTTAAATTAGGTATCTATAACCTAAAATGAAGAATAAGAATTTATTCGACAAAACACGCATAAGAACAAAAGGTAATAAACACCCGAATAACAAGTAGCAATGAAATATTACTAATAAGAAGCTAGGAATATGACCATATATGATATAATAATAATTATTATGACTATGGAATAAGTCAATGACATTATTTAAATCATTATACAGGAGGTTCGGACACTTACGAAGCAAATCGGACCTAAGGTAAGGGAAAATCTCACAATCTCAATTTTTATCCGAGATTGGTTATACTTCAGAATTTACTTGGGAATATTTATCATCATCATCAATGTTTCCTCAGTATGTAATATTATCTATATCCTCCTAAAATTGTCTAAATCCAATTTTACCCTTTAGTGAGTTTTTAGTAAAATATATGAAAGGAATCTTTTGTCATTTTTCGTACGAGGTACTTTTTGACTTTTCTGGCTAAAGTACGAGAAGAATGTTTTTTTAAACTTATACGGCATGAATGGATTTTTAAAACATTATTTCCATGAAGCTTCCTTCACATGTTTTCAATTTTATTTTTAATCAACTTCTTTTAGTTTAAAATTATATGACATGTTAAGAAAGGAAAATGTTTTTGAAGTAGAAAGGATATTTTCCTCAAGAATGGAGTTCAAGTGTTTTATCAAAATTATTTTCCATCTAAGATAATATAGGGTTCTGTTTCTATCCCTATTTTTACATTGTTTTGATTATGTTATGATGGAATTATTTTTATGATGTCCTTTTATCTTATATGGATTGTGTTATGATGGCATGATGATTAAGAATCCCATTTTTATTACATGGGTTATGCTATGATGATTTATGATTTTGTGGCACACATAATAATGGTTTCATTATGAGATGGGTGGGACCTATATCTCCCTCAAATGCATTGGTTAAAGATTTATATCTCATGAGATAGACATGGCTGGAATGGCAGGTTAATCCAGTTCAGTGAAACAGGACTGAAATGAGGAGTGAACTCGGTTCAGAAATGGACTTTGTCCACTAAGATAGTCTTGGCAATGAGTCTTGACTACTAAGAAATGATTCTCTATGATTATGTGTGTATGCCACAAAGTTTAATGTTTTAAGTTATGATTATTGGGATTACATTTCACTAATATGATTTATCCCATTTTATGAAATTATGATTTCTTTTGCAGGTTAAGATTTCCAAAATGTTATGTTCTTATGAATATGATGTGATTGATATTTCTTTTGTTTACCCTTACTGAGAATTTTATCTCACCCTTTTGTATGTTTTTTCCCAGGTCAGGAAGAAGGTTATTAAGTAGGATATTCCAAAAGGGACTCTAGATATGATAAAATAAATGGAAGACAATGTAGATGCTTTATGAACCAATTGTTTATGTTTCCCAGTTTCTAAAGAAACTATACCTATACGGTCCTTTCATTGTTTTGTTATGTGTTGTAATAAGTGTACTTCAATTTTGAAGTAATAACAATGTATGTAAATTATGGGTCGTTATAGTTGGTATCAGAGGAAAGGTATATTCAACCTTTGGAAACTAGGATGTGAAATCCTTAGTAAGAACCCTAAGGATATGTCTAAGCATAGAACACAATCTTAGTGTTTTAGAAATGTCCATGAAAAACCTATGATAAGACCTTAAGTGTAAAATTTTATTCTTGATTATGTGGTTTTCCTATTATAATTAGTGTTTCTCACATTATTCTTCTTGGTTTTAGTCAATGGATGGAACCCGAAGGAACCGTGTTAACGCGAAATGTGACGGGAAATGCAATGATTGTCCCCCTGAGAAACCAAACGTTATGGGAGCTGGAATGAAAAATCTTATAGCCATGCTCCCACAACTTTCTCAAGGTATGAATCATGCAGGACTTCCAAATGAGCAAAGGAAGTAGCAACATTTTGTTGAATCGTTCATGAGGAAACGTTCACCCTCATTCAGCGGGTCTACTGATCCATTAGTGGCTGGACAATGGATCAGTACCACTGAAAAGATATTTTCAGTTCTTCAATGTTCTGAACATGATAAAGTCATCTTAGTAGTATATTTTTTGGAAGGTGAAGCTGATCTATGGTGGAATATTATCAAGAATACGAGGCCAAGATATGAAATTGAGTCCATGGAATGGGACGAGTTCAAGAACTTATTTTTCAATAAGTACTTCCCTCGTATTCTTCGAACAAAGATGGAGAAGGAGTTTCTTGAACTAAAGAAAAATGATGATGAATTTTTTGGTACCTACGAAGAAAATTTTACAAGACTTGCAAGGTACGCTTCTGGGATTATTATCCAACCTGAGAGTAAGATTGATCGATTCTTTAGTAGCTTAAAACCAATTCTTCGAAGGGCATTATCCATAAGGTAATTCAATAGCTACGAGGAAATCATTCAATGTTCTCTTAAGGTTGAGATAGAGATTGGAGTAACCCATCAGTCATATGGGTTTGATAAGAAGAGGAAAATGGAATTCAAAGAAAAATATAAAGAGCACACTGAAAAGAAGATGAGTTTTCCCTTATGCTCAAAGTGTGGAAAGAAACATGGAGGGAGTTGTATTAAAGGGACAAGTAAATGTTTAAAATGTGGAAAAGAAGGTTATCAGGCATTTGAATTCCGTAATGATGGGAAGAATATGTCTAGTGATGCGAACAAAGAAAAGGCTACACAGGGTGCACCTCCTACACTTTAATGTTACAAGTTCAAGGAAATGGGGCATTATGCTAATCAATGCCCTAATCCAAGGGTTGTTGATGATGATCGATGTCAAAAAAACTCTTAAGGCTAAAGACAAAGGAAAGTCACATGCAATTTCTATCAGTGATGTGGAGTATGAGAACGAAGTGGTGAAAGGTACACTTATCATCCACTATAAAGTAGAAAATGTTTTATTTGATTCTGGATCCACTCACTCTTTTATTTCTGAAGAATTTTTTAAGGGTATCTCCATATTACCTCAATAATTAGAAGTTGAGTTAGCTGTGAAAACCCCTAATGGAACAACAGTCGCATCAAAAGTTTATAATTTTTCTCTGATTGAAGTTTGTGGGAAAGTGCTTCCTACAAATGTTGTGATCCTTCCTATAATGGAATTTTATGTGATTCTTGGAATGGATTGGCTTTCTTAGCTCATATCAATTGCCAAATAAGGGAAGTCACATTTCATATTCTAGATCAATCTATGATCATCTATCGATGCAAGTATGAACATAACCTTCCAGTGGAAATTTCTTCCATCTTATGGGTCTTGATTCCACTAAATGAAGGTTATTTATCTCAAATGGTTGGAGAGAAACTCATGATTAAGAATATGCCCATTGTACGAGAGTTTGATGATGTCTTTCTAGAGGAATTATTGGGTCTTCCACCAAATCGTGAAGTTGAGTTTTCAATAGAACTCATACCGGGTGCTTTGCCTATTTCAAAGACACCTTATAGAATGGCCCCAATTGAGTTGCAGGAATTGAAGAAGCAACTCCAAGAGAATATTGATAAGGGATTCATATGCCCTAGTGTGTCACCTTGGGGAGCACATGTTCTGTTTGTTAAGAAGAAATATGGATCAATGAGAATCTGCATTGATTATCAAGAACTTAACAAGATCACTATCAAGAACAAATATCCTCTCCCACGCATTGATGACTTATTTGACCAACTATGCGGATCTCAATAATTTTCCAAGATTGATCTTCATTCAGGGTATCATCAATTAAGGGTCAAAAGGGAGGATATACCAAAGACGGATTTCCGTATAAGGTATGGACACTATGAATTTATAGCGATGCCATTTGGTCTTACTAATTCCCCTGTTGTCTTCATGGATCTGATGAATAGAGTCTTTAGAGACTATTTTGATCAGTTTGTGGTAGTCTTTATAGACGATATTCTTGTCTATTCAAAGAGCAAGGAAGAACATCAAGATCACTTGATAATTATATTGAAGACCCTGAGAAAGGAGAAGCTTTATGCCAAATTTACCAAGTGTGAATTTTGACTTCAAAAAATTGCATTTTTGGGTCACATAATCTCAAAAGAGGGGATATCTGTGGATCTAGCAAAAATAGAGGTTATCGAAATATGGTCGAGACCAACAACAGTAACTGAGATCCGAAGTTTTCTTGGTTTGGCTGTATATTATCGACGTTTTGTGAAATATTTTTCATGATTATCTAATCCATGCACCAGGTTGACTCGAAAAGGAGTTAAGTTCGTGTGGACGGAGGAATGTGAAGAGAATTTCAAGGAGTTGAAAAGAAGGTTAGCCAGTGCACCTGTAGTCATACTTCCTTGTAGTGGAGAAAGGTTTGTGATCTACAGTGATGCATCCAAGAAGGGGTTGGGGAGTGTTCTTATGCAAAACGATATGGTGATAGATTATGTCTCACAATAGTTGAAAATCCATGAGCAAAATTACCCAACTCATGATTTGGAGTTAGCTGCGGTAATCTTTGCATTAAAGATTTGGAGGCATTATCTTTATGGTGAAATGTGTGATATTTATACTGATCATAAAATCTTAAAGTATATTTTCACACAAAAGGAGCTGAATATGCGCCAAAGAAGATGGTTGGAGTTGATTAAGGATTACAACTGCTCAATTCATTACCACCCAGGGAAAGCAAACAAGGTGGAAGATGCATTAAGTCGACAAGACCATGCTAGCTTATCCATGATGAGGATCACAAAAGATCCAATATTTATGGATTTACAAAGGATGGATCTTGGAATTATAATGGAAGGGGAGAAATCTTATCTTTCTCAAATGAATGTTCAACCATATATACATGTGAAGATTAAAGAGGCACAGAAAGAAGATGTAGAGTTACAAAAGAAGGTGAGAAATGTTCCTGAATTCAACCTTGATTGTGATGGGATAATAAGGTTCAGGAATCATGTTTGTGTTCCTCCCATACCAGAATTAAAGAAGGAGCTGCTGGATGAGGCTCATAGTTCTTCATTCTCTATTCATCCTGGAAGCACGAAGATGTATAGGGACCTGAAAGATTACTTCCGGTGGGATGGCATGAAAATAGATGTTGTTGAATATGTCTCTTGATGCTTGGTTTGTTAGCAAGTTAAAGCTGAGAGACAGAAGTCTAAGGGGATGTTACAACCACTACCCATACCCAAATGGAAATGGGAAAACATCACTATGGTCTTTGTCACTGGACTTCCTAAAACATCCAAAGGCAATAATGTTATTTGGGTCATAGTTGATTGTCTTACAAAGTCAGCACACTTCATTTCTATTAGAGAATATTTCTCTCTGGATCATCTTGTCAGGATATATGTAAAGGAAGTGGTAAAATTGCATGGAGTACCACTTTCCATTATATCTGATCGGGATCTGAGGTTTTCCTCAAAGTTCTGGTTAAGTCTTCAGCATACTCTGGATACAGAGTTGAGTTTCAGCACTGCTTATCATCCTCAGACAGACGGTCAGTCTGAGAGAACAATTCAAACTCTAGAAGATATGTTAAGAGATTTCTCTATGGATTTCAAAGGTGGTTGGTATCAACATATACCTTTAGTGTAATTTTCTTATAATAATAGCTTTCACTCCAGTATTCATATGGATCCTTATTAAGCTCTCTATGGAAAGAAATTCCAAACTCCAACTTGTTGGGATGAAGTTGGGGAAAGAAAGCTATTAGGACCTGATCTTGTTGATGAGATGGTAGAAAAGGTTAGATCTATTCACCAACACATTAGAGCATCTCAGAGTCGACAAAAAAGTTATGCCGATAATCGAAGAAAAGACCTAGAGTTTGAAGTGGGTGATAAAGTGTTCTTATGAATATCTCCTTGGAAGAGAGTAATGAGATTTGTAAAGAAGGGAAATCTGAGCCCTAAGTATATTGGTACTTTCGAAATACTGGATCATGTTGGGAAGGTAGCTTACCAATTGGAACTTCCACCGAATCTCTCTCAAGTTCATAATGTGTTCCATGTATCTCTCTTGAGAAATTACATACCCGATCCTTCACATGTACTCAGCTCAGAATTTGTACTGCTGGAGCAAGATCTTTCTTATGAAGAATAGCCGATAGAGATTCTGGATCATAGCGAAAAAGTCTTACAGAACAAGACCACTCGCTTGGTGAAAGTTTTATGGAGGAACCACCAATTATAAGAAACTATATGGGAGCTTGAGGATATGATGAGGGAGAGGTATCCTCATCTGTTGGTTACCAAGTGACTAATTTCGAGGGAGAAATTCATTTTAAGGGCGGTAGAATGTAACACCCGAAATTTTTATGAGAAATATTTTGTTTTTATGTTATATACATCATCAAAGGAATCTTTCACTACACACAACACTATCTTGGCTTGCTTTATACGTAACCACGGCCTTCCTCGATAGCTTGCGTTGTACGCAATACCGAGTTTCACTAAACAACGATATGCTATTAAAATATTATTAAAACTAGCCATTATGAAGAGTAATACCCACTTTTTGAAATTTTTTAAACTTTATCTTTCACAATGGACTTCATTTCTGGATTCGGAGTATCGAAATTAGCCTAGGGTGAAATTTTGGTATTTTTCTGAAAACTTTCAATTTTTGATGAATAGTGAAAACACTAGGTTGCTATTTAAAAAACCAACTTTTTATTTAATTAATTATTTATTTTATTTAAATTTATTTTAGGTAAAAATTGATACATAACACCTATATAAGTTCAATGTAATTCATTGGAGTCATTTTATAATAATTTTATATATATAAAAATTTTATTGAACTTTTCACCGTCTTTGACCCACCTCCTAGGAGAATTTGAAATTTTACATAAAACTTAATTTTACCACTTCTGTGAGTGTAATTTCGAAAATCCAAGAGACGAGGTTAATATCAAGGACTAAAATGTGGTTCAATGAGATGAAAATAATTTTTGGTGAATAATAACTTTTTACTTTTTTTTACCACGGTTAAAAGTAAATAGGGTAATTAAGGGTAAAAATGATATTATTATTACCATAACACATGTCCTAATTCTATTGGACAAGTTTAATTCGACCAAAAAAAACCTTAGTAATAAAATATGACCATTTAGGCCCACTTGGATTAGATTAGGACATTTAATATTATTTTATTTAAAGAATAGTTAAAATAGTTAAAATCAAAGTTTAATAACTACAAAATTTTTAATATAGGGTTATAAATAAGATAAATTCTACTATAAATATTCATTAGAAAGATAAAAAGATTTCCTACATAATTTTATTTTATTTATAATTTTTATACATTAAATAATTTAATTTATTTATGACAGAATGATGATGCAGTAATTATCTTATTAATGAAATATTGACATAATTGATGTTATAAATACCCAAATAAATGTAATTTGAGACTTTTTATGAATTACACTAATTTTATAGGTTAACATGACATGTTAGTAATGATTTAATTAACGTTTTTCGAACTAATCATTCTGTTATGATTTTCAAAAAAATCAATTACCAAATAGTGTCAAAATTGACATAAATAGTTTTTAAAAAATATATTATATTATTAATTGTTATTTTATTCCTAAAAATCTAAGGTTCGGCCAAATGACTTATATAAGGTTATATATATTAATAATAAACAACTTGGGGTTCGTTTGGCTTGTTATAGTAAGTTTATTAACCTTATAGTGTAATAAAATAAGAAGACACGGTAAAAGTAAAATTATTTAATTTAAAGTTAAATCTAAATGATAAGGTTAAAATAGAAACCTAAACTTGTCTAAATTATATTTTAGGATATTATTTAGACCCAAACCCACCTTAGCTTCGAAATAAATAAATTTGGAGCTATTAAAAACTGAATATGACTTTATAATAAAATAATATTTTTAGTTTTTCCTAAGGTGCCCCTCTCCTCCCTTATAAAAGGGAACCTCCCCCATCTCTTCCTCACACCCATTTGAGCCTTCAATCTCAGAAAACCCCTGACAATTTCTCTTCTACACTTCCCTAGAAACATCCTAGATTTCCTGGTCTTATTCAAAGACCATTTTTAGTTCCCTAAGAGGAGGTCAGGAAGAGGCGCTTCAAAGAAGAGGTAATGTCCGTTACCGATTCTTTCAACTTTATTTCTTCTTCTACTTCTTCATCTTTAGTTGTTTCATTATGAATTAATAATATCCGTATCACTCATATACTGATATGTTATTATAATTATGAAACAACCCTATTTCACCATCTATCCATCATATGGAAAATGAAATCACCTCGTGTGCGTACGTACAAAATACCGTCTCCACGCCGTGGTGTAATCTATTTTCCACCACCACCTTACTTGGATGGGTATAATTGTGTAAATAATAACTATATATGATTATTGTAAATTCATATTGATTCTTAAATAGTATACATACACTCCAATACAATTCTACGATCATGGGAACGATATCATTGCTCGTGCGTACGTACGGAATACCGTCTCCACGATGTGATGCGACTCGTTCTACATGATATTCATTGAATAATGATTATATAAATGAATTGAATGAATAAATATGATATATATTACACTAATACCATTCTGTAAATGAGGTATCTTTAACCTAAAAATAAGAATAATAATTTATTCAACAAAACACGCATAAGAACAAAAATTAATAAACACCTGAATAACAAGTAGCAATGAAATATTACGAATAAGAAGCTAAGAATATGACCATATATGATATCATAACAATGAGTATGATTCTATAATAAGTCAATGACATTATTTAAATCATTATACAGGAGTTTCGGACACTTACGAAGCAAATCGGACCTAAGGTAAGGGAAAATCTCGCAATCTCAATTTTTATCCGAGATTGTTTATACTTCAGAATTTATTGGGGAATATTTATCATCATCATCCATGTTTCCTCAATATGTAATATTATTTATATCCTACTACAATTTTCTAAATCCAATTTTACTATTCGGTGAGTTTTTAGTAAAAGATATGAAAGGAATATTTTGTCGTTTTTCGTACGAGGTACTTTTTGACTTTTCCGGTCAAAGTATGAGAAGAATGTTTTTTTTAACTTATACGACATGAATGGATTTTTAGAACATTATTTCCATGAATATTCCTTCACATGTTTTCAATTTTATTTTTAATCAACTTCTTTTAGTTTAAAATTATATTACATGTTAAGAAAGGAAAATGTTTTTGAAGTAGAAAGGATATTTTCCTGAAGAATGGAGTTCAAGAGTTTTATCAAAATTATTTTTCATCTAAGATAATATAGGGTTCTGTTTATATCCCTATTTTTACATTGTTTTGATTATGTTATGATGGAATTATTTTTATGATGTCCTTTTATCTTATATGGATTGTGTTATGATGGCATGATGATTAAGAATCCAATTTTATTACATGGGTTATGATATGATGATTTATGATTTTGTGGCACACATAAGAATGGTTTCATTATGAGATGGGTGGGACCTATATCTCCCTCCAATGCATTGGGTAAAGATTTATATCTCATTTGATAGACATGGCTGGAAGGAAAGATTAATCTGGTTCAGTGAAATAGGACTGAAACGAGGAGTGAACTCAGTTCAGAAATGGACTTTGTCCGCTAAGATAGTCTTGGCAATGAGACTTGACTACTAAGAAATTATTCTCTATGATTATGTGTGTATGCCACAAAGTTTCATGTTTTAAGTTATTATTATTGGGATTACATTTCACTACTATGATTTATCTCATATTATGAAATTATTATTTCTTTTGCAGGTTAAGATTTCCAAAATGTTATGTTCTTATGTATATGATGTGATTGATATTTATTTTCTTTACCCTTACTGCGCATTCGAGCTCACCCTTTTGTATATTTTTTCCCCAGGTCAGGAAGAAGGTTATTAAGTAGGATATTCCAAAAGGGACTCTAGATATGAAGAAATAAATGGGAGACAATGTAGATTCTTTATGAACCAGTTGTTTATGTTTCCCAGTTTCTAAAGACACTATACCTATACGGTCCTTTCATGGTTTTGTTATATGTTGTAATAAGTGTACTTCAATTTTGAAGTAATAACAATGTATGTAAAGTATGGGTCATTATATTCATCCTGACAAGAATAATTATCAAACTCATGACTTGGAACTTACAATGGTTGTGCATACCCTAAAACGTTAGCATCGTGATATTTTTAGGGAAATTTTATTATATTGTCTAACCAAAATAGTTTTGGTTATATATTTTCTAAAAAATATTTGAACCTATAGAAAATAAAATTGGTGGGTTACTTATTGTAGTTCATATTTGGTATTTCCTATACACTGAGATAAGTTAACTTAGTTACTATCTATCTTATAAGGAAGTTTCCATATAAGGTTTTAAAGGAGGAAAAGGATGAATGTAACATGGTAGGACTTTTTTCTCGTATACACTTTTGATTTATTGAGGAAGAGTCTAGTAATTTTCTAGAAAGTGGATATGTAAAATCCACTCTCTTTGAATTGATTCTTTAGGAGAAAAAATTATAAATTATCAAGTATTCCTTACATGTTGGGGAGACCATCAGTGAGTGGTCTCTCTCCTCAAAGGGAATTATTTGATTTAAGATATGATATATTGTTCCTTTATCTATGAGAAAGTACGTGTGGGGATATTTTCATTATTATTTTAGGGATTTCTACCCTGGCACCACAAAGATGTTTTATGAAGAGATGCATCATTTTTAGTGGCCTGGTCTAAAATAATACGTACTGTAATTTGTCTCTTGATGTTATAAACTAAAACAAATTAAGGTTGAGTGAAAAAATCCTTATGGTTTTTGTATCTCCTCCCTTTCCAACTTGGAAGTGGAATGAAATTTCAATGGATTTCATTATTGGTTTAATTATAAATTCCTGAGGTAAGAATTCCATTTGGTAAAAGATCGATCGGTTGTCCAAATAATCTCTTTCAAATCAAATCATGACACTACTAATGTAGAGTAACTAGGAAATATTTATATACCATAGATTGTAAGGTTATAGGTGATTCTTTTATCTATTATCTCATATAAGGTCCCTCATTTTACCTCGTGATTTTGGTAGGGCCTTCGGGAGGCAATGGGTACTCTCGTCAGGTTGAGAACAACATATCATCCTCAAACAAATGGGAAGTATAATGACCCAAGATCTTCACACATAAATATTATATATTTTTAGTTTAATATTCAATACATTTCAAAAATATATACATGAGGACCATAAAGGTTTAGTGACTTTAAAGACTAGATAAACAATCTTCTTATTTCATGAAATATCTTCAATATCTCCCACAAAGATCTTCAAACATATTAATTTTCTAATGAATACCTTATTTAAAACCTTTCTTCATAACCTAGGGAAATGAAACATAAGAAAGGATGAGATCAGATTATAAGTAAGGGAAAACATGAGATATATCAATCAATGATCATATGAAAGCATAATATAATCATGAGGGTATATTATTATAACTGTGACTTAAAAAGTCCATACCCAATCTTTCAAATATCAGAAACATGATTAAAATCATAAATATTTATTATTTCAAAATAAATGATACAAAAGAGTGGAAAATAATTACAAATCAATAACAAATCATAATTTCATGTCATAAAAGTGTGGCACTATCATAGATATAGAAACCATTTCAAATGTAAAGTTTAAATATAAGTCCATAAAATAGTAGTCGATCAAGAATCCCTACTAATTTCCCATATCATAAAGGATCATGAATTATTTTTTTCAACCCATAATAGATCAAGAAAATCAATCTTCTCCATATATTGAATCAAGCACAACGACTTGCATCTCATAATTATCTCATGAGATATAATAATTTACCCGATGAATTGGAGGTATATATAATTTTATTCCAAACCATAACAAAATTAAAACCATATATATATGTGCCACAGGATCATTAAACATTTATTATATCATTATATCATAACTTATACAAATAAAACACATTTAATAAACATTTCATCAATCCATCATATGATAACCCATGGAAAATAAATGGGTTTCATAAACATCTCATCATCATAATCATAAACCATAAATAGAAAAAATAAGCATGGTATAATTGGATCATACCCTTAATAAAACACAAGAAACACCAAAGTTTATTGTCATTGATGAATAAAAATACCATAAAAATATCATTAAAACCCTTTTTGAGGAAAATAACCTTTCTATTTTGAAATAAATTATTTTAAATCTAAAAATTACAAAATTTAATGGCAAATTTTATTTTAAAATAACTATGAAAAATTTTATATTATTCTTCAAATCATTGAGTCTTAATAATGGTGGTAAATTTTGTTTATGTTGTATAAGTTAAAGGAAACATTCCTTTAATATTTTTGCAAAAAGTCAAGAAGTGCGTCATTTGGAGAACCAGAAGATTCATTTTAAACCATTTTATAAAAAGTAAAAAAAAGGGTAAAAATGACATTAAAAATAATTGGATAATATTAAAAACATTTTTAAAAACATTTTTATAAAACATGGACATGGAAGAGAAAGATTCTCGATCGAATAAAAAAACATAGTCAGTTTTCCTAAAAACATTATTTCCATATCTTGAGTACTTAAATTGATGAAAATGAAAGAAAAAATATATTATATATAAATAAAAATGGAAGCAGAAAAATGAAATGTATTTTTTAGATAAGGATCATATAATTTCTTCAATGGAATTTTGAGCATAAACAATCCTGATGAAAATAGGATTCAAACATAAATCCCTTGCCTCAAGTATTGAATTTCTTTATACATGTTCAAAACTCCTATATAATAAATATATTTTTATTATAAATGTATTATAGAACAAAAATAATATTTATCATACCATTTATGATTTACTTATGGCATTTTATTACCCATTTATTAACAATTTTTTATTAAAATCATTTTTTTGGGTGAAAACTGCTTTTTTTCATGCATGTTTTGGATCTGAAGTATCAATACATGTAATTTGATCATGTTTTAATCATATATAGATTTTTAATAATGATATAAATATCATATATATTCATTATATACTATTTTATATTCATTTATAAAATTTATTTATAGAAAAATGAATTGTATCGTTTAAGGAGACGATGGGGCATACATATGCATGAACGCTGTTTTTATTTTTCAAAAAAATGGAACAAAAGAAAGGTAAATAATAATTAAACTTTAAAAAATAGTTATTAATATAATATAAATACTATATATTCATCAAACTAATCCATATTACCATCCATGTAGAATGGAAATAAAAAATGAATAGCATCACTTCATGGAGGTGGTAGTCCACACATATGTACGAGCGACACTAACTTTTTACCAAAGATTGGAAGGTAAGAAGGTATATGTTATATTATAAATTAATAAGTAAAATTATTTCATAAACATCACATATATACATTAAATTTATCATTATATCTATCCTTGAGCGGTAGTAATCGAAAATGAATTACATCGGTTTGGGAGGCGGTAGTCCGCTATACACAAAATCAACGGCTTCATTTCCCATTTGATGGAAGAGGAGATGGATATAGTTTATTACATTATAATAATAAAATTTTAGTATATTTAATATAATAGTGTTATTATTTAATCATAGTTGGATAGTATTTTAAGGAGCTATAAGAAGAAGTAAAAAAAAGAAATTACTTGGTAAAGTCTATTACCTTCTCATAAAAACATCCTTTGGATCTCTTATTAAGAACCCCAGGGTTGGTATTTTGAGAATAAAAAAACATATATAATGTTTAAAATTAATTTTTGGGGGGTTTTTTAGGGTTTTATCTAATTAAATGGCTCAATAGGTGTGAATAATTTATGGGAGGAGTTTCAGATTTATAATTGTGGTGAATGGAACACTTCTAATTTTTCAAAGTTTTAAAATAATGTCAAGTAACTTTCTTGAAAACATGGCTTCAAAATGGTTCTTATTCATAGGTGAGAATGTTATGGTATAAATAAAACCAAAATATTTGTTTTCAAAATGTTTTTTATGTCATTTAACCCATACCTTTTAATTTTAACCCTTGGTAAACATGTTTTAACCTTAACTATGGTAACATGTTTTTCACTATTTTTACTATTTATTATGACCAAAAATTAATCTGAACTTTTTTAATAATATTAATAATGATTATTATAAATATTAATATATTTTATCAAATTCAATTCACAAAATTGGTGTAATTTAATTAAAAATTAAACCCGCAAACACATCGAAAAGAGATTTTCCAAAGAAAATGATTTTTTAGTCTAAAAAGTTTTTATACAAAACTTCAACATAAAATTTATCCTAATAATATAAATTAGATTAATAAAAATATAATTTAACTAATATTACTTTTAAAGGCAATTTAAAATAAAATAGAACTTCGTAAATATTTTAAATGAAAAGAAAATGTTAATAAAAATCTATATTTTTTACTATTCATGTAAAATTTAATAATTTTAGAAAATTATCAAACACTCACTATAATATAATTTTGATATTTTGATTTCAAAAATTTATTTAATTTAAAAAAAAAATCTAAAATTTCCAAAATTTAATTATAAATAAGTGCGCAAAATGTGACAAAGCGTCTTTTTAGAGAAAAAACTACAGTTTTAGGCATAAAACTTTTCTTCTTATCTCACACTAAGAATAATATTAGATTAAAGTTGAAATTTTTTAATGAATATATAATATATATATATATATATATCATTAAAATCATTCACCAACGGTTATCAATTAAATTTATTATGATAAATACACATTTCATGCATAAAAATAGATTTTTCATAAAAAAACATCCTTTTTTAAATTGGTTTTTATTTTCATTTATAATTAATTGATAACCCATGAATTCATTTTATACATATGTAAACCATAATTATTTTATAATTTATTTATTACTATTTATACCTCCCAATCTAGTAGTTATTCGATAACGGTTACATTAAATAATAATATCTTAATAGTATATCATGGTTCGTTGAAACTCATTGTTGTGTGTAACACAAGATATCAAAGAAATTAAATTTATTTGAAAAAATATATATTTCATAAAATATCAGGATGGTACATTCTACCCTCCTTAAAAATAATTTTGACCTCTAAATTTTGTTACTCAAAAAAAATAATTGAGGATACTTCTAACTCATCATGTCCTCAGGTTCCCATATAGCTTCATCAAATTGGTGGTTTGGCCAAAAAAAATAACCAGGTGAGTTGTATTATTTCATATTACTTTCTCTTTATGATCTAGAATCACTATTGTTTTTTAATTATAAGAGAGATATTTCTCCAGTGGTATGAACTATGAGCATATTACATGTTAAGGATCATGTATTTACTTCCTTGGGAGAGACACATGGAACACATCATGAACTTGAGAGATGTTCGGTGGAAACACCAAATGATAAGCTGCTATAAAAACTCAATCAATAATATTTAAGGGGGAAATATACCTAGGGCTTAGTTTTTCTTTCTTCCTAAATCTCATAACCTTATTCCGTGGAGAAATTTATAAAAACACCTTGTCTTCAACTTTTAACTCCAGATCTTGTTGATGATTGTCATCATAACTTTTTTATTAACTTTGTGCTACCCTTATATATTTTTGAATGGATCTAAAATTCTATTACATTTATTCATATATATTATGTCTTAATATATTTCTTTATCCAACTTTATTCTAGAATTTTGGAGTTCTATACTTATTTATATAGAGGGTTTCATAAGGAGCCATATGAATCCTCGAGTGGAATCTATTGTTGTAAAAAACTCCACTAGAGGAAGGTGTTGATCCCAACTACCTTCAAATTTAAAAGAATAAGATATCAACATATCCTTTAGGGTTTGAACATTTCCCCTAGATTTAAATTTTTTTGGAGGATAATAATAAGTGTTGAAACTTAACTCTGTATCCAGAGCCTATTGAAGGCTTCGTTAAAACTTCAAATCCCTATTAGATATAATAGAATGTGGTACTATATAAAAACTTACCACTTATTTAATGTGTATTCTTGCAAGATGATCAAGATAGAAGTCTTATCTAGTAGCAATTAAGTGTGTTGACTTCTTAAGTAAATCCACTACAATCCAAATATCATTACTGACTTTAGATATTTTGGGGAGTCCAATGATAAAATCCCTGGTGATGTTTTCTCATTTGCATTCTGGTATCAGTAATGGTTATAACATCCCCTTATAATTCTATCTCCCAGCCTTAACTTAATAATATAACAAGAACTAAGATAAATAATCTCAATATCTCTCTTCATGATGTCCTACCATAAATACTCTTTTAAATATCTATATATCTTCGTACTTCTGAGATGAATAGATAATGATGAACTATAAACTTCACCAAATAGTTTCTTATTCAAATTTAGTACATATGGAACACATACACAGTTTATGAACCATATCATTCCATCATAATCAATGTTAAACTCAGGAACATTTATCACCTTCTTCTATAGTTACACATCTTCCTTATGTTCCCCTTCAATCCTTTCGTGGATAGATAGTTGAACATTCAATTAAGTAAGATAATATTTCTCCCCTTGCTTAAATATTTACATATCCATCAGTTTAAAATAAAAAATATATCATAACTTTTTTATCCTTATCATAGATAAGATAGCATGATCCTTTTGGATCAAAGCATCAACCAGCTTGTTCACTTTCCCAGGGTGGTAATATATTGACCAATCGTAATCTTTAATCAGTTCCAACCATCTTATATGTCATATATTTATATATTTTTGAGATAATATATACTTTAAGTTCTTATAATCAGTATATATATATCACATATTTCTCCATAAAGATAATTCATCTATATATTTAATATAAAAATTACCACAACTAACACCAGATCACGATTCGGGTAGTTTTTCTCTTGAACCTTCAATTTTCAGGAGGAATAATCTATCACCATATCATTGTGTATGAGAATGCATCCTAGTCCCTTATTAGATGAATCACTATAGATTACAAACTCTTATCCACTACAGAGTAATATAAATACATATGAACTGACTAACCCTCTCTTCAGTTCCTATAAATTTTCCTCCCATTCATCTATCCAAAGGAACTTGGCACCATTTCAGGTTAACTTGGTGAGTGGATTACATAGTTGTAAAATATTCTATATAAATTTCCAGTGATATCCATCCAAAAGAAGAAGAATTTTGATCTCAGTCATAGTGGTTATTCTGTTCCATCATTCAATAACTTCCTTATTTGATGTATCCACTGATATACCCTCACTTGAGATTATATGACCCAAAAATGAAACTTTTTGTAGCAAAAAATCACACTTATTAAAATTTTCATACAACTTATACTTACTTGGGGTCTTTATTACAATACTTGAGTGATATTCATGGTATCCACTAATATTTTAATATATAATAATATCATCTATAGAGACTACCACAAACTGGTAATGGTAATCTATAAAGACTCTATTCATTAAATCCATGAAAATAGTGTGGTCATTACTAAGAAAAAATGGAATCAATATATATTCATAGTGTCCATACCTTGTATGGGGTGTTTTCTTGGGTATATCCACTTACTTTACCCTCAATTGATGATATACAGAATAAATATCAATCTTAGAAAAGTATTGATCTCCTCATAATTGATCAAACAAATCATCAATATAGGGTACATGATACTTGTTCTTGATAGTGATCCAGTTAATTTCTTGATAATCAATGCAGATTCACATTAATTCATTTTTTTAATAAAAATGATTGGTTCACCCTAAGTTGATGCACTTGGCTGAATAAATCCATTATCAAGATTATCCTAGAGTTGATTCTTCAATTCTTGTAACTCAATTAGGTCCATTCTATATGGAGTCATTAAAATAGGTATAACACTAGGTAATAAATCTATTGAAAATTGAAATTCATGAAATGGAGGAATACTAGTAAATTATTCTATAAATATATAAAAAACTCCTAAATAATAAGCATATCTTTGATGTTGAATTTTTTCCAAACCATCTAAGATAAACAGCCTTCATGTATTGGAATTAATACCCACAACATAGAAGTAATTTCCACTGTAAGTTTGTATTCATCCTCACACCGATAAATGATCATGGGTTCATTATGAACATGAAATGTGACTTCCCTTCCTCAACAATTGATATGGGATCCATATAAATAAATTTAATCCATTACTATAATCACATAAAATTAAACTAAAGGTATAATCACAATATTTTTATGAAGCACTTTCCCACAAACTTCAATCATAGAGAAAATATAGAGTTGATATGTGACCATAATACCATTAAGAGTTTTTATCACTAACTCAATATATAATCATTCAGGATATATGAATTATCATTCATTGATAATTTTCCTGATATACCGGAGTTAATATAACTAAGGTCAAATGGGGTACTTAAATATTTGAGCTTATATATTACCACCTCAACTTCATCATTATATCTTCAATCCCATACTAAAACCAATATGGTTTGCATAACCATCAAGCACATTTAATCAGGGTGATCAATCATGAAAAAAATCACTCATAGTATGTCTAAATCATGACACATAATTTTTAATCTATTACACCTTAGGTTTAACCTAGATCATCCATGATCATCATATATCCAAATCCTTTATAATGGTTTGTAAAGAAAATGTGAATTAACCCAAGCATATCCCCTAGGAGTTTCAAAAAAGGTGAGTGGTAAGGCCACACTCACCATTCCCCAGAATTATCGATGAGATGTACTCAACAAATGCTTTTTAATTTTATTACCTCTAGATGAATCTAATCAAAAATTTTGTCCACTTGTAGTATCTAGACAGATATGTATTGCTCATAAAACCACATAATATCTTCCTTACCAAAACATTAGGATATTTTATTATACTTAGACTTATCCATATTTTTTTTACCAAATTTTTCTAACCCTGATATACTAATATTTACTAAATCATCCTATGATACCAACTATAGTGACCCAAAATCTTCACACATAAATATTACATCTTTTTAGTGGAATATTCAATGTATTTCCCAAATACATGCCAGAGGGCTATAAAGGTTTAGTGTCTTTGGAGACTAGATAAGAAATATTATTATTTCTTGAAATATATTAAACATATCCCACAAATATCTTCCCACATAATATTCTTTTAAGGTATACCATACTTAAAACATTTCTTCATAACCTAGGGAAAGGAAACATATGAAAGGGTGAGCTTAGATTATCAGTAAGGGTAAACATGGGAGATATCAATTGATGATCATATGAAGCATAAGATAAGTATATGGGTATGAGATCAAAAACATATATTACAAATTTCATAACCAATATTTCAAATATCATAAACATGATTCAATGAATAAATCTTTATCATTTCAAAATACATTACTTATAAGAGTGGGAAATCATCATAAATCAATCACGAAACATAAGTTCATGTCATAAAATTAGGTTTCTATCATAGGAATAGAAACTATTTTATATGTCAAGGTTAACTAAAGAGACCACCAAATAATAGTGTATTAGGAATCCATACCTATTCCACATGTCATAATGGATTAGGAATCACCACGTGCATCCAATAGTGGATCAAGAACATCGATTTATTTCCCATAGTGGACAAAGCACATTGAATTGCATCCCATAATTATCTCATAAGATATAATACTTTACCAAATTAATTTAAGGTATATATAATTAAGAGCCCACCAATCACATAATTAAAACCATAAATAAGTGTGATAAAAGACCATTAAACATTTATCATATCATCATATCATAACCCATGCAAATAAAATGGGTTTCATAAACATTTCATTAATCAATCAGAGCATAACCAATGGAAAATAAATGGGTTTCATAAATATATCATCATAATAATAAAAAAATATCTAGAGAAAGAATAATTATGGTACACTTGGATCATATACCAAGTAAAACATAAAAATTTACAAAATTTTATGGAAAAATTTTATTTAAAAAGAACCATGGAAACTTGTAAATGGAACATCAAAGCATTGAGTGGTTATGATGGTGGGAAATTTTATTCAGTGTATATAAGTTAAAAGAAAACATTCCTTTAACATTTTTGTAAAAAGTTAAAAAGTATATCATTCAAAAAAAGACCATAAGATTTCTTTTAAACCATTTATTAAAATGTAAAAAAGTGTAAACATGATTTTAAACAATAATTTTAGAGTAGTAAAAACATTCTTGGAAAAAATTTTAGAAAACTTGGACATGGAAGAGAAAGATTCCCAATCGGATAGTAAAACAAGTTGGTTTTCATTAAAAAAAATATTTTGATATCTTGAGTAATTAAATTGAATAAAATGAAAGGAAAAAGATTATTATATATAAATAAAAATATAATAATAAAAATTAAAGGGATCTATCATATAAATATCATATAATTTCTTCAACAGAAATTCAAGCATAAATAATCCTGATTAAAAATTGGATTGAAACATAAATCTCTTACATCAAGTCTCTAAATTATTTGTACATGTTATAACCTCTTGTATAATAAATATAGAATTATTAAAAATTTATTATAGAACCTTAATCATATATATAATACCATTTATGATTTACTTTTGAAATTTTATTACCTGTTTATTGATAATTTTTTATTAAAATCATTGTTCTCGGAGATAACTGTTTTGCTTTTCATGCATTTTTTGGTTCGGAAGTCTCTATACCTATACTTGGATCATGATTACATAAAATATATAATTTTAATTACAAATTAATATAATATATATTAATTATATACATATTTATATTCATCCATAAAATTTATAGATAGAAAAATAAATTTCATCGTTCATGGAGATGGTAGGTCATATGTACGCATGAACGTTGTTTTCATTTTTTGACAGAAGGAAAAAAATAAAGATAAATAAAAATTTACTATTACATAATATTTATTATATAATATACATAATATATGTTCATAAAATAAATCCTTATTACCATCCATGTAAAAAAAATAAAAAACAAATCACGTCGCTTCGTGGTGGTTGTAGTCCACACCTATGCATGAGCAACGTTATCATTTTCAAATGGATTGGAAGTTAAGAAGGTATATTTGATATTATAATTAAATAAGTATAATTATGTCATAAATATAATATATATATATATATACACATTAAATAATCATTATATCTATCCATGAGAGGTGGCTATGGAAAATTAATTACATCTGTCCGCGAAGTGGTAGTCCGTCATACACATGATCGACGATTTCATTTCCCATCTGATGGATGAAGATGAGGATATAGGTTAAACCATTTAAATATTAAAATATAAGTATATTTAAAATATTTTTGTTTTAATTTCATCATATTTTGATAATATTTGAAGGAGGTTTAATAATAAGTAAAAAAGAAAGAGCTTGGTGAAAATGGTTACCTTCACTTAGAAATATCACCTTTGCAACCCTTTTTAAGTATTCTATGGTTATTATTTTCGAAATAATAGAACATATATAACATGGATAAGGATTATGGGGGGATATTTTTTCATGTTTTATTCAATCTAAATGGCTCAATAGGTGTAAAGTAGTGAGGGGAGGAGATTCCCTTTTATAGTTGAGGTGAGTGGCACAATTGTAATTTTACAAAGTTTTAAAATAATGTCACGTCACTTTCCTAAAAAAATGGATCCAAAATGGATCATATCTAGAGGATAAATTTTAACATCAAAACAAAAACAAAAAATGGAGTTTCATATTGTTTTTATTTCATTTTAACCCTTATCGTTTTATTTTAAACCACGGCTAAACATGTTATAACCTTAACTGTGGAAACAGATTTTTTTTACTTTTTTGCTATTAATTGTGAAAAAAATTAAGTTGAACTAATTACCTAATATTAATTATTATAATTAAAAATATTTAATCCATTTTATTAAATTCAATTTAAATAATCAGAATAATTTAATTTAAAATTAAACTCACAAACTCATCGAAAAGTAGTTTTCCAAAGAAAAAGTTTTATTAAGTATGAAAAGTTTTTATATCAAAAGTAAACATAAAATTTATTCCAATTATATAAATTATATTAATAATAATATAATTTATCTAATTTTAATTTTAAAACTATTTTAAAAAAATCACCTTTTTAAATTCTTTAAATGAAAACAAAATTTTAATAAAAATCAATATTTTTCACAATTAATCAAAAAAATTAATCAATTCAAAAAAATATAAAAAATTAACTATAAGATAATTTTTACATGATTATTTATAAAAATTGTTTATTTTTTCAAATAAATATTCTAAAATTTGTAAAAAAAAAATTTAAAATAAATGTTCAAAAGGTGATGAAACCGTTTTTAAGAAGAAAAAAACTACATTTCTAAGCATAACAGTTTTATTTTAATCCCACACCTAGAAAAATATTATATGAAAGTTAAAATATTTGATTTAATATATAATATATTAATCTCATTAAAACAATTTATCAATATTGATCAATTTAATTTATTAATATAAATACACAATGCACATATAAGAATTGTTTTTCATAAAAACATCTCCTTTGTTTTCATTTGGTTTTTATTTTATTTTTTAATTAATTGATAACCAAATAATTAATTTTATAAATATGAAAACCAGAATTTTTTTATAATTTAGTTGGTCTTATTAATACCCTCTAATCCAATGGATAGGTGATAACTTTCACATTGAATAATAATATTTTAGTAGTATATCATGGTTTTTTTAAACTCGGTATTGTGTGCAATGCAAACTATCGATGAAATTAAACTAATTTGAAATATATATATATATATATATGTCATAAAATCTTAAGGTGTTACCAAAAGACAAAATGGGATAATTAGATTCTATAATATATGGTTTTTTCTTATGTGTTAGACTTATAATGTGCATGGGATAGTCATTTGGGGCTGGTTGAATTTTCTTATAATAACAGTTACTAATCATTCATAAAAATTGAACCTTTTAAGGATTTATTTATTTTTACCTATTACTATCCTCTTTTTTGGTCTGATTTTTTAGAATCTTCCTTGGTTATATTGAGTTTGGTTTATGGGATAATGAAAAATATCAAGTTGGTTTGTTAGTTTTTTGTGATTTCTTAGAGACAATATAAGTATTATGTGGATCGAAGTTGTTTTCCTTTGTATTTTTCAATTGGTGATTAGGTGTTATTGAAGGGCACATTCTAGTTTGGTCACCAATATCTAAGAAAGTAAGGTAAGCTTTCTCCTTGGTATGTGGGACCATTTGAGGTCATTCAATGATTAGTAAAGGTGGAATATCGCTTAGATTTACCACAATAGTTTTCTTTGATCTATGATGCCTCCCATAACACTCAAATAAAAAAGTATTAGTTATACTTTTCTCATGTTCTAAATTGGGGAGATCTCTATATAGAACCTAATAGTTATGTGATTAGGCAACTACTTCAAGTTCTTGATTCTCAAGTAAAGTTTCTATATGGTAATTCTATACCTTTGGTTTGAGTGTTGTGGAAGCAAGGTTCTATATCTCATGAGACATGGGAGTAGGAGTATTTGATGAAGATGTAGTGACATAAAATCTTTGAATTCCAATCTTTTTAGACTTATCTTTGTGGTGGAAGAAAAAAAGGTATAGAGAATTGTAACTTACTGACTTTTTATTTTAGGTATTTTATTTTATTTAATAAATTTTCTTTTGAGACTTATATTTTTTTCATTTCATAATCATTAGAGGTTTTTTTAGTCTTAAAAGAGGTTTTTATAAATTTTCTAGTTCAAAAAGGTATGAACCATTCCCTGGTCTAATCTATTTTTTACCTGGGTGTTCGTTGTATAAAACAGCTAGTCCAAAATTCCCAAAGTTGGGAATTTTCCTGGGTGTAGCCTCCTAGAATTCATCTAGTCCAAAATAGATTTCATATCCTCAACATGAACATAGTGGAGGCCATTATTGTAAAAAAAATCCCTAGATTTCCTCACAATGTAATGGCCAAGGGCTCATGGTGGGGGTTTCAAATTTGAAATGGTTGAATGACCATTTGATCTTCTGGGTTGGTTACTCCAACCTTGTTCAAATTTAATGGAATGTTTTAATTAGTCTATTAAATCGTTTTTTATTCATTTAAACTATTAATTTTTCAAAATTTCACTTGAATTTTAGATTGGGTGTGTTCTTTAGGTAGTTTTGGGTGGTCTAGCTATTGTAAAAGGAGAACTTTTTCCTTTGGATCATTTCTTGTTCTTCCATGATGAGGGATCTATGTAAGGTTAATGGAGGTTGGTTTTGCTTGATTATTATTCATATAACTAATCTTGTTATTTTATAATCCTTCTTATTTTTTGGTTTTTGTGGTAAGTTTCCACCTCATATTTTCTCATTCTAGAACATGTCAATTTGGATATTCATGATTGTGAATTCAGGATCTAGGATCACTTCTCAATTCCTAAGGACCTCAGCTTATCTTGGCTTGTTGTTTACCCATTGGTGTTGATATTAAAATTTTTTTAAGTTAGGTGGTTTCAGGAATTAAATTTATATTATGAACCTTTCTTGGTTACTCCTTGTAATTGTTTTTAAAATGGATAAAAAGTGTATTTTATGGATTTTTCTTGAAATGGTTTTTAAATAGGCATGAGAAATGTGTTGATAAAATTTGTTGGTTTTGGAAATTATTATGAAAAAGTATTTCTCAAGTGATTTTATTAAGGTAAATGGTTTTAAAGAATGATTTTTATGGTCTTAAAGATGAAATTACCATGAATTATATTTTTCTAATAAACTTAAATGTGATCGATGATGAGGCGGGGAACTATCCTCCAAAATTAACTCTTTTCCCCTAAAATTATACTTATAGGGTAATGTGTGCATTATTTTAATGAAGTTGTGGTAATGATTTACTCTCTGTATTTTTTTCTAACCCCCTAAACTTGTTCTTCTAGGGTAATGTGCATACCAGGTGCCCTACTAATCATGATATTATTATGATGATCATCATTAACCTAGAACTATTGGTACCCTTGGGCATGTTTTTTTGGTGACTATATTTCAAATTTATGTTTTAAATGTATATGGAAATGATTTAAAAACCTATGTATTTAGTATGATTGATAAACTGTGAAAAAGGTGATTTATCCATGATTTTTGTTAAACTATATCTCATGACTTTCTTTTATTTACTTGATCATAATTGGTTTATTTTATAAATTTTACTTACGAAACACTTGGTGGGATCCCACTAGGCTCATTTTTTCACACCATGTGTACTCCTTTGGGAGTATGTGGATCATGTTTTATCTAATGTAGGTAAGGGAAATTAATCTTAAGGAGGCAGTGGGTTTGTTTGTTATCTGGGTTTGGAAGTCTAGAGGTGACATCATGTCACATAGAGTTGGGTCTTAGTAGTTTTTGAGTACTCTGGTTGTTATATGTTTATTGGATCTTTTTTCCCTAATGTTTGTGTCTTTAAACAATATAAATTGTTTGATCATATCAATATATTCTATATTTTTAATTCCTTATTTTAGGTTTCTTTGTGTAAAAGTTGTTCCCAAAGGTATTTCTTGATGCCTTGATGCTTGTTACCAGCCTGCGGGTATCAGGAATAACATTCAGGCCATGTGAGGACTGATTTGGGTTACGAATGGTTGGGGTAATCTAGTTTGGTTTTTGAAAATACTTCAAAGTTTTATAAATTTCTACGCCAATATTGACCTATGACAATGTCATAAAAATTATAGTTTTGGTAAAAATAGTATGTTTCCCTAATTACCTTAAAAATAAAATATTTTAGAAAAATATTAAAAAATAATTATAAGAACATTTTTACATGATGAATCCTAAAATTAAAGTCATTTTATTATATTTAACTCATATGAGTGATAAAATTTTATATATAAGTTCTTAAAACACAATAAAAACAATTTTTTTAAAATTATTTTAAAGAATGATATATATATATATACTATTCTATATGTTAGATTGTTATCCCAAAGGTAATATTATAAACATATATTTTTTTTAAAATTAAATATAAGGTGATGTTAGTTTTTATTATCTATATTGCCTAATATGACACACATAGATATTCAGAAGGGAAATTTTCTATATATAAATTTATCAGTCATTATAATTTATCCCCAGTGATGGTACTCAACATATTTTCCAAAAAATGATAAATCTAAGTTCATGGTACCCAAACATTATTGGGTTTTATTATGTTAGAAAAAAATAAAGAACCCTTATCTGCTCAACTCTTTTATGTTGAACAACTAACAATTATTTATAAATAAAATCTTTTTGAAAACCAAAATATTGAACTCTTTTTAATGAAAAATATCTTTCCTAGTGACCCATATTTTGACATTTAATGAAAAAGGGTCCAATTTTGGGTAAAGGTAATTTTATTATAAATGTGATTTATAATAAGTAAAACCTATTGAATTATATATTCTAGAGGATTTTATTTTTTTATATGTTTTGTTAAATTTTTATTTACCATAAGTAATGTTAGATAAGAGTTTATTTAAACTATTGAATTCTTATTTAAGTTGAGAAACTAAATTATAATCTTCTGAATTATAATTAAAATTTAATTTTGATAAAAGTTTAAAAACTTCATAAGTTAACTTTGAAATTATTTTATTTTCTTTAATAATGTTTACATCAACACAATCATATTTACTTTTATTTTTTTTATTTTACTTATCTGTAAGGCTTAAATATCCAGCAATTTCATTAAAATTAGGCATATCATCTTCATTATCAGATGAATTTATTTATTCATTTTCTAATGAATTATCTCAATTGTCATTCGATGGTGTTGAATAATCATCGATAGAAGTATAAGAAAATTTATAATATATAATTATCTCTATCAAAGATTCAAAATCTACTCTATTCATGAATCATTTTTCATGATTTAGAATTTTTGAATAAAAACAAATGATATTTTTACTATCACTTCCACTATCTTCCATTGAGCTGTCAGAAGTAGTTTCACCTTCACTATAACTTTAGGTATCTAATTAATTCATTTTTTTTACCTGAACTCTTAGAGTACTTATTTAATTTTCAATATTTCGTCTTTAATTTTAGTCAATCTAGTTTAATATGAATTTTATTATTGCATTCATAGAAAATTACATATGAATAATATTTTGACTGATGCCTATCCTTTTTTTAATTCCAATGAGTTTACCATATATTATTATTTCTCGCAATCTTATTCATTCTTCTAGAAAGTTTATCAAGCACATTATCACTTTTATATAAACTACAACAACCTAAATGATTACATTTATTCTTTTAAACTTATGGTTTAAATGTATTCGAATAATAATTGAATGTCCTTAAAGTATAATTTCTAGAAATAGATTAAAATCCCAACCTATTATTCCTTTTTTATTTTTTATCATATCTCTTAAATCTACTTTCATATTTCATTAAACTATAAATGATTTTATCCAAACATGTACTAGTTTAATTTTTATGTCATCGGTAGTTTTCCACTTCGACTCACACTCATTTTTTTTAATATCAATAAATTTTTTAATAATATGATCTTTTGTTAATTCATTCTAACCCAAAGATTGTAAACATTTAAAATAGTCATAAAATGTGGATTAATTAGGGTCACTATTTCACCAAGTAGGAAATTAATAATCGAATAATATTTTCTCAATATAGATCTTTGAATTTATAACACATTAAAAGTTCTAAAGTGTGTAATGCCTAAATTATTCCAAATTAAATTCATTGTATCACAAGAATATATTTAAATATTGATAGTTCTAGTTATCAAACACAATATATTATTCCATGCTTTGTGATTTTCCTAAAAGTTGAAATTTTATTCATGGGAAAATTGAAAAACTACCTTCTCTATATCTTTTTATCCACCTGTTATCATAATAAAGTTATCAATATTGGTATAAATGAAAAACATATTCATCCCATACCTTTATTACATATAGTCCACTCATTTAAAAATAGGTGATCCTCTTGGATACAAGTTCTCTAGTATTATAACTTTAAATCCCTCTATATAAAAAACAATAGAATATTTATTCTACAAAATAGTTAGTATTAAAAGGAAAAATGAGATAATTTCTGGTAAAACAAAAAAAAATATAAAAAATCTCAGTTTCAAGTAGAAGCATGGTCTGATACCAAATGTTGGTATTAGCCAAAATGGGTTGATTCTACGAACCTAATAGATATAGTTTTTTCTACCAAGTTTTGTCTCAAATATGATTGGGTAGAAAAACTATAAGGGGAATAAATTTTAGTTTAAAAATAACTTATAATTTTCATATGCCTTCTAATTTTAAGTTGATTATAAATAAGATCTTTTGATCAAGTTACAAAAAAATAGAGTATGAATGTAAGAAGAAACAATTACTATCAAAAATTTAATAAAATCTAATGAATTTTAAAAACACAGCAGAAGAAATGTATTAAAATAATGTGAAGAGTGTTAAATAAATATCCTTACACTCCTAAAAATGATATTATAAAACTAAATTTCTTTAACTATTAGTGGTAAGTAAGTCTATAAACCAGAATTTAGGTATCACAAATTTTATACTAATCATAAGTTATGTCTTCCTATCCCCGATATACCTCAACATAAACTCATATAATGGTTCTCTATCTTCTCATCCCCATAATCTCTTGATTCGTAGGTCAGATCTATGCTTTACACACCAAAATCACTATCTTCCTAAATATAATTCCTCTATCTATATGATTGGTTACACAATGATTATAAGATATATGTAAATATTCTACAAAGTGAATCTCACAAAATGATATCTCTTAGTGAAAAAACATAGAAAGAAAAAATTTCACCAATCAGAAGTCCTCACATGAAAACAATAAATTTCATAGTGATGATCTATGATGGTATCTTTATTCAAGTGGGCTATAAAAGTTTATAATTTATTTTAACCCAACATACAGTAAATAAATAAAGCATATAATTTTCGAAAGTGTGGGGTTGATCCCATGAGGAAGCAGGAATCCCAATGATAATCTTATAACTAATTGGTAGGTATTCTTAATCTTTTCACTAAATTTAGAATCTAAACTAAATTAAATTAATTAAATTAAACTAAACATAAACTAATCTTAAAATATATTTAAACTAGGTTTGAGAGTATGAAGAGAGGGGTACTAATGTTAGTGGATGGTTTTATTTTACTATCAAAATTTATACCTCACTAATGAACTAATTATAATTAAATGTCACAAGAATCCTTGAATTAATTAGTCTTACCTCTCAGAACAAAATAAACTAACTAGGCCAACGGATTCCTCTCTCAAGGTGATCTATCAAAACTAAGTGTAGTAGGTTCAATCTCTAAGTGAGAAGTGGAGTTGAGTCAGTTCTCGCTCCCTCACACCCCTCTATCACACTGGGTATTTTCCCCTAATCATCATCACCCTATCTAGGTAATTAGGGGATAGAATAATAATTATAATAATTAAATAAAAAAATTAGTGATTCATAAATGAAAAATAAAATAAATCATACCATACACATCCCCTTGAAATTAGTACCACCAACTTCTATGAATTTAGTTGTTCATGGTCGATGGTTTGTTGACCATGCATGAATTAAAAATCATAGATAAGGGAATAAAAATTATTAAACTAAAATTAATGTGTTTTGAAATAAAAAAACTTACTTTAATTCATAAACATATGATTTTGATCGTCACACAATGAAAAGTAAAGAGAATATAAAACCTATCTATATAGATACTTCAAGTGTTGGTTCACTCTCACTTTTATTCCACCCAAAGTGTTGATCCTCTTCAAGGTATGTGTTACTTATTTTATTATACATCTTCTACTCAGGGGTAAATTCATCTTTTCATCTCTTATAAAAACCCTCCAATGAATCCCTAAACACACTCTTAAAATATAAGAGTTTGGTAACTTAAAAAATCTACTGACTAGAAATACTATGATGTGGACACCACCATCATGCAGTAGGATTGAAAATATTCTCCTTGAAACTAATTATGTGATACCCTCAAAGGTTCAGGGTGAAATACTATGGAATATAACTCCAGTTAATTTAGATCTAAAAAATAAGTAAATACCTTCTTTTTAACTCTCAAGGATCATACAATAGTAAACTCATACCAATAGATCTCAACTTCCTCAACAAGACTTTATCCTTCAAACTTGGCTATAGTATAGAAAACGAACTATGGTGTAGTATACTATAACCACAAGATCGAGGCACTTCCAATTCTCGACCCTCCACAATATAGGAAAAAATTACACTGTAGCTGTGAAATCATATTCTTCATCCTATGGTTTATGAAACTTCTCTAAATCACAAAACTATCATGATAGCTTTGATTTATCCTAATCTTCTTCTTTATATAGCACAATAGTATACTCCGCATCATATCCATCCCAATCCTTCTCTATCTATGGTATAACTCAAACATCTATGGTGAAAATCACTCTGCAAATCTTGGTCTTGTTTGGTTATAAATATGTCCACGATGCATGGTCAAACCCCAACGACATTGAAATATTATAGGCAGTATTTTGTGGTCAGTTATGACATAAGTAGTGTCCATGGTAGATTTTTATGGTCTCAAATGGTGGTATGGTGAGTTAGTATAGCAAGTGAGGCTGGAAGAATGTGTGTGAGATAAGTAAATTTGGTCTGAGAGGGAACAAATGAAACTTTTCTAAATGATGAATAGTACTCAACTGTCTGGATCCTACATCTATTTTACATAGGAATTGCCTCTACTTAATAAGTGATTTTGTAGAATTATACATCATTAAAGTTGGATGGGGTTAGAGGACCCCTACCACCGTAGGTGTTTCCCCATGTCAGTGAATCATTCCTCTTGTCAGTGCATGATCTCACCTCTTATGCATTTGTGTGCCTATTCGACCACCAAAACCCCTACACAAACCCATATAGGGGATTTATGCACTTTTACAACCTTCTTGGGGGGCTTGGTGACCTTACTTAAGTATGTCTTGGTGGATTTACCCTAGGTTAAGGGATTTCTAGGTGTTGGCTATCTTTTTATCCCAAACTCCTCTTTGGTGATTTCCGAATACCAACCTCTTCTAGAAATGCATACAACATCCATAATTACTTCATTCTAACTAAAAACTGCAAAATCACCCCAAAACACCATTTAATATAAGTTTATACCGTAATTAATTAAAATAATTATAGTTAGGCATAAATAGAAATTAAAATAATATAATTAATGAGGAAATCATAAGCATAAATTGGATTCATCAAACACCCCCACACTTAAACCTTTTCTCATCCTTGAGAAAAACATCAATATTAAACTCACAAATAGTACAAACTTCAATAGGGTAAATTTTCAAAAAATCAATCTCATAAAACAAATTTATAACTAAATATTTGTTAAAATCAAAACCTTAACAAAAATCATGTTCCAAAATCATGCTTCATTCATAATTTCAAATTCAAGACCTTTTTTCTCTTTCACTCACATCATTAAACCTTTTATTAAATATCCTTACTAAAAATTATTTACCTAACTGTAATGAAAATCACTCATTTCTTAAGAAAATTTGAAATAAATTTATGCTTAATCTAAAGTATGTTCTCTCTATCCATAACCTTAAAAGTTATCTAAATATTCACTTAGAATTTGAACTACAAAAATTAAGATGGGTTTTTTATTATAGTTATAATGTCTCTAAGGCTCAGGGTGGATAGGTAATGATATAAAAATTAAAATTTAGAGGCTAAAAAGGAGGGATTTGTTATACAATTACAATGCATGATATTCAAGTAAAAGAAAATGAAATATTCTCCTCCTTCAACTCCTTTCAAAAGAAAAAATCTCACTCCATGAACTCAAAGTAAGGCTCACAAAATAATGAAAGCACTTAATAATCCCCTCTTGATCTATTTTTTAAAAAAAATTACTTGAGGAAAGTATCACATCCACCACATAACATGAAATGATCAAGATGGTTAGCCAATAAATAGTTATTTTTAACCCTCTAAAGACACAACCCATTTTTGTCATGACCCATCCTCGGGGCCCGTGCCGTGACTACCCCAAGCCCGCCTTCCATAGGCCAGGGGCTGGCGACTAGCACCAAAGGCGTAAATCCCGATAAAAGGGAAGGCATTGCCTTTATATAAGTAAACAAACACAACAGAGTATACAAGATGAAGTAAACTAAGTACAAAAGCAAGTGCTGAAAAGTAAATGGGCCAGAATACAAACCCAACTGAAAGTACAGTACAACTGAAAAGAAAGTACAGCAGTAGTAAAGTAAACCAGCAACCACTGATTCTTCCTCTGGATATCCCACCTAAAAGGTGGGTACAGATGATCTCCTCAGCTCCTCGGGTCCATATTTCTTCTCCATGTACGTCCCGCCTGATAGTCAACCTCCGGATACCGTCTCGCTCCTCTAGCCTCAACTACGATCAGCGATGTCCGTCGTCTGCAACCAACACCACGTAGTGCAGGCATAGCCCGTGCAGGGGTGAGTATACGATACTCAGTAGGGACCTTGAGACCCCCAAAGGCCTCCCAGAATCCTCAAAGGATAAACCACAAAGGAAAGATGCAAACATGAAGTATTAACCAAATCAACTGATGTATATTCCCATACATATACCTAAGTCATCAATTCCAGTTCGGCTCCAACTCATGAGCCCAAGTACAACCCAGTCCACACAGGAAATTACAACTCAGTTCACATAGGAAAGAAAGACAATCATATCAAAGATAATGATTTAAATTCAAGACTCAGCTCACACAAGTATACTATTCACGAAGAGGGGTGGAGATGATAAATGTAGCCTCTGAATCATCTCCCCTACCGAACCCACGTAGGATCCAAGTACAGAAGTTGTCGCTGCTGAACCCACGTAGGATCCTAGTACAGTAACCATCACTGTCGAACCCACGTAAGATCCAAGTATATTCGTCCTCAGCTCTGAACCCACGTAGGATCTAAGTACAGTCGTCCTCGCTGCCGAACCCACATGGGATCCAAATACAGTCGGCATCGTCGTCACAGTCACAGCCAGCTCTAGGGTTCCCGCACACAGCACGCTCGATTCTAGGAGGGTCTGCTCCACGAGCCATGGGGTTGATACATCAACTATCACGAATTCCAAAGTTTATGTATCACAAAGTTTTGTCTCGTCATTAGGAACTCAACGTGACAGACGTGCCATCGGACGCCCGGTTTGAGAGATATTGGATTTTCCGTCCCAGGGGCCCAGTTGGTTTTTTAGCTAAAAAAACCTGACCGTACTCCATCTGCATCCAAACCTAAAATGGAGTAATCCAAAAGAACCATCTCACTAAGAGGAATTCAATTTAATTGATGGCACGTCATTCGGACGTTCGGTCGCTAAGTTATAAGTGTTTCCTCTCTAATGGCCCGGTTGGTTTCAGGTTCGAACCAACCTGGACATACCCAAACTTTGCTGAAACCTAGAGTGTAATATACCTAAATGACCTTCTCGATCTAAGGATCCCTACGCAACTGACGGTGCATCGATCTGAGGTCCGTAGCCCAAGATATGGGCGTTTGAACGAACCTGGTCCGAAAATAGGGGGTCTAGGCCCGGTCCGACCTGGCCCAATACCCCCTGGGTCGACCCGAACTGGGTCAACCCGACCCAGGTCCAGGTTCATCCCGATTGGGCATGGCCTGACCTGGATGGTGTGGCCTGGCCCGGATGGGCACAGCCCGGCCCGGCTGGGTGTGGTCGGCCCGGCCCGCGTGGCCTGCGGCTCGGCTCGGAGGCTGGTCGCGGCTCGGTGCTGGCCGAGCGGGGCGCAAAGGGGGTGCCGCCCCTTGGGAGTCTGTTGTGGCCTTAGTCCGCGGCTCCTATATGACTGGCGCGGCGCGACGGTGCCACACCCCTCTGCCATGTCCCGCTCCGTCCGCGGTCCCTTCGGCCTCACCGGTGCGGTGCGACAACACTGCGCACCACCGCCGCGGCCCGCTCCTGGTCACGGTCTCCTTCGGCCTCACCGGTGTCGCGCGATGGCACCGCGCACCACCGCCGCGGCCTGCTCCGGTCGCGGTCCACTTCATCCCCGCACAGTGCAACGACAACGCGCCGTCTTCACCTCAAACATCATCAATGATCAACAATAAAAGGGGAGGAGGATCGGCAATGTTTGCGCGGTCTGATCTCCTCCCGTTATGATGATAACATGAAGCCAATCTTTAAGCAATGAAAATCGATAAAATAAAACTTGAACGAAGATAACCCCTACCTCGAAGGAAGTTCACGGTTTTCAAGCGCCGCAGATGATGGAATCTCTGGCGAATTCCCGCATCGTCGGTGTTTCCTCCCTTGTCGTAGAGGAAGAATAGGATAGAGAAACTGAGCCGCTGAGTCGATGTTCTTCGTCGGATAGTTGATGTTCTTCATTGGAGAGTTGGTGTTCTTCGTTGAAGAATAAGTTCTTCCAAAGGAACTAGATCCCTCTCCTCCAATTCTCAACACAACGAGCCAACCCACATATAAAATAAGGCTCCTCTTATTTTATTAAAACATGCCATGCATTTAAATTACAAAATTTAAACACTTAATTCATTTAATTGATTAAGTGTGTGTTGGCATGAATTAATGAGGGTGAAAGAGAGGAAGAGGATAGGTTTCACAAGTTAAGATAGGTTACAAAATTTAAGAGGGGGTTAGAGGAGTTTTAAGAAATGTGAAGGGGTGGGGCTCATGTGGGCCCCACCTCACAAATATCCTCACATGGGTAGTTAGGGGATTTTGGGTCTCACCCCAACTACCCCATGTAGGATAAAACCACTTGGATAAAGAATAAAAATTGTTCCACAATTTTTATTCAATTCTTTATTAATCCACAAATTTAACTTCTCCTCCCGTGAAAACGCAACCGCGATAAAGGTCCCCTGAAGAAATTATCGGCGCTGCGGTTTCATCGGTACCCTCGGATTTCAATTCCAAGCACCGGTTCAGAAGATATAAAAACTCGCTCGTTCATTTACTGAACGCACCCGAGTAAAACTTTGGAAACTGATTTCAGAAACACCGAGCCTCGGAATCAGGTGCCGTCAGAAACTGCGTACTTGTAAAATCCCAAAGAATTTAAGAAAAAATTTTCCTTTAAAATTTATGGATCTTTACATTACTCCCATCTCAGTGCTTTACATCCCCGTAAAGATACATCATAAACTAGGGAAACAAATGAGGGTACTATGCACGCATCTGAGCCTCCCGCTCCCATGTACTTTACTGGAGGTTCCCATGCCGCCACCTGATGTGCACTAGAGGAATCGACCGTCCACATAGGACCCGCTCCTGTCGATCCTCGATCTCTACTGGGACCTCTGCAAATGTCACCCCGTCATCGATGTCCAGCTCCCTGTGATCAATGATATGCGTCAGGTCATGCACGTATCTCCTCAGCTGAGATACGTGGAAGGTGTCGTGCACTCAGTGCAATTGAGGTGGAAGAGCCAGGCGATAAGCTGCCTCGCCTATCCTGCTGAGAACATGTAATGGTCCGATGAAGCACGTAGATAGCTTGTCACCCCATCCAAATCTCTGTAATCCACATCGAGGTGATACCCATAAGAAAAAGTGGTCGCCATCCTTGAACTCTAGTGGTCTCTGCCTCCTGTCAGCATAGGACTTTTGTCGGCTCTGCACAGTCCTCATCCGCTCCTGGATGATCTGTACCTTCTCTGTCGTAGCCTAGACCATCTCTGGTCCTACAAGTGCTGACTCCTCTGGGTCAGTCCAGCACATAGCTGATCTGCAAGGTCGACCGTACAATGCCTCGTACAATGCCATCCCTATGGTGGAGTGGTAGCTGTTGTTGTACGCAAACTCCACCAAGGGTAGGTGATCCTCCCAGCTATGACCAAAGTCAAGGACACATGCACGGAGCATGTCCTCGAGAGTTTGAATGGTCCTCTCCATCTGGCCATCTGTCTGAGGTTGAAAGGCGGTGCTCAGGCGTAGTTGCATCCCAAATGCCTCCTACAACCCCTTCCAAAGCCAGGAAGTAAAGAGAGCATCACTATCAGAGACGATAGACGATGGCACACCATGAAGTTGTATGATCTTTTGAAAATAGAGGCATCCCAAGCTCTCCACTGATCCCTGCTCTCTGATAGGTAGGAAGTGGGCCGACTTGGTGAGTCGGTCGACAATCACCCAGATGGAGTCGTGTCCTCTGGAAGTACGAGGTAGCTCCATCATGAAATCCATGGATATCCCATCCCAATTCCACTCTGGGACCTCTAAGGGTTGTACCAAGCCTGCTGGAACCTGGTACTCCTCCTTCACCTACTGGAAAGTGAGGAATCGTGAAATGAACTCTGCCACAGCCTTCTTCATACCCCGGCCACCAGTGCTATCGTCTGAGATCTTGGTACATATTTGCTACTCCTGGATGTACCGCCAATGGGGAAGTGTGAAACTCCCTCAGCACCTCCTCCCATAATGTAGCTGGTACCATGGTACGTCCCCTGAAGAGGATGACATGCTCCACTCCTTCAGAAAATCCATTAGGCGCCTGCCTTGTGGAAATATGAGCATGTCACGTCTCACAGCCAATGTCCCCACGATGTGTCTCTCTGACCCACTGAAGTAGTGGAGGAGTGACTGTGAGCAACTGTAGAAAGGATGTCTTATCTCTATCCATGAAGGATATCTGCAAAGCGGCTAATTGCTATGTCACCTCACCAAGTAGTTGAATGCTCGACCTCCTGCTGAGAGCATCAGCTATTATGTTCCCATTCCTAGGAGTATAGACTATCTCAAAGTCATAGTCCCGGAGGAAATCGAGCCATTGTTGTTGTCTCAGGTTTAGGTCTTTCTACGAGAATAAATACCTGAGACTCTGGTGGTCAGAGTAGACTGTAAAGCGCTCGCCCATCAGATAGTACCGCCACATCTTCAAGGCTAAGACCACTGCTGCTAACTCCAGGTCATGGGTAGTGTAGTTCTACTCGTGCTGCCTCAACTATCATGAACAATAGGCGATCACTACCCGCTCTTGCATCAGGACACACCCGAGTTCTGTCCCTGATGCATTGTAGTAAACTACGTACCCTACGCCCTCCTTCGGTAACCTCAAGTAGGTTCACTGGTCAATCTATGTCTCAGCTCCTGGAAGATCTGCTGACATCTATCTGACCACACGAAAGGTTTCCCCTTCTTCGTCAAAGCTGAAAGTGGTGCTTCAACTCTGGAGAAGTTTGGCACAAATCTCCGATAGTATCTACCCAGACCTAGGAAACTTTGTACCTCCATCACGCTCCTGGGTGGCTCCCAAGCTAGTACTGCCTCAATATTCACAGGATCAACTGCAACTCCCGCCTCAGAGATGACGTGCACCAAGAAGTGGACCTCTCGAATCTAGAAATGACACTTAGAGAGCTTACCATAAAGCTGGTGCTCTCAGAGTGTGTCCAGTACAACCCGCAAGTGGTAGGCATGCTCCTCCTCAGTGCTCGAGTAAATCAATATGTCATCGATGAAGACTAAGACAAATCGATCAAGGTAAGGCTGGATGATACTGTTCATGAGACTCATGAACATTGCTGGAGCGTTGGTTATGCCGAAAGGCATAACCAAGAACTCATAGTGGCCATACCAACACCTGAAGGTTGTATTCTGCACATCCTCATCTTGAACTCTGAGCTGATAATAACCTGGCCTGAGGTCTATCTTCAAGAACCATCGTGCTCCCTTGAGCTGATCAAATAGTTCATCGATCCTCAAATGAAGATACTTGTTCTTTACGGTCACCTGATTTAGGCGACGATAGTCAACACATAGTCGTAAGCTCCTATCCTCATTCTTGGCGATCAAAATCAGAGAAGCCCATGGTGAAACATTGGGTCGGATGAATCCCTTGCCCTGCAAGTACTCTAGCTATACCCGTACCTCACAAAGATCAGAGGGTTCCATCCGATATGCTAGAGTAGATATCGGGGTTGTTTCGGGGTACAGGTAAATGCAGAAGTCTACCTCTCTCGGAGAAGGTAGTCCTGGAATGTCTTCAGGAAAAACGTCTGTGTACTGATCCACCACAATAGGAAAACTCAGACTCCGCACATCAACTTCTCCTAGGATGAGACTAGTCAACTGATGGGTGATCGGCTGCCCTCTCCTCTGCGTAAGTTCATCCTGCACTGTAAAGGCTCCCTTCTTGTCGGTGAAGGTGAACATGCTCCCATCTGTGCAGACACACCGCACTTTGCGCCTAATACAGTCGATCTGAGAATGAACTGCAGATAACCAATCCATGCCCAAGATGACATCGTAAGGCCTCGACGCCACTACAAGAAGATCTCAGCTGAAACTCTCACCTCCTAGAGTAAGCTCACACTGCCGGCACCGGTGCGTAATCGTCGAGTCTACTCCTGTATGAGTCTCTAGTCGTAAGGATCGAGTCAACGGCTCTGTCAGAATCTCTGAGATCCGAAAAAGGGAAGCGGAAATAAAATAATGACTTGCTCCAATGTCTATAAGAACTGCAGCAAGGGTGGAGTAGACATAGATAGTACCTCAAATCTTCTTAGGCATGCCATGGTCGTAAGCCTCTACTCCCTAAAGCTAAGCATGCCTCTATCCGCCAGCTCCCTATGGTCGGGGTGGACCTCCTGGTGGTGGTGGTGGTGGTGGTAGAGCCTCGAAGCGTCGTCCACCACCCACTGCTCGGCCAGCTCCTCTACCTCGTCCGCCTGCTCCCTACAGACCGCCATGGTCGAACCTATTCCTCTTCCTCGGTGGTCCCTCAACCATCTGTTGCTCCTCTTCATGGCGGGTTGGGCAGTCATGAGCCATGGGGCCCTGCCCGCCGCTTGCATAGCATTGTCTGCCTATCATATGACTGGTTCTGTTGCGTGTACCCCGCACCTCTGAACCAGTATCCTGAGGTCACCCACCTGATGGCCTGGTCTGCTTGGACCTCTGTGACATCTGTCTACTGTTGGCTACAGAAGACTCTGCTATGTGTCGCCCTGCGGAAGGCCTCGCTGCTAGTATAGGCTCAGCAAGAAAGCTCTCCACGAGAAGGGCCCCCTCCAGTACTCCTGCCCACGTCAGAATGCGGAGGGAGATCATTGAAGATCTGATCTCGTGCCTCAATCCCTGCTCGAAGGTCTGGGCCTGGAAGAATGGGTCATGTACCAAGTCCGTGGAGTAGCGCAAGAGATCAGTAAATCTCGCCGAGTATTGGGCTACTATCATGCTGCCCTACAACAGCTGTAGTAACTCCTGGATGTGCACCGCACTTAGTGTGGCTGGAACGAACTCCGAGCGAAAGAGGCTCTCGAATTCCATCAAAAGTAGAGATGCCTCTTCGTGCACCTGGAGCATCAAGCTTCACCATCTACCTGCTGCTGCGTGTAGGAGACTCGCCGCAAGGATCACCATGAGGTCAGTTGGTGTCCCTACTAATCTAAAGACTCGTACGATAGCCTCCATCCAATCCTCGGCTGCCTGAGGGTCCCTCTCTCCATGGAACCTAGGTGGCCTCTAACGCTGAAACTCATGCAGTGCACTCAGGCGACGTGCACTCTCAGTTGCTGGGGCTAGTTGCATCAGTGGCTCGGCGGGTAGAGGTACCGTCGGTGCCTCCGCTGTAATGGGGCCCTGCACCGAGGCCTCGTCGCTCGGTGGACTACCATCTCTCACAAAGCTTGGAACCCTAGATAGTTGTCATCATGGGGCCATCCTGAAAAGAAACAGGTGTCCCACGGTTAATACAGTATACCTGGTGAGATGACACAAAGCAATCACAAAGAAAACTTTTGAAACACACATGCAATCAATGTTTTCGTGCACTGAGTCAGAAATCAGAAGTCCGGGTCCTGGTGTATGGATACGTCAGCCGCCGCACCAACACTGGACTCCTTGGACTGATAACCACACTCAATACTCTAAACATTATTGCTTCACAGAGAACAAATTATCAGAGTCCTGAGTTCTGCGGTAGAACCGACTCCTCTGATACCAATTTGCCAGGACCCGTCCTCGGGGCCCGTGCCATGACTACCCCAAGCCCACCTTCCATAGGCCAGGGGCTGACAACTAGCACCAAAGGCGTAAATCCTGATAAAAGGGAAGGAATTTCCTATATATAAGTAAACAAACACAACAGAGTACATAAGCTAAAGTAAACACTAAGTAAACTGAGTACAAAAGTAAGTGCTGAAAAGTAAATGGGCCAGAATACAAACCCAACTGAAAGTACATTACAACTGAAAAGAAAGTACAACAACAGTAAAGTAAATCAGCAACCACCGATTCGTCCTCAGGCTATCCCACCTGAAGAGTGGGTACAGATGATCTCCTCATCTCCTCGGGTCCGACTGTCCGCTCCGTGTACGTCCCGCCTGATAGTCCACCTCCGGATATCTTCCCTCTCCTCAAGCCTCAACTACGATCAGCGATGTCCGTCTTCTGCAACCAAAACCACGTAGTGCGGTCATAGCCCATGCAGGGGTGAGTATACGATACTCGGTAGGGACCCTAATACCCCTGAAGGCCTCCCAGAATCCTCAAAGGATAAACCACAATGGAAAGATATAAACACGAAGTATCAACCAACTCTACTTAGGTATATGCCCATACATACGCCTAAGTCATCAATTCTAGTTCGGCTCCAACTCACGAGCCCAAGTACAACCCATTCCACACAGGAAAGTATAACTCAGTCCACACGGAAAAGTAAGACAATCATATCAAAGATAATGATTGAAATTCAAGACTCAACTCACACAGGTATAATATTCATGAAGAGGGGTGGAGATGATATATGTAGCCTCTGAATCATCTCCCCTGCCGAACCCAGATAGGATCCAAGTACAGAAGTCATCGCTGCCGAACCCACATAGGATCCTAGTATAGTAACCATCACTGCCAAACCCACGTAGGATCCAAGTACAGTCGTCCTCGCTGCCGAACCCACGTAGGATCCAAGTACAGTCGTCCACGCTGCCAAACCCACGTAGGATCCAAGCACAGTCGTCATCATCGTCGCAGTCACAGCCATCTCTAGGGTTCCCGCACACAGCACGCTCGATTCTGGGAGAGTCCGCTCCACAAGCCAAGGGGTCGATACATCAACTGTCATGAAGTCTAGAGTTGATGTATCACAAAGTTTTGTCTCGTCATTAGGAACTCAACGCGACCGACGGCGCGTCAATCGGACGCCCAGTTTGAGAGATATTGGCTTTCCCGTCCTAGGGGCCCGGTTGGTTTTTTAGATAAAACAACCTGACCGCACTACAGATCCGTCCAAAACTAGAATGGAGTAAGCCAAAATAACCATCTCACTAATATGAATTCAACATAATTGATGGCACGTCATTCGGACGCCCGGTCGTTAAGTTATAAGCGTTTCCGCTCCAAGGGCCCGGTTGGTTTCGGGATTGAACCAACTCGGCCATACCCAAACTTCGTCGAAACCTCAATTGTAATATACCGAAACGACCGTCTCGATCCAAGTATATCTACTCAATTGACGGTGCGTCGATCAGAGGTCTGTAACCCAAGATATGGGTGTTTGAACAAACCTGGTCTGAAAATAGGGGGTCTGGGCCCGGTCCGACCCGGCCCAATACCCCCTGGGTTGGCCCGAACTGGATCGACCCGACCCGGGTCTGGGTCCAAGTCTGGCCTGATTGGGTGCGGCCCAACCTGGCTGGTGCGGCCCGGACTGGCTAGGCGCGGCCCGGCCTGGTTGGGCCCGGTCTGCCCGACCCGCGTGGCCTGCGGCTCGGCTCGGAGGCGGGTCGCGGCTTGGCACTGGCCGAGAGGGGCGCAAAGGGGGTGCCGCCCCCTTGTTTCTAAAACGTCTGGCCATAATGGCCGACCTTGATGTAAGCGCGGGACCCCCCTTGGGTCCCGCCTCCAGGTTGCGCCGGCGACCGGCACAGTCGGCCGCCCCTTGGGAGTCTGCCGCGGCCTTAGGTCGCGGCTCTTGTCCGACCGACGCGGTGCGACGGCACCACGCCCCTCCGTCACGACCCGCTCCAGCCGTTGTCCCTTCGGCCTCACCGTCACCGCGCACCACCGTTGTGGCCCGCTTCTGGTTGCGGTCTCCTTCGGCCTCACCGGCGCGGCGCGACGGCGCCGCGCACTGCCATCGCGGCCTGCTCCGGCTGTGGTCCTCTTCATCCTCACGCGGTACAACGGCACTGCGTCGTCTTCACCTCGAACATCATATATGATCAACAATAAAAGGGGAGGAGGATCGACCGTGTTTGCGCGGTCCGATCTCCTCCCGTTATGACGATAACATTCGAACAATCTTTAAGCAACGAAGATCGATAAAATAAAACTTGAACGAAGATAACCCCTACCTCGAAGGAAGTTCGCGGTTGTCAAGCACCATGGATGATGGCGTCACAGGATAATTCTCGTGTCGTCGGTGTCTCCTCCCTTGTCATGGAGGAAGAAGAGGATAGAGAAACCGAGCTGCCGAGTCGACGTTCTTCATCGGAGAGTTGACGTTCTTCGTTGGAGAGTTGGCATTCCTCATTGAAGAATAAGTTCTTCCAATGTAACTAGAGCCCTCTCCTCCAATTCTCAACACAACGGCCCAACCCCCAAATAAAATAAGACTCCTATTATTTTATTAAAACATGCCATGCATTCAAATTACAAAATTTAAACACGTAATTCAATTAATTGATTAAGTGTGTGTTGGCATAAATTAATGAGGGTGAGAGATAGGAATAGGATAGGTTTCACAAGTTAATATGGGTTACAAAATTTAAGATGGAGTTAGAGGAGTTTTAAGGAATGTGAATGGGTGGGGCTCGTGTGGGCCCCACCTCACAAATATCCTCACATGGGTAGTTAGGGTCTTGTGGGTCCCACCCCAACCACCCCATGTAGGATAAAACCACTTGGATAAAGAATAAAAATTGTTCCACAATTTTTATTCAATTCTTTATTAATCCACAAATTTTAACTTCTCCTCCCGTGAAAATGCAACCATGGTAAAGGTCCCCTTAGGAAATTATCGGCGTTGCGGTTTCATCAGTGCCCACAGATTTCAATTCCGAGCACCGGTTCAAAATATAGAAAAACCCACTCGTTTTTTTACTGAACGTACCCAAGCTAAAATTCGGAAACTGATTCTGGGAACACTGAGCCTCGGAATCAGGTGCCGTCAGAAACTGCATACTTGTAAAATCCCAAAGAATTTAAGAAAAAAATTTCCTTTAAATTTACGTGTATTTACAGTTTTTTTCTTTTTTCTAAAAATTAAAAGGTTGTAATAATGTACAAAGACAAATGAAAGGTATATTTTCCCAATAACTCAAGATAACCCAACCCCATTTCTCATTTTAGCACCACAATTTTAGAAGATCCATAAAAATAACCAACTCCCCTTTTAATATCAAAAGAATGAAAATGCATTTATACTCAAATATATATGGTAGGAAGGATAAATGGGATTATAATGTCACTTATATCAATTAATTTCATGGTTTATATAGGTTTAATAAAGGATAATTATACAGTATGTATCAAGGTAAAATGGAACTCATGGAAAGTGTAGTGATGAGAAGTCTTGGGATAACATCTTTAAAGATGGGGAAAACATTGATAAAGACAATGTTATTGGTAAAGGGCAGTAACAGGTAGTGGAGAAAGTGAATGCAGATGAAATTAAATGGGTGGTTGATCAACAATTCACTACTGAGTAGGTTTTTGCTTCAAGTCACCACAAAGGAAAGAAAAAGGCAGTTGTTTATTCTCCTATAAAGCCTCAAAATAAATTCATTGTAGATGTTTATGGTTTCCAAATGGTTCCTTCTTGGAAAACTTATGGTTCTATATCTACATCCATTATAGAGGGTGTGCTCATATGGATTCTACATCATTGGAGAATAATTCGAATGCAGAGAAAGGAGCTTGTATTCCAAAACCATGGAGATGAGAGAGGCACCCTATAGGTCATGGTTGAGGGTGTGGGCATGATGATGCATCACAGGGGCGGTCCACCAGAGATCATCTTACCCCAAAGAAAAAAAGGCTCAGGGAGCTGTATATTCTAGTCCTTAATCAAAAACATTCATAGTCTGAGTGGGAGTCGGCTGATGATGGTGCATTTTATGGATATGGTAATGATAATGATATTGATTCTTTTGATATGTAACTTCTCCATTTGGGTGAGGTTTTTTCTCATTTTTTTACCCCATATATTTTATGATTTCTTATTACTTTTCCTTTTATTTAATAAATAATTAGGAGCCTAGGCTTCTGGATAGACCCACTTAGTATAAATATAATCAATCAATTTCCTTAATCATGTTCAAGTAGTTGAAAATCAACATGTTTCAACAAAAAAAACACACAAATTTTGGTAGTGTCACACTTCCTAGGATATATAAAGAAAATGGATTATAAGACATTATATGTCAAAAATGGCTATAAATCCTCTTGGGAATGGGAATTACAAAATTTATACAATAAATTATTTTCATGAACATTAATAATTGGTCCAATAAATTAAAACTTCTAAGAATAAAATTCAAGAATAATAAATAGTACCAACAATTATTTCTCAAACTCAAAATTAAAATAATAAAATGACTTTCATAAATTTCAACTTATATATTTTCCATTATGGGAATGAAAAAATTGAAAAAATTCTAACAAGTAGAAAAATATCTCTTAAAATACGATGATGTCTCCTAGGTCAGCTAATAAGGTCCAAAAAATACAAATGTGGGGCATCTAAGGATTTGTCCCCTATACTTAAACTACATATTAAACTAAACATCATATATAATTTTCAAATAATTTGAGGGGGATACAAGATATGTTTTTTGATTTTTTATCACAATAAATGGCTCAAAAATATATTAAATGATAAAATAAATGAAATTATTCCATGTTAAGTATCTTCTTTTCCTTGATTAGTTGAATGAGTTGATTAAGGATTGAAATCTTGGTATTTTTTCTCCTTCCTCTTTTCCATGAATTATTTTATTATTCTTTTTATGGATATGTATCTTTGTATCAAAAAAATATATTAAATAGTAGATCACATATATCTATTCCATCAAAGATTAAAAATAATTAAGAGTAAAAATAAACCGCCAAGATGATTCCTAAAACTAAAATGAAAGTAAAAAATTTAAAATAAAATTCAAATTAAAATTAAAACCTATAAATCAGTAAACAATTATGAGTTTCCTCCCAAATGGTCTTTATTTTTAGGTCTTTAAGCTAGACGGTTACCTTTGGTTTCAATTAATTAGAGTTTAAAATATTTTTACCCAATCCAGATTTAAAAATGAATTGAAATTTTGATTATACAGGTGGATGTGATCCTCTTGTACCTCGATTTCAATGTGTCACCAACTTGATTCATATTATAGGTCATGAAAAATCCAAATATATTAATAAATTATTCTTATACTTTCAAATCCAAGTAGAAACCCTCTTATTTCGCTTATAATTGCTGGAATTTTCAAAATTCTATAATGTAATTTTCCAATTTTTTGGCTTTAATCTCCTCTAATGAGTAAAAATTTATCTCTTAGTCATACCACACCTTATAGAACATCTCATGTACCGTTTATTTTTTTATGACGATTTTTTATTTCTGTGAAATTTATTTAAGGTCCAACAATTTCCTCCTTCTCATGTTCAAGTGCAGGAGGTTCATCTTCAAAAATGTAAATATTTCCCAACCACTCTTCCTTGGGAAACTCTTATATATCCTTCTATTTAATTTCTATTGTAAATATATAAATTTCATCATAATCCTTTGCCTAATTTTTAAATGTTATAGGGTATGATTCCTTTAAATTTTAATAAAAATTCTAATAGTATTCCTCATCCTTGAAGTAAGTGAGAAACTTAGAAATTTCAGCAGCTATGTAATCATTTTTAAGTGCCATAGGTTCTCATTCCTTGAGAATTTCATCTGTCTCAACATGATCACTTTATTTAATTACTCTCTTGTTAATTTCTTCTTCAAGTATTTTTTTTAGATGATAATTTTAGTAATTGTGTCCTTATTTAAATGTGATGGAATTACCTCTTTATCCATGTAACCAATGGGTGTACAACAGTATTCATCTTCATCAGTTATTGAGGGTTATTTTTCACCAAAAAGTGCTGAAATTTTCATGTACTCTTACACTATTTTATTAAATTTCTTCTCCTTATTCACTATTGTGATGAATTTGGGAATTTCAACAACCTATACCCCTTGGTGGACCTCTTTAGATCTAGTTTTACCCTAGGACTTACTATCAATTTCAGACACAAATTGTTCAATGATATTCATCACAACCTTCTCCTCTTTTTCTTATAAGTGGAAGAGGGAGTCTCATTTGGATTCCTCTACTAAAATTTCAGTGAGTTCTAGAAATTATTTCTCATTATTATCTTCTTCTTCCACTCTAACCATATTCACTTTTAGGTGTGTCTCCTTAAGTTCCATGAGGTTTTTTTCAATGTTCAGGGTGTGTTCTTCCTCTTACTTGAAAATTTCAGTATGTCCCAAATATTTTTCCTTTTCAATTATAATGTTACTCTCCATATGAGACTACTTCTATCTCTAAACTTACATTTCTTTAATGAGGTATATCATGGGCTTTTCTTATTACTATTTAATACATAAGAGTATTGATTAGTCATCTTCCTCATAATCCTATTTTGACTCTACTTATGATGTTGGAGGTTTTTCTTCATTGGTTACTAGTTTCTATTTAAAAATTATAGCATTCTCAATGAGCATTTTTTACTCTATTTAATCTTCCACTAAAACCACCTTTTCTTCCTCCAGTTTCCCTTTTTTCTTCAAAGACTTTATTCCACAAATAAAGACATGAAAATGTGTTTTCAAAATATAACTCAATATTCTTACATAATTTTGTTCTTATCTTAATCATATCCTCATATTATTTGAATATTTTTCATACTCCTTGATTTTCACTTCATTGATTGTAGTTTTCTTCAAAATTATAGTGATCATCTCTTCATGTGTACTTTGATATTGCAACCCTTGAAGTTTATAATTATACTAAATATTGTATTCACCTTAGATGTTTTGAAATTTAGGATATTTTTTTATAGTAAGTATTTAGTGATACTCCAATTTTGTCTCTAGAAATCTTCCCAACCATACAGGTTTAAAGTATTCCATCTCATTTCTTGTTGTGACCACCATGGGGAAAATTTTCCCGCTGATTAATTCATCTCATCCTAGTGATATGAAATCTTTGGTGGTGTTATAAAATAATTTTTCCACTAATAATTCATCCTACACAATGCCACAAATGTTGGATCATAATATAGATGTATATGTATATGATATGGGATAATAAAATAGTGGGTGTATTGTAGTTTTATAAACTTTGTATTTAAACTCTTAATGAACTTAGTTTAATAGGTCTTAAACTAATATAAATTGCAACCAATAAAAATAACCATATGGGTTTTGGATCTGATGGATATGATATGATGTAATACCAAAAGTAATTAAAAACAATTGTATTTGAATTTAATACAAATATCATAGTAATAATAATGTAAATGATTCGACCATACAATGTAAAGAATCTATTAATAAAATATGTAATGAATGAATCATAATTGAAATAATTACAATAGTAAAAGAATATAAATATAAATAAGAAACAAAGTGATTCCCTTTCTATTACAAATAGCAGCAGAAATGTAAAGGTATTACAATTATTTTATCCCAAAGAGTAGGGTATCCTTTAACCTAGGATAAAAGGTATGTCTTACCACCACCTTGGTAAGCCCTCAATACGAATATCAACACGAATATCTTCCTATCCCCAGAAGCCATCGATTAAGAAGGTAATCAGAACCTCTGTCTTTCAAATAATTGAAATCCCTTGATACGATGATTGGAAGCACGCATTCCTATCCCCAGAATACCTCGATTATTGTCACAGTGATCAGTCGCACAAAGAAAAACAAAGCACTTATAGAAATACAAGAACATGGAACAAGTCATTCACTTCTTGTATCTTCAAGGCTTTCACACGAAGCAAGAGAGAAGTCACACTATCTCTCACTAGAACTTGATAGAAGAAAAATTGTTTCAATTTGGTTTGAATGACCTACTATTTATAGGCCTTAGGTTCCAACGGTCATATTTCCTCCAATGGGCATATTTCTCTAAAAAATTTGGAGGGACTTGGACACCTGGCATTACAACGGTCAATACAAATAGAATATACGACATTGTTCTGTTTAGTGTATTAATAACTCAACAACATCATTTTAGTTAGAAAATAGTAAGTACAAAAGTATGAAACAATGATTTTGAGAAACATGTAATCGGTATTGAAGTAAGACATGAATTCAAATAATTACATGAGTACGATGCATATCTTGGTTATTATGCTTAACATGGATAAGATGCATATCGTGGTTATGATTCATGTCATGGTTACAATTTATATCGTAATTACAATAGATAACATGGTTATAATGCACAATGTGATTACGATGTATCGTGGTTATGATACATGACTTGATTACGATACATGACCTGGTTACGATACATGACCTGGTTATGATACATGACCTGGTTATGATGCCTGACCTGGTTATGATACATTACCAGGTTAAGATTCATGACCTGGTTACGATTTATGACTTGGTTACAATACATGTGGTTATGAAGCATGATTACGATACAATACATAACCTGGTTACAATGTGTGTGGTTACAATGCATGATTACGATACATATAGTTATGATACATAGTATTAATATGATATATTACCAGGTTATGATTGAAAAACAATATATGTGATTACGATTGTAAAACAGCATATCTGGTTACATTGTAAAACAACATATATGATAAACAAGAAATAATTTGTGATTTACAAAACAAAAAAATCAATGAGATAGTCAAAATATATTTTAACTCAACAAAAAACACCAAGAACATAAAACTAAAATTAAAAATGAAAATAAAAATAGAAGAAAAATCCTAAACTAAAATAAAAAAATAGAAGTAAGGTAAGAATAGACTTGACCGAATCAACTAGTTTGTAGACCGTCACTAGTTTCTATTTTTTTCCCAACAAAAACACCACAAACTTGGTAGGATATGATGGTTTCATTATTTCAATTGGTTTTCAAAGTTTATAATTTATTTTAATCTAGCCTACACTAACAATAAAAGCATAGAATAGTGGGAAGTGTGGGGTTGATTCCATGAGAAATCTAGATTCCCAGTGATAATCTTAGAACTAATTGTTAGGTATTCTTAATCTTGTCACTAAATTAAGAATCTACAGTAAATTAAATTACACTACTACAAATCTAGGTAAGGGATGCACTGGGTTTTATCAGCGCTAAGAAGAAAGCACTGATAAAAGGAGGGGTCTTTATTAGCGCTAACTAAAAGTGCTGATAAATCTACCCTTTAACAGTTCTCATAAAGGTGTACCTTTATCTGTACTTTATTTTTCACTGATAAAGGGGGGCCTTTATCAGCACTATTATTAGTATTGATAAAAAATTGATAAAAATATTATTAAGTTATATAAAATTATTATATTTATATTCAAAAATAATGTTTATTTGTATACATTAAATAAAAAGCGCTTGTTTAAAATGAATAAATATTTTAATAATTCAAATATATATATATATAATGTTAAAAAAAGTATTTATAAGATTATAATTAAATAAATATAGCCCACGGGGGCATGGTGGAGTGGTTATGGCTATGGTGCCCTGTAATTACCCGCCAATTCTCATTGTCTTGAGAGAAAAACGAGTCATTACTTGGCCTTAAGAGACATTCCCAAGACTCCAAAGGCTATTAATAAATGCTAAAGGGTTTCAAATACAAGTGGGGGACAATTTACCCTTGAAGAAATAAACCAAAAATCCAACAACCAAACCTTTCACTAAATGATGCATGAACAAAATAAAGACAACTAAACAACTTCATATATCACAAAACCACATCATAGTGTGCAACAACAGAATACCAAACAAGTATCAAAGTAAAAAATGGATAAACAACTAAAGACCATCAAGAGACTACAAGTCTTAATTCTCTATAATCTCTAAGATCCATAATCACTGAACAGCCCAAACATCCCATGGTAGTGCTAAACACATGTGAAACATTACCTTTTCCCATGTACCATAAGATAGAATTCGTAAAAGCACCAAAGTGACAAAGCAGGGGTGAGTATCACTACAAAATATTTCACTTTTTTCAATAGGAGAATATTTGTTGGTAAAAGTACATTATCTGTTGGTAAAACGTTTTACCAACACATATGTCCCTATCAATAAAATGTTGGTAAAAACTCTGTCGCTAAATGTTTTTGCGACAGATAAAATTATTCTGTTACAATTATAATAATACTAACAGATAAAATATATGTTGGTTAAACTATTTAGCAACAGATTCTTATGACAAATTTTTCTATTGGTAAAGATATTACCAACATGTGATATCTATTTATATATTACATTTAAATAAAAATTATAAATTTTATTACTAGTTAAATTTCATATTATATTTATTAATTTATCATATATAATTAATCTATTTTAATTATTAAACCAAAGATAATTTAAAAGAATGTTCAAACTTAGAAAAAATAATTATTATATTAATAATGAAATTTAATACAAAATGAAACACAAAAACACAGCATCCCCCCAAACAAGATCACCCCCAAGTACCAACAGCCATACTTTCCCTAGTACTAGCTCCAACACCAGCAACCCATCCATGCCACATGACTATCGAGCCAGCTCCTGCTATACCACAACCTTTAGCGCATCAGCACCAATGATCCATCCATGCCCTAGGACCAGTGAGTTAGCTCCAGGACCAGTGAGTCAGCTCCAGGACCAGTAATAAACTTCAATCAGCTGTTATACCACAGTCTTCAGCTATAATATCTCCACCACACAAAGCCAAAAAGTATACAATAAACGAGACATCTCCAGCACCAACAAAAAACAAATCGAGCCAGCTTTAATAACAACAAGAAACCTCAAATCGATGATATGCCACACCCTTTAGCTCCAATGTCTACAACACAAACAACCAAAAAGCATACAGTGAAATATATTTGCATGAATTGAAACCAAAATAAAAATAAATAGAAGTACAAAAAATGATTTTCATAGTGAGAAATTTTCATCATCCCTGTTGACATCTCATGGATTTGAGAAAAAGAGAGCAACAAAGTGCCAACAGTCCAGAAAATGAAATATAATTAAGAAATAAAGATAAAACTCATTGTCGATCAGTTCCCCCTTGAAGCAGTCATCCCAACATGTTATTTAACTAAAAAAATACTCAAAACAGATTAATAAAGACAAGAAGAATATTATGAGAAGAAATAGAAAATGAAGAGGGAGAAGAAGAAAAATAGAAGCAGCACAAAAAACACAAAAAGAAACAGCACTTTGAGAAGGATTTTATTCATCATTAAAAGTGGTTGAGCACTTGAAGAGTTACATGGAGAGGTATTGTTTACAAACAAGACTTGAAAATATTTATAGAAATAAATATAGAATAATTTGGGTGCCTAAGTGTGTATGTGGCCCTCTCTTGAGGATCTTCAAGCAACGACCTAGCATAAATACACCAAATCCCATGCCCAATTTCTCTAATCTATTTGTTTCCATCCATGTGATTGAGTTGTGTGAAACTTAATTGTTGAATTGTTAATGAGAGATTTAGGGCTGGAATATGGATTTTTAGTGGAACTAGTTGAAGTGGAATGGTGGGCTGAGTTAGAGTGGTGTAGGGGCTGTTGACAGTGATGGGATGGGCTGGTTGTTGGGCAACCTAGTTGGGAGCTAAAGTTGTGTGCTTGGATATTATGATTGGTTGGGAAGGGGCTTATTGGTTGGAATTAAGGAAAGAATAGAGGTAGGAGTGTTTTGTCTGTAGTATAAGTGGTAGGCTTTATTTTTAATAGAGGAAGGAGTGTTTTCTCTGTAATATAAGTGGCGGGATTTGTTTTTAATAGAGTTATTAGGGGATGGACAGGCTTACAAGGGTATATATTTATATGGGAAGTCCTTATAGATTTTAGGGATGAAATGGTTGCAATGGAGGTGGGTTTTGTTTTGGGTTAGGATTTGGATAAAGTGGTCTTGAAGTGGTTTCAAAAGTGGGGATGGAGGAGTGGGTCCAGTGTAATTTAAAGTGTGTTGGGGATTAGAATGTTGACAGACTTGGAGTGTAGGGTGAGGATGAAGTGAAGAGAGGTAAGTGGATGACTTAGAATTGACATTCTGTCGACCACCTAGCGTTTAATGGCTTGAAATAAACATTGATCATCCTACAAAGCAACAACCTATAAAAATTTCAGCTAAGTCAAAAAACACACACAACTAATGCGAGAGTCTCCAGCAAGAGCCCTCCTCTATCTAGGTTTAGTGGTAGCTATAAATCATACCTGATAGCAGAAGTTGTGCCTCCTTCGATCTTGAATACAGACAGCAATGGCCTCTCTGGCAGGATTTATAGTGGCTTCCTTCTGGGAAATAGACCATGAACAAAAAACAAGACCCATCATACATGCATCAGTGCAGATATATCGGAGCAGGACATCCCTCAATTCAGCCGAGTGGCATAACAGGATTATCAACAATATTTTATATGAAAGTTTGTGCATACATGTGTTTTTAAGTGTGTGTGAATAGGCACCAACCAATAATATGAGCAAGCACAAGGAGAAAACTCTAGGACATTTTTAGAGTGTGTAATAATTCATAACACCAAGAAACCAATATGAAAATCCATCTAGATTAATAAAATCGTGTGAAAGTACCAATGAAACCTAAACCTCCGGTAGATATCGATACATCATGCAAGGCAACTGCAACACCCAGTAATGAAAGGCATGCATAAAGTGTTTCTATATGGGATAATGCATATGTGAAACATAGTTTTAATAGAAATACGCCGAAATTCCCTCATTTGAATATAATATGAGTCCTTCCTAATCACCTATCATGAAATTCTTGAATTAAATTGAATGCTCCAAATAGGCCCCAGCTGTTGGAAGGTTCACTTACTCACCTTAAGTACTCAACATCACATGTGATTTTATAGAAAATCCCATTCAGGGAGAAAGAATGTGAAGCAATGGCTGTGGGGGATGATTGAGGATGGAGGTAACTGGGAGGTGGGATGCGGAATGCAGGTAGGTGGTGGAAGGGGATGTGGAACGCAGGGAGGCGGTGGCAAGGGAGGTGGAACGCAGGGAGGCGGTGGCCGGGAGGCGGAATGCAGGGAGGTGGTGGTCGGGGAGGCAGAACGCAGGGAGGAGGTGGCCGATAGGCTGAACATAGAGAGGCAGTTGCCGGGGAGGCAGAATGCAGGGAGGCGGTGGCCGGGAGACAGAATGCACGGAGCCGGTAGCCGGGGAGGTGGAACATAGGGAGGTGGTGGTCGGGAAGCACAACGTAGGGAGGCGGTGGCGGGGGAGGCGGAACGCTTGGAGGTGATGGTAGGGAAGGTGTGGGAGAGTGTTCAGGCAACCCACTAGGGTTAAGCCCCTACAAAAAATCTGTAATACAACAGATGAATAGTTGCACTAGAGCAACCTTAATGAAGAAAAATTGTACTGATCACAAATGTTAAAACATACCAACTGACAGAAAAAAAATCTAGGAAGTAGTAAGTACATGTAGAGACAAATGAAGGATCAATGGGAACAAAGGTTAATGGAAAGTGAAATTATATGATTGAATCAGTGTATGCATGGTCAACTGTTAAACTGTGATGTTGAACACAGAAATATGTTTCTTTTTTCAGGAATCATTAAAATGAATGCAAATGGGTGGATAGTTTGCAAGTAGTGAATTGTTAGTAATGAATCAATGTATACATCTCTACCAGCTGCTATAATATTGAGAGAAAAAAACTGAAAAAAATGAATTGTTAGTAATGAAAATTTAAAACTCATAAGCATTGAAATTTTATATAGAACCACAAAATATGCAGAAAAATGAAAGAAAATGAAGAGAAAAAAATGAAGAACCTAAAAAAATCTTGAAGTCATTCCTGGACTGCTCCGGGCTCACACCTTCCCAGCCATACTCATCTTCTTCAGTACACTGCTATGTTCTCATGGCCTGCCACTTTACAGCCTACACTATTTGCATCCAAGGGTTCTATAAGTAACATTAAATGATATTTTTATAGATGAAAATACGTGTGGAAGTAAAATGTGTGGAATAACCCATAAAAACTGTCTAATAAAAATACATGCATAGATAAAGATTTTGACCGGTTGCATTTACACAGGTAAACGTATGGGATGTATCAATTTCAGCTCTTAATTAACCCAAAACAATAAAAACTGAATAAAAAACTCAAAAATCAAAACCCTAAAAGCAACATACCCCAGGAATCATGAATGGATCTTCATGAAAAGGTAGTTGAGACTGAGTAGACCGATGAATGCTCTATAGGTCCAACTCCATTTTTGAATCCATTCCTGGTCTTTCAAGTGACTGGCTCTTTAAACTCAGAGAAGCTAAGACTCTAGATCTTGAAGTAATTCCTGGACTACTCCAAGCTCATATCTTCCCAGTCATACTCCTCTTCTTCAGTACACTACTCTTCTTCCTCAGTACACTGCCATGTTCTCATGGTTGGAAATTTACAGCCTATACTGCTTGCATCCAAGGGTTCTATATGTAACATTAAATGATAATTGTATAGATGAAAATATGTATGGAAGTAAAATGTGTGTAATAACCCATAAAAACATACAGTTAAAAATTTCTATAGTTTCTTGTAAATCAACTGTGTCAAAGAGTAATAATCGACTATAAATTCGTAATGGTTGTTATTGAAAAAAGAGATAATTGAATAGAAAGTAAGACATACTTTAGAACCATTTCAAGGTGGTATTATTAGACATAATGATTTGTTTCAAGAATTAAATACCACATAAGTTGGCAAAGGAAACGTTATTAGTGATGTAAACTGAATGAATATATTCCAAAAAAATCAGCAAAGTTAAAAAAATAAATACTAATAAAGAGGGCATATTTTGTTGTCATGCATGCATGTATAAGGGGTAAACATACATGTACCTTCTATTTATAACCTTATTCATTGTACATATAACAAATCTTCTGAAAAAAGCTTTCATGTTTCATTCCATACAACCTGTGCAATGAATGACAACACCATATGAGAAAACAACCTGTGCAACATATGATAAAATAACATGTGCAATGAATCTCATGTTTCCCAAAAAAATGCTTCTTTTATAGCTTTAGTAAACTCAATTTCATATTGAAGTAATCCTCAGGAATGGAAGGCTTCTCTAAATGAATAGTATCCACATAAATAAAAGAACAGTCAAAATAACTTAAGCCAAGGGTGTTACATCCTATCATCGATTCCCTTTTCTAGTGCATTAATGTTATACATTCAGGGCTTGAAAAGGAAGTTTCAAAGAGGGGAGATGATGCAAAACACGTACGCACAAAAAAGTATAAATCTTCATTGGCTCTAGTAACTTTATACATACTCATGATAGTAATCATTAACATAATCTACGTACCTGTATGGAATAAAAGATGGACCTGTTTGAAAAAAACTTTGTGAACAAATTAGAAAAAAATGTGAACTTATTAACCCTCTTATAATAAAAAAATACATAATAAAATAGTGAAATACCTTAAGCCATGGGTGTTACATGTTCACTCACCTATTGATGAAATGTTTAGTACAAAATCCATAGATTCATATTTTAACATAATGGATATTGAAACATATATTTTTTCTAAACAGTATAAAACACAGTGAATGTAAAACACCATGAATGTAAAACACTCATATCATAAATGAAATAGTATGTATGGAAACACTCACCTAAAGCTCCCCCACACACCTTTGAAACAAACTTCTTTGATGATAAATTAAAAACATTACAACCACCTAAAAAAGAAATAGTTTGTATGGAAACCAAATATATAAAATCATCACATATTTTTCCATTATGTAAGAGATTAATTAAAAAATATGTAAATATATTGAAAAAAATGTCAAAGTGATAAAATCAATATCAATAAATGGGGACTCTCATTGATTCCCATTTCCAGCCAGCCGCAGAAATGTTCTATATTTAGGGCATGGAAAGGAATTATCAAAGAGGTAAAATGATTTGAAACACGTACATACAGAAAAGAATATTTCTGCATTGACTCCAGTAACTCCGTACATACTCATAAAAGTGGGAAATAGTCTAGTAATCAGGAATAGAATCCATGTACCTGTATATAATAAAAGTTGGATCTGCTTGAAAAAATAAAGAACAAATTAGACAAAAAAATATGTACTTTTTAACCCTATTATAATAAAAAAAATACATAATAAAACAGTGAAATAACTTAAGCCAGGGTTGTTACAACCTCTCATTGATTCCATTTTCTTTCCAGCCACATTAATGTTCTACATTCATGGCTTGGAAAGGAAGTTTCAAAGAGGGAAAATGTTGCGAAACACATAAGCACAGAAAACCAGAAATTTTCATTGACTCCAGTAACTTCATACATACTCATAAAAGTGAGAAATAGGAAAATAATCATGAATAGAATCTACGTACCTATATGGGATAAAAGATGGACCTATTTGGAAAAATATTTGAACAAATTAGAAGAAAAAATATGAACCTGTTAACATTATTATAATAAAAAAATACATAATAAAATAGTGAAATGCCTTAAGCCAGGGGTGTTACATCCTCACTAACCCATTGATGAAATATTTAGTACCAACTCCTTAGATTCAGATTTTATCATAATGAATATTGAAACATATATTTTGTTAAAACAGTATAGAACACTCTATCACCTACTCCTTTGGCCACTACAGACTTAAAATAGGTAATTATGACATTTAAAAATTCAGTATTTATAAAGATCAACACAAGGATCAATAATGATAACCATACCCTGCTCTTCCATCCACCATTTTGCAAATTAGAAATAATAAATGAATGAAATCAGCAGAAACATTTGACGTAAGGAATGATGATTAACCCATATAGAACTGAAATGATACCAGAAATGCAGTTCCAAGGATTTAGGTTTCTCAGTAGGTAGTTATGGTAATACCTGAAGTGCGAAGATGATGCAGGATGGAATAGGATATGCTGGAAGCAAGCTGAGAAGGGAAGGTGACGTCAGTTGAAATTCCAAACCCAAAAATCCCTTGAATAGCCGTCCGAAATTGCGATCGGTTCTGAAAGGATAATGAACATGATGAAGAATGATAATGAAATTGAGAGATGGAGGAGGATGATGTCGAAGAACCTATGAACAAAATTGTGAAATTGTGAGTGGGAGTCGCGAGCCAGAGAACCTATGAACGAAATTGCGAGTGGTAGAATGAACACGATGAAGAGGTAAGGTGAAACTGGGATAAAGAGGAAGAGGAGTACCATCATGATGGACTACAGGGAAACCGGGAGGAGGAGGATGCCGGCTTCGGGAGTTTCGACGTCTTCTGGGAGCTAGGGCGGTGGGTGCGGCAGCGAGGGCAGCGGGTGCGGGTGTGGGTGCGGGGGTGTGCCCTTAGGTTATCGGGTGGTGACATAAGGGGTTTTTTTTATTTACATAAAACATATTTATATATAAAAATTATTATGTATATATAAAAATTATTAATTTTGTAATATTAAATAAATATAATATATAATAATGTATTGTATAAAAAAGTCAATCTCTAAATACCCATTACTTAATTACTTAATTTATTGTTATATAATGAATATAAAAAATAATAAAAGTTAATATTTTTTCTTTATGATATAAAATATAAACATTACTTAATTACTTAATTTATTGTTATATAATGAATATAAAAAATAATAAAATTTAATATTTTTTCTTTATGATATAAAAATTTTCAATATGCGAATATCAATTATTAATTACTTATATTTCAATTATGTTTATTATTTCTTTATCCATTACCGTGTTTTTATTTATTATTTTTATTAAATTAAAATATTATAATGACTTAATTTTTTTATGAAAAGAATTCAAATGTTTATTATAATGAAAAACATTGGAAAATAATAAGCAGTGTATATATCCATATATATGAGATGTTTTCAATAAACCCTTTAAAAGTGAATATTGACTTTGGTCATAAAAATAAGAAAATATAATAAAATTGGTTTCTATTGGTTATTATCAATAAATGGTTTATTGTAACAGATTTTATTGATGATAAAATATTTTTTGGTAATGATTATTATTAATAATAGATACAAGTGTTGGAAAAAAATGTTGGCATTACTATGATTAAGCAATAGATTTTACTGTTGGAAAAAGTTCTGTTGGTGTTAAATGATCAATACCAGCAGATATATTTATTGGTAAAAACAAGTGTTGGTACTTAAAATTAATATAGATAAAATTTAATATCTGTTGGAATTTCTCATTTTTACCAACAGATATATTGTCTGTCAATAAATTTCTGTTGGTATAATTAATTTTTTTGTAGTGTATAAAACTCATTAGATTTCCCCCTAATGACTTCCCTACTCACGCCACTAGGATAGAAGATTTAGCAATATTTATATAAAACAATTTATATAAAACAATTTTTCAAAATATTTTATAACTAAATATAAAAAAGTTTCCAAAACCATTTATAACCAAAAGCATACAAGTGCGATTGAAACCAATTTTTCCAGCAAGTTATGTTTCCATAAAAATAAATAAACAAGCTTTAAAACCATTTCACAATATCCCTTTTTGGAATACCCAACCATTCCACAACCCATGAAACCAACAATGCATGCTACATTATGACAGTTCTATACTCATGAGTGTTTTCTCATCGATCTACCAGGTCGTCACAAGGTAATTGTTTTCCATGTTCCATTAACCCTTTGGCACCGATCACAAGGTCATATTTCAACCAAGCCCTGTATATGAAATTTCCATCTGCCATTAACCATTTGGCACTGAGAACAAGGTAATATTTCAACCAAGACCCATATATGAAACATAAACACACACACCAAATATTCCCAAGGATCATGCCAAAACACATTTTCAATAAAAACACATTTTTATTGAAAAACAATTACATCAAAGTCATTTCAATGCGAAACCATTTCAATAAAACCCCATTTTTATTGAAATCCCCTTTTTTTATCAACCCATTTAACAATTCCATCAAATAAATAATTTAAAATCATCATTTTAAATTCAAGAAACTAAATCACTTTTCAGAACAATTCACTAAGATTTCACAATTTCACTAAAACCATAAATCATCACTAAAAAAGATTTATACCATGATTTTGACAATAAATTTCTTTTAAATAAACCCATTTGAATCTATTCCAATAACTTATAGTAAGAAGAGTCAAGAGAGAATCCACCTACCTTGAAGGTTTTAACAAAACTCGACTATAGGCGAATAACACTCAAGAAGATGGGTCGATTCTCCAAGAACAGCCTTAGTTCTCTTATCCTAGAAAGATAACAACTCAAAATTGACTTATTTGGAATCCAAAAACTTAGATATACCTAATATTGGTTTATATTAGAGAAAGAATGGAGATAAGAGAAGTATATCTAAGAAAATATAAGAAAACGTGAAAAATCTGGAAAGAATGGTGACATACCTCAAGAATCGGATCAAGATTCCAAGAAACCAACTTATATATCATCCTCTATCATGAAAAACACCATATTTAGCCTTAAATGACGTTATAAAACTTATATCTATACATATGAGGTGTATATCTGAGAAAACGAGAAGGAGAGAAGGATGAGGTTTAAGAAAACAAAAAAACCATGAATATTGGAACTTACCCCAAGAATCGGGCTTGAAATCACCAAGAGAGGGCTCTAGGTTGGCTCCAACTCATGTGGGGGGGAGGGGGTTCTATAGACTTATAGGGAGATAAATATCAAAATAGGGGCGTTTTGAAGCCAAAAAGAAATATATTGAGCAAAATGAGTAAGCTCCTAGAGAATATGATCTAGATTTGACCTCTGTATACTGTTTGACCACACAGTTTGGGCCAACCATGTATGGATCGTGCGACCTTAATTTTGGTCCCAAAACTCCTTATAAAACCCCCAAACTCTCCCATACTTCACCTTTACCCTTTTAATGGAAACACATTTTTTATGGAAATGTCATCCTATATGGAAACACCCCACTTTATGGAAACACCCCAGTTTATGGAAACAACCCACTTTATAGAAACATCGAGATTTGTAGAAACACCCAACTTTATGGAAACACTCAACTTTATGGAAACAAAAAACATTATAGAAACACCCAACTTTATGGAAACACCCAACTTTATGGAAACCAATTTAATGGCACACTATTTAAAAATGCCTCTTTTACATAAAAAACATGAGGAAATGGTTATGTACCCAAAACCAAGGGTACTATATTCTCCACACCATTGGACTTTCCATCCTCAAAAAGTTGAAAACCCTCACTGGCCAAAAAGAGTTTCATCCACTGCTCTTTCATTTCCTTCTCTCGTTCCCAATATCTTCCTAAATCTGACCAGGTTTCCATAAAACCCACGCTAGGATGATGCTTTTCCCATGCTAGACTTTCTCTTATCTATTGAAGATATGCACTGGGATATGTACCAATAATGCATCCGGTTCTAGGTCAACGTGATCCCATCTGATCACATGGTCAGGATCAGGGTGTTAATTTTTCAACTAGATACATGGAACACATTATGCATTGAGCTAAACTATGGTGGTAATTCCAACTGATATGTCACCTCTCCAACCTATTCTAGTATCTCGAAAGGGACAATGTATCTAGGAGATAACTTTCTCTGCTTCCTGAAATGACGATGTCCAATCCTTGTAGAGATCCTCAAGAAGACATGATCACCCACAGTGAACGACAACAGTCTTCAGCAGTTATCTGGATAAGATTTTTGATGACTCTAAGCCATCTCCATCCTCTTTCTAATCAACTGGATCTTATCTATTGTTTCTTGGACAAGTCTCGGCCTGACTAGTTAAGTTTCGCTTGTTTCCACCCAGCATAGTGGGGAATGACAAGGACGCCCATAAAATTCTTCAAATGGAGCCATGTGTATCGAGGCCTGATAGCTGTTATTGTATGATAACTCCACTAAGGTTATATGATCCTCCCATGATCCACCAAAATCCATTACACAAGCCTACAACATGTCTTCCAACATTTGTATTGTCTGCTCAAATTTACCATCCGTCTAAGGATGATACGCCATGCTCATAGTCGACTGAGTCCCAAGGGCTTGTTGTAAGGATTTCTAGAAATGAGACGTGAACCTTGGATATCTATCTGAGACTATTGAAACTGGTACACCATGCCTATTTACCACTTCTTGGATATAGATTTTTGAAATATCCTCCATCGTTTGAATTTAACGAATAGGGATGAAATGGGCCGACTTGGTTAGACGATCCACTATCACCCAAATGGAATCCTGTTTCCGAACCATTATTTGAATACATGTAACAAAATCCATTGTTATCTAATCCCATTTCCATACTGGGATAGACAAAAACTACATCATACCTATTGGTCTCTGATGCTCTAATTTAACCTGTTGACAAGTTAGGCACCGCAAGACGAACTCGGCCACCTTCATTTTCATGTCGCTCCACCAAAATTGTGCCTTCAATGTATTATACATCTTTAGTGTACATGAATGTACAACCCATCTCGAATGGTGTTAATCATGAAGGATTTGTTTCTGAAAAGCCATTGGTACAACCATTCGATCTCTGAAATACAAAACTAAACCCCCATCAAGTTTCCATCCCTTAATGGTCTCCCCACCATTGAGTTTTGAACTCACAACTAGTTATTCTGTATCATATTTTTGTTCCTCTTTGATCATTTTTACTAAATCAGGAACAATCATAGATGAAAATAAAACCATAACATCACCTCGGTCTTCACATTCCACATGCATGTTGGCTAAGACCGAAATAAATTGCCATTCATATAAAGCTTATTTCTCCAACTAAGCATATGACTTTCTTCTCAATGCCTCTGCCACTGAATTTCCTTTCACTAGAGTGTAAATAATGTCAAATTCAAACATTTGGAGATACTCCATCCATATCCTTTTCCTCAGATTCAAATCTCTCATTGAGAAAATGAGTTTCAAGATTTTGTGATCTGTAAACATAGAAAATTTCTCACCAAAGAGATAATGTCTCCATGTTTTCAAAGCATGGACGACTGCAGCTAACTCCAAATCATGTGTTGGGTAATTCTTCTCATGAACCCTCAACTTCCTTAAACCATAAGAAACCTCATGATCTCTTTACATGAGAAAACAACCTAATCCTAATCCTGAAGCATCACAATACACCACATACCCTTGTCCTGATTCTGACAAGATCAAGATAGGTGTCGATGTAAGACTAACTTTCAGTTCCAGGAAAGACTTCTCACATTCCTCTGTCCATTGAAATGGAGCATTATTCTTTGTTAGAGCTTTCATTGTTGAAGCTAGTCATGAGAAATCACACACAAAGCGTCGGTAGTAACCAGCTACACTAAGAAAACTTTTTATCTTGAAAACATTCTTTAGTGGTTTTCAAGAGATAACGGATTCTATCATTTCAGGATCAACAGAAATTCCTTTATTAGAAATGAAATTCCCAAGAAAACATACTTACTCTATCCAAAAATCACACTTTGATAATTTAGAATATAAACGTTGATCTCTCAAGATTTGTAACACTATTTTCAGGTGCTCCTTATGGCCAGCCCTTGACTTTGAATAGACCAAAATTTCATCCACAAACACCACAACAAAAGAATCCAAATATTGTTGAAATATCCAAATCATCGATGCCTCTAAGACTACCAGTGAATTAATTGGACCGAAAGTCGTGACTATATATTCATAGTGTCTATATCTACTTTTGAAAGTTGTCTTTGGAATATCCTCTTTCTGAACTTGCAATTGGTGATATCTTGATCGCAAGTTAATCTTGCAGAACCACTGATCTCCCATTAATTGATCAAACATATCATCAATGCGTGGAAGTGGATATCTTTTCTTTATCGTAACTTGGTTAAGATTATGATAATCAACACACAAACGAAGAGTTCTATCTGCCTTCTTCATGAACAAAACCAGTGCTGCCCAGGGAGACGTACTTGTTCAAATGAAACCCTTAATTTCCAGCTCCTCTAACTACAATTTCAATTCACATAACTCTGTTGGTTCCATACTATAAGACAAAAGTGAAATAGTACTGGTCCCCAAAAGTATTTCAATAGTAAACTCCACTTCCCTTAGAGGTGGTAACCCTAATAAGTTCTTGGGAAAGACATCTGGGAATTGATCCACAACTACTAAAAACTATTTTCCTTGATCTCGTCCATTGATTCCAAGTTCAACTCTACCAGCTAATAAGAGATCATTCCCACCATTGGTTCCAACAAGCACTTTTCACCTTTATTTACAATCCTATCTCCTCTGAAGAGATTCTTGATGTCGTCCTCAGTCATGAAACTAACTATTCTCCTATAATAGTCGATATGAGCCTTAAACATTTTCAATTAATCCATACCCAAGATTACATCATATACATCCATTTCCAACATCATGAAGTCCCACTTTATTTCAGATCCATCAACAGTTATAGAAAAATCTCTACACACAAAGTCTCGACATTCTCTTTCACCAAGAGGAGTTTGGAGTTTTATCATAGAAGACATCATTTCAAGTTTTAAACATAGAAAATAAGTGTCCCACTTCTAGTTTATCTTAGTTCTATAGTTCTCAGCTCCTTTAGTGAAGACAACCATACTTCTTCCACTTGGATATTTAGCAGTGAAAGATATCTTAAATAGATTATCTGATTGCATTCCCAACTCTACGGTTTGAAAAGCCTGAGTGATGATTTAGACCAACTGTTGGTTCACCTATGGCTCAAGTGAAACCAAATTCTCAACAGCTTCTTCTGACTGGTTCTTATGATGCCTATCATGTTCCATTTTATAAACCAACAACAAACTCTATAAGTCTCACTCACTAGTAATTGATGGCTTAGAATTTCAAATTCTATCACATCAACTATAACAACATTGTTTTCTAAAAACTACTTTTTTCCATGTTCAACCATTTTTGAAAATAAAATCCATTATTACTTTTTAAAATCAAACCATTTTCAAAATACTCCAAATATCCTCTTTTCAAAATCATTAATTTTGAAAAAAAGTTCTTCATTTTAAAAAAAACACTTTTGCACCAAATCATAAATCATTACTTTAAATGAAATATGCAATCCTAGTGGGAATTCATTCCTATACCATGCATGTCATGATCATCTCATTGGATAAACCCATGATAATGAGACTTTAAAATCCTAGAAGTGTCTCCAAACACTTATTTACCTAACTCCCTCATAACTTGAAGTTCAGCATGAATGGGTTAGCTACGTCCTTTTATGCTATACATTTCAAGTTCTGAAAATCCTACACCTATCTAAGATGCTCACCCATGGAATAGACAAGAAGGAATTTCAACATCAAGACCAAGAACACTGATGACTACTTGTTAGGTAACGACCGAACAAGCTGATATCATTTGTACCACCAAAGAAGGACCAGAATAATACCATTTGTAATGACCTGCCAATTCTCATTGGCTTGAGAGAACAAAGAGTCATTACTTTTCCTTAAGAGACATCCCCAAGATGCCCAAGCCTAGAAATAAATGCCGAGGGGTTTTAATTACAAGTGGGGGACAATTTAACCTTGAAGAAATAAACCAACAAGATAATAACCAAACCTTTCACTAAATGATGCATGAAAAAAATAAAGACAACTAAACAACTTCATCAATCTCAAAACCACATCATAGTGTGCAACAATGGAAGACCAAACAAGTATCAAAGTACACAACGGATAAACAACTAAATACCATCAAGAGACTATAAGACTTCATGATCCACAATCTCTAAGCTCCACAATCACCAAACAGCCCAAACATCATGTGGTAGTGCTAAACACGTGTGAAACATTACCTTTGCCCTTTTCTTAGAAGATAGCATCTACAAAAGCACCAAAGTGCCAAAGAAGGGGTGAGTATAAAAATCAATAGGCTTTCCCCAATGAATTACCTACTCACACCACTAGGATAGAAGAGTTAGATACATTTATATAAAACAGTTTATATAAAACAATTTCTCAAAATATTCTATCACTAAATATAAATAAGTTTCCAAAACCATTTATAACCAAAAGCATACAAGTGAGATTGAAACCAATTTTTCTAGGAAGTTTTTTTTCAGAAAAATAATTAAACAAGTATTAAAAACATTTAACAATATCTCTTTTTGGCATATCCAACCATTCCACAACCCATGAAACCAACAATGCATGCTAAGTTATGACAGTTCCATACTCATGAGTGGTTTCTCGTCGATCTACCAAGTCGTCACAAGGTAATTTTTTCCCATGTTCCATTAACCCTTTGGCACTGAGCATAAGGTCATATTTCAACCAAGCCCCGTATATGAAATTCCCAAGTTCCATTAACCCTTTGTCACCAATAACAAGGTCATATTTCAACCAAGCCCTGTATATACAACATGAACACACACACCAAATATTACCAAGGATCATGCCAAAACACATTTTCAATAAAAACACTTTTTTATTGAAAACCAATTCCATAAAAGTCCTTTAAATGCCAAAAAATTTCAATAAAACACTCTTTTTATTGAAAACCCTTTTTTGTATCAAACCATTTAACAATTCTAGAAAATTAATAATTTAAAATCATCATTTTAAATTCAATAAGCTAAATCACTTTGCACAACAATTCACCAAGATTTCATAATTTCACTAAAACCATAAATCATTAGTAAAGAAGATTTATACCATGATTTTCAAAATAAATTTAATTTAAATATGCCAATTTGAATCTATGACAATAAATTCTAGCAATATGAGTCGAGATAGAATCCTTTTACCTCAAAGTTTTTGACGAAACTCGACAACAAACGAAGAACACTCGAGAAGGTGGGTTGATTCTCCAAGAACTACCTTAGTTCTATTATCCTAGAAATACCATGACTAAAAATTGAATTATTTGGAATAAAAAATGTAGATATACCTAATATAGCTATATATCTGAGAAATAATGGAGATTGGATAAGTAGATCTAAGCAGATCTAAGAAAACGTGACAAATTATGAAAGAATGGTGACATACCTCAAGAATCAGATCAAGATTAAAAGAAACCAGCTTAGATCTCTTCTTATATCATGAAAAACACCATATTTATCCTTAAATTATGTTAACAAACTTATATCTACCCACAAGATGTGTAGATCTAATAAAACAAGAAGGAGAGTAGGAGGAGTTTTAAGAGAAGAGAAAAAACCAAGAAGATTGGCACTTACCCCAAGAATCGAGCTTGAAATCACCAAGGGAGGGCTCTAGGTTGGATCCAACTCATGTGGGGAGGGTTCTCCAACCTTTTAGGGAGATAAATCTCAATATAGGGGAGTTTTTAAGCAAAAATAAATATATAGAGCAAAAACTATTAAGCTCCTAGAGAATAGGATATAGATTAGACCTCTGCACACAGTTTGACCACACGGTTTGGGCCAACCATGTATGGATCGTGTGACCTTACTTTTGAACCCAAAACTCCTTATAAAACCCCAAAACTCTTCCATCCTTCACCTTTACCCTTTTTATGGAAACAAATTTTTTTATGAAAATATCCTTCTATATGGAAACACCCCACTTTATAAAAACACTCCACTTTATGGAAACAACCCACTTTATGGAAACACCTAGATTTATAGAAACACTAAACATTATGGAAACACCCAAATTTATGGAAACAACCAACATTATGGAAACACCTAACTTTATGGAAATCTATTAAATGAGACACCATTTAAAAAAATGCCTCTTTTACATAAAAAACATGAAGAAATTGTTATGTACCCGAAACTGGGGGTACTACACGCCCTGACCCTAAGGTTCTGGGTTCGAGTACTCACAAGGAAACACCTGAGATGCCTTTAATAATTGCTCTTGGACCCTCTACCCCATTGGAAAGTGACCCAAGCCAAAGGTTGGATACCTTGGGTCTCGCTGGGGAAGTTTGGCAGGCAGGTGGTGTAAGGTCGCACCTATACCTAGTTACCCGAATACACGTTTGCTTGCGGGGGCATGGTGGAGTGGTTAAGTCTGTGGCGCCCTGACTCCGAGGTTTCGGGTTTGAGTCCTCACAAGGTAATGCCTGAGATGGCTTTAATAATTACTCATAAAACCTCTACCCCATTGGGAACTAGCCCAAGCCGAAGGTTGGCCACCTTGGACCTCGCTGGGGACATATGGCACGTAGGTGGTGTCAGGCCGCACCTATACCTCATTACCCGAGTACAAGTTTTGCCCATGGGGGCATAATGGAGGGGTTACGACTGTGGTGCCATGACCCTAAGGTTCTGGGTTCGATTCCTCACAAGGAAATGCCTAACATGCCTTTAATAATCACTCCTGGACCCTCTACCCTATTGGGAACTGGCCCAAGCCTTAGGTTGGCCACATTGGGCCTTGCTGGGGACGTGTGGCGTGCAGGTGGTGCAAGGCCACCCTATACCTCATTACCCGAATACACGTTTTCAATATGGGGCTTACCAAAGTGGTAAAGGCTCACCATAATCCTACATCAGACGTGAGTTCAAATACGGGTGGGAGTCAATTTCCGTAGGTACTATAGCAGTACTGTAGCAGGATTGTAGCAGCATGGTAGCACTGTAGCAGTGCAGGTACTGCATCAGGTACTGTTGCAGGGTACTGTAGTAGCAGTACTATTCATCCATAATGGGCTTTCGGGCCACGGGACCTTCGGGCCATCAAGGGGATGGTGATACAAGCATGACGTGCAGGTGGTGACATAGACATGATGCATGAAGGGTCTTCGGGCCATCCAATGGTGGGCCTACGGGCCATGTAATGGGATTCTTTCTCACTGGGCCTTCAGGCCAAAATATATAATGCAATAAAGTAATTGGTTGGTCAGGTTATCCCTTGGGGGTGCTATGACCTGCCTTTTAGGGTCGTGTGTGTGCAGTGTGTGTGTGTGTTTAAATGTAATTGTACCCCCAAGCACCTAATATAATGTATTTATTAGATTTATTAGATTTATTATTTTTTAAAATATATATCAAATACTTTTTAAATATATATATTTATAATTATAATTATAAAGAAATAAATATATGTTTTCAAAGAATTTGTTCAATAAATATATTGATGTGTGAGTATAATTGACGTACATATATGTTATGTATTCATGATGAATGTTCATTTATACATTAAACCCTTATTATTATTCATGTTGTCCATATGGGATGATTCATTTTTTATTATCTATACTTTACTAGGTATATGATTCGTTCATGGTATACCCATGAATCTGTCATGTTCTCAAAAGTACTTATAAAATTCAATAAATATATTTAAATAATGAATATATTCATTATATTTATAATTATAAAATTGTAATTATATATAAACACTTTTTAAATATATTTATTTCTAATTATAATTATAACTAATATTTATAAAATTATAATAAATATATTTATTTATAGTCATAATTGTAAATATATAGACATATATATATATGTAAAAATATATAATATTATAAATTAATATATTTATTATACTTATAAAGTTATACATATATATAATTAAATAAATATATTTATAAATATATACAAATATTTATAAATAAATACAAATAGTTATAATTATAATTCTAGATAAATATTGATATATTTAAATAATTATAAAATTATAATAATTATATTAATTATATATTTATATACAAATATTTATAAATAAATAAAAATATTTATGATTATAATTGTAAGTAAATATAGATATATTCAAATAATAATAAAATTATAATTAATATATTAATTATATATATTTATAAAATTTTAAATATATTTGTTAAAATTTTATTATTATTTAAATATATATATATTATAATTTTTAATTACAAATAAATATATATTTATTTATAGTTATAATTTTAAATATATATATATATATATATATATTTAATTAATTATAAGGCTATAGTAAATATATTTATGATTCTTATAATGTTATAAATATATATAATTAAATAAATATATTAATAAATATATACAAATATTTATAATTATAATTATAAATAAATACATATATATTTCAATAATTAAAAAATTATAATAAATATATTAATTATATATATTTATAAAATTATTAATATAATAAATATATTTGTTATAATTTTTTAATTATTTAAATATATATATAGTTATAATTATAAATAAATATATTTATTTATTTATTTATAGTTATAATAATAAATAAAACTTTATTAATATAAAAAATTATAAAATTATAACAATTATATTTATTATATGTATAATCTTATAAATATATATAATTGTTATACTTTTATAATTATTTAAATTAATATATATTTATTTATAATTATAACTATAAATATATATATACATACATACATATATATATATATATATATATTTAAATAATTATAAAATTATAACAAATATATTTATTATATTAATAATTTTATAAATATATATAATTAATATATTTAGTATAATTTTATAATTATAAATAAATATTTATATATTTATATATTTATAATATTTATAAATATATATAATTATATAAATATATTTATTATATATATAAATATAAATATATATTATTTATTTATTTATTTATTATATATATAATTTTATAAATATATATAATAATATAAAAAAATGATTAACAATATATCTATATCAGTGCTTTTTTAGCACTCATAAAGGCCTATCATTATCAGTGCTAAAAAAGTGCTGATAAAGGCATGTTTTATCTGCGCTTTCTATTTTAGCGATGATAAAACATATCTTTATCAGTGGTTTTTTACTAGCGCTAATAAAAGCTTCACCCAATTTTATAAATGAACCCTAACAGTCCCCTTCTTCATTCCCACACCTCAAGCTCTCATGGAAGTCGACCCATGTGCTGTCGACCCCTCCACCGCAAACCCTCCACCACCGCGAACACTCCTCCCCCACGTACACTCCTCCGCTGCGACCCCTCCTCCGCCACAACCCCTCCTCCACTGCGAATGCTCCTCCGCTGCAAACGTCCTTCGCCGTAGACCCCCCTCCACTGCGGACCCACCTTGTAATGGCCCAAAGTTTTATCAATAGAAATTGTGTACTTATAATTATGTATTATAGTAAAATCACATAAGAATACTTTTAGAACAAAATACAAACTTTATAAGTGAAGAATAAGTGAAATAAAAGGTATCTTTATAAGTTAAGGAACATATAGCAATAGTATCTTGACCTTTGGAATAGTAATGTGACCCTTATGAATAGTAAATCAGCCAATTTAATATTAATATCTTCGATGAAAGTATAAATAAAATTTATCTTTTTATAAGTTACAATATTATATAATTATATCATAGTATAAGTAAATAAATATTTTAAAAATTTACTAATAAGGTGTTGGTGTTTTAATAAGTCAGGAATATTTAATTAAAATTTTATGATTAATTTAATAATTTAAATCAAAATGTAGTTTCATGAAATGTATTCATAAATTAATATTTTGATTCTAAGATAATTTTATGTGACCTTAAGTAATTTTTCAAAGTGTTAGAAAATCAGTTTTAAATTTTAAATTTGTATTTTTCAAGTAAATTGTAATTTTATTTAAATGTTAAATTAATCATATTTGGAAAATTATTTTTAAAAAATTTTAGTTCATTTTTGGATTCTACACATCGAAAAATGGTTAGGGTGATTTTTTGGTAATAATCTGAAATACTTCAATTTTCAAGTGAATAGTAAAAATACAGTTTTTCACATAACCAAAATATCATAAATTGCATCATTCATGATGTAATGATGAAATAAACTTTATAGAACTTTAGATTTTGTAATTTTCTATTTAATTTCATAAATGGTTCCTTAAATTACAATAAACTCAATTTCCAAACCTAAAAAGAACTTTCCAAAACCTTAAGTCAAAAAGTGATTCCTTAAAATATCATTTTCTCTTTCTTTTAACTTTCCTTTTAATAAATTAATGAATTCGAATTATAAAGATGATTTAAAGTCTAAAAATAATTATATTATATTAATATATGATTTATGTTTTCAGAAAACTACTATTACAAGTCTAACATTTGGTATATTATTTTATTTAATTTTGTATTCTAAAAACACCCCCCTCCTCAAGTATAAATAACCCCTCTCCCTCCCATTAGCAAATCATTCCTCTCATCCATTACAAAGACTAATCTCTGCACAAATTCTACCTCTCAAGCCTCTTAGGATATGTAGGGACTTTTTGGATCTCTCCAACTCCAATCACTAAGGGATTTATAATTTTGTGCAAGAGATGTTAAACCGAAGAGAGAGTAAGACTATTAAATCTTCTCTCTTTTCTTCATCTTTTTTTTTTCTTTTACGCTATTAATTTCAAAAAATTGTGCTAAAAAAATTTATTATATAGTAATTTAACATTATATTAATGATGTTAACCTACTGTAATTATCATATTAATGAAAAATATAAATGTCATACTTCCCTTTCCCGCACTATCAACAACACCCCGTTAAAGGTCAGTTAACCATCTACAGTGACGTTGCCAAGATAATTATTATAAACACATTCATTTATAGACAATATAAATTATATATAATATATTAATATCAAATTACATGTATTCTATGTTTCTAAAACTAATTATGCTAATTTATAAATTACATTTAATAAAAAGTGAAATCGTCGCAAAACGGAAAATTTTTAAGTAAAATATGATATCAAAACGCTTCAATTTCATGAACAAAAATTATACAAATAAAATACAATGAATATAATTGGTAAATATTTTTATAAAATGACTATAATTCACTTTATATCATTGTTTTAATCAACATAAATTTATTATTGAGGAGGCGCAGAAGAGATAAAATTAAGCTGAAATTAAGGTAAGGGATCCTCTCTTTTTCACTTTTATTCAGGATTGTCCCCTATATTATACCCTTTTATGTGTAATTCATAGTGATGGGGTCGTATTACACACCTTTGTATTGAAAGTGACTCAACGAAAATCGTTCAAGCTATTTGTAATGGCGTAAATCATCTAGCTTGGTCGATTACTACTCGTTGGATGGAATGAAATCGTTTACTCACCAATCTGAACTACATCATCACTCATATCTATCGGGAAACAAACATGGTTGGTGATGGTTTGGAAAACTTGGGAGTTAATCAATACATGACCTGGTGTGAATACCTCCCTACTTCTCTTATTCCTTTCCATGTGAAAGTTTATAATATGATCCCATACTTTCGACTCTTGTAAACTTTATTTTAATAAATTTTGTGCTTTGGAGACTTAGTTCAAGGCGTCATCCTTTTTTTTAAAAAACATGCACCACCCCCATACTATCCTCATGATATTTAAAATGATGAGAAACCCCTTTATCTCTTATCTCTTGAGTGCACACAATGCCATGTTGATATTCCATATGGGATTCAACCCAAACCTCCTTTTTTACTTCAGGTTTCTTTATCTTTATTTTTACCTAAATGAGGTTATATATTATTCTTATGTTAATATTCTAAATTCTATTTGAATTCTCCAAAATCATGTATCAAGTTCCATTCATCATTCTCTTTCAGGGATATACTTGTTTTTAAGTGATTCCCTCCTCCATACTTCCTGATAAGCAAACCTATTTTGAGGGAACTTCTCAAATTCTTAACTGATTTCAAGTGAACTCTATCTTCTATTTTAATCCACCATTTTCATTATAAAATAAGTCTTTTATTATTAAAACATTCCTGGTTCACTTATGGTTTTGTATAAAGTATTGTTCCATTTTCTATTTTAAAGGCTCTATAGTATTTTCCTTAAAACCGCTCAAAAATGTTTTTATGCCAAAATTTCTTGAATAATTTTCTTACATATTGTCACTTATACTCGAGATAACTCACTATGATACATATATATTTTCCCTTATTAATTTCCATGTATAATTTATCTCCATTTTTTCATGGACACTTTTATGTTACGCCCATTTTTTATGCTTTGTGTCATGATTATAGTACCCAATTCTTTCCATGGGCAATCCTTATGTTTATGTAAGATTGATTATTTATGATTATTTATGTGGAAAAGATATTCATGAAAAGTTAATATGGGTGCATCCAAATAGTTCTCTAATGCATTGGGTAAAGTTAAGTCTCATGAGATGTTATGTGCGATGGTCTTGGCGGTTAGCCTTGGCTTATGATACTATGTGAAATGATATTGGTGGTTAGCCTTGCCTCATACTAAAGTCATGTTTTATATTTCTTCCACATTTCTATGACTTCATGTTTATATGATCTCATGTTTATATGTTATGATTCTATATGTTCCATGATTTTGTTATCATTATGTCATGCCTTTTAACCCATGTGTTAAAGCCTTATTCTTATGTATACTCCCTTACTAGGATATTTAGCTCATCCCTTTGTTTATTTGTTCCCTAGGGTACCCTATGAATATGTATGAGCACAATGGAAGTTAGGGGCTCTTTTTGAAGATTAAATAAAGAAGTGTTTTTTTGGTCCCATGTTTTAAGTTTTATGTACCCAGTCTTCAAAGATACTAGACTTCACAATCCTTGGCTTGTACTCTGATGTATAATTATGCTTGAAATCAAGTAATGTTATCTGTAAAAGGATAGGGATGCAGTAGTTGGTATCAAAGGATGGTCAAGTTATTTTTTGAGATTAGGAATAGAGAACCTTAATTAGAACCTTAAGGATGAGATGAATTATAAGAAAATAACCCTAAATTTTGGTAAGTATATAGTAGATGGTTTATCAAGAAAATATATCTCTGTCTGGATATAAATAGGTAGAGGCGACTCTGGCACAGATGTACCTAGGATTGAAAACTCCAAAAATGATTTTTGAGCCTGACCCGAGGTATCTTGGTATGTGACAACGAGCCATGATTCACTCTTGGTTTGACACTCCCGGGGGATATGATTTGGTAAATTCATGAGCTTAGTACAAACCATTATTATGGGAATAAAAAAATCCCATAAGAATATAAGTTAATAAATAGATCAAGGATAACCTAGATTTAAACCTAATTAATCACAAGTTATGATATACTTATCCTTTACAAGTTTGTCCTTTATGTTTAAAGTTTCCTTTTTATGCTCAATAGCGAAGTATTAAATCCCTCTAATTGTATTGTTTTTTCTTAGTTAATGGCGGGAAATCTAAGAACTCATGCCAACAATCAATGTGATAGGGAATGTGATGATTTCCCTAATGATATGCCTGATATGATGGGAATGGGTGCTCCAAACTTCATGAAAGTACTTTCTCAAGTGGCTCAAGTTAGGAATAGTAACTTAAATCATGTGGAACGCCCTCCTCCTCTAAAGAAAGAGAAAGTTTCCGTAGAATCCTTCATATGTCAAAGGCCTCCCATGTTTAGCGGATATTATGATCACATCCTCATGGAACAGTGGATTAAATCCATTGAAAAGATATTCTATGTCCCCTAATAATCTAGAGAAGAGAAATTTATACTGGTGGTCTATTATTTTGATGGGAAAGCTGATCAGTGGTGGACAGTGATCAAGAATATGAAGCCCCATGTGGTAATTGATTTCTTGGATTGAGAGGATGATTATCCACTAAATGAGGCTAATATTCATTGTTAATATATATAATATTAATGTGCTTTATTATTCATAAACACCATTTTAGTGCATTTTACACTTTGAACATCATTTCACATTATGATTGTAATTCCTTCTTAAAATGCACTATTATATGGTACATTCTTTAACATCATTTAAAGTACCCAATGATCTTTATTTTATTTTCATATTTAGTTTTTATTTTTATAATTATATTGGTAACAATTCATACTTGTGGAGTGTTGGATGATTCACATTTAAAGACCACCAAAATGGGATTTCATGCAAACAATTCTAGAGAAGGCATATTGGACACCATCCCACTGATGAGAATGTGGGGCCCAACATACAGGCACAATGAAGCCCAAATTTCATGGGATGATAAAAGAAATATATAGAAACAAATCATTATTTCTGATCTAGGGCTAATTCGGCCTCTATAGTGGTTATTAAGGCGGCCCAATTTGGAGATAATATTCTGGGCCAAATTCTGCGGCCCAGAAAACATCCTACCAATTTAATCATATCTCATCATCCACAACTCCAAATGGTCCCAAATTTTACAGAAGTTAGGAGAAATATGAGTATCCATTTTATTATTCTATGGACCACTCTAATTCGTTCATCTATAAGGTCTTATAGGCGCCTATGTTCGGTGGAAGCAAGTTGGGTGCAACTTCGGGTCAAGGGTGGAAAAGTTTCATGTCCCTTACTTTCCACCACCCTAGGCCTACCATACTCAAGTGGGATCCTTTTTAATGTTGGGATCTTGACCCAAGACTCTTGAAATTCCTATTTAAGGTAGTGGTGGTGGAGGATTTTATCATCTTTTGATCTTTCTTTCATTGTAATTTTATGTTTTGATTTTGTTGTCTAAATTTTTTCTTTCACATGTAAGTTGTTTTAATTCATCCTAGTTTCTTAATAAAAGTTTTATTCTACTATTATTCTGCTATTATCTATCTCACTTTGATATCGTTTCCTCAAGATGTGAATTTATTCACACCAAACCTTGTGAAATTATTCACACAACGGTGGAGTGATTATTTTCTTTTTATTGTTTTCTTTCCTTCTTCAATTCTTCCCTCGTGAGTCTACTTCCTGCTTCCATTGAAACCATAGCATCAATGGAGGGCTTAACAACTTATGGGTTGATCCAAGGGAGTATAAAGGGTCTGTATTGGATATTATTTATCACCCCATTAATTTATAATCACTTTTTTTAATTTATATTTTTATTTGCTGATTTTTAAACTCTATCGTCCTTGTTGAATTTAAGGCCACACACTTCAAGTGCTAATACAAACCTTTACCTTGAAGTGCTAAAAACTTTGATCCTTAAATTGTATAGGTGATTAGTATTAAAGTTTTTAGGTATTAAACCAGTAAGTGATGATGTTGTTTGATCTTCTTAAATTAACCCATCTCTAATATAATAAATTGAAATAGTTGAAAAAGAATTTCATCCAATCCACCCTGAGTGATAACCTTGGATTAACTCATTATTTTAAATTGAATTCACTTAAATATGTTAGTTATCCTTTAAGACCATCTAAAATCAACCCAATTTTTCCAATTCATAGCTAAAAACAGTCTATAGAATGTGTGTGTCTATATATTTATTCTTAGGTCTCTGAGGAATCGACAACCCAAGATACTCTACAAGGATCGTTCTACCTTCTCCTCTTGGGTAAATTTGAGCATGAATCAAATTTTGGTGCCGTTGTCAGGGACCCAAGTAAGTCATATCAAAACCCATTATATTCTCCCCCATTTTTTCTATTCTCAACCAAGATCTCTTATCTTGTCCCTTTCTCATTTTTTTCTTTAGCGCATGTCCACCTACACCCGCGATCAATCAAACCGTCTAGTTAGGGTGAAAAGTCCTAGGGTAGGGGAGTCAAGTGAACCTAGGTGATTTTTTACATTAGATCCTAATTATCTTGATATTCTAGAGACAAAAATTGAGCCCCTTTCAATGTAAGGTCTTCAAAGAAACCAACTCATAAACCCCGGTGGAAACCAAAATGGAAATCCAAATGAGGCAGCCCCAAAATTGGGAAATGTGGTCGATCAAACCATGAATGACTACCTCACACCTACCTGGACCAATTATACCTCATGCATTATAAAAAATTCTCTAGTAGATGCAAACTACATCTTTAAACCCCATGTCCTAAACCACCTTCCCACATTCCATGGAATGGAGTCTGAGATTCCTTACCTTCACATTAAGGAGTTCAATGACATTGTAGAAACCATGTGTCCCCCACATCAACTATAATCAGCTAAGTTTAGGCTATTTCTTTTTTCTTTACAGGATCAAGCTAAAAATTGGCTAAAAAAATTGAGACCATCATCCATCAACTCTTGATACCAACTACAAAGAGAATTCTACAAAAAATACTTTCCCCACCCCAAAACAATTACACCTAAAAAGAGTATCCAAAACTTTTTTGAAAAATAAGGAGAGTCATTCTATGAAACATAGAATAGGTTCGAAGACACTCTAAACATGGTTCCACACCATGGTTTTTATATTCCTGAACAAGTGAGAATTTTCTATGAAGTTTTGGGTCTTGGGAACAAATAATTCATTGACATGATGTGTAATGGAACCTTTAAAAACAAAGCCCCAAATGATGCTTACGAGTATCTAGAAATCCTTGTTGAACAAAACCAAACATGGGGAACTTCACCTTATTCTTAAAATCCACAATTAAATATTGTAATTCAAACACTTAGAGAAGAGGAAATCCTTAGGGCTAAACTCGTAGCACTCTCTAGGAAGGTTGAAGAGATAGAACTTAGGAAAGTCCATGAAATCCAAATTGTAGAACCTATTTTCACAATTTGTGACAAATATGACCATAATATAGACAACTACCCAACCATTCCATCCGTCAAGGATGTTCTTTTAGGAGGACCCCTAGCAGAAGTAAATTCTTTGAACTTTTAAAGCCTCAATACCAAAACAACTTCAACACAAGATATAATGACAACCCAGGCTTCTGCTAGAAAGATAACAAAAAACCTAGCCAATCACAAGGACAAAGTCCTTAACCCCATCAGAACTATCAAACCCATAACTAGTTCCAAACCCAAACTATCCAATGACAACAGCCACCGGTCCATTTTCAACAAACTATCCCACCTCCAAAATATCTCCCTGGGATAAACCTATCTTCTCAAGCACCAACCCAAACTGTTCCACAAAGCCTACTAAAAAAATGTGCAAACAAATGGAAAGAATGAACTCGGAAGTCTCTTCCCTTAAACAATAACTTCAAACCATCAAAACTGGAAAGGCACCCATGCCTACTCAGGTGGTACCATCCTCAAATTTAAGGGGAGAGTCATGCTGTAATCAAACAACTCATGAAAAACTAAAGGTTGTGACTGTTTTAAGAAGTGGGAAATCAATTGAGAAACCTGAACAATTAATTCAGAACCCATCCAAAGATTCAAACTTGGATGAAAATTCAAATGAACCCAATGATCAAACTGAAAAACACAATAACATTGTCAAAGAAACAACTCTTCAACAAAAAACCCCACAACCTGCACCATTTACTCAATGAATGAGGGGTAAAAGCGAGCCTGAATTGAGTGAAACATTGAGGGAAATCTTCTCACAAGTCAAGTTGAAAATTCCTCTTCTCGATGCAATCCAAACCATACCTGCCTACTCAATGTATCTTAAGGACCTGTGCATTTTTTAAAGAAAATTTTCACATAAAAACCAAGTCCTTTTGGTTGCTAATGTGAGTACCACCATTCAAGGGACCATTCCTCCTAAGTTAAAAGAACCTAGTTTCCCTTACATCAATGTTGAACTAGGAGAGATCAAAGTTGTCAAGGCCTTGTGTGACCTAGGTGCTAGTGTCAATCTCATCCCCTATGTTGTGTACTACTAGTTAGACCTAGAAGATATCCAACCCACATCTGTCACACTTCAACTTGCTGATTGTAGCATTAGGTTTCCAAAGGGGATTTTAAAGGATGTTCTGGTAAAGTTTGAAAACTTCATCTACCCTACTGACTTCATTGTCCTTGAAAACCATCCAAACTTTGGAAATAAGGAACAAACCCCAATCATCCTTGGTCATCCTTTCCTTGCAATAATCAACTCTGTTATCCAAGTTCAAAACGAGAACATGACCATCACCTTTGGAAACATGAGTCTAGACTTGAACATCTATTATTCAATCTCACAAATAGGTGATGATGAGGAAATTCATGAAGTAAACATGATAGGAAGTATTGATAATTAATACATAAAACATAAAGGAATATTTGATGGATGTTTAAGTTAGGATGAGATTGATTTCCTTTGTTCATATGAAGGAATTTTATCTCCCTGGATTGAATCATTTTTTAATTTCTCTTATGATGAATTCTTAGGTCCAACAATTAGTGAAACCTTTCAGGAAACCACGTTCATAGAGACCACTCTAACTTCCTTCCTTAAATCTGATCAAGACAATCTAGTAGCTGAACCATCTACATGTGGGGAATCAATCCAATCTGAAACTCTAGGAAATAAAATTGATCTGGATCCAATGTCCCAATCTTCTATTGAAATTCTGAACCAATCTGATATTGAATTGAAGGAAATTCCCACTTCACTCAAGTATGCCTTCCTAAGGGATAATCAAACGCATCCTATTGTCATTTATTCTTATCTTGAAGCCAATCATGAATGGATTCTTCTATATGTCCTTAGGAAACATAATAAAGCCATTGGTTGGACCATGTATGATATTTCTGGGATTATCTCACTTATTGGGACTCATAGGATTGTTCTAGAATCTGATTCAAAGCCATGTCATCAACCTCAACGGCGACTCAATCCTAATCTCATGGAGGTAGTAAGGAAGGAACTTCTAAAATTATTAAAAGTTGGTATCATCTATCCCATTGCTGAGAGTGAGTGGGTGAGCCCAATCCAAGTGGTTCCCAAGAAGGCAGGAATCATAATGACAACCAATAAGGATAGAGAGATTCTTCCAACTAGGGTGAGTAGTGGTTAGAGAGTCTGAATCAACTATAGGAAGCTAAACTCATTTACCAAGAAGGACTATTTCCCCTTACCATTCATTGACCAAGTCCTTGAGATAGTGGCAGGTCATGTCTTCTACTGTTTCTTAGATGGGTACTCGGGGTACAATCAGATTGAGGTATCCCTAGAGGAACAAGGGAAGACTACATTCACTTGTCCATTCAACACCTTTTCCTTCAAAAGCATTCCCTTAGGGTTATGAAATTCCCCTGAAACCTTCCAGCGGTGCATGATGGGAATCTTCTTATACATGGTAGGGGATTTTCTTGAGGTCTTCATGGATGACTTCTCTATGTTTGGGGATAAATTTGAGAGATGTTTGAGGAATGTGGAGAGAGTCTTGTAAAGATATAGAGAAAAGAATCTAGTCTTAAATTGGGGAAAATGCCATTTCATGGTTAAAGAGGGACTAGTTCTAGTCCATTTGGTCTCAGGTAGGGGGATTGGAGTTGATAAAGCCAGGGTTGACATCATTAGTCACCTTCTATCACCCAAAACTATCAAGGATGTGAGGTCTTTCTTAGGACATGCTCGTTTATATAATATATTCATCAAGGACTTTAGTTCAATCTCCTACCCCCTTTGTGCTCTCCTAGTAAAGGATGCTCCATTTGTTTGGAAAAAAATTTGTGAGGGTTCATTCTCAACCCTCAAATCCTCTCTCACCTCTCCTCCCATTATGAAATCTACAAATTGGAACCTTCCTTTTGAACTTATATGTGATTATAGTGACTTTTCTATAGGAGTTGTGTTAGAAAAAAGTTTTAATAAAACTTCTTATGATGTTGCTTATGCAAGAAAATCCTTAAATGATACCCAAATCAACTACACCACTACTAAAAAGGAGTTACTTTCTATTTTGTTTTCTTTAGAGAAGTTTAGGTCCTACCTCTTAGGATCCCCCATCACTGTGTTCACTGACCATTCTACACTAAAATACATCTTCCAAAAACAAGATGCTAAGGCAAGACTGATTAGGTGGGTCCTTCTCTTACAAGAATTTGACCTCACAATCAAGGACAAAAAGGGTGTTGAAAATTTTTTAGCTGATTGCCTCTCTGGGATGGAATTTAAAGACAACTCAAATAACCTTTCTGTGTTTTATTCATTCCCTGATGAACATCTATACTCTGTGAGTAACTGCCCTTGGTATGCCGACATAGCCAACTTCTTAGTTACAGGAGTCATTCCAAAATTATTAGAAACTCAAGCTTGAAAGAAATTCCTTTCTAATGTTAGGCACTATGTGTTTGATGATCCATACCTCTATAAGTTCTGCCCTGACCAAGTCATTAGGAGGTGTGTCCCAGAATCTGAACAAGAGTCCATCCTTAAATTTTGTCATAGTGAGGCATGTGGAGGTCACCTTTCCTCTAAGAAAACTTCTTCTAAGGTTCTTCAGTGTGGTATCTTCTGGCCCACCCTTTCAAGGGAATCCTACACATTTTTTCAAAGCTTTCCTAGGTTTCAACAAGTAGGGTCCATCACAAAAAGGAATCAAATTCTACTCACTCCCATCTTAGTGGTTGAAATCTTTGACTGTTGGGGAATTGATTTAATGGGTCCCTTACCAAACTCTATGGGATATATTTAAATTATTTTAGCTGTTGATTATGTCTCCAAATGGGTTGAGTCCATTCCTACAAAATCCAATGATCATCAAACTGTAATTAGATTTCTCAAGGAAAACATCTTCTCTAGATTTTGAATTCCAAGGGCTATCATTAGTGATCTTGGAAATCATTTTTTCAATAGTCTATTCTCATCACTCATGGAAAAATATGGAATTTATCACAAAGTGTACACTACTTAGAACCCACAGACCAATGTTCAAGCTGAGTTAGCTAATCGAGAAATTAAACAAATTCTTGAGAAAACTGTTAATCCATCCAGGAAATATTGATCAAACAAACTCTTAGATGCTCTTTGGGTCTATCGAACCGCATATAAAACTATTTTAGGAATGCCCCCATGTAGGTTGGTTTATGGTAAAGCATTCCATTTGCTAGTGGAGATTGAACATAAGGCCTTTTGGGAAATTAAGAAAATGAATTATGACCTCTCATTGGCCGAAACAAAAATGAAATTAGATCTCAATGAACTTGAGGAACTTAGGATAGAGGCTTATGAAAATTTAAGTATCAATAAAGATAAAGTAAAAGACTACCAATCTCAAAATCTTAAAATCAAACACATTATACCGGGTAAACCTATTCTTTTTTATAGTTCTAAACTTCATTTACACCCAATAAAGTTGAGGTCTAGATGGTTAAGTCCATACATAGTGCATAAGGTGTACCCCCATGGGGCTGTAGAAATTCAAGATCCTACCAATGGTCAAACCTTTAAATTTAATGGTCATAGAGTCAAACCATTAATTGAACCATTCTAAAAAAATGAAGTTGATGAAAACTTGTGTGAACCAACCTTAGATGAGAAAAATACTTAAATAATTAAGGTTCTAAGTCGAGCTAGCGATATTAAACCAAATCATTGCACGGGAGGTAACCTGTGGTTTTCATCTTTGAGAATCATCTTTTTTTTAAATAGGATTAATGAATCATTTTGATATTTAAAAAAAATAGATGGTTGACATTTTCTTCTATTATGAGTATAGATGGGTACGAAAGGGGAGCGCCATATTCATCAGTGTCACGTGGTGTGATCCTTGAGTAATACCTTACCCAGAAATTTAAAAAGAAGACAATGTATCATCGGTTTATTTTATTTTATTTTTATGTGTTTTTAGGTTAAAATAAAAATACAAAAAAATAAATATAATATAATAAAAAAAAAGTGACACATCGTAGGTCGTGGGTCAAACCCCATCACAACCGGCGATGTCACGGGTAATCGAACCTGGGACCGAAGGGAGATAGGGGCACGCACTTACCGCTGACCAATGACTTATTGTGCTTCCTTGTTCTATAATTTTTATATATATACTTATATTTTACTTTTTTTTATAAATATATATATATATATATATATTGTTTTGTTTTGTTTTTTTATTCTTTCCTTTTTACACTAGAGAACTCTGCAAGTGACATTGATATCAAAGGACTAAATTGGAGTAGAAAGAACTTTAACTTCAACCACCAGGTGAATTCATTCCATGATCTTCATATTTCAATTCCCTTTTTGAACTTCCCTTATTTTCCTCTACTCCTTCTAATTTTTTTTCTTCAAACACTAGGGACAGTGTTATTTTAAGTTGGGGGGAGATGAAATAATTTTTTTTCTTTTGTGTGGAAAAAAATGATTTGAAAAAAAATGTGTGTAAATGGAAGGAAAATTTACTTTAACTTTGAACATGATAATACACATTGAAAACTTTGAAACTAAATATCAAATAATTTAGCATGCCCTGATTCTGATTTTAATCCATGTATATTTCATGAGCATAGATTTTGGAAAGTGTGGCTGTCCAATGTGATATTTCATCATTTATATTTTCATCCAAATAAAAAAAAGATCACAATGCACGTCCTTTGGATAGTGAGGTATTAGTTTGAGTTCATGGGGTCCCCCAAATAAATAGTATAGGTTTGGAAAACATTTTAGTTTTAATATGAGTATTCAAAAAAATCAAAATAAAAAAAAATAAAAATAAAAAATTTGCACATAGAGCAATCAAATGACCTAATGCGTGGCTTTCGACACTTGGGGATCATGACACCATAGTTTCCTAGCCCATAGTTAGTAATTTTATCTCTATTTGTGGTAATTTTACTTTGTTTTTTACTGAGTTAACTCGAGATGATGCCCGAGTATGTAGGCTTCACTTGGTTCCCTAAGGTCTTTGAGCTTGGGAGTCATCGGAAAAGTCTCACTACAGGGGTTGACTCTTTTGATTGAAATTTCAATTACCCTGGAAAATTTGAAAAAACAAACAAAAACCAAAAAAATAAAATAAAAAAATTTGAATGATCATCTTAATATTGAAATGTGATTCCACCTAGCGCTTCCATCATTTCCCTCTTGAATAAAGATGAACCCCCATGTCTAATGTGATGCACAACACGTCATCATTTTTAATTAATATTGGATGAAATATGGTGATGAATTTGAACAAATAAATGGGCTTGGGATTAATATCTTCTTATGAAACTATCATGTATTAAAATATTTTGATGGGTTTCATGATTTTTTGGTATAAGGGTTTTTGGTGATCATTGTGTATTAAAATGTTTTTGGAAAAGGGAATTCGAATTTCATATTATTAAGATATATTTTTCTCAGGACTAGAAAAACTCAAGTTGGGGGTGTGATTATCCAATTAATGGGGCTAATATTCATTTTTAATATATATAATATTAATGTGATTTATTATTTATAAACACTATTTTAGTACATTTTACACTTTGAACATCATTTTACATTATGATTGTAATTCCTTTTTAAAATGCACTATTATATGGTACATTTTTAACATCATTTAAAGTACCCAATGATCTTGATTTTATTTTCATATTTAATTTTAAGGTTTCTAATTATATTGGGAACAATTCATACTTGTGTAGTGTTGGAAGATTCACATTGGAAGACCACCAAAATGGGATTTCATGCAAACAATTCTGGAGAAGGCAGATTGGACACCATCCCACTGATGAGAATGTGGGGTCCAAAATATGGGCCCAATGAAGCCCAAATTTTGTGAGATACTTGAAGCCATATAGAGAAACAAATAATTATTGAGAATCCAGTGCTAATTCGGCCTCCATGGTGGTTATTAAGGCATCCCAATTTGAAGATAAAATTCTGGGCAAGATTCGGTGGCCCATAAAATAGCCTACCAATTTAATCATATCTCCGCATACACAACTCCAAATGGGCCCAAATTTTACGGACAGTTAGGAGACATCCGTGGATCCATTTTATTTTTCTATGGACCACTCTAATTAGGTCATATAAAAGGTCTTTCAGGCGCCTCTGTTTGATGGAAGCAAGCTGGATGCAACTTCGGGTCAAGGGTGGAAAAGTCTCATCCCCCTTACATTCCACCACCCTAGACCTACCATACTCAAGTGGGATCCTTTGTACTATTGGGAACTAGACCCAAGACTCTTGAAATTCATATTTAAGGCATTTGTGGTGGAGTATTTTATCATATTTTAATATTTCTTTCATTGTAATGTTATGTTGTGATTTTATTGTCTCAAGTTTGTCTTTCACATGTAAGTTGTTTTAATTATTCCTAGTTTCTGAATAAAAGTTCTTATTATACTATTATTTTGTTCTTATCTATCTCACTTTGATATCTTTTCCTCAAGTTATAAATTTATTCACACCAAACCTTGTGAAATTATTCACACAATGGTAAAGTGATCATTTTCTTTTTATTTTTTTCTTTCCTTCTTCAATTCCTCCCTCATGAGTCTACTTTCCGCTTCCATCGTCCTTGTTGAATTTAAGGCCACACACTTCAAGTGATAATACAAACATTTACCTTGAAGTTCTCAAAACTTTGATCCTTCAAGTTCATAGGTGATTATTATTAAAGTTTTTAGGTATTAAACCAGTAAGTGAGTATGTTGTTTGATCTTCTTAAATTAACCCATCTCAAATATAAGAAATTGAAATAGTTGAAAAAGAATTTCATCCAATCCACCCTGAGCGATAACCTAGGATCAACTCATTCTTTTAAATTGAATTCACTTAAATATGTTAGTTATCCTTTAAACCCATCTAAAATCAACCCAAGTTTGCCACTTCATAGCCAAAAACAGTCCATAGAATGTGTGTCTATTGATTTCTTCTTAGGTTTCTGAGGAATCGACAACCCAAGCTACTCTACAAGGACCGTTCTACCTTCTTCTCTTGGGTAAATTTTAGCGTGAATCAGAGGAATTAAAGAGGATGTTTTTCAATAAATATTTTACTCAAACCCTCCATTTCAAGATGGAAAGATATTTCCTCATACTCAAGAATAAGGAAGATGATTCCATCAGGGCGTATGAAGAAAAATTTACAAGGCTTGCAAGGTATACCTCTGTCTTTGTCATGAACACTGAAAACAAGGTGGATCACTTATTTAATGAGTTAAAGCCAAGTCTATAAAAGGTTTTGGTGATTCGAGACTTTGATAGTTAACATTATATTTTCTATTGTTCCCTTAAGGTTGAAATGGAGATTAGAGACTCTCAGTGGTCTCATGGGCCTAGTGAAAAGAAGAGAAAATGGAGAAAAAAAATGGGTGGTTCAACAAATAAATCCCATGATGGAAAGAAGCCTGACTATCCCACTTGTAAAATTTTTGGTAAGAAGCATATTGGGATCTATCTAAAGGTAACCAAGAATTTCTTTAAATGTGAAAAGTTGGGACATATGGCCAAGAACTGCTGACAGGATATGAAGAATCCTCTTGATGTGGAAGAAGAAAGGAAATCTTTGATCAACACTCAGCCTATAGTGCAGCGTTACAAATGCACAAAGCATAAGAATTATGCAAACAATTTCCCTAAGCCAAGGGTTTTTGGAGTCAATCAACAACAACTTCCAAGGCAACAAGTAAGATCTTATTCCATCACTACTGCTAAGGTGGAGCCAGACAATGATGTGGTGACAGGTATGCTAGTTATTCATTAGAGAATAGAAAACGTACTATTTGATTCTAGTTCTACACATTCTTTCATATCTTTCAAGTTTAATATAACTATTCAAACACCACCTTAAATTTTGGAGGATAAGTTATCTATGAGAACAACAAATGGGGAAATTATTGAATTCGTGGTTTATAACTCCTTCCCGATTAACGTTTCTGGATATAAACTCCAAGTAAATCTTGTCATACTTCCTTTAGTAGAGTTAGATGTTATCTTTGGAATGGATTGTCTATCTTTATACAAATCCAACATCAACTATTGGTAAAGTTAGATCACTCTTCACATCCTGAAGCATCCTCTAATTCTTTACAAGTGTAAAGAGGAAGGTGAATATTCTTTATAATTATTGCCTAAAGTGTGGATATTAATTCCTTATGAGCAATAATTTCTAGCTCAAATGATTGAGAAAAAGGATAGAATCATGCTTGAGGACATGCCCATCATGGGGGATTACACTGATGTATTCCCTGAAGAGTTTCCTTGTCTTCCTCTTGATCGAGAGGTTGAGTACTCAATTGAACTTATTCATGTATCTCTACCTATATCACAGAAACCTTATAGAATGGCCACCGTAGAGCTTGAAGAGCTGAAGAAGTAGTTACATGAGAATCTAGAGAAGGGTTTTATAAGCCCGAGTGCTTCACATTAGGGTGATCCAGTCCTCTTCATCAAGAAGAAGGATGGTTCAATGCACCTCTGCATTGATTACCATGAGCTCAATAAAATCATGATAAAGAATAAGTATCCCTTTCCATTGATAGATGACTTGTTCAATCAGCTTCGTGGGGCTAGTTATTTCTCTAAGGTAGACCTTCGGTCGGGTTATCACCAATTAAAGGTGAGTAAGGAAGATATTTCCAAGACTAACTTTCAAATGAGGTATGGACACTATGAGTTCATATTGATGACCTTCAGCCTCACTGATGCTCCAGAAATTTTCATGTATTTGATGAATATAGTCTTTATAGATTACCCCGACAAATTTTTGGTAGTCTTTATTGATGATATTTTGATATACTTCAAGAGAAAGGAGGAACATGAGGAGCATTTGAATATTGCGTTAAAGAATTTGTGAAGGGAGAAGATATATGAAAAGTATATTAAATGTGAGTTCTAGGTGGAGGAAGTATCCTTCTTGGGGAATTTTATCACCAGAAAAGGGATATCTATGGACCCTTCCAAGATAAAGGTGATTAAAGCATGGCCCAGGACAACATCTGTAACAGAGATCTGTAGCTTTTTGGGTCTAGCTGGGTATTATCAATGATTTTTGAAAAAAAATATTGATTTTCAAACCCAATGACCAAGCTGACACATAATGGAGTAAAGTTTTTCTGGACTCAGGAATGTGAATATTATTTCAAGGAGTTGAAAAAGAGGTTTATCACTACACCGATATTCACACTCCCAACAAGTGGAGAACTATTTTTGGTGTATGTTGATGCTTAAAATAAGGGATTAGTATGTGTGCAAATTCAAAATAATAAATTGATAGCCTACCCCTCAAGGCATCTGAAAATCCATGAGAAAAACTATCTTACGCATGATCTGGAGTTGGCGGCGATGATCTTTGCATTGAAAATCTAGCGGCGTTATCTCTATGGGGAGAAGTGTGAGATATATAATGATCACAAGAGTCTCAAATATATATTCACAAAAAAAGAGATTAATATATGCCAGTGAAGATGGATAGATCTCATCAAGGATTATGACTGCTCAATCCACTACCATTCTAGTAAGGCAGATAAGGTGGTGGATGCTCTAAGTAGAAAGGATCATATATCTTTATCAATTATGAGAATTGAAAAGGGTCTGATCTTCTTAAATTTTCAGAGGATGGAAATGGGAATCATTAAGGGAGGAACATCATTGATCCTTTCTCAAATGATTTCTCAAATATCCCTCATGGAGAAAATAAAGAATTCTCAAAGAAAAGATGTGGAAATTATGAAAAGGGTGGAAGCTATCAGAAATGGGAAATCCTCAGAGTTCAAGATTGATTAGGAAGGATTTGTAAGATTTGGGTCATCATTATTTGTACCATCTGATCCATAGATAAAGAAGTATCTTCTGAATGACGCACATATCTCAACCTTCTCAATCCACCCAGGAAGCACAAAGATATATCGAGATCTCTGAGAAAACCTTTGGTGGTATAATATGAAAAGATAAATTGTTGAGTATACATCAAAGTGCCTTGTATTTAAAAAAGTAAAGGCTGAGAGGAAAATATATAAGGGGATGATGCAACCACTACCCATACCAACATGGAAGTGGGAAAACATCACTATGGACTTTGTCACTATAATTCCAAATACATCTAGAGGAAACAGTGTTATATGGGTTGTTGTGGATCGTCTTATGAATATAGATCACTTTATCACAATTCGAGAGGCCTTATAATTAGATCAACTTGCACAGATATACATTAAATAAGTGTTAATGATGCATGGAGTATCGCTATCTATTGTATTCAACTGTGATCCTAGATTCACCTCGATGTTCTAGAAATGTCTCCAACATTCTCTAAGCACTGAATTGAACTTCAGTATGTCCTACCATCCTTAAACTGATGGTCAATCTGATTGAACTATTCAGACACTAGAAGACATGTTGAGAGCATGTTATATGGAATTCAAAGGAGGATGGGACCAACATATTCCACTAGTTGAATTCTCTTATAATAACAGATTCCACTCGAGCATCTGTTGTCGCTGTCATCACTGCCTACCCTAGCTCCGCTGATTCTGGACCCTACTGATGTTGTGGGTATTCCATTTTTTAACATTATTATGAATTCATAATATATAGATAGATTTTCGTTCAATTTATTTCATGTAATGAATGGATTAGAATTCAATAGATGGATCCTCATCCCTATCTATTATGGAGGGTTAATATTTATATTCTTCTCACATTCAATGTTCGTCTCTGATTTTGATGTTTGTATATGATCATAATTCATTAAATATATTCTCCATTGTAATAAACTCATTTAACCTCTATGTTATGGATACAACTTCAACCATGAACAAGAAATCATTTTTCAAACATCTTTTCTTAGATATGGATTTCATCTAGACCTTTTTTAGGATGGTCATAGTTGCAATTGTAATAGATTTATCCTTCTTTGAGGGACCTTATATTATTAACAAGGTAAATATTCCTCTCTAGAATAATTAAGACTTTATCTTGATAATCTCCCCACTCGTATTAAAATTCTTCTATTCTCTAATCAATTTGGAATGTGTTTGGTTTTTTTATATGCCAAAAAATCCATTGTCCAGATGTAGATCATATTTTGAAGGTGGTGCCCCCTTTGACTATATAGGAATCATACTCCCTGATCCCTCCCTCTACTACACATCCACCTTTAATACTCAACATCATTGATTCATGTCCTTCTTCTCTCTTAGATCTAGATTCTCTTATTAAACTGTAATTCCCCTATTCTTAGGATCTATTTCCCTTGATTTAGCCAAATTTCATTTGATACTTACCTTTTTTATGGTAGTAATCTAATTCCTGTATTTATATATATAATTCAACTAACCATGTTCATTAGGTCCCACCCTCTTGTGTGTATCCTCCATTTTACTTAGATTATTCTCATGATCAGATTGTGCAGTCAGTCAAATCACCCAACACATTAGCCTTCATGAGTCTATTATAGACAATCACCCTTAACTTCTCAATAAATGAAATAAGAAGAAGAAAACTAAATCTTTTTTCTATAATCCATGATTTATTATCACTGAATCAATGTATAATTACAAAATAAATGTTGATACCTGACATAATTGTGTTTCAAGAACCCAGGACTTTACTATGTCATCTTGATGACCTCTACATTGATATGGAATTATAATGGGATTTTATACCCATTAAATATTAAATACAAATTTAATGTAATTGGGAGTAATGTCATTTTGGAACATAAATTAATGTATCCCATCAATTAATATTGATTATTTGGGGTTTTTCTCAAAAGCGTCATATATATAATAACTTACATGCTTATCTATATATATAACTGACATTGTACTTTCAATTTCCAAAATATGTATATATATTTATATCACATTGTGATTATTATTCTGTTTAAAATAATTTTTTAATTTTCTTTGAATATAATTCACATTAATAGGTTATAATAGTTTCCCAATATAATGAGAACATAGATATTCTGTAAATATATTCTTAAATCAATATATCATATAGTCTAGATACATCTATCTTACATGACATAGATGATGTTTAACTATTAGGTGATAGAGTCCCATATGAAATTGATAGATCTTCTCATAAAGTTCACACTTAGGGATCTCTAAGAAGAATGGTCCCAAGGAAAGACCCACTAATAGGAATTCCACATGTTTTATGTTTCATTTCATATTAATATATAAATAATAATAATTTCCCTAAAACTAGATTTTTTTTGTTTGTATTGTAGCTTTATATTTTATAGAATTTTGGTTATTTTTTATTCATGTATCTTTTATAAAGTTATACTCTTGGGATTTATGTATTTTTGGAAATTTATAAGTGCCTCTTTTAAAATGATTCAAGTGTTTTGAAATGTTACTTAAAAATTTATATGTGTTCAACATACACTTTTTTGTTTTAAATAGATTTAAAATGATTTAAACACTTGGCTTGGACTTAGGTTACATGCCAACTATTTGTTAACTCACCCAGTTGGATTTCACAAAGGGATGTGAACGTTTTGAAAGTGTATTTAATGCTAGTTTCATTTTAACAAGGGATTTGTGAAGTTTTAAATGAAAATTTGTAAAATATATAGGTTTTTTGTTAATTTTAAAGTATTAAGACTTTTGGGTCATGAAGTTTCCTTTAATTCATTAAACAAGGAGTTGTGGTTTTGTGAGAGAGTGCTTGGAATTTATTGGTTTATTTTAAAAAGGGTGTGTTATTTTAAAGAGGAATTTGTGTAAATGGTTGGTTTTTTTAATGGGATTTCAAATGTGATTTTATAAATACTTTTCAAAGGACTTATAAAATATAGTTTTTTCATAATATTTTAATTTTAGATTTTTATTGAATTAGGAAAACCAATACATTATATAGGGAGGAAAAGTAGATTAATAATAACACCATGGAAAGGGAATGTCACTAACTCTATCCAACCCATAGGATATTCATCATGGCCTCACTCCCACAAGAGGTGAATTAATGTTTAACCCCATTGAAACTCCTAAACCTACTTTGTATCCAAAATATCCTACATTGTTTAAATTAGGGTGATCTTTGTTTGATATTTTTATTTAGGTATTTTCTCTCATAGGGATGCAACGATTGATTATTAATATGAAATGATTGATGCTTATTCATGGATGTTAAAATGGTCTATTTATTATGAGGTAATTAGAGTTGGCATGTGATTTACTAATTATATTATATTTATTCGTTTGATGATCATTGTCTTGTTGTTTCTCACTTCCACTTATTTGGATGCATATGAACCTTATGAATTAAGAAATGGGTCTAGATTTATACTACACTAGTTAGATTACACACTAGAAAGTTTCCCCTAGTTGTATGGTTTTCTTAGTCTATATGAGTGTCCCTAATGAGGAATTTATGGGTAACTTAGGTGGATTTTCTATTTTTTAGGATTCAACATAGGACGACTATTGGCCTCATGGTAGTGTGAGTACAAAATGAAGGAATAATTGAATTCCCTTTATGATCTTGATACATTACAGATAATAGAATTATAATTGGGAAAGATGGATCTGTAGAACAATTAGATTTATCATCTAATGTAGAAAGTGGATGATATGAAATAGTGAAAGGTGTATCTAGTTGTAAATGTATTTCAATAATTATAATTATTAGATTTCAGTTAGATTTTATCTCCTGTTGTAAAGCATATAATAATTCAAATGGTTCTCAGCTTGGTTTCCATTGAAGGTTTATTTCTAGAACAAATGGATGTCATGATTATATTCCTTCATATAGATTCTGAGGATGATATCTATATAGATCAACTATAAGGTTTCATGCTAAATGGAATAGAAGGTTTGGTTCCAGTATCAAATGGAGTTTTTGTGGGCTTAAGTAGGCACCAAGACAGTGTAACTAGAATTTCAATGCTTTTATAGTAGAATTAATGTTTATGCAATGTAATGTAAATAATTGATACTATATGAAGGTATATTATGATGGGTTTTCTTCATTTTACTTATTTATGTGGATGAATTTCTCTTAGTTGAACCAATGAAGGAAAGGTTGTAAGAGCTGAATAGTGATAAATCTTGAAGATCCCAAATGAAGGACCTTGGTTCTAGAAAGTGGATATTCGAGATAAATATTGAAATAGACTTAAAGTATATAACTTTTTTTAGCCTTGGTTAATTTTTATATCAATATTTTGTGTATTTATTTTGTTAAATAATAATGTTACTAAATCAATTGGGATGGATATGAATAAATAATGGATGGATGCCAACCTTATGACAAAAGAGTATGAAGATGGAGTTAAAGAGTTCATTAAGATTGAAAAAGATCGTGCATATGACCCTTATCAAATTTTTGTATGTGTTTATGCTATTTTTATTTAAGAAAAAATAGTCCACATGATTTGGATGAATACTTGATCTATCATATAATAGATCGAAGTTATAAATTTTGGAATAAACATGAGGAAAAATCAAATGTAGCTAGTGGTTGGGATATCACTACGTTTTATGGATCATCTGATATGATTACAAGTGTAGATAATGAAGAATATTGTATAGAGTATGTGATTAAAAATGTGAATTATGATGAAGATAGTATTGATTAAATGATAAGGATAGTTGAATATGAACTTTGTGATTTCCCAAAATTGTTTCATAAGTTAAAGAGTTGTGAAAAAACATTATTTTTTGTTGGTTTCACTAAATATACAGCATTGTCAGCCATACTGAAGCTGTTTAATTTAAAATAATAAAATAGATGAAGTCATTAAAGTTTTATATAACCACTTGTTCTCTTGAATTACATGCTTCCATAAGATAATGAGCGCCTAATCTAAACATATGATGCCAAACGAATGCTAAGCTCAATGGGTATGACCTCTGAAAGAATACACGCCTACCCAAATTATTTTATATTATTTCTCAAGGACTAAAAATCACTTATAGAATTCCCAAATTGTGGTGCATCTCGATACAAGAAAGATAAATCTAGTCCTAAAAAAGTTATATGGTACTTTCCAATCTTTCCAAGGTTTAGGCATCTATATAAAAGTGAGGAGACTACAGGGCAATTGATGTGGCATGAAAATACAAGAATTAAAGATGGGAAACTACACCACCTGATAGACTCTTCTTAGTAGAATAAAATTAATCATGAGTGTCCTAAATTTGGAAATAAGTCGAGAGACCTTCATCTTGCATTATCTACAGATGGATTGAATCCTTTTAGTTTTCAAAGTAGCACTCACATTACAAGGTCAGTTATGTCAGTAAATTATAACTTGGCATAGTGGTTATGCATGAAACAAAAATACATCTTGTTATCTATGATTATATTAGGACCAAAACAATAGGGTAATGGTATTGATGTTTATTTGGCTCCATTGATCGAAGATTTGAAATTATTGTGTGATTCGGGTGTTATATTGTATGATTCTTACATAAATGAAGATTTCACATTGAGAGTCATGTTGTATGGGATGATAAATTACTTTCCTACTTATGGAATTTTTTCAAGATATATAATTAAAGGAACTCAATGGTGTTCTATTTGAAAACAAGGTTCACAGTCAATTAGGTTGAAACATTCATTGAAAATCATGTTTCTAGGACATCGTAGATTTCTACCTCGATGACATAAGTACCAATATTGGATGACATCATTCAATGGAAGTTTAGAAGAACGAACAACATTATCTCTACTAATAGGTGATCAACTGTTTGATAAAGTAAAAGATGTGGACACTGCTTTTGGTAAACCATTTTCGAAAAACCATATGAAATCCTTTTGGAAAAAGAGATAGGTTTTTTTAATTACCATACTAGAATTGTTTGTATGTCAGAAATTTTCTTGATGTTTTGCATTTTGAAAAAAAATTACGTGATAGTGTCATCATCATGTTGCTAAATGCATCAGGAAAAATAAAGGATAGAATTAAGGCTAAGTTGGACATGGTTTCCATGGTGATACAAGAAGAGTTAGCACTAGTGAAGGGTGAAAAATGAAGTTTTATTTCTCCAGCTGATTACACTCTTTCCAGGTAAAAGAAATATTAGTTATGAAACTTCTGGAATGACGTAACAGTTCTAGAGGGGTATTTATTGAATATCAATAACCTCATATCAATGACTGATTTAAAGTTAAAGGTTTTAAAATCACATGACTATCATTTTTTGATACAAGATCTAATGCCTATAGATTTACATTTCATTTTTCCCAAGAATTTTTGTCATACATTAACCAATCTCAATTTCTTCTTTAAAGATATATGCAGAAAAGTTATAGACCAAACAAAATTGCTGACTATGGAAAGAGAAATTGTCATCATATCATGTGAATTGAAAATGTTATTCCCGCCAACATTATTTGATATGATGGTTCATTTTATTGTTCACTTGGTGGGGTAGATTCGACTATGTGGTCATGTACACTATATATGGATGTACTCCATTGAACGATATATAAAGATTTTGAAAGCTTATTTTAAAAATTGAAGTCGGTTAGAGGGTTGTATTGAGGAGTAATATATTTGTGAGGAATCCATTTAATTCTATACCAAACACATGTTTAGTGTGGAAAGAATTGGTTTATTGAAATCTTGTCACACTCGGTGGCATGTGGGTGAAGGAATTTGTGGAGGATATATTGTAAAAATCAATATTACAGATCGGGAGCAGTCCCACCTTTATGTTTTTAATAAAGGTTTAGAGGTTTTCCCATATTTTGAAACCCACAAATAAATTATTAGGCATTTGAATCCATCAAGGGATGAAATATACATATCAAATACACATAATAAATAGTTTATATGATGGTTTTGGGACCATATTTTTAAAGAGTCAGATGAAAATTCAGATTCAATTTCAGAATGACTTCGATGGATAGCTGGAGGACCAAGTGTGTATGTATTATCTTATAATGGTTATGTAATTAATGGTTATATTTTCTATACAAATGAGTGTAATGAAGACAATACCATTCAAAATAGTGTAGTTATACTTGTGGCTTAAGTGATGCATGTTTCTTGTACTAAGGATAGAAATCCAATTTACACGAATATTTCATACTTTGGCATCATCAAAAAAATATGGGATTCAGATTATATAATATTCAAAGTACTGATTTTTCAATGTAAGTGGATTGATAACAGGACTGTTATTAAAATAGATGAATTGGGATTCATGAAATTTGATTTCAGTAAGGAAGGGTACAAAGAAAAACCATTTATAATGGCATCATAGGTAGTACACGTATTTTATGTTCCAGATCTTGAAAACCAAAAGTGGTCAATTGTTCTGTTATCGACCAAAACCACTGAAGGGTCAGATGAAAATTCAAATAAGGATGACCCTTTCGTTGGAATGTCACAACCATTTTGTAGCAGTCCCAATGTTGATATCTTTTTGTATGTCATAAGAGGCTACAATGAAGGGATTTGGATAGTCGATAGAAGGGTAAAATTCTTTTATCCTTTAAAAAATAGAGTTTGGTAATAAAGTTATATATTTTTTGTAATATACATCATGTTACCTCATTTTATTATCCATTTTTTGCTACATTTATGTACTCTAAATTAAATGTTAAACCACTTATGCAGATAATGAATTATGTATGTGTCGGTTCTCCCAATCCTGAGAAACAACAGGTCTCTCAACCTATTGTTGCTCGTAGTGTAGAGGAATAATGTCCATCTACATGTGTTGGTGCTCCCAATCCCGAGGCACAATATGTCTCTCAACCTGCTGCTACTCACAGTGAAGAGGTATAATGACCATCTACACATGACGATGCTACCTCTCCATAGGAACATATTGATGATGTTTATTTTGGGGAAATGGTAGGCGATGAAGGACCGAAAATGCATAAAAAATAGTAGCACTGTAGTTTGATGGTGTAAGAAAAAATCATTAAGGAAAAATTCGAAGGCATCAAATATGAGGTCGGATGGAATGTGTGGGCACATCATGTTAATCCCAATAAGGCCATGTTCAGTAGTTACATTGGAATCATCACTTAGAAATGCATGTCGATTGATGTAGATTCATGGCACCATGTTATGCTCGAGCTAAAGACACTGATGTGGGAAGATATTATGGTAACATTATGACATCATTTATTTATTTTAATAAAAATAAAATAATGAAACATTGACTTACACTTCATAATCCATTATAGAGTGCATTTATAGAAGATGAATCCCACAAGAAATATGTATTAATGTTTTCTCGAAGGATTCATAGATAATTTCACACAATTATAACAAGAAATTATCTTAAAGATGTTGAAGGGAAAATAAACCCACACCCACCACTTATCTATGCACACCTAATGACCTAAGAAGTGTGGGATGCATTTATTGGTCATCGTGTTGATGTGTCTTTTTAGGTAAATTGTTTCTAGTAATACATTGTTTGACGATACATGTATTCATCACATTGATTGAAAATTATTTACTTATGAAAAAACAACTGAGTGCTGGAAATAAGGAATGAGCACCAAAACTAGTGTACCCCTACCATAAAGTAAGGATGGGGTATTCTTCACTTGTAAAAAAATTGATACATATATTAAATCTATCGTAATAATTTTATGTGATATGAAACAAAACCATAATTATTATCCTCTATTTATATGAAAATTGATGACTCCAAATACAAATCCACTTCCATCCTACGCCATGTTCTATAGAAGGAGGAATGTGTAAATAAAGATGGTATACTAATATATGGAAACACAAAAAAAGTGTAGGAAACATGTGTAAGTATTACATAATAAAATTTTGTTTTTCTTTAAATATTTATTACATAACAATGATAACTTAATTTCTTATATTTTATATCTGCCATAGTCACAGGAATTAGAAACATCTATCCCAGATGAACACATACTATTAGTGGCCTTGAAGTGTCCAGAAAAGTATAGTTGAGTCAGAGGTGTGGGATTTGGGGTGACACCCTGAACAAATTTTGAGAAAGAAAAAAAAGAGGAAGGTCAAAGTGAATTAATAAAATAGATCAGACAAAGAATATCTACCCTTGAAGAATAATTACTATAGAAGAGAGATACAGTGGTAACTTTTATGTGGGGGAGGCAAAGAGAAGAAGAAACTCAAGAACAACCACCACTTAGAGATCCCGCCCCACCCCCCACCATCTATGAGGTAAGTCATTCCCCTCAAAGATATTTCTTATCCAAGTTAATCAATGTTTTAATAAATGTTTATATGAAATGTGAATCAAACAGACACTGATAAATTTCTTGTATTGATATTCTACAGGGTGATTATGACTATGATTTATATCTATCAACACCCACCCATCACCTTGTAGAGAAGTATATGGTGTTCAATATCCAAAACAACATGCTACATAGAAGACCACTTCCAACAGGTCATCTGAGAGCGTCGATTAGCATAGACCATGAGTCGAGCACCAAGATACCTATTCCAATTCATGAGAAAGATATTCATATAGTCCAAAAACTATTGGAACATTCATCTCATGGCCATCAAATCTTGTAAAAAAATATTTCAATAAGGAGGTATTCATTTCCAATTTATTTTTTAAGTTAAACCTTTAATAATTAATGAAAAAAGGTCTAAACTGATGAATGTTATTATAGATGGACAAAGGGAAGGGGGCGAAATGAAATACCAGCTCAAAACCATCTAAAGGATCGACCAACCGATTGAAAATATCTACTAAAAGCACCATTACCACACTCGTTCTATATCCTCATTTACTATCATTTAAGGTTCATGTGGATAAAAAGTTAAAATATGGTCATAATCACATAGTTGATTTTGAAGAAAATATGTATGGAGAGAAAGATCAAGATATCATCGGTGTTGAGAGTACAAGTGAAATCCTTAACTATTATTGGTTAGGTAGATTAGTTGTAAATGTATACATAAGGTATGTTTTCATGATTTGATTTTCCAAAATTTGATATACAATGTTAATTATGAATAAATATATTTCATATTTTTTGAAGGTGTATATATGAAAAACAATTTAAGAGGTTTTCCCATGAAGAAAATTAGACTCATTAGTCCTCACATCACCTCTACAGAACAACCAAAAATAGATACCAACAAAAAGTATGAAATAGTGTCAAGTCTAATAAAATCATTTGAAGGTAAAATTTCAGATGGAAAACTCTATTTAATACCAATGATGCATGTTTAAACTATAAAATTTAATCATATCAAATATATTTTCATTTCTTTCATTAATTATTCCTTTTTTTTGTTTTTAGGCGGCATTGGATGCTCATTGAGGTAAATTTGGATAATCCAAATATTTATTTCCTAGATTCAATTCATGGATATACAATAAACCATCCACACATGATAGATTTTTTCAATTTGTAATACACTATATCCAATGTTTTAGAACTAAACATCAAGTTATATAATTTATATTATCTTTTAACTAGGATTCTGTTATGATAGGGTGGTGCATCAATATCGTGAAAAACAAGGAATGGGGCTAGGGGATAAGGACCAGAAAGAAGACAAGTTCTATGACTGGACAAGTATCAAGGTATATATAATAAGAGTTCACTATCAAAATTAATATCAAAACAAATTACTTATTCTCCTTAATGTTTCTATAGTTTCTGAAACAATCCAATGGAAAGGATTGTGGTTATTGTGTTTGTAAATTTATGAGAGATATCATATTCCATGAACAAACTAGTATCCCTGAAGAGGTATTTTCAAAGATAATTACTATTTCATTTAAAATATTTATTAATAATTTGTGTATTTATATTTTTTTAATACTACTATGACTGTCGAAAAGAATCATATTCACAAGATGCTATAGATGTGCTCAAAAATGAATGGGAAGCATACCTGATGGAAGAATGTACACTAATAGCATGAAGATGTGACTTCTATAGAAGTATTGGATTGTTTTATATTTATGTTTAATTTACTTTTTTTTAGTATTACTCACATAATAATTGTTTTATTATATAGGTGGATTCCTTTGTTCAATTCGGGGCAGTTTTTTTGAAACTGTTCATACTTGTGATAGATTGGACTTTGAGGCTACAACTTGGAATTAAATGAGAAGGTAAAAAAAATTTAATATAATATTTTTTTATTCATGATAGTATACATTCTCTAATACATTAACATAATCTAAATTAAATGTTTTACTAATGCAAACAATGTATTCCACAAAATTATTCTCCCTCAAAACCTTATCACCCCTGAATTGTCGACATTTATCACTTTCCATCAAAGGTAGTGGAAGGAACATGAAGGAAAGTGATAAATGTCGACAATGTAGTGTTTCCATTTAGAAAAATAAAGAAAATGGAAATCATGGTAACATAAGATATGGCCGGTATGACTCAAAGTGTATCTTTTTATGTAATTAATTAATTTTTTCATAATTTTATCTACTATTTATATGTTAATTTCTGTATTATTTTTATCTAATATTTATTTAGTTTTTTATACAGATATTTTGGAAAGTCATATTTTCCTTTCAAATATCTATAACAATCCAGAAAAGAGAGAATGTTTTTTTTAGGCGGAAGAGGTAACCCCATGTTTCATGAAATGTGAAGTGTATCGTAAGGATTCATTTACGAAGGGATTTCTCAGTAGTTGAATTCAAAGTATGACTTCCCAAAAGATCTGTCATAAAAATTTTCCGGAACAGTGTAGTAATCAGTTGTAGATCAATAAATTGCACCTCAATATGATACATAGTGTGCTCGGTATAACTCGAAGTGTATGTTTTTAGTTTATAATATTCTTTGAACCTTTAAGATTCATGTCTTCTGAACTACCATGCTTTGATCCATGACTCATGATTATGATATCTAATATGCAGGGGTGAATTTCTAATTTCAATATCACCTTCTAATATCTTTATTCTCATGTTATCCTTATATGATAATTTATATCTCCCTTTTTTACACTTATTGTGTATCTATGATCACCCTTTATTATGTTTTATATCCTTAGGTTTTTAATAATGGTTTTAGAAATGATATGTCTAAGAATAATAACTTAATGGGAGACTCTTATGAACTATTTATTTATGTTTCCATGTTCCCAAAATCATTATACCTAAACTATTATGGAATGGATCATTATGTTGTATAAGAAATATTAATCTACTAAGATTTAATATTTATGCATAAATTTCTGGGTCAATATAGTTATTATCAGATAAACTGACCGACTCAAAACCAAGAAAAAAGAACTAGTGGCTGGTATCACTCAAAGTGTCTCTTTTTATTTAAAATTGACATTACTTTTAGTAAAAATAATGAGTGACATATTGAAAATTGATAAAATGCATTCATATTATTATGATACTTTATAAAAATGATCCATAAGTCATTTTTTATGTATAGGAGTCAACCACACCTCAATCTGAGGCACGGTGTGGATGGTATGACTTTAAGTGTTTATTTTAATATTAAATTGACATTAAATTTAGAAAAAAGAACAGGTGGCATACTAAAAACTGAGAAAACACATTCAGATTGTTTTGATACTTTAATAAAATGATCCATGAGTCATTTTTGATGTGTATGAATCAACCACACCTCAATCCAACACACATTGTGATCAGTATGACTAAAAGTGTCTGTTATTAGTTTAAAATTGACATTTTAGTTCAAAAAATAACACTAACTAAAAGCCAAGAAAAATAATTTTGGTTGTATTTATAATTTAGGACAGAGATACCTAAGTCATTTATGATGTGTATGAATTAATTTCACATCAAACTGATGCACGATGCAATTAGTATGACTCAAAATGTGTGTTTCCAGTTTGAAATGACATTTTAGTAAAAAAACACAACTTCCAAAGTGAAAACCAAGAAAATGTAGTTTTATTGTTTTGATACTTTAGTATAAAAATCTATAAGTCATTTATGACATGTAGGAATTAATCTCACCTCAATACGACGCACGGTGTGTCTAGTATCACTCAAAGTGTCTCTTTTTATTTAAAATTGACATTACTTTTAGTAAAAAGAACAAGTGAAATACTAAAAATAGAGAAAATTCATTTGGATTATTTTGATACTTTAGGAAAATTATCCATAAGTCATTTTTGATGTTTAGGAATCAACTTCACCTCAATCATATACATGGTGTGGCCAGTATGACTTTAAGTGTTTATTTTTATATTAAATTGACATTAAATTCAGCAAAAAGAACAAGTGACATACTGAAAAGTGAGAAAACACATTTATATTATGTTGATACTTTACAAAAACGATCCATGAGTCATTTTTGACATGTATAAATCAACCAAACCTCAATCTGATGCACGGTGTGACCGGTATGACTAAAAGTGTTTTTTATCAGTTTAAATTTGACATTTTAGTTCAAAACATGTCACTCACTGAAAACCAAGAAAACATACTCTAATTGTATTCAAAATTTAGGAAAGATATTTAGAAGTAATTTTTTATTTTTATGAAGTATTCTCACGTCAAACCAACACACGATGCGATCGGTATGACTCAAAATGCGTGTTTCCAGTTTGAAATGACATTTTAGTACAAAAACAAAATTGGCATACTGAAAATTGGTAAAAACACATTCAGATTGTTTTTATACATTCGTAAAATGATCTATAATTCATTTTTTATGTGTAAGAATCAACTAAACCTAAATATGATTCATGGTGTGTTCGGTATAACTCAAAGTTTCACATTTTATTGAAAATTGATATTAATTTAAGTAAAAACAACAAATGACATACTCAAAACTTAGCAAACGTATTTGTACTATTTTTATATTTTTGGAAAAATATATATGAGTCATTTTTGAGGTTTAGGATTCAATCTCACCTCAATATGACACATGGTGTGACCGGTATAACTCCAATTGTGTATTTTTATTTAAAATTGACATTAATTAAAGTAAAAAAAGAACAAGTCACATACTGAAAACTGAGAAAATACATTTTTATTGTTTTTATATTTTAGGAAAATTATTCATGAGTTATTATTGACATGTATGAGACAACCTCATCTTAATATGATGCACAGTGTGATCGGTATTACTCCAAGTTTGTATTTTATTTAAAATTGACATTAATTTAAGTAAAAAAAGGTGACAAACTGAAAACCAAGAAAAAGAATTAGTATTGTTTTGATACTTTAGGAAAACTATCCATGAGTTATTTTTGACATGTAGGAATCGACCAAACCTCAATATGATGCACAGTGTGACAGATATGATTAAAAGTGTCTGTTATCAGTTTAAAATTGAAATTTTAGGTCAAAACATGTCACTCACTAAAAACCAAGAAAACACACTCCAATTGTCTTGATAATTTAGTAAAGTGATTCATAATTCATTTTTTATGTTTATTAAGTAGTCTCACATATAACTGATGCACGATGCGATCAGTATGACTCATAATGTGTGTTTCCAGTTTGAAATTATATTTTAGTAAAAAAACATAATTGGAATACTGAAAAGTGATAAAAAATATTTGGATTGTTTTAATTGTCTATTAAAATTATCTATAAGTCATTTTTTATGTGTAGGAATTATCCACACCTCAATACGATGCATGGTGTGGCCGGTATAACTTAAAGTGTCTCTTTTTATTTAAAATTGACATCAATTTAAGTAAAAACAACAAGTGACATACTAAAAACTAACAAAACGAATTTTTATTATTTTTATATTTTAGTAAAACAATCCATGAGTCATTTTTGATTTGTAGGAGTCAATTAAACCTCAATACGATAGACAGTGTGACCATTATGACTCCAAGTGTGCCTTTTTATTTAAAATTGACATTAATTTAAGTAAAAAGATTAAGTGACATACTGAAAACAAAGAAAACACATTTTCATTGTTTTGATACTTTAGTAAAATAATACATGAGTCATTTTTTACCTATAGAAATCAACCAAACCTCAATAAAACGTACAGTGTGACCAGCATGAATAAAAGTTTCCATTATGTGTTTAAAATTTACATTTTAGTTCAAAATGTTTCACTCACTGAAAATCAAGAAAACATGCTATGGTTGTATTGATAATTTATAAAAACAATTCATAAGTCATTTTTTATTTTTATTAAGTAGTCTCACATCAAACCAATGCATGATGCGACCGGTATGACTCATAATCCGTGTTTCCACTTTGAAATGACATTTTAGTAAAAAATACAACTCGCATATTGAAAATCGAGAAAGCACATTTGTATTATTTAGATACATTAAAAAAGATCTATATGAAATTTTTTACATGTAGGAATCATTATCACCTCAATAAAATTCACGGTGTAGCCGATATAACTCAAAGTGTCTCTGTTTATTTAAAATTGGCATTAATTTAATTAAAAACGACAAGTGAAAGACTGAAAAGTGAGCAAAAACATTCAGATTGTCTTGATATTTTAGTAAAATGATATATAAGTCATTTTTGATGTTTATTAATTATTATCGCCTCAATTCAATTCATGGTGTGTCCGGTATCACTCAAAGTGTCTCTTTTTATTTAAAATTGACATTAATTTAAGGAAAAACAACAAGTGACATACTGAAAACTGAGCAAACACAGTCGGATTATTTTGATACTTTGGGAAAATAATCCATGAGTCATTTGTGACATATAGGAATCAAACCCACCTAAATCCAATTCATGGTATAACTAGTATGACTAAAAGTGTCTGTTTTTGGTTTAAAATTGACATTTTAGTTCAAAACATCTCACTCACTAGAAACCAAGAAAACACACTCTGATTATCTTGATAATTTCATACAGTGATTCATAATTCATTTTAGATGTGTATAAAGCTATCTCATATCAAAATAATTCACTATACGACTGGTATAACTCATAATCCATGTTTCCAATTTGAAATGACATTTTAGTATAAAAACACAACTAGCATACTAAAAACTAAGAAAACATATTCTAATTGTTTTGATACTCTAGGAAAATTATCTATAAGTCATTTGTGACATGTAGGAATCATCTACACCTCAATACGATGCACGGTGTGGCTGGTATAAGTCCAAATGTTTCATTATTTAAAATTGACATTAATTTTAGTAAAAGAACAAGTGACATACTCAAAACTAGGCAAAAACATTAAGATTTTTTTGATATTTTAGGACAATGATCCATAACTCATTTATGACATGTAGGAATCAACCCCACCTTAATAGGACACATGGTGTGATAGTTATAACTCCAATTGTGTATTTTTAATAAATATTGACATTTTATTAATGTATTCTTTCATATTAATGTTTAATTTATTTCTTTATAGTATTACTAACATAATATTTGTTTTCTTATATATGTGGAATCTTTTTCTCGGGTTGAGATAATTTGTTCAGAAACTGATACCATGGTCGTACATTTTTTAGAGGGGATCACGAGTGTCAAAAGATGAAACATTATTATATTTAAATGTTTATTGGATAATTATACATGTAATTATATAAAACATTGTTTGAAATGTATATAAAATTGTTTTTTGTATATACCATGGTGAAAAATTTTTGTATTCTTGGTGTCATATTAAATGTATATATAATTTTTTGAAATTATAGGTTTTTACAGGTTTTTTTTGGGTGTGTTGTTATATTAATAGCACATTGCAGCTAGAAATACCTTTATCAACATTATTTTGAGCACTGATAAAGGGTCTCCTTTATAAATTTTATTTAAAGTGCTGATAAAAGACCCCCTTTATCAGTGCTTTTTTTAGCACAGATAAAAGGACCCCCTTTATCATCGTTTTTTTAGTGCTGATAAAGGGGACCCCCCATCATCGTTGTGATTAACAGTTCTTTTTTAGTAGTGTTAAAAGCCATTTTATACGATATTAAAGGGAATATGTGTAGTAGTTTTAATGAAATTAAACTAAACATAAACTAATCATAAACTAGACTTAAATTAGGTTAGAGGGGGTGATGAGAGGAGAACTAATTTTAGGGGATGGTTTTTCTTTAACAATAATGATTCTACATCACTCATGAATTGAATCTAATTAAACATTATGATAATACTTGAATTAATTAGTCCAACCTCTTAGTGTATTCTAGACTACCTAGGCTAGTATACCCCTCTATCATGGTGATCTATAAAAATATGTGTAGTAGGTCCAATCTCCAAGAGAGAGAGGTGAAGTTGAGTTGGATCTTATTCCCTCACTTCCCTCTATCAGATTGGGTGTCATCCCTTAATAGTCATCACTCTCACTAAGTGGTTATAATAAAAAATAAATATTAAGCACAATGTAATACATATTAATTTAAAATAATTAATAAATGATTAAGAATGTAAACCTTGTCGGACACATCCCCTTCATTTTAAAACCACCCTCTTCTATGAATTCAGTTGTTCATGATTGATGGTTCGTTAGCCATGCACGAACTGAAAATCATATACGAGGGAATAGAAATTATTAAACTAAAAAAAAATAACACTGAGTTGAATTAATAAATACAATATTTTTATCATCACACAATGAAAAGTAAAAAAACAAAACAAAATCTATTTACACAGCAGCTCCGGGTGTTTATCCACTCACTTCTCCGCCACCCAAATTGTTGATCCACTTCATGGTATTTGTTAATTCTCCCACTTATCCTTAGGGGTAAATTCATCTATCCACCTCTTTTAAAAACCCTCCAATGATTCCCTAAATATACTCCTAAAAGATAAAATTTTGGTAACTTCAAAAATCTATTGACTGGAAATATTGTGGCGCGGACATCACCACCATAGGCCTGAAAATATCCTCCTCAAAACTAACGGTGTGATCCCTTCCACGATGTAAGGTAAAACATTATGGCGTAGAACTCCAATTAATGGAGATCCAAAAAACCATTCTTTTGAACTCCTAGGGATCACACGATAGTGTTGGGATTTTTTTATTTAAATTTTAAATAATGAGGAGAGAGAAAATTATTAATGAAGGTATTTTCTCAATATTAATGGAGGATTTTATCCAAACATTAATGAAGAGTTATTCCCAATATTAATTGATGGAATAATGAATGTTGTCCACATTAATTAGAGTTATTGACTAGGTGTCTATATAGTAAGATGTGGTAGCATGTTTTGGAAGGTAGATTCGGCAAAGATGTAGCCGCCAAAAGAGAATCAGAAAGGGGTTGTCGCATTTGCGGTAACTGGTGTGAAGGGTGGGCTGGAAAAGATGTAGCTGCCAAGAGATAATGAAGAAGGGTTTATCATGTTTGTGGTAATTGGTGGCCATCAAAGATGGTGATTACGTCAATGATGGTGAGTTAGCAGCAATGGTTGAAGGTGTCTAAGATGGCTTGCAATGATGAAGGTACCATGTATTGAAAGTCCTCTTGGTTTGAGAGATCAAGCGATGTGTCCTAATTGTGATGATCGGTGGTACAAAAAAATGGTATGTTCATGGGTTTCGTGTGTCAAGAGAAAAATAATTCGGGTTCATTGTAAAATGCCTTCAAGTGTGTTGTTAAAAATCCTTTAGGTGGTGATGTAAAATTCCTTCGGGTGATAAAATGCCTTCAGTTGATAAAAGGCCTTCGGGTGAATCTTCTCTTCTCTTGTGTGTTTTCTACAAAAAATTCCACTACAGCACCATGATTTGAGCCCCAATAGTGGTATCAGAGGCAGGTTGAAGTGCTGAGTTGCAGAACACGGCGGCAGGCATCTGGTGGAGTAGTTTTATCAAAGAATCAAGTGATGTTACTGGAAGACAACGACAGTACCAGAGGTGTTTTTGGGATATCAAAATTCAGATTGAACAACTGAAGTAATGAGGCATGTTTAGTTTTTTGTGATAGTTAGAGTTTGGTGGAGGACTATTGAAATTCATCAGGTTAGGTGTTCTTTCAGGCGTCCTAGCTAATGTCATCGGAAAATTATGGTGATATCAGCAGTGTTGTTGGAATATCGTAAGTCTTCTTGGCTGCATGTGTCATGCGGCGTGTTCCATTCATTAGGTGACATTTGGATATTGGTGGAGTCCAAGATCACAGAGGCCCTGATGGTGGAGATGACTATGGAGTATTTGAATCTTAAATAAAGGTGGGGATTTTTGGGATTTTTTTTTAAATTTTAAATAATGAGGAGAGAGAAAATCATTAGTAGATGGATTTTCTCAACATTGATAGAGGATTTTCTCTAAACATTAATGAAGAGTTATTCTCAATATTAATTGATGGAATAATGAATTTTGGCCACATTAATTGGAGATATGGACTAGGTGTATATATAAGAAGATGTGGTAGCATGTTTTGAAATATAGAGTCGGCAAAGATGTAGCTGCCAAAAGAGAATCTGGAAGGGGTTGCTGCATTTGTTGTAACCAGCGCGAAAGGTGGGCTGGCAAAGATGTAGCTGCCAAGAGAGAATGATGAAGGGGTTGCAGCATTTGCGGTAATTGGTGACAAGTGAAGATGGTGATTATGTCAATGATGGTGTGTTGAAAGCAATTATTGAAGGCATCGAAGTTGGTGTGTGATGATGAAGGTGGCAGGTATCAAAAGTTCTCTTGGTTGCGGAGATCAAGCAGCATGTCCTGGTTATGATGATCAACAGTACAACAAAAATGGTACTTTCATGGGTGTTGTGTGTCAAGAGAAAAATCATTCAGGTGCATTTTAAAAGGCCTTCAAGTGTTTTGTTAAAAATCCTTTGGGTGGTTATGTAAAATTCCTTCGAGTGATAAAATTACTTCAGGTGATAAAATGACTTCGGGTGATAAAAGTCCTTTGGGTGAATCTTTTCTGCTCTTCTGTGTTTTCTACAACGACTTTCGTTGTGGCTCCAGGCTCTGAGCCCCAAAAGAGAGTACACTCTTTCCTACAGATCTCAGTCTCCATGACATGCCTTTCTCCATTGAACTAGGTTTTGGTGTAGGAAAGGTATGATGGTGCAGCCTTGTGTAACTTCAAGACTGATCCACTGCCAATTATGAACCCTCCATGGTGTAGGAAAACCCTACAGTGTAACTATGAAATCACATTCTTCCTCCAACAGTGCATGAAACTTCTCCGCGTCGCAATCCCCTCATTCCATCTTTCAAATTTTCTTGTCTTCTTCTTCCTATGTCATAGTAGTAAAAGAATCTACAAGCCTTCTTAGTATATAGCACAACTCAGACATCTATAGTGCATAGAACTATATAAATCTCAGGATCGTCCATGCTATAGGTGGTCATGATGCATGAGTAAATCCCGGTGGCATAGTAGTCTTCTCCACAGCATAGATGGCCAGCTACAGTGCAAGAGGTAGCCACGGTGGGTTCCAGTGGTCTACAGTGGTGGTCAGGTGAGTTGGCCAGGTGTTAGCCATCTTTTTGGCCCCACTCTTCCCCATTGTTTTCTAAATTTGAGTCACTTCCCAAAATGGAAAAAAACTTCCATAATTGGTTCATTCTACCTAAAAACAACTGAATGACCTGAAAACACAATTTAACATAATTTTATGCCATAACTAATTAAAACAATTATAATTAAGCATAAATGGAAATTAAAATAATATAATTAATAAGGAAATTATAAATATAAATTTGAGTCATCACATGAATTCAAAAAGATCAAAAACATTCAATGCATTATGTAACATCATATTATCCATGATGTTTTTTATAGGCATTTTTGTAATAAACTCAAAAGTTTGAATTCCACTTTCTTCTATTGGCTATACAATATGGGAAATGAGAGGAAGAAAAATGGACCAATAACACAACAAATCTTTCAACCTTATATTTCATATTAATTCATACGGACTACATTTGAACCCTTTTTATAGACTCTTCCATAATTAAATGAAAAGACACCAACACACATTACATTAATTGTGGAAAGCATTAAATGTATTGAATAAAGTGAAATGGATGTTGGAAAAATGCCACATGGAAAAAGAGATGCATGGGAAAAGATGAGGCACATATGAAAACAAAAGGACTTCTGCTTTAGAAAAACACCTGGTGGTATTGGTTTGTATTTCCAACAATCCTATTCAAACCAAAACTGGCTTCATTCCGATCATCGTTCTTAGTTGTTTGAATTCATATATTGGTAATAACTTTGTGAAAATATCAGTTACCTATTCTGTATTAGAAAAATATTCCAATTTTATCATTTTCTGCTTCACATGATCTCTCAGAAAATGGTATCAAGTATCAATGTGTTTGCTTCTTCCATGCTGCACTAGATTTTTGGATAGTTTAATTGCCTACTTATTATCCACATAAATGATTGTGGATCCATTATGTGGATGCTTCAAATCCTTTAGAAAATTTCTTAACCAAATTCCTTCATAAATAGTGGACGATGTTGCTACGCACTCTACTTCACATGTAGATAGGGTGACCACACTCTACTGCCTTGAATTCCATATGAAAGAGGTCGATCCAAGAAAAAATACATATTCAGTTGTGCTTTTTCTTTCATCTTGGTCACCTCCCCAATCATTGTATTAATATACATATAGCTTTGCTTCATCATTGTATGGATAGAAAAGACTAAATTCCACTGTTCCTTTGATGTACCTGAGGATTATTTTTGCAGCTAACCAATTTTATTCTTTTCGTACCTCTATGTACCTACTTAAAATCCCAACACTACAAACAATATATGGCCTTGTGATTGTGAGGTACCTTATTCTTCCAATCAAACTCTTGAATAAATTCAAGTCAATGCTTCTTCTTTTTCCATCTTTTTTCCATTTTAAGCTAGTTGTTATAGGTGTGTTACAACATTGCAATTGGTCATCTTGAACTTTTCAAGAAACTCATTGGCATACTTATTCTGAGATATATAGATGCCACCATGTTTTTGATTTACTTCAATGCCTAGAAAAAAGGACATGTGACCTCTATCAATCATCTCAAACTCCTTAAACGTGGCCTTATTTAATTCATTTAACATCTGTTGGTTGTTCCCTGTAAATAACAAATCATCAACATACAAGAATTATATAAGTATATAACCACTTTTATTCTTCTTGATGTAAAATTCATGCTCATATGGACATTGGGAAAATCCGTTCTCCTGAAGATAATTTTTGATGCATGAATTCCAAGAACATGGAGCTTGATTCAACCCATAGAAATATTTCTTAATTCGATACATCTTGTGTTTATTCCCTTTCATAACAAAGCCTTCAGGATGGTCAACATAGACCTCTTCTTGAAGAATTACATTTAGGAATGTAGACTTCACATCCAGTTGGTAGATCATCCAACTATAATGGACCATCAAGAGAGATAATCATCCACACAGTGCCAAGGTAGGTAATAGGATTTAATACTTCTTCATAGTCCACCTCATACTTCTATTTATACCCTTTTTCTATGAGCCTTGCCTTATAGAGATCGATCTCGCCATCATTGTTTCACTTGATCTTGTGCACTTATTTGACACCAATGGTTTTCTAGCTATTAGGAAGTGTAGTCAGCTCTCATGTGTCATTTTTCTCAATGGAATGAATTTATTTTTCCATAGTGATTCTCCAGCATTCTTCTCTTATGGCTTCCTGAAATGTCAAAGGCTTGTGATCTGCATATAGGTAGAAAATATTTACCTCTTTATTTTGCTCATATATGTATCTTAAACTTTTAATCTTTACAGGCACTATAGTAGAGGATGAGTTGGAAAATTTTTGACTTGATGGAGTACTTTAGAAGTGGTGGAATTTACTCCTAAACTTCTTTCAATTGATGATGCACCTGAGGAAGGTGTTGCAGGTGTTTTCTTCTGATGATCATGACTTTCTTCAAGATCTTATGTTTCGACTGGAATTTCTTTATTTTATTCTTCATCATTACATTTCCATGCTTCTTCCTCACTAAATACCACATCTCTACTCACCACTACTTTATTAGTTATTGGATTATAGAGCTTGCAGGTTTTAAACACTTCATTATAGCTGATGAAGATGAAATTTTCGCCACAATCATCAAACTTCCTTATTCTTACTTCTAGAACTTGAGCATATGTGACACACCCAAAGATTCATAGGTGCACCATGCTTGGTTTTTAGCCTCTCCACTCCTCTTATTATGTCAAATTTCTGACACTCTTGGATGGACACCAATTGAGAAGGTAGGAAGTACATGTCACTACCTCTACCCAAAATCTCGTTGGTAGTCATTTATCCGTCAACATGGTCTTAATCATGTCAAGGATGGTGCGGTTCTTTTGTTCTACTATTCCATTATGTTGTGGCATGTAGATTTCAGTGTATTTCTACTTGATGCCTTGTTCCCTACAAAAATTTTGAAATGCATTTGAAGTGTATTCTCCATATCTTTCATATCTAAGTACTTTTATTTTTTGACCACTTTTTGCTTCAACACGGACATTGAAAATTTTAAAGATAGTAAAAGCAGATGTTTTTTCTTTGATTCAATACACCCAAAGCTTTCTGATGAAATCATCAATAAGTATAATAAAATACTTATTACCTCTAAGTTAGGGTGTTTCAAGTGGTCAGCAAATATCAGTGTGAAACAACTGAAGTGGTTCCTTTTCACTTATGGATACTCCGCTTGGAAAGGAGTTCCTTTGTTTCTTACTGAGTGTACACACCTCACATACATGATTTTGAACTTCAATCACCAGAAAGTCACACACCATTCTTGATGAGGATAAAAGTTTAAGTCCGCTGAAGTGGAGATTCCCAAAACACAGATGCCATTTCCATGAGTCATTCTCCATGAGTCTAAAGAGACACTTCTCATCATTTATGTTAATATGTAGTGGAAACATGTGATTCCCCGCTATTTGGACTTGAGAAAAAAGTCTCATATGATAATCTATTATAGACAGAGAAGAGTTCTCCATGTGTATAACATACCCCTTTCTCAAGGAGTTGGTCGATATTGATGATATTATTTTTCATGTTTGGTATGTAATACACATTAGAGATGTAATTCGACTCACCATTATTCTGATAGATTTTAATTTTACCTTTTCCAATCATGACTACCTTTGATGAGTTTCCAAAACTCATGTTGCCATAAACTTCTTTGGTGATTTCTCCAAATATTCCTTTGTTACCACTCATATAGTTGCTTGCACTCGTATGAAGATACCACACATCTGTCCATTCATATGCCTTTTCTTATGTGAGGAGGAATGTGGTGACTTCTTTTTCATGGTGAGATTCTTTATCATTGATGGATTGTTCATCTTGACTCATTTTTCTCCAACACTCAGAGGCATAGTGGTCGAATTTCTTGAAATTGTGGCATTGGATGTTCTTTGTGTTTCCATGACCACGCATAAATCAGCCTCCACTATTTCCTCTTCCACAAAATCTAGTAAAATTTTGTTCATTTTTTTGATAGCTTGGATGATATCCAAGACCTCTACCTCTTACATGATGATTGCCTCATTATGTTTTCCCATTATTTTGTTCTTGTAGAGTCAACTTAGACTCTAAGTAATTCTCAATCATTGAACCCTCATTATTTGGAATTTATTTCTCATGCACTTTCAATGATCTCATCAATTCTTCAATGGATAGTTTTTTCAAATCATTTTATTCTCCAATTGCCACAAAAACATGCTCAAACATAGTTGTGATAGATTGAAGTGCTTTTTCAATGACACGAATGTCCCCAGATTTTTCACCATTTCTTTTTAAATTGTTAACAATAATAATTAAGCATGAGAAGTAGTTAGATATATTCTCACCTTCCTTCATGTGCACCGCTTCAAACTCTGATCATAGTGTTTTAAGAAAAACCTAATTCACTCAATTGACATCCTTGATGATTATGGAAAGGGTATACTAAGCTTTCTTTCTTGATATTGCTTTAGAATTTTTTTCAAAAGTTGATTCATCCAACCATTGATAGAGGAGGAATAATGTCTTTTTATCTTTATTCCTTTGATTTTTAAGAGTTTTTCTTTATTTATTTGTGAAGGAAGATTCTTCCTCTATAGTGGGTACTATATACCCATCGGTGATTATATAACATAGTTCTTGTGACCCCAACAATGCTTTAATTTGGATGCATCACCTTTCATAGTTGTCTTTATACAACTTCGGAACTTGTGGATGGATTGCAGTGGCCATCTTTGAAAATTAAAGGATGTCGTGGTAATGGATTTGATACCAGTTTTTTGGCTATACAAGTTGGGAAATGAGAGGAAGAAAAATGGAACAACAACAAAACAAAGATTTCAAGATTTTATTTCACAATAATTCATATGGTGTACCTTTGAACCCTTTTTATAGAATCTTCCAAACATAAATGAAAACACACCAACACACTTTTCATTAATTGTGGAAAGAATTAAATGGATTGAAGAAAGTGAAATGGTTGTCGGAAAAATATATATGCATGGAAAAAGAGAAACATGGGAAAAGATGAGCTACATCGGAAAAAAAAGGACTTCTACTTTATAAAAACACCTGGTGGTATTGGTTTGTATTTACAACATCTTCTATATTAGTTGAAATAGTATTAAAAGAATCCATGTTATCTTTTGATGAATTCATCAAAACTTCACATCTTTTGATGAAGTTATTCTTACACCGCTATAGTAGTTGTACATATAATGAATTTAACCTCTGATTAAACTTTAGATCATCATATTTTCATATTTTGTACTCTAAAATTTCATGTATCATAAATTTAGGGTTTCACACAAAATACAACTAAAAAAATAATTTGGGTTAAATCATATTCTTATAATGTGTATTATGATTTTCAAAATAAAATATGTAAGTGAGTCATTGAATAAATATATTCTGCATTGGTATATAGTGGAGACAATTACTACTAGTGTTATATTCCTATTATTTCTTCAATTGTTGAGGATCTTCCATTATCATAGGATTATTGAGAACGTTTATGTTATATAATTTATTATTATTTTCATGTTTTTCCTTTGTGTTGTTATTCCAGATAACTTTTGGATCTTTTATAAAATGTTGTATAGTTCAATTGTTTATATATTTATATAGATAGTGTTTATTTATTTTATCATTTATTATAGTTTCATACTATTTTAGGTTGTCAAAGGCTAAGTATTTCCTTGTATATTGTGCTTTATTGGTTCTAATCTCCAATCCATGGCATATTGGAGGTACGCTTGGGGTGGCGCAGTCATCTTGTCATCGGTTCAGGTGGGTACTTGGTGGGTTGGGTCATGTTCAAATAGTGTAAGAGTAGTTTGAATCTTGGGGATGGATTTTGGATTTAGAATCATTTTAAGGATTGTTTTGGGAAATTAGGGCCTCAATGTCATGGGTATCTTTGGCTCGATTATCAAACCAAGGTGATTAGTGTTGGTGTAATGACCAACATATTCATTTTCTAGGACTATGATAACCTTTTAGTTAACCCATAGCTCTATGAAATCATTTTTTTATATAAATAAGTTGGTACATACATTATATAGTGGTAATTAAAGATCTTTCATGTACTTCTTATGTCATATCACACATATATTCTCTAGTAACTTGATTTCATCTTGTTTAATAGAGCACACCACTAATAAATAGAAAAATTATATTTATATTCAAGGTAAATGCATGCCAATGCTAGTGCTTGAACCTCTCTTAACTGATAATTTGAGTTATGAGGTGTCGATTAGAAGGCCCGATTAAGAAGTATATCTACTATGTGAATAGAAAGTATATACTTTACCATTTTTGTTGATGTATACTAAATGGGTTGTATACATTCTAGTGGTAAATTCATAATGGGTTTAAAATTTGATCCAATCCTTGGGATTTAGAATATTTTTTTTAGTATTAGGCTTATATTTCTTGTATTTTCAAACACCCATCAACCATATAGTGATTCCCATATTAAGTGTTCTTTAACGTATAGGTAACCTTTGAATGATCTTTATTTGAGATCATAATGATGATACCATACTGTGGTTGGTGTTGGACTACTAATGTTGTTCCAATATATTCCATTTACTTTATATTTTTATTATATAAAATACCCTTCATATGTTACTAATGTTTTTTTTAAGTGTGTTTATTAGGTTTCATCTTCATTTAAGTCTATTCTTCTATTTGTCTTCAATTCTAGATGTTTCTACTAAAATTTTCCTAAGTATGGGAAATCAACTACATGAAGGAGTCACCTACGTAAATCAACTACATCACAAAACATGCTATATGGAAATCACCTACATTGATGAATTTCCTATGTTAGAAAATGGATACAATGATCAAATTCATATGTGAATCGTCTATGTGGAGTAATCAGCTATGTAAATTGGACACATGGTGTATTCAGCTATGTTTATCCAAATGGTTATGTGATTCATTTAGATACATCAAACTTGGATATTTTATCAAGAAATATATGTGAATAATTCATCTACGTAAAGAAAACCTATATAATTTTTCTATGTGAAAATCTTCTATGTGAAAAATGGCTACATAGATAAAATCGGCTACGTGATTTAAAATCAGTGGAATTTGGGTATGTGGTTCTGTAATCTGCTCATTTATTACCATTGGTGTACTTTTAGTGGAATTTAATTATACCATAGATGAATTAAATATTGGATTGCCTCTTTAAAGTAAAATTGATTATAAAAAGATTGCAAGTGCCGAGAGAATCAAATAGTACCAAAATATTTTAATGCCCAGTCATGTTGTTGAGGTTTATATCAAGAAAAGGGAATTTGGAATTTAAATCCATGACCATATTTTATGGATATCATGTTTTGAAATTAAAATAGAAGTTTTTAGATTATTATTCATGTGTGAAAAAAGAAGTGGAGAGTATATATATAATAATAGAAGCAATCTCTTACATTATCAACTCTTTTGAAGCTTTCATGATGCTACTCTGTTTTTGAGCTAAATAAGAAAAGGATTCGATTTATCTCCACTTGTGCTTTGAAGATCATTATTATTCTATTTTATAATAATCTATTTGAGAAACTATTCATTATTATATTTTATCCTAGATAACTTTTCTCTTCTGTCGGTTGTATCTTACAACTATGATCTACATTTGTAATATATCTTTTATTCTATCTCTCCGAGTGAAGGTTCCTAGTAAAAGAACCTTGAAGTATTGTGTTTGTAAAACCTTGTTGGATCCTATTAAAATATCATGGTATTTCACCAAGTGTAAACTTTTTTCACTCATTCGTGAAATCCCGGTGAAAAATACTAGAATTATATAGTAAAAGGACTGGTACTGGTGAAAATCACCAAGCTCTAGGAGTTGAGTGTTGGAGTAGACTGGGGGATTTTTTCCCTAAACCATGATAAATATCTTATGTCTGATCCTTTCCTTCCTAATTTTAATTTATGCTACTTTCATGTGTTAAGAAAAGATCAAAAGTTATCATACCTTAAAATGGGTGGTTTTCTAAGCTAAGAAAATTTCAAGAACTCAATTCACCATCCTCTTGAGTATTAATACTACTGGTCTCTATCCAAAAATTGGTATCATAGGTGGTAAATTTTTATTTCTTGAATTTAAAAGTTTAAAGTATTAATATCTTCTTAAAAATGGTTATTATATTTAATAACAGGGAAGGTATGTCTATGGTAAAATCACCCTACTTCAATGGTGAAAACTATAGTTACTGGAAGGCATGGATGATAATATATTTGATGAACCTTGTTCTGAAGGTTTATTTAAAATTCATGAAGCCTTATTAAATTCCCAAGATAGAACCTAAAACATGGGATTCTAACAATTAGTTCAACTATGAATTAAACTCCAAATCCATGAATGCTATTATATGTGGACTAGGTCCTGATGAGATCAACTGAGTTTCACAGTGTGGAATAGCCTATGAGATTTGGACTACCATATCAGTTGATTATGAAGGAACTGATAACATACAAGTCATTAGATACAATACTACCAAGATTAAGTTTGATACTTTTAGAATGATATAAGGAGAAAGCATCACCCAATTAAATGGAAGACCTACTACGGTTTTAATTGATAATTCTTCTTTATGAACAACCATTTTTAAACCACATAAAGCTCTAAAAATTATAATAATTCTACCTCCCATGTGGAGTGGAATATAGGATTCCATTAGGAAAAATAAAGTTATCAAATATTTAAAAATAAAATATATTATTCGTACACTTATTATGTAAGAAGATGAAATGGAAACTTAGTTAGTTAAGCATAATCTTTTTAAGAAATAAAATACTGCCATAAATGTTTCTACTTTTAAAGATGACAAGAAGAATAAGATTATAAAAATTTTAGAATCATTTGGAGAAGAAGATATCTCAAGCAATATTTAATGAAATGATGAACTTACTTAGTTTTCTAGAAATTTCAAAGGGTTTTATAATAGGATAAGAGGTTTTAGAAAACCCTTCAATAAATACAAGAAGCATGAGGGAAACTCTAAATAAGTTATATACTACAAGTGTAAGAAGCTCAAGCACATCAATCCAGACTTCCCCCATTTTCAAGAAAACAATAAGTATAATAAAAATTATTTCAAGAAGGTTTCATATAAGAAGAAATCTAATAAATCCCTGAAATAAATATTGAGTGGTTCTAAATACAATAGTAGTGATTCCAACTCATATTCTAAATCTAAAATATCTAATCAAAAGTTTAATATGTTCTTTATGGAACACTCATATGAGGTACATTCATATTATTATTTTGAGCATGAATATGATTTATAAAATGAAAAATATTATTATGAAGACTTAAATGAATATTATAACATGATTGAAACAAAATATGAAAGCCTGAAAAATAAAAATAAATCCCTCAAAAATTCTTACAATTTTTTTGTTAATAAAAAAAGAGGACTTAAATTAACAAATTTTAGATTAGAAAACCAAGCTAGAAAATTATTTTGTTTTCCGATTTTGAACATCATAACAAAATTAGAAGCTTGTAAAAGGAAGTATATGACTTTAAAGATGCTACTAGTGTGTTTAAAAATGGTGAAAATTACCTGAATTAAATTCACAAAAACAATAAATCCAATAAAAATAAATTTGGAATAAGAAGTCAAGGTGAAAACCAAAGTTTTATAAAAACTATTTTGTGTCTAGTTCTAATAAAAAAAACCTCTCCAAATTTTTTTTTTTTACTGTGGATATTGTCACACCTCGACTTATCTAATTAATTTTTTTTATCATTTTTTTTGTTTATAAAATTTTTGTTAAGGTTTGGGTTGAATCCCAAACGAGACTTTTGAGTTATATCAAAAAGTGTGTATTTTTAAGTTGACGTTATTGGGAGAAAGGGTGGAGCACATTTTAGAAACCCCACACAGATTCACCCAGACAACTATGCGATCCATCTGTCTTCGAAAAAATTAAAATGAATAAATTTTGTAATTTATTGAGTTATTTAAAAAATATTATGGTTGTTAATAATTTTAATTATTATTATTAAAACGAAATGAGTATTTTTATTATTTTTATTTTTATTGATATGATTATTATAATTCTTATTAGTGTTATTATTAATAAGGATTTATTATTATTATTATTATTATTAAAAAGTTTCATTTATATAATCATTTATCATAATCATTGAAATATTATTAATATTATTATTATTAATAATGAAATTAAATAAATTATTATGGTTATCAAAGTTTTATTATTAATATTAAGGTTTTATTTTTTTATTATTATTTTAATTATCAGTATTATTATTAATAGTTTTTAATTACAATCATTAGGTCCTTTATTTCAATTTGTTTCATCTTATTTTTATTTAAAAAAATTTAGGGTTTCACCCTATTCACGCAGCGCGGTAGCCCCCTTGTTTATCTTCTTCCCTGTCTCGAGCAGGCTGCTGCCATCTTCACCTACCCCACTCTATGCAGTGCCCCTCCCATCCACCTCCACCTCTTACCCACACCCTCCGGTCGTCTCCCCACGCGCCCCCTCATTGGATCTCCTCTCTCAGGCGGGCATCCTCCAGCCGCCCCGCATCCGCTGTCTGCGTGCCATCCACCCAGCCTGCATCAGCCGGCTCTCCTTCCCTGCACTAGTTGATCAAGATTACTGCACCAACCTCATCCCGCATCCCTCGACGTTGGCCGCGCCTCTCGCACCGACTGCTTGCATTGGCCGCACCAGCTCCCTCCTCTGCAGGTACGCCTCCCTTAGCCCGCCTGACTGGTGGCACCACACCAGCTGGCACCATCGTCCGTCTGCCACCCCCTACCTCCATCGTCTAGCCTCCAACCCTTTCCACCCAACCGGTGAGTCGCCAATACTATTTACCTACTCCGGAAATCATCCATTGTGCCTCCCCCTTTTTTATGATTGTCGCGCCTCCTGTCAGCCACTTTCCTGGCCAGAAACCCCTTGCCGTCCATTTTTTCGGTCACCTCACCTCTGGCCGGCCAATTTCTCGACCATCGACCCCTCTGTTAGTGTTTCTGTCGCATCTTTATGGCGCATAAACTTCTCTGTGCACATCTCCATCCTGGTGTGCCTCTTGTCTAACGGTCATGAACCCTCCCATCTAGACCGCATCCTTTCCGATCGTTCTCCCCTCTCACGTGACCCCGCTGATTGAGCACACCCCACGCCGACCCCTACCTTGTTCGTTCACACGGCCAACCACATGATCAGTCCGCAATCAGGCGAGAGACGAACGCCCACCGCCAAAGACGAGTGGTTCGGGATCGTTCTGATTCACCTACACCAGTGTCGAGGTGATTTTTGAGTTGTTTATTCTTTTGGATTATTTGAAGTTGGTGTTTCTGTGTTATTAGTTTTTTTCAGTTGTAGTGTGTTGGCAAGGAATTTATGCAATACCACGGTCATTGGCTTGTGCGTGCTTGTGCACCTATGCGAGGCGTGTCGCATCATTGTATTTCGAGATGCAAGTCGAGGTAGGTTCCCCACTGTACTCACCTTTAAATTTAGAATTTATTAATTTCTTTATATTTCATTTATTTTCAATAAATGATAAATAATATTAGGTAATTATTTTTGTAATAAATATTTGATGTAAACGAAACTTTTTATTTTACCCATGGAACTTGAATTATTTTCTTGATGAATTGATGCAAAATAGTGAAAGAATGCCCATTTGGCCTTTGAACATAATTCACATATTTTGAAGTGTGGTTCTGTTTTGATGGTAAATATTTTCTTCTGATGTGTGAGTGAATGTTTTGGTTTCTCTTGAGAAATTATTTTTTTCTTTAAAGTTGGTTAAGGCCTGTTTGACAATTTAATAAAACCAATTATTTTGAAAACTCTCTTTGGGGTGACTTAGGGGTGATCTTGTTGTGTATGTTGTTTGTGTGAGTTTTTGAATTTGATGTTTGTGCATATTGATTGGTTGTTTGATTGACATTTTTGACTCACTCCTCTGTTCATTTAGTAATCAACATGGGAACATGGCATAGTAAGTTAATCTTCTGAGAATGATTGTTGCACTAGTTTAGATTACACACTGGCTAGTGGCCCTTAGTGTGGACTTTTCTCTGCTAAGGGATTATTCCCCTCAGTTAGGCCAGGTAGGGAAACACCGATCATTTGGGTGTTATGAAGTCATTGAGTAGGGAATGCCTTCAGGATGAGTCACATGTATAATACGTTCTGGATTGTTCACGATCTCCTAGGTTTGACCCATGTTTTCTTTAGCATTTTTTTTGTATGTGGTGGACAATTGAGGTGCTTAGTTTAGTTTCTAGCTCCCATGTGCCACTTTTTCCATTTCCATTCTTGTGTGTTGTGTGTGTGTATGGTTTTCCTCTGGTTTAACAACTAAAATCTAGAATTTAAATTGTTCATGAAAATGTTTTAAAATGTAATGAATGTTTTCCCTTTAAACATTAAACTTGTTTATAAATTAAAAATGGAAATATATTGTTAATTGTTTTAGAAATGAAAGTGTTTGTAGAAACCCATATTTTATATAATTTATTTCAAACATGGAATTGGTAAATTTTTTATTTAAAGGTAGTGCTTTGGGAATAGTTTTGTTGGGCATGCCTATTGTGTTTTAATACTCATGCCTATAGTGTTTTCTTATTTTTAGTTTCTCCTATAGATTCCATCTCTAGTTTGGATTTCCTTGGGTGAAATTTGGTTTGGCATGTTGGAGAGTGACTCTTAGGGTCACATAGAGTTTTGGTCATGGTTAGGTTAGTATGTGTTTTTGGTTGTTCTTTCTCTTTCGTGTCGTTTATTTATTTTGCATTGTTTTTTTTATTTATGCTGCTTTTTTCATTTTTATTAGTTGAAATAATTCCCATGTTGTTCTCTGTTGATGCCCTGGTGCTTTTCACCAGCCCAGGAGAATTAGGAATGCCTCTAAGTCCTTGTCATGGATTGGCTCGAGTGACGGGGGACCTTGTTTTTCAGAGCACTCATCGTTTTTTTGGGTTTTCATGGTATAAGGAGTAGAATTTTTGGGAATCGAGGAATAGGGATGGGAAGGACGTCATGAACCCTTACCCATTTCGAACCTCTAGTTACCATGGAAATTCTGGGTTGTTTGTGTCTTTTTGGTTCCTTTGAATTGTTTTATGTTGGAAAATGAAAAGGGAGTTGGGAAAGTATCCCTATGAGGTCTCAGGGTCTGGAAAGACATGTGGAGCCAAGGGAAATACCCTAGAATTCTCTCTGTGATGGTGGCGTGACTGGAATATGGCTGCCAACCATATGTTTGAGTCACCCATCAGCACTAGTTTCCCCCTAGTGAATCATTTGGGTTTTCCTAAAGTCTAAAAATCGTTGTGAAAAGTGTTATTTTGGTATTTTAAATGAAAATGACCATGTTTTGATTAAGTTATTTGTTTTCTTATTCCATAGTGTTTTCCCGCATGATGGTTTGATGAATTTCCAAGGTTCAGCTTTGGGTGGTGCGCCCTTTGTAGATACTCCAATTGATCAACCTATAGACTATGTCCTGGAATTCCGAAATTTGAACCTTCCCCTATTTTATGGTCAAGTATATTCTCTTAAGGCGGAGGTGTGGTTAAAGAGGATTGATAGGAACTTTAGTTTCATTGGGTTTCCTAAGTCATCGAAGGTGAAGTTGGCTACCTGTATGCTTGAAGGTTCAACCTGGAAATGGTGGAAGTCTGTGTCTTGAAAAAAACATCAATAATATCTCAAATGGGAGTTCTTAAAGTATTCATTTATCAAATAATATTTCTCTATGTTGACAAATCTGAGGAAGAGGATGGAGATGTGTTGTGTTCAGTAGGAAATTTAATCTATACTATAATTTTATCGACGTTTCTTAGACCTAGTTCCATATGACCAAAGGTTTGTTGCAAATGATCCCAAAAAGGCTCAGCAATTTGAGTTTGGGATCTGACCTGAACTAAAATAAAAAGTGGAAGACCTCGGCCTAACCACCTTCTCGTATTTTGTGGGCCAATCCTTTCTGTATTAAGCTGAGTTAGTAGAAGGACATGAGGTGGAGAATCCTTCCCCAGCCTTGGGAAGTAGTGAAGAGTATGGCGATAGGAAGAATGAGATGTGACTTGATGCTAGTGGCTCAAATAGATGAATCAAGAGACCTTCATACCTTCAGTCTTCTTCTTCACAGTGCAATGTCATGATTTATCACCAGTGTGGTAGGCAGGGTCCCAAGATTCTGATGTGCCCAAGTGCTCTGAGACCCTGCCACACCTGTGGATGTCTGGGTCACTTGCAGCGATCTTGCTGAGGTGTTTCCAATAAACGTGTTGAACCCAAAATTAGCTCGTCGAAGGTCACCTTAGCTCGTTGGTATGAGTAGGACAATGTTTGGGATTAGTTTGGGGTTTTCACTTTGTAGTGTTCCCCAGATGTAGTTGTTGTTTCTTTTGGTGTTTTGTGGTGTTTCTTTTCCTTTAGTTGTAAGAATGGTTTTTGTCGAACCTCTTTTAAACTTTTATTTTAATGGAAGTGTGTTTGGTGAAATTTTGGTTTGTGTGTTATGATTGGGAATTTCTGAAGCCTTACTACGAGGCAGGAGATGCTTCAATCATCAGTGCTCCAGCCATAGGTCCCGAAGTGAAGCTGGCGTGTATTCAAGAGAACCCCAGTGGTGAAAAGGGGAATTGGTTTAATCTTTTTCCTTAGTGTGGCATGGTTTGTGTTCTTCCTAGGGTGCAAAGTTGTTGATATGGATATAACGGTAGTTTTTGATGCTCTATCAGTTGGTCCCTTCCATGCCCCCCCCCCTCTCGTGGTAGGGGTTTCTGGTCTATGTTGGGAGTTTTCATGTTCGGTAAACCTTGTCAGTTCTTTTGGTGGGGAGACCCACAATGGGTCTCACAGAGTTACACCTGAAATAATTTAGTGTTAGCATGATCCTTATGGTGGGGAGTATGTTTAGGCCTCCATGTTCTAGTATAAGAGTTTTGTTTCGAGTATTGTTTTAGGTGGAGGGTGGTCTCGTGAAAAACCACCCAATTTTGAGTTCTTCCTATTGAGTAAACATTGGGATTAGAGTATACCCAATAGTTTTGTTGGACTAAGATTTTGGGATTAGGTGTCAGAGGTGATTTAAGTTCGTTCGTTCCTTGGTTGAAATGGATGATCTGGGTTCTGTTTGGTAGGGGTTAAAGAGATCATGTGTTAAGGATGAGTTGTGTGTCATGGGATTTTAGTGTCTGTTTGGATCATCAATTAGAGGTACTTAAACTTTTGGAGGTGGGTGACACTTAAGAAGTTTTATCTTTGGGTTTAGATCTTGTCGTGGATTTTCAGGGATGGAAAGCATTATAGTGGGGAGAATTATCACACCCCGACCTATTCAATTAATTTATTTTATCATTTTCTTTGGTTTTTAAATTTTTTTTCAAGGTTTGGGTTGAATCCCAAATGAGACTTTTGAGTTATGCCAAAAAGTGTGTGTTTTTTAGTTGAAATCGTTGGGCACATGGGCGGAGTGCATTTTGGAAACCCCGCGTGACTTCTCCCAGAAAATTACGCGATCTGTCTATCTTCAAAAAAATTAAAATAAATATATTTTGTAATATATTTTGTTATATAAAAATTTTATTATTGTTAATAATTTTAATTATTATTATTAAAATGAAATGAGTGTTTTTATTATTTATATTTTTATCAGTATAACTATTATTATTCTTAGTAGTGTTGTTATTAATAATGCTTTATTATTATTATTATTATTAAAAAGTTTCATTATCATCATCATGTTATCATAATCATTGAAATGTTATTAAAATTAATGTTATTAATGAAATGAAACAAATTATTATTGTTATCAAAGTTTTATTATTATTATTAAGGTTTTTTTTATTATTATTATTTTAATTATTAGTATTATTATTAATATTTTTTTAATTACTATCATTAGGTCCTTTTTTAAAATTTGTTTTATCTTAGTTTTATTTTAATTTTTTTAGGGTTTCACCCTGTTTGCGCAACGCGGTAGCGGCCCGACCCCCCCCCCCCCCCCACCCCCCACCCCATTTCTCTCCTTCCTTGTCGCAAGTAGGCCGTTTCCATCTTCACCTCTCCCTCTTTGCGCAGTGCCCCACCCAGCTGCCTCCACCTCTTACCCACACCCTCCAGCCATCTCCAGGAATGCCCCCTCATTGGATCTCCTCTCCCAGTCGGGCATCCTCCAACTTCCCCACGTCTTTTGACCATGCGCCATCCACCAAGCATGTGCCAGCCGGTTCCCCTTCCCCACACCAGTCGAGCAAGCTGCCCGCGCCACCCTCGGCCCGCCTCCCTCGACGCTGACCATGCCTCCAGCACTGGCTTCCTGCACCAGCCACACCGTCTCCCTCCTCTACAGGAACGCCTCCATTAGCCCACCTAACCGGTGGCACTGCACCAGCCGACACCACCATCTGGTCTCCTCCCCTGCCTCTTCTTTCCATCCTCTGACCCTTTCCACCCAACCGGTGATTCGCCGACACTGTTTCCCTACTCTGGCCAACAGCCACCGCGCCTCCCCTTTTTTTCGACCGTCGCACCTCCTGTCGGCCACTTTCTCAGCCAGAAACCCCTTACCGGCCATTTTTCAATCCATCGCGCCTCCGGTCGGCCACTTTCCCGGCTAGTGACCCCTCCACTGGTGTTTTTACTACATCATTCTGGTGCATAACCTTTCCAACGCACATCTCCATCTCGATGAGCCTCTTGTCTGACGGTCGCGCGCCCTCTCAGCTAGACCACGCCCACTTCTGGCATCCTCTATGACCCTTCTCCCCTATCGTGCGACCCCACTGATCGAGTGCACCCCATGACAACCCCTTCCTCATTCGTTCACACAGCCAGCTATACGCTTAATTTGCAATCAGGTGAGAGACGAATGCCCACCGCCAAAGGTAAGTAGTTCAGACTCGTTTTGATTCACCTACACCAGTGTTAAGGTGAGTTTTTTGTTGTTTATTATTTTGGATTATTTTAATTTAGTGTTTCTATGTTTTTTTTTGCGATTGCAGCATGTTGGCAAGGAATTTACAAGATATTGCGGTCATTGTCTTGTGCATGCTTTTGTGCCTGTGCGAGGTGTGTTGCGTTATTTTGTTTCAAACTACGAGTCAAGGTAGGTCCCCCACTGCACTCGCCTTTAAATTTAGAATTTATTAATTTATTGATATTTCATTGATTTTTGATAAATGATAAATAATATTATATGATTATTTTTGGAATAAATATTTTATGTAAACGAAACTGTTTATTTTATGCATGGCACTTGAATTATTTTCTTGATGACTTGATTCACAATAGTGAAAGAAAGCTCATTTGGCCTTTGAACATAATTCACTTATTTTCAAGTGTGGTTCTGGTTTGATGGTAAATTTTTTCATCTGATGCGTGAGATAATGTTTTGGTTTCTCTTGATAAATGATGTTTTTATTTAAAGTTGGTTAAGGCATGTTTGGAATTTTAATAAAATCAATTATTTTGAAAACTCTCTTTGGGGTGACTCAGGGGTGATCTTGTTGTGTATGTTGTTTGTGTGAGTTGTTGTACGTGATGTCCATGCATGGTGATTGGTTGCTTAATTGAAATTGTTGACTCACCCCTCTATTCATTTAGTACTCAGCATGGTAACCTGGCATAGTAAGTTAATCTTCGGAGAACGATTGCTTCACTAGTTTAGATTACGCACTAGCTAGTGGCCCTTAGTATGGACTTTTCTCTGCTAGGGGATTGGGACCCTCAGTTGGGCTAGGTAGGGAAACACCGAGCATTTGGGAATTATGACATCATTGAGTATGGCATGCCTTTAGGATGAGTCACACGTATAGTACGTTCTAGATTGTTCATGAGCTCCTAGGTTTGACCCATGTTTTCATTAGCATTTTTTTGTATGTGGTGGGCGATTGAGGTGCTTAGTTCGGTTGTTGGCCCCCATGTGCCACTTTTTCCATTTCCCTTCTTGTGTGTTGTGTGTGTGTATGGTTTTCCTCTAGTTTAACAACTAAAATATGGATTTTAAATTGTTCATGAAAATGTTTTAAAATGTAATGTACCTTTTCCCTCCAAACATTAAACTTATTTTTAAATTAAAAAGGTCAATGGATGGTTACTTGTTTTAGAAATGAAAGTGTGTGTGGAAACCCATATTTTATATAATTTAGTTCAAACCTGGAATTGATAAATTCTTTATTTAAAGGTAGTGCATTGGGAATAGTTTTTTTTTTGCATGTCAACTGAGTTTTAATACTCATGCCTTTAGTGTTTTATTGTTTTTAGTTTCTCATGTAGATTCTAGATCTGGTTTGGATTTCCTTGGGTGACGTTTGGTTTGGTGTGTTAGAGAGTGACTCTCAGGGTCATGTAGAGTTTTTTTCATGGTCAGGCTAGTATATGTTGTTGTTGTTTATTTCTTTTTCGTGTCATTTATTTATTTTGTGTTGTTCTGTTTTATTTCTACTGCTTATTTCATTTTTATTGGGATAAATCATTCCCATGTTGTTCTCTGTTGATGCCCCGGTAGTTGTCGCCAGCCCAAGAGGATTAGGAACGCCTCTCAGGCCTTGCAGCGGATTGACTCGGGTGACCGGTCTAGGGTCAACCTGGGTTGGTTCATGACAGATAATCAAGGAACTATACTAATAGTTTCAACTTAATAAATCTTCAATTTTGAGGAGTTAAACATTCTTTTATTTCAATTTTTTTTCTAAATTAAGTGCTAGACTTTCTAAATAGCACAAACATATTTGTGTTCCCAAATATTTAGTTGCTAACATTTCGAGACCTAAGAGAATATAGGTACCAAAACAATTTCATGTTTGATTTTTCTTTGTAGGGAAAAAGTTCCAAGAGAATCAGTGAGAAATAGTAGATGGACAGTGGATTCTCAAGACATATGAGTGGAGATTTATTTAATTTCAACTTTTTTTCAAAAATTAATGGATTCTATGTCACATTTGGTGATAATATTAAGGAAAATATTATGGGAGTTGGATTGGTAGGTAATACAAGTACATTCCTCATCAATAAAGGTCTATATATAGAAGGACTAAAGTATAATATGATAAGTATTTCCCAACTTTTTGATAAATATTATTATATTTATTTTTCAAATAATGCATGTTCTCTTTTTGAAAGATAAAATTATTAAATTTAAGGCACCTAGAATAGATAATGTATATAATTTAGATCTTGATTCTTTTTGTAGAAAAAAAGTGAACTATTTAAATGATGAAACAAATGAATCTTGAATTTGGTATAAAAGACTTGGACATTGTCATGTTTATTATTTGAGAAAAATTTCTAAAAAGAATTAAATTTTATATTTACCTCAACTTAAATTGAATAAATAAAAACTATATGATGCATGCCAAATAGGAAACACATGTTATCTTTCAAACCGATTAAATATGTTGCTACATATGGGCCTATATAAATAATCCACGTGGATTTATTTGGGACATCTATAATAGTATTCCTAAGAGGAGAATATTTATTTTATGTGTTAGTTGATGATTTCACTAGATTTACTTGGGTTTTTTTAGGGTTAAGAGTGAATCTTGTTCATATTTTACAAGTTTCTATAATTTGTTTCAAAAAGTGAAAGATGAAAAAATTATCACTTTGAGAAGTGACCATTGAAGAGAATTTAAAAACCATAAGTTCAATTAATATTGTTAAAAACATGGAATTAAACATAATTCTTCTTCCCCCATAACACCTCAACAAAAAGGTGTCGTTGGATGGAGTAATAGGACCTTGTAAGAAATGTTTTGGAAAATTTTATGTGAATGTAACTTTCCCACTAATTTTTGGGTGGAATATGTAAATATAGTATGTTATTTCAAAAGTAGAGTTCAGATTATACCTATTTTGAATAAGACACGCTATGAGCTATGGAATAATAGAAATATAAAAGTTGGATACTTCAAAGTTTTTAGATGAAAATTTTACATTATAAACACCAAGGATAATCTTGGTAAATTTGATATAAAGGATGATTAAGGAGTATTTATTGTATATTTTACTACTTCCAAAGATTATAGTGTTTTTAATAAAAGGTTAAAGATTGTTGAAGAATCAACTCATGTGAAATTTGATGAAAGTGATCCTTTTGATCACAAAATGACTCAAGTTTATGAGATAATAGATTATTTCAAAAATATACAACCATAACCAATTTTTGAAAATATAATGGATGATTTGGAACTTGATTTTGGAGAATCAAATCCTAGAGGATGAATCCTAGTGAACATGAAAGTTTTCTACCTAGACAACATAGAACCTTGGAAACCCATCACTTAGAAATTATTATTGGAATCTTAGATGAAGGTATTGAGACTATAATAAGTATAGGAAACCTTGTATAAGTTTTTACCCTTTTATCTCATCTAGAAGCTAAATCTTTAGAAGAATCCTTAGTTGATGATATTTGGGTTTTACCAATGTAAGAAGGGTTAAACGAATTCAATAGGAAAGATGTATGGTAATTTTTTTTAACCCTATGACTATAATATTCTAAGAAAAAATTATTTTTAGGAATAAATAGGATGATCATAGTGTGATCACTATGAATAAATTTGGACTAGTTCCCAAAGGGTATAATCAAAAGGAAGGTATAGATTATGAAGATAATTTTTCACTCGCAGCTAGAATATAATCCATTAGGATTCTCCTAGACTATGCATCACATATGAATTTCAAATTATATAAGATGGATATGAAATCTATATTCTTAAAAGGTTTTATTATGGAGGGATTTTATATTGAACAACCTTTTAATTTTGAAAATCCCCATTTTCCAAATTTAGTTTTCAAACATACCAAATATCTTTATGGACTTAAACAAGTACCTAAAGCTTGGTATAAATGTTTATGTTCTATTCTTTCATCAAATAGATTTTTAGTAGGATTGGTATATCCTACTATTTTTAAGAAAACTACAACTTCACATATTTTTTTAGTTTATATATATATTAATGATGTTATTTTTGGTTTTAAAAATAAAAAATTATGTAATGATTTCTCAAAACACATGCAACGATAATTTTAAATGAGCATAATGGGTGAGTTAAATTTTTTTCTAGGTTTTCATATATATCAAAACGAATTTAGGAATGTGATGAATCATGGTAAATAAATACTTGAATTAATTAAGATATTTTAGCACAAATTGGTAAAATATATGAAACTCTTATGAGTTTTAATGAAAATCTTGATTTGGATGAAGCTAAGAAACTAGTTGAAAAAAAGATACGTAGAGGAATAATTATAAATCTATTGCATTTAACTACTAATAGACCACACATTATGTTTTTGGTATTCTTATGTGGTAATTCCAAGTTAATATCTTGGAATCACATTTGAAAGCTTCCAAAATAATTTTAAGGTATTTAAAAGGAGCAATTTCTCTTTCTTTACTTTTTCCAAAAACTTAAATTGACTTCATATTCTGAATCCAAATTTGGTGTTTGTAGACTAGATAGGAAGATTACCTTATGAACCTTCCATTTTCTAGGAAAAAACCTAGTATATTGGTCTAGTAATAAGAAACACTTTGTTGCATTATATACTATTGAATAATAATATATAGTTGTTTGTAGTTTTTTTTTTGAACAAGTGTAGTAGAGGAAACATGCCTTAATGGATTTTGGATTTAATTATAATAAACTATCAATTAAATGTTATAAAACTAGTTATATAAAAATTTTAAATAATCCTATAAACCATTCAATAACAAAGAACATATATTTATGGCATCATTTCTTAAGAGATCACACTCAAAAATGTGATATCACTCTGGAATTTATCTCTACTGAGAACCAATTAGCAGATATTTTTACTAATCCCCTTATGTGTGAACGTTTTGATTTTATTAAAATATAATTGTGTTGTTTGAATTTAATTAATTTTATTTTATTTTATTTTATTTTATTTTATTTTATTTTATTTTATTTTATTTTATTTTATTTTATGTACTAATTATTAATGTCTTTATATTTTAATGAATTATAGAAATTAATTGAATTTATTTTTTATTTTATTTTCAAAATTTATTCTACTTATATGGTTAATTAAGACTAATTTATTTTAAGAAAAAAATTCTTTTCATTTTTTTCTTTTATTTTTTTATTTTAAGTTATAATTGACCCTAAATATTAAATCAGGTATGTATTCCTCTTACAAATCAGAAATATGACTTAAAAACTAAATCAACCTTTGACCTCCTCACCTTTTTACCACATATATTCTTCCAAAAGCTGAACCATTGACTTTTTTATCTTGATCCTTTCTCAAACATCAACTGATCCTTTGGTAATGGGGAAGTTTGTGGGAGGAGATAATGGTAGTTTCAGTTCTTCCTAGAAGTATAAGTTAGGCAATGCTCCATATAGAGTTTTAGTAGGGAAATCTGTTGATATGTCTTGGATAAGAGGAACCAAAATATTACTTAAGAAATAATTTCATTTTCAAGAATGGGAGTTTTTATTTGATGAGAATAAATCAAGATTTATTTTTGAGGGAGAAGTAAATTATTTTATATGAAATGAAGAGTTTCAGTTTAATGAAGCGGAGGATGTGTTGTCTCGAATGTGAATGGAAAAGTTGTGCCTATTTCTTCTATAGAGATGAATAAAGTATTTCACTATCGTCATGAGGGTGATTTATTTTTTAGCCATAATCTTGTTGTTATGAGTACAATGGTACCAACTAAAGTGTTCAAGTTTCTTTTTAGAACCTCTACTTTTTAGAAGAAAGTTTTGAATGATTTGGAAGTTGTATGGAAAGTAATTTATGAGTTCATTCAAACTAGGATTTCTAAGAGAGATAGTGATATAGAGAAAGTGTTGTTTTAGGTTAAGTATCTCTTATATATCCTGATAAAAAACATAAAGATGAATATTTCTAGATATATGATTCATTTTATGCATCAATACTACTAAGGGAAAGGAATGTTGTACTATTATCCCTATGGAAGGATCATCTCTTGGGTGTTGAAGGAGGAAGTTGATCTCAATGATAGGGAAGTAGTAAATTGTCACAAGAGTAATACTCTTTCTATTTTATTGATGAAAATGTATGGTTACAACTGATATAGAGCCTCAAATTTCCTAAGTCCCATTGGAAGGGAAGTTAGAGATACTCTAGTGCCAACTCAGGGGGAGCCATCCACTACCTCACCACCTATGGATACAGCAGCTATTCAGAGGCTTCCTACTAGGGAAGTATAGGGGGTAGTTCTATTAAACTAGAGCCTCAAGTTCCAGAGATCATACCTATTGTAAAAACAAAGTTCCGATATAGGAGGTTGAAGTTATTAGAGATGTTGAATTTGTTCAGCATGTTGATCCAGCTATTTAGATAGATGATGAATCTCATGGGGACAGACTAGTTGAAGCTATTCCAAGAGTGATAGGTGTTGAAGAAAGAGTGGAAGCTAAATTTGAGAATCAAATATTTGACCTAATCTCTTCTGGATCACATGATAATAAATATGGAGCTAGATATGTGACTTTGGAATAATTTGATGTTCTTTCCCATGCTCCATAGATTGTTCCATCACCTCACCATGTGAATAAGGATTCTCCATCTTTGAGAAAGGGTTCTAAAAGTTTTTATGTAGAAAGGAACATATAGAACTTTTCTTTAGATGTGATTTTGGAATTTTATAATATCAAAGGATATTATGTTGATTTAAATAAGGATCTAATATATTTTAAGGATGAGATCAGGAATCTCAAAGGGAATTCATTTTCTAGAGCTAATTTTAACAAGATAGTTGGGATGATGGTGGCCCAAACAGACTAGATCAAAAACCTTCAACAAGTTTATCTTGTGCATCCAAATACCTATGAGGTGAATAGAAAAGATATTGAGTATATGAGATCCCAAGTGAGTGGGCTGTAAAATATATTTACTACCATATTAAAGATTAATGAGATTTGTGTTCTTGTTGCATCTTAAAGAGACATGATTTAGAATATTCCAATGGTTCAATCAGATATATATCAGAAAGGTTTTGATGAGATTCAATCTTTCATGGTAGAAATGAAGGGAAACTTACAAAATTTGAAGAGTGCGGTTTTAATCTAGTTTGATTTCATTAATATATTTTAACCAACTACTCCATCTACATATGCACCTTCTATGGATCCAAATCTCAAGGATAAATTTGATCATCAGTTTTAAAATATAAATTTAGTGTCTTATCAGATCCAATATTTATAGTGTAGAATTTTCACACCTGTTCTTATAAAATTTTTCAAAAAGGGATCTATCGACTGAGTTTTATGAGACAAAATAAGGTATCAGAAGATCAGGCCTTGGGGCTGGTATGAATCTAGATAGCATGGTTAGACAACTTCAATGATCTATTGGTGATAAGGTAGAAGAGACCTTGGGAGTTTTATGCAAGTAATTGATATGGTTTCGTGTTCAATTGGACCAATCAATAGAAACCATCAATTTTTTTTTATATATGATGGTCAAGATTAGTGAAGTAGTTCAAGACCTACTTAGAGACTCTTCCAAAGAGGACTCTAGTTTCCAAGAGTCATAGGAAGTTCCAAATGCTCCTACGTGAAGGGAACTTGTTTTTTATAGACCTTTTCTACAAATTCATTTACTTAAAATAGCTGCTTCTGCTCTATTTACACATGTGACTACAGAACATATGCATGTTGCTGAAATGGTTAGTGCCTCGGTTAGTCTATCATCCTCCACTAATGTTCAGGTGGTATCTTAGGTAATAGTAGAGTAGTTTTCCCATGTAGAGAATAATATAATATCAATAGAATTCCTACTAATTATTTTTCAAGTATCGATATAATGGAATAAGAATAAATTGTATTTAGATCCTCTAGTTGTTCATTCAAATCCTCAACCTACTGTTGTTTTGGCTCAATCTTCTCATAGATTCTCTTCCAACCAGGTTGAAACATTCAAAGGGTTTCCCAATAATTCTAATAAACCAAGTAAGGTTATAATAAATATTTCATTGTTTATATATTATAGAGTTATATTCATTATAAAAATATTAGGTAATTTTTCAGTCAAAAGGAAAAAAGCTTTATTTCTAACCAAATTGGATTTTTAGGCATTATGTGGTTTTATTTAAAAGATTGGTTTACAAATAATAGAATTTTAATTTGAGAAAATTAATTTCATTTTTTTATTCATAATTTCAAAATTATATTAAGATTAATTTTTTATGATTTTTCAAAAATATTGATTTTTTAATAAATGGTAAAAATATAGATCTTTATTGAAATGTTATTTTATTTTAAAGTATTTAAAATGAAATTTTTATTTTTAATTAGTTTTAAAATTTCATTAGTTTCTTTTTATTAAATAAAATCCACTTATAGTCTTTGGAATGAATTTTAAACTTGAATTTAGTATAAAAAACATTTTTAAAATTAAAAATACATTTTCTCAAAAAATATTTTTTAACATGTTTTTTAAATTTTATTTTAAATTAAATTATACCACATTTATTTCTTGAATCTTCAAAAATGAATTACATATTTGGAATCAGTATGTAAAAACTTGGTAAATATTTCCATTTTATCTTTTATCAATATTAATAGTAATCTTAATAATTTTGTTACCATATTAATGGGTAAATCAGGTATTTAAGTTAAAAATAAAATTATAAGGGTTGTAAAATGACCCATAAAGAAAATTCAAAAATGTATAACTCTTGTTTTTAATAACTATAATGTTTTTAACATAGGGATTACCAAAGGATATATTTGGTTATAAATAGTATTTTAAAAGATAAATAATTTATATTCATTATGGTAATTTATTTTTTATTTTTAGTGAAGAAATAATTTCTTTAAATTCTTACATAACATTGACGTAGTAATTATTCAATTAATAGAAAAATAAAATAAATGATATTAAAAATATTAAAAGTAGTATAATTTAAAATAATTAAGGTGACCCAAAAATTTTCTAGATAAACAAAATATTTTATGGATATATTAAAATATTTTATTTGAATTTAATTTTTTTCCTTGGTGTTATAAAAGTAGAAGTAAATGAATAGTTCTAAAATTGACATTATTGAAATTTTATGAAAATAATATAAAATTCATAAAAAATATATCTTTCCTGAAGTGATGAGGATATGGTTGAAATTATCAACTATGGTCAATTTATGGTTATTTTGTAAATTTTTAGTAATTATCATGACTCTCAAAGAGTAAAAAATCTTATTGTCATGGTAAGTGTGAAAAGAGTTAATGGGGGGTTAAAACCAAAAGATAAGGGTAAAAACGTGATCTAAACTTGTCCAATAATTATTTTATGAGATTATTTTGATTAATTATCATATTAACTTCTAAATTTATCCATTTTTATCCATTTTTTACATCAAAATTAATTTAAATTAAATTAATATTTTAAGAAATTCTAAGAGCTCCCCTCCCCTCTCTTATAAAAGGGAACCACTTATTCTCATTTATTCACACTTAAAAACCAATTTTTATGGACAATATATACCCAAATAATTTATTAACATCACTCCCCATTTTATATAGGCCTTATTTTTGTAATAATACCAATCTTAGAGGTCTTAAGGTGTTGTAAAAGGAGATTTTCGAAAGAAGATGTATAGTTTTAACTGCATATTTTAGTTTTATTTCTTCTTCCACCTCCTTCAAATATTTTTCAACCATGCTAAAATAATATAAATAGTATCCTAAATATAATTATATTTTATTATTTTAATTTAATAATCTATATCCATCCCTTCTTCTATCAAATGGGAAACAAACCCATCATTTGTGTGTACGGTAGACTACCGCCTCACGAACCTATATAATTTGTTTTCCATCAACATCTATCATGGATATATTATAATTATGTAATTAGTGTTTATATATTAAATTCATGAAATATTTATCATTATTAAAAGATAATATATCATTTACCATCTTACCTTTCCATTCATTAAAAAGTGATAATATCATTTATGCGTACATGTGGACTACCTCCTCCACGAAGTGATGTGGTTTGTTTTTCATAACCACATCTTATGGATGATATATATAAGTATATTTAAATAATTAATATGATATTTATGGTATTATTATAATTATATAAATATGAAATAATACTTAACCTCTTTTCATAATGATCGTTGAAAAATGGAAATGTTTACCATGTGTATGTACGGTCTACCGTCTCCATAATTATAACATAGTTCATTTTTCATAACCATATTTATTGGTTGGATTTAAAAGTATAATTTATTTTTAAAAATTATAGTTGTTTCATTATTATTATTATTCTATAGATGATGTAATAATGACCTCTTTTACCATAGTCAACCTACCGAATTCATTTGGGATTTATGAACCGAATATCGTCAAAACATATGGTGTGAAATTAAATGATTAAGTAATTGTTATAACATGGAAATAAGTGATATAAAATTAATAATAAACTTTAAAAATGTTATAATTAAATTAAATAATTAATAATAGTTTATTATTTATGAATATAAAGAATGTACATGATGATTTAGACTCAAGGTAAGGGACTTTCTTTTAAAAATCCTCTTTTAAAGTATCTCTTTAAACTCTTTTTCTTCCATGTCCGTATTTTTAAAATTATTTTATGGATGTTTTTATATGGACATAAAAGATTTATAAAGGTTATTTCATATCTATTTTTACTTTCTTTAAAAGTTTTTTAAAAGGAATATTTTTATATAATGTTTTTACTTTATTTACAAAAAAGACAAAAAGAATGTTCTATTTTAACATATACAGCGATGACTTTTCCTGCCACCGTAACTGCTATTTTATGTTTGTATTACATTATAAGATTATATTTTTTATTAAAAAAATATCTTTACATTTATTCAGGTAATTTTAGTTTTTAAATTTTTTTAATGAAAAGGGATATATAAATATCCTAAAATGCTTTATTATAGGTGAAAAAGAATGTTTTTATGATGCAAGATTTTATGGGTTATGATTATGATATGGTTATTGGTAATTATTTATGATTATGGGTGGTTCCTTTATAATCCAATGATGGGTGGTTCTGTTATAAACCAAGGACTAGTGGTTATGTTAATAACTAAGGACTGATGATTCCATGATAAACCAAGGTCGAGTGAGCCCATTATAGCTCTCCAATGCATCAGATAAAGCAGTAGAGTTAAAATGATTATGTTTCTCCAAATATATTATGTTAATATACTATAATGGTTATTCCAAGTATAACTATGATGGTTATTTCAAGTGTAACTGTGATGGTTAATCCAAGTATTCAAGTGTAACTGTTAGGGCTAGTCCATATATAATATTGATATAAAAATGACTCCCCAAGTTAACCTATATGATTTATATATGATTTATATATGATTTAAATGAGTTTTTTATGGTAATATTATGATTTCTCAAGGTAATATAATGACCTTATTATTAAAAGAAAGTATATGATACTTTTTAAGGGTGAAAAGTATAACTTTTTGAAAAAGTGTTTATGAATTTTTCATGACTTCAAAGAAACCTTTATGAGTTTTATTTCACCTTTAAGTTTTCTTATAAATTTTTTATGAAAATATTTTGGTAGTTAATTTTATTTCTTGGGTAAGAAAATGTTCATTTTGAACCCAATTTTTATTTTGAAAAAAATGAAAAAAAAATGTAAGTATACATGGTCTAACAATTTCTTTCTTTATTTTTTATGTCCCTTACTGAGATTTTTATGCTAATATAATGTTTAAAAATATTTTTCATGGGGTTTTAAGGATGGGTAAGGGAAAATAAGAAGTCAAGTTTAAAGTCGTGAAGATTTTTCATGAAAATAAATCATATTTTATTTTAAAAAAATTATTTGATAGGAAAATGGAAACTAATTAGAAGTGTCCACTCTGTATATACATGGGTTTTTTATGTAATATTTATGTTCTAACTCTATAAAACTCTAAAACTAAAATATATTTGGGAATCTAAGAAAGTGATTTCTAGTATAAAGTCACTAGAATATATAATGTTTAAGGCTAGGTACATATAGTTGGTATTTGAGAAAAGGTTTAGATAAATTTAGGGGTTAGGATAATGTTAATATAATACCCTTAAAATATTTCATTTAATGGTTAATTTAAAATTATATAGCACTTTAAGTTTATCATGTTGCTTTTTCTAAACTATGTTTGTTCAGAATGGTTTTTCATAGAGGAAATTGGGAAGTTTAGTATGAAGGCACCAAGAGGACAATATCCTTCCAAATCATCAACATGGAATGGTTGGAATTGGAACTGATAAGTTTATTGATGTGATGGATTAGTTGAAATAGGCTATAAATGGTGGTGGTATACATGCTAGAGATCAAAAAATTTACAACAAAGGAATATGTCAACTGTGGAACATTTTAGGAGGAAACACCCTCCTACATTTAGTGGATCTTCTAACCCAGTGGTATTTGATGGGTGTATTAAATCCCTAGAAAATATACTTGATGTCATGGGAAGTTTGTATCATCAAAAGGTACATCTTTTTATTTACTATTTTGAAGGAGAAGTCAACCAGTGGTGGTAAATGGTCAAGAATATTAGGGAAAAGATAGGATATTGATACCTTGGAATGGGATGAATTTAAGAATATTTTCCTTGATAACTATTTTCCTAAGTAGGTTTTAATTAGGATATAAAATCAATTCTTATAATTGAAACAAAAGGATTAAGATTTCATGTCCACATATGAAGTAAAATTCACCCGATTGGAAAGGTATGCACCAAATTTTATCCATGATTTTTATAGTAAGATTAATTGGTTTTAATCAAGATTTAAGCTAAGATATAAAACGTAATTTTCCTCTCATTAACTAAAAATTTATGAGAAACATGTATATTGAGTAGAAATTGGTACGGGTATACAACTCACAAACATTCAGCATGGAAAATCACAGTGGAATTTTGGTAGTATAACGACAATACATGAAGATTCATAAAATGGTTCAATGAGAAAGGGGTCTATAATAAATTGGAAGTAAAAAAGAAAAATATGAGGGATATGTAAGAACATAATCCAACATGAAAATTTGGGAATTAATAGGCATAAGTTCTTGAATAAAAAATTAGCATGGAAAATCATAGGATAATTTTGGAAACATGACGGGGGTACATAATGAATCATGGGAGGTATTAATGAGAGTTAAAGGGGTTACTTATCACTTTTACATCATAAGTGAAGTAATGGGGATGTAATGTCCCGGACCCGGCCAGCCACCCGAACAGTGTCGAACGGGTCGGGTGTTACTACCTTAGGCGCACCTCCCCGAACGCCAAAGGCTATCGACTAGCAGCAAGGGTCTCTTAGGTATAGTGGGGAGCCTATACCCTCTCGGAGGATCATAATAAGGGTACTGGTCTAAGTATAATAGTAAAGATGCAGTGGAAAGAAAGACTCAGCAGACTCGAACCAGACCTGCAGAGCGGAAGCATAATCAATATAGACAAATAGTGGAAGCAATACATATAGCAACAGCAGCGGAAATAAACATAACGACATGCTAATAACATGTAACTACAATTGAATAGTACAACATGCATCCAAAGTAGGTAATACACAACTAAATATAAAAAGGGCGTCAATGGCTAACCAACAGTAGCTACAACAAGTAAGCATGCCGATACAGAAAAGTAAACAAAACAAAGCAACCCAGCTAGGCATGATCTCAAGTTCCATACCATCTCCATGCAATAACTAACGCAGCCCAGCTCCTGAAGCTGGCCACTTTCCTTCACGTAAATCCATAAAGTCTACACGCATCCCGAAGGGCCCGTGTAGGGTGTGAGACAAATCTCAGTAGGATACCACCCAACGGTGCGTACCAAATATAAGTGTTTAAGTAGTCATGCATTTACAAGGAAAGCAGTAAAAGTACAATGCACAATTAAACACAAACTCCACTGGTTCTCAACAGTCACCATGGAGCATCACCTGCTTCGGCCAACGCCAAAATCTTTGTCGTGTAACTCGGAACCACGGGTCACCTGACACCTCGTGTCTCAAGTACCGACGTCCCGACGTCACGCCCAAAAATAGTAACCCGGCACCATGTGCCTCCTGACACCTCGTGTCTCAAGTACCGACATCCCGAAGGCATGCCCAAAAATAGTAACCCGACACCATGTGCCTTCTGACACCTCATGTCTCAAGTACCGACGTCCCGAAGGCACACCCAAAAATAGTAACCCGGCACCATGTGCCTCCTGACTCCTCATTTCTCAAGTACCGATATCCTAAAGGCACGCCCAAAAATAGTAACCTGGCACCATGTTCCTCCAGACACCTCGTGTCTCAAGTACCGACGTCCCAAAGGCACGCCCAAAAATAGTAACCCAGCACCATGTGCCTCCTCACACCTCATGTCTCAAGTACCGACATCCCGAAGGCACGCCCATTCCCTGAAGGCTCCTCACCTCCCCCGTGAATTTCTATGGCAAGCACCCCCAACCAAAATACCTAACCACAACTACGGGGGTCTCTACCCACACGAGTGGTCAAAACCACCTCATCACGGAGTATCTCTGTGTGCACACTACTCAAAGTCCCAGTGAGAGGTAATCCCCAAATAGTCCTAAGCCACCAACACGTCTGACACCTCATATACCTATGACCATGTCGCTCAAGTCTGATGGCATCGCCATCCTAGTATCCCGGGCCATGCCCAACCTGACAGTTGTACTGCCTCAAGCCAACGTCCATGACGCCCAATCTCGTGGTCAAAACCACCCAAAGTAACTCAGGCAAAGCCCCAACCTGTGATCAGCATCACTCAAGCGTAACCGGGCCAAGCCCAACACAGCCCCAAAAGGTCCAGCAGATGCAATCTAGCAATTTCATATAAAACATATTTAACCAGAAAACATAACCAGGCAAAACAAACTAAACAATTGAATTGCACTATGCAGGGTGTTGTCCCATACCAGCACCGAGGTCTTAAATGCCTCTAACAATTATAAAAGGATTTAATAAATTAAACTAAACAACTTAACACCTTAATAATTTAATAAAACCATTTCGGCGTTCCCCGACCAAAATGCCCCGATGAGCAACGGCCCCTCACCCGGCCCTACTCATGCAAACTGGTAACCGGGCATACCCAAAGGCATCCTAGAGGTCCCATAAGCAATTCAGTATGAAAAAGAAGATAAAACAGGTCCTGCTCAAAATACCAAAAAACGCACTGTAGCCCGCGTCACCCAAACAACCGCGAAAACACAAAATGAAGTATGCACCACCTACCTGAGACTCGCACGATGCTACTCCTCCGGTAACATCCGCCAATTCGGTCTAAAACGCGGTAAATCTACAAAATATTCAAACCCGCTCAAACACCTATAACTCTTTGTAGAACGAAAATCAAAAAAAACGGCCAAAGAGCAATCGAGGTCTTACTAAGGGGGTTCCAACGCATCCAACCTGGATCAGATTGGAGTTTGGACGAAGAACCGAGAAGCAATTGAAGATCCGGCTGACTTGGTTCACTAAACCCGACCAAAGTATTGAGGTTCTGCCTCAATACGAGGTTACTTCCCATTTTAAGCAACAACAAAAAAAGTACACGACGTGTAATTTGGGACTACACGCCGTGTATGGTTCATTTAACTGTTCATAAGACGGAAAGATTCTGCCGACTTACTTTCCAAGTCTGCCGACATAAGTACACGGCATGTACCTAGGGGTACATGGCGTGTACTTGGTTCCTCTTCCTTTCCTCACCGTCAGACTCACACGCCATGTGTTTTCCTTATACACGGCTAGACTACACGGAGTTTCCAAAGGGGAACACGGCGTGTGTCTAGTTTACCCGGCCAATGGCCTACATGCCATTTATGGACTCACATGGTCGGGGGTATACATGGCGTGTTCAAAACTATACGCCGTGTAGTAAGAAATTTCTACACAGTCACCCCACGGCATGTACTCGGTGAGCACACGGTCGGTCACTCGCCTACACATACACGGCGTGTACTTAAAGTACACGGAGTGTAGTCTGGAAATTTCTAGAAACTTCCCATTTAATCCAATTTCCTCAGAAACCAGTCAAAAATTTAAACAGGGTCGGGATTTTGACCCATTCCAAAAACCCGAGTTCTTACAAACTCCCCCACCTTAACGTAGCTCGTCCCTGAGCTACCAAACGAAACCCATAGATGGTACCGAACACGCCCATCCCAGTTAAACAACCTAGACCACCTCGGTACCATGGTTCTGGATAAATTCCTCAAGGGCCTCCCCACCTTAGTAATTTCCTACTCGGTCCCAACCAAACAAAATTTAAAGAAAACAAGGTTTGCTAACCTGTTTTTCGGACGCATAGTCCTCCCGTGATGCATCGTCACCCCTTCACCTCATTGGCGCTCACATGTACACCCAACTCATCCCACACCGCATCGGTGTCCGCCTCTATGAGGTCCTGGTGCCTAGCACCTCAAGTAACCCGCATATGTGATGTCCCGATGCCCACAGCACCTCAAGTAACCTGCATCTGCGATTCTCTGATGCCCTCGGCACCTCAAGTAACCCACATCCTCAATGCCCCAATGCTACTAATCTCATACATATATATAGAATATATCATGCACCTGATATGGTGCCAATCCCACTGACTAGCATCTAGTCAGTCCACATAGATCCTGTGCACCACGTGCACTCAAATCAGACATTCCACTACAGGTCATACCAAAAACGAAACATGGATATCACGGCCACACCGTGGTGTACCTCTAACCTTCATCGGCTCACCAGCATGCTCAGCCTCTGGCAGCTCCACGGCATGAACCTAGCCTAAAACATGGCTGCCTGACGCCTGACCTCCCGATGCTGCTCCAGTCACCAGCCACTGACCCATCATCTGGGTCCCACCGTCTCTGTCACGACCTCCACGCACAGCTGAACCTCGACTACCCTCACCGGGTACCAAACCTGAACTAACTCCAGACACTACAGTATGTCCTGGTCCCTGCCTGCCTACTATCTGAAAAGGCTACCTGCAAAACCTCTCCAGATGTCTGTCCTGTCCACATGTCCGGCACTCCTTCAGAGGCCTATCGCATTGTTCCTGAACATTCCCCGACTGTCCACACTGGAAGAAAACCACCGAAGAACTCCCTCGAGGTGGTCTAGTTGAATCCCTGGCCTGACTGCCATGCTGGAACTCATCCCGTCCTCGTTTCCTACTGTCTGAGCCATCACCTGAAGCTGTCGTCTTGTCCAAGTGAGATTTTTCTCTCTCGTTGCCCTCGGCTATGAGCGCCTGATTCACCGCCTCGGAGATGGAACCCAGCCTGAAGATGTTCACCTGGACCCAAATGGCGTGTCGTAATCCATCCTCGAAGTGCCTCACCCTAGCTGCGTCATCGCTTACCATACCAGGTGCAAAGCGAGACAACTCTGTGAAGGTAGCTACGTAGTCCATAACGGACATGTCTCCCTGCTGAAGACTCAAGAACTCCCGAGCTCTCTCTTCCCTCAGTGTCTCTGAATAGAAGTGCTCGAAGAACCTATCCTCAAAGTCCTTCCATGCTAGTCCCTCGTGCCTACGAGCATGTACCTGTACATCCCACCAACACTTCGCCGGTACTCTCAGCATGTATGTCTCCAGCTTGAACCTCCGCCCTGGAGGCATCTCCAGCTGCTCAAAGATCATCTGCATACTCTCTATCCAATTCCTAGCCTCCTGTGGACCACCCTCACCCTGGAAAAGCGGTGGGTTCTACGACTGGAACTCCCGCGTCAGATATGCCATAGAAGGCTCTGTACCCTGTGCGCCTTCGTCAATCCCCTGTAAGACACGTACCAGGCTAGCTCGGAGCTGCTCGTCGAGCCACGGCCTGAACGATGCCAAACCCGGCTACCGTCCTGCCTACACTGGATCCTGAACCTATTCCTGTCCCTGAGCCTGTACCTGCGGCTCGTGCTCTGCCTGTACCGAATTTTGTCCCTGATCTTGGGGCATTGTATCATCTCCTACCTAACGCTCCATTGAGTCGTGAAGGAGTAACCCGTTGAATACCATAAATGGTCAGACAACCCATATATATATAACAATATATTCTACTCAGATAAGGAAAATAGTAAAAGGCATTGCATAACAACTACCCTTACTCCCCCTCACCGCAACCCATGCCCCATGGCATCCCGGCCTCATGTCCTCCTTACCCTCCCTCAATAGAGCCAAGTATCAAAAGTATCTCAGGACATGCCTGTCCCGACAACTCACGTTGCCTCAAACCGACGACCGAGTCGCCCAATCCTGACAGTTACACTGCCTCACCCATAGTACCTGCCTACTCTCATAAGAGTCAGACCCAAATATCCTGAAGCATGCAATTCTACAAAATATAAATCATGACACATCACATTGCAACAACGATCAATTCTATCAGGAATTTCACCAAATTACATTTTAAACATATAAAGCATGGCAATTGATATTTCATTCACATGGAATTATCACTTCACAAAGCATACGTGCAATTATTAAATTGAAATACACTAAAAATGTGCCTATCAAAAGCCAACAACAAGCCTTGCCATACCAGGCCAAGGTCTAATTCTCTCTTACCATACCGGGTCAAGGGTCACATATCACAATCACGAACATCACACACCAAGTGAGCCACCGAGGTGGAAATCATATAAACTGTAATCTGAGAAAAACAAACAGTGGTTCCCACCCATGGCAACTTGGTCCATCCCTCATATGTGGGGCTGTAGGCACCCAAGAACAATCTAGAAACCCAGTCCCTATAACAAACTATCTCCAGTCTTCCATATCCCCAAATAGTAAAACCAGCAAAAAGAAATGAGAAGCCTCCAACTCACTAGTATCCAATAAAATGATGCTACTAAATCTCTATCAAGAACTCCTCTGATACCACTTTGTAACATCCCGGACCCGTCCAGTCACCCAAAAAGTGTAGAACAGGTCGGGTGTTACTACCTTAGGAGCACCTCCCCGAATGCCAAAGGCTGTCGACTAGCAGCGAGGGTCTGTTAGGTATAGTGGGGAGGCTATACCCTCTCGGAGGATCATAATAAGGGTACTGGTCCAAGTATAACAGTAAAGATGCAGCGGAAAGAAAGACTCAGCAGACTCGAACCAGACCCGTAGAGCGAAAGCATAATCAATATAGACAAACAGCGGAAGCAATACATATAACAACAGTAGCGGAAATAAACACAACAGTGTGCTAATAACATGTAACTACAACTGAATAGTACAACATGCATCCAAAGCAGGTAATACACAACTAAATATAAAAAGGGCTCTAATGGATAACCAATCGTAGCTACAACAAGTAAGCATGACGATACAGAAAAGTAAACAAAACAAAGCAACCCAGCTAGGCATGACCTCAAGGTCCATACCATCTCCATGCAATAACTAACGTAGCCCATCTCCTGAAGCTGGACTCTTTCATGCACGTAAATCCATAAAGTCTACACGTGTCTCGAAGGGCCCTTGTAGGGTGTGGGACAAATCTCAGTAGGATACCACCCAACGGTGCGTACCAAATATAAGTGTTTAAGCAGTCATACATTTACAAGGAAAGAAGTAAACAGTACAATGCACAATTAAACACAAACTCCACTGGTGCTCAATAGCCACCATGGAGCATCACCTGCTTCGGCCAACACTGGAATCTCTGTCATGTAACCTGGCACCACGTGCCACCTGACACCTTGTGTCTCAAGTACTGACGTCCTGAAGGCAAGCCCAAAAATAGTAACCTGGTACCATGTTCCTCCTGACATCTCATGTCTCAAGTACCGACGTCCCGAAGGCACGCCCAAAAATAGTAACCCGGCACCATGTGCCTCCTGATACCTCGTGTCTCAAGTACCGACGTCCCGAAGGCATGCCCAAAAATAGTAACCTGGAACCATGTGCCTCGTGACACCTCATGTTTCAAGTACCGATGCCCAAAGGCACACCCAAAAATAGTAACCCAGCACCATGTTCCTCCTGACACCTCGTGTCTCAAGTACCGATGTCCCGAAGGCACGTCCAAAAATAGTAACCCGGCACCATGTGCCTCCTGACACCTCGTGTCTCAAGTACCGACGTCCTGAAGGCACGCCCATTCCCTGAAGGCTCCTCACCTCCCCCGTGACTTTCTACGGCAAGCACCCCCAACCAAAATACATAACCGCAACTACGGGGGCCTTTACCCACACGAGTGGTCAAAACAACCTCATCACGGAGTATCTCTATGTGCACACTACTCAAAGTCTCGGTGAGCGGTAATCACCAAATAGTCCTAAGCCACTAACACATCTGACACCTCGTGTCCCTGCGACCATGTTGCTCAAGTCCGATGGCATCGCCATCCTAGTATCCCGGGCCATGCCCAACCTGACAGTTTTACTGCCTCAAGCTGACGTCCATGATGCCCAAGCTCGTGGTCAAAACCACCCAAAGTAACTTGGGAAAAGCCCCAACCTGTGATCAGCATCACTCAAGCATAACCGGGCCAAGCCCAACACAACCCCAAAAGGTCCAGCAGATCCAATCCAGCAATTTCATATAAAACATATTTAACTAGAAAACATAACCATGCAAAACAAACTAAACAGTTGAATTTCACTATGCAGGGTGATGTCCCATACCAGCACCGAGGTCTTAAATGCCTCTAACAATTATAAAAGGATTTAATAAATTAAACTAAATAGCTTAACACCTTAATAATTTAATAAAACCATTTCGGCGTTCCCCGGCCAAAATGCCCTGATGAACAACGACCCCTCACCCGGCCCTGCTCACGCAAACTGGTAATCGGGCATACCCAAAGGCATCCCAGAGGTCCCATAAGCAATTCAGTATGAAAAAGAAGATAAAACAGGTCCCGCTCAAAATACCTGAAAATACGTCGTAGGCCGCATCACCCAAACAACCGCGAAAACACAAAATGAATTATTCACCACCTACCTGAGACTCACACGATGTTACTCCTCCGGTAACACCCACCAATTCGGTCTAAAACGCAGTAAATCTACAAAAGATTCAAACCTGCTCAAATGCCTATAACTCTTTCTAGAAAAAAAATCAAACAAAACTTCCAAAGAGGAATCGAGGCCTTACTGAGGGGGTTCCAACGCATCCAACCGGGATCGGATTGGAGTTCAGGCAAAGAACCAGGAAGCAATTGAAGATCTGGCCAACTTGGTTCGCTAAACCTGGTCAAAGTATTGAGGTTCTGCCTCAATACGAGGCTACTTCCTATTTTAAGCAAAAAAAAAAGAAAGTACACGGTGTGTATTTTGGGACTACACACTGTGTATGGTTCATTTAATTGTTCATAATATGGAAAGATTCCGCCGACTTACTTTCTGAGCCTACCGATATAAGTACACGGCGTGTACCTAGGAGTACACGGCGTGTACTTGGTTCCTATTCCTTTCCTCGCCGTCGGACTCACACGCCATGTGTTTTCCTTATACACGACTAGACTACACGACGTGTCCAAAGGGGAACACGGTGTGTATCAGGTTTACCCGGCCAACGGCCTACATGCCATTTATGGCCTCACACGGTCGGGGGTATACACGACGTGTTCAAAACTACACGCCGTGTAGTAAGAAATTTCTACACGGTCACCCCACGGCATGTACTCGGCGAGCAAACGGCCGGTCACTCACCTACACATACACGGCGTGTACTTAAAGTACATGGTGTGTAGTCTGGAAATTTCTAGAAACTACCCATTTAATCCAGTTTCCTCAAAAACCAGTCAAAAATTTAAATAGGGTCAGGATTTTGACCCATTCTAAAAACCCGGGTTCTTACAGGGGATGTGTAAGATCATATCCCTTCAATATTAATTGTAAGAAAAATTGCATTACATAAATAAGGTTCTTGAATAAAGAGGATAAATAGAGGATCTTTTACCTTGATAGGGTGATTCCAAAAGCTTGGGAGTAGCTTCTTGAGAGCTTGGGGGAACCTTGGAGTAATCTAGAGAGTTTAGGGAATAATTATTATGTGTTAAAATATTTTTTAGTGAAGAGGAATGGGAATCTTGGGAGGTTTTATATATAAAAATAGAGGGGAGTTATTTATTATTTCCCAGACTTAGGTGTTGGACTTTATATAATAAATTAATCAAAACCATAAATATTCCCTTGTTTTTTCCCATGGTTTCTTAAAAAGATGATTTTTTATTTTTTTTATGTACAAGGTCCTAACTTAATAAAATATTACCCTTGTTGATGTGGAAGTAAGTCATGTTTATAAAGAATTGATTTTAAAATCTTAAAATATAATATAGGTTTTGGAGGATTCATAAAGGCTTTATGAAATTGATCAAATAACCTCAAAAAACATTTTTTTTAAATTGGAAACATATATTTGGTCATGGATACCCTTTATATAATTTATTACATCACTTTTGGTTCATTATGATGTTATAATACACACTGTATATTTATAATATATTTATTTTCTTACATGAAAATTTGACTATCTTAGAAAATTATGAAAAATTAACTGCTGGATAATTTCAACATTATGATTCAAAAAAATCTTTATTTTTTAAAAATATTTTTCTAAATATATGAATTTTCACTTTGAAAATAAGAATTTATATTTATTGGGAAATACTGGTTTTTTGAACAATAATAATTTTCAAACACTTATAACAATTACATTTGACTCCATAAAAATTATATTATCATTTATATTCAATAAATATTTTTTAATTTTACTATTTTATTAATATATAATTTATTTTTAAAATTTATAAATTCATAAAAAATGAATATCTTAATTGAAATTTCATATTACACAAAAATAAAATTTTTCTTTATCGTATTAAAATCAACATCATTTACAAAGTAAAAAAAATAAGAAGTAAATATATTAATTATTATATATAATATACATATTTATATTTTTAGCATCTTGATACATATACCTCTATTACACTAGAAAACTCCCTAGGAGTAAGGTGTGTGATGGTGAAATTTTCATGGGGTGGTTTGGTGTACATGGTTTGGGTTGTGATCTCAATGAGCTTGAACTTCTCCCAAAAATGATTTACTTCATGCTTTAATTATTGGATATTGTCTTGAGATTGGTCAATGTAAAATCCTAGATATTATATCTCCCTCATAAACTCCAATAAATGGGATTCATAGGGTATGATCCTATTGGTTGAGGTCATTGCTTATTTCCTCTATGTCAATTATTTTTATCATAACCCTATATTTATATTGATCATATTATCAGTGTTTAACATCTATTTTATCAATAGTTATGATGCTTAATAGTATTTTAAATCTGATAGGATATAATAAAATGAAATAAGTGCATGTGTTTTCTATAACCAAAATAGGGAATTGAATTCAATCATAAATGGAATTTTATTTATAAAAGTTCAGGTCGTTACAATCTTCCCCCCTTCAGAAATTTCACCCTATAAATTTTCATTTCACGCACTAAAATATATGAGGGTAATTATGTTTGATCACCTCCTCTAGTTCCCATGTCGCTTCTTCAGACTTGTTGTTTCTCCATATCACTTTGACTAGATGCATTGTCTTATTTTGTATAACTTTGTCTGTACGATCTATGATCTTCACCGGCTACTCTTCATATGAAAGTTCATTCTCTAATGGAAGAACATCTGGATTCATAACATATAAGGGGTATGTAATGTAATTCTTTAATATGGATACATGAAACAAATCATGTACTTGAGATAGGTTACATGGGAGTGCTAGTCGATAGGCCATCGTTTTGAGGCGATCAAGGATCTCAAAGGGGCCAATGTATCTTGGACTAAGATTTACCTTGTTCCCAAATCTCATGAATTTTTTCCATGGAGATATATGGAGGAATATCTTATCTATAAACTCAAACTCTAGGTCTCATAAATGATTTTCATCATATCTCTTATATCAACTCTAAACATCTCTGATGTACTGCTGAATGGTTTTGATCTTTTCTTCCATTTCCTCGACCCTTTTAGGACCAAACAGTTTCTGTTCACCAACTTCATCCCAGCATGCTGATGTTATTCACCTATTCCTATAAATGGATTCATATGGATCCATTTGGATGCTTTAGTGGAAACTATTATTGTATGAGAACTTGACAAAAGGAATATATTGGTATCATCTTCATTTAAATTTCATTGAGCAATCTCTCAACATGCCCTCAGGTGTCTGGATAATCTGCTCAGATTGGCCATCTGTTTGAGGCTGATGAATTGTTCTAAAGTTCAACTTAGTATTTTGATCATGTTGGAGACTCTTCCATAACTTGGAGTTTAATATTAGATCACAGAAATATACAATTGAAAGTGGTGTTTCATGTATCCTCACCACTTATCTAATGTATATCCTTGTAAGTTGATTGAGTTAGAAGTCTTCTTGAATTGAAATGAAGTTAACAGTATTTGAAAGACAATCCACCACAATCTATACAACATTATTTCCTATTGATTTATTTGGACTACCAGTGACAAAGTACATGGTTATGTTTTCCCATTTCTATATAGGTAAGGGTAATGGTTTCATTATCCCCTTAGATGTTTTCCTTAAATCCTTTACTTGTTGACATACAAGACACCTTGATGTATATTATGTGATCTTCTTCTTCATATTTTCCAACCAATAGTGCTCTTGGTGATCTCGATACATCTTCTTTCTCCCTGTATGGATGGAGAAGGTTGAGCTATGTGCATCATCCAATAGATCCTTTAACTCAATATTTTATGGTAATCATGACCCAAATATTACAATTCCTTAATTAATTTTGACCTATGAGGATTTCCATTTTCTTATAGATTCTACCTTCTTATGAATTTCCACATCATCTATTTGAGAATCCATTATCTTATCTAGAAGGGATGTTTGAGAAATAATTTGTGAAAGTATTGATGGTGTTTCTTCCTTTATTATTACCATATACATCTCTTTCAAGTTAAATAATATTGGATCCTTTTCAATTCTCATCAATGATAAAATTTTCGGATTCTTTCTACTTAGATTGTCTGCCACTTTAGTTCCTTTCCGAGGATGGTAGTGAGCAGTCATAGTCCTTAATCATATTTAACCATATTCACTAGAATATATTCATTTATTTCTATGTGAATATATACTTAAGGATCTTATGATCCGTATATATTTTACGCTTCTCCCCAAAGAGATAATGCTTCTAGATTTTCAATGAAAATATTATTTTTGTCAACTATTAATCGCGTTTTGGTAGTTATATTAATAAAATTTCAATTTCCTTATGTCATTGGCTATCACTTTATCATTCTTCATTAGCACATATCCCAAACCCTTCTTCTATCATCGCTATATACCATTAAATGTTATCCACTTATGGGTAACATAAGTACAGGTGCAGTAATATGCCTCTTTCTTAACTCCTTAAAGCTCTCTTCACGTTGATTATTCCAAAAAAACTTGACTCTCTTCTGAGTTATATTGGTTAGAGGGTTTAAAAATTACAATAAATTTCTCACAAATCGATGACAGTACCAAGATAATCCAAGGAAACTATGGATTTTAATCACAGTGGTTGGTCTTGGTCATCCTTTAATTACCTCTATTTTTGAAGGGTCCATAGATATCCTTTGTTGGTGATGACATGCTCTGGGAATGTTGCTTAGTTTAGTTATAAGTTTGATTTAGAACTCAACCACTCTTTAAGGATGGAGATCGAGAAATTCTTTAGGAAACACATCAGTGTATTCCCTCACAATGGGAATGTCTTTAAAGATGATAGTTTCCTTAGTCTCAATCATTTGAGCTAGATACGCTTGCTCATAGGGAAATAATATCCATGCTTGAGAAGATAATATAAAAGAAGATTCATCATCCTAATTTCACTTGGGAGGATTTTTTGAAGTTTAAGGATGAGTAATAATTTTCTAAAAGGTTTTTGAGCGAATAATAAGGGAGATCTTGGGTGAGTTTATATAGGAAAAGTGAAGGGATTTCATTATTATTTTTCAAACTTAGGTTTTGGTCTCTATATAATAAAGTAATCAAAACTAAAAAACTTCCCATGAATTTTACCCATGGTTTTATCAAAGAGGATTGTTTTTATTTATTTTATAATTCCAATTTCCTAACTCAATAAAATATTAACCCTAGTGATGTGGAAGTGATTAATATTTATAAAGAATTTATTTTAAAATCTTAAAATATAATATGGGTTTTGGAGGATTCATAAAGGCTTTATAAGATTAATAAAATAACCTAAAAACAAGTTATTTTAAAGGGAAAACATAGATTTGGTCATGTATACGCTTTATAATGTTTATTACATCACTTTTGGTTCATTCTGATGTCATAATACACACTATATATTTATATCGTATTTAATTTTTTACCCAAAAATTCAAATATCTTAGAAAATTATGAAAAAAAAGTGTTGGATAATTTTGAAATTCTAATTCTAGAAATAATATTTATTATATAAAAATAATTTTCTAAATATGTGTATTCTAACTTTAAAAACAATAATTGACATTTATTTATAAATGATGGTTTTTTTGACAATAACAGTTTTCGAACCCTTATAACAATTACATTTAACTTCATAGAAATTATATTATCATTTATATTTAATAAATATTATTTAATTGTATTGTTTTATTAATATATAATTTATTTTTAAAAATAATTAATTCCTCAAAAATGAATATCTTAATTGAAATTACATATTACAAAAAAAATATTTTATCATATCAAAATAAAAATTATTTACAAATTAATGACAATAAAAAGTAAATATATTCATTATTATATAAAATATATATATTCATATAATTAGGGTCTTGATACATAGCCATTTATTACACCATAAAATGACCTTAGAGTAAGGTGGGTGATGGGGAAATTTTCATGGGGTGGTCCGGCGTACATGGTTTGGGTCGTGATCTCAATGATCTTGAACTTCTCTCATAAATGGTTTCGCTCATGCTTTAGCTGTTTGATCTCGACATTGGCTTGGTCAATGAAAAATCTCATGGATTCTATCTCCCTTATAATCTCTTATAAATGGGATTCATATGGTACGATCCTGTTGGTTGAGGTCATTGCTTCTTTTCTCTCTGTTAATTGTTTTTATCATAACTCTATATTTATACTAATCATGGGATCATTATTCAAAATATATTTTATAAATGGTTATGATTCTTAATAGTATTTTAAATTTTAAATGATATAATAAAACCAAATAATTGTGTGTGTTTTCTATAACCATAATAGGGCATTTAATTCAATAAAAAGGGGAATTTAATTTATAAAATTTTGATTCGTTACAAGTATCGTTTGGCTCATATCGATGATTTATTTGACTAACTCCAAGGAGATCATTATTTTTCAAAGGTTAACCTAAGTTCAGGGTACTGTTATTTGAAGTTGAATGAGGATGACATTATAAAAACATAATTTCTGGCTAGATATGGGTATTATGAGTTTTTAGTTATGCCCTTTCGGTTAACAAATGTTCCATCCATATTTATGGATCTTATGAATAGAGTATTCTGTGAATATTTGGATAAGTTTTTGGTTGTTTTTTTGATGATATCTTGATTTATTCAAAAATTTATGAGGATGTTGAAAAACATCTAAGGTTTTTTCTATAAACCCTAAAAGAAAATATGTTCTACTAGAAAATTTGATTTTTGGTTACAATGGATTTCATTCCTTGGATACATCATAAATAAACATGGCATAACAATTGAAAATGATAAAAAATAAAGTGTCTAATGAATGGATAATACCTATAAATGTTACTAAGATTTATATTTTTCTTGGATTAGTAGGATATTATTGGTGGTTTCTGAAAAAAATTCATGGTTATCTAGGCCACTGACTAAGTTAATTAGAAAATGAGTAAAATTCATATGGAAAAATAATGTGAACTATTTCTAGGAAATGAAAATAAGATTGGTTAATACTCTAGTTTTGGATATACCCTCCATAAGTGGTGACTTTTTCATCTATAATGATGTTTCTTTGAAGAGACTTCATTGTTTCTTGATACAGAATGATCAGGTAATTGTTAATGCTTCACGTCAATTAAAACTATGTGAGAAAAATTATCCTATGTATGACTTTGAATTGGAATCTATAGTGTTTACTTTAAAAATTTAGAGACATCATTTATATATAATGAAGTATGAAATATATATTTTTTATAAAAGTTGTAAGTATATGTTCACTCAAAAGAACTTGAACATGAGATAGAGGAGATAGCTGGAATTGATAAAGGATTATGACTAGACAACTCATTATCATCCTAGAAAATAAAACAAATTATTGATTCTTTGAGTAGGAAAATTAATGCTACAATAACCATGTTACATCTAGAACATGACCCTTTCGTTAATTATTTTGATGATTTTTTTCCGAGAAATTGTGCATGCAGGAACTTCTTCTATTTTTTTTTGTATCAGCACAATCATCTTTATCAGAACAAATTAAGTATGCTCATAAGAAAGACCATGAGTTTCAGAAAAAGGTGTAATTGGTTAAGAAAAGTAAGTTTCTTGAATTTAACATTGATAAAGATTGTGTTTTGAGATTTGGAAAGATATTATGTGTGTATTGTGATTCCTATTTGAAGAGAGAATTGTTGAGTTAAGCTCATAGTTCCCCATTTTCCATTCATCATGGAATTACAAAAATGTATAGAGACCTTTGGAAGTATTACTAGTGATATGGAATGAAAAGTGATATTGCTGACTTTACCATGAAATGTTTGAATCACCAATAGGTTAAAGCATAATAATAATTACATAAGGGGATGGTTTATCCTTTTCTAATGATAGAGTAAAAAATGGGAAAATGTATCCATGGATTTAATGGTAAGATTGAAAAAGAATTCTCTAGGTAATAATTTGATTTTGGTTATTGTTGATCTATTAACTAAATTTGTACATTTCCTTCCCTTTCAAGATACTATGTCTTTAGATCAACTTCATCAACTGTATATCAAGGAGATAGTCAAGTTACATGGAGTTCCTATCACTATTGTATCTTAATGTGATCTCAAATTCACTTATAATTTTTGTAAAGGCCTTCAGAATTCATTGGTTACTGAATTAAATTTCAGTACATCCTTTCATCCACAATCTGATGGATAGCATGAGTGAACGATTCAGACTTTGGAGGAAATTATTTGTACTTGTTCAATGGATTACTGTGGAAGTTGGAATCAACATCTTTCATTAGTATGATTTTATTATAACAATAGCTTTCATTCTGGTATATAGAAGTCACCTTTTGAGGCATTATATGTGTAATATCCCGACTTCGGTGCCACACGCTAGTGCCCTGAGATGGTATGCTACATGACCTTAGGTGTGCCTCCCTATATGCCAGAGGTTGCCGACTAGAAATGAGGGTCTAATATATCAACATGGGGATACTATACCCTCTTTATCAAAGTAGCATAACAGAAAAAATAAATAAGAATAACCAAATGATATAATCAACAACCCAACAAACTAGTATCACATGATGACCAAAATAGGAAATACAATATCCAAAACTAAATAGTAGATATGTCATTCCAAATATGTGTCAAGTGTCAATATTCAGAATGAAAAATAAATAAGAACACTAAAAACTCCCAAGAGGGTCCCAAAACACATCTTATTCCCTTATCCATGCTCCATCCCAATCATCCCTCAAACATTGGGATTTTTCCCTTTTCTTGTCCTACAAACATGAAATCTATTCGGGTACTGATCAAGAAGCCCAAGTAGGGTGTGAGTACAACTCAGTAGGCCACCAAAAATGGAATCTAAAATAATATTCAATAAATAATAGGGTATTTAGTTGTATAAATAATAAAGTAAAACACATAATTAAATAGTTAACACATTTCATTTACTCTTTAATTAAACCACATAAACCCTGAGGTTCCCAAGAACACCTGAATCTCAATACCTACTTAGGCTCGTGTCGGAGTCTAAACCATTTTATATATTCAATTCTCAATTCATTATAACACAAGTAATTTCATTATGCATTTCATTTCAATTCATTATCACATCCAATTAGAACCATAGTCCAATGCCAACCTTTTGGGCCTAGAACATCATGTCTAGGTCCCTGTGAGTATTTGAAGTAGAAATTTGTGACCCACAACTCATATAAAAATCAATCACATAGGTGGTCTTTTGAAGAATCACTATGTGTCCCATGCTCTTTTATCAACAAATCACTTAAAGTGGTCTTTTGAAGCATCAATCTATTTCCCACACTCATTTATCACTATGGAATTTTGATGCATCAGACCATGTCCCACACACATTTATCAATTTATCACTAAGGAATTTTGATGTAGAATACCATGTCATATACACATATATCACATATATCACAATATCACATATATCACATCAATCAAGGTTAATCAACATTAACCCTCTTATTGTGATTTCATAACATCAAGGTTTAGCTAACCATCTCATAATTTCAATTTTCAATTAATTATTAAACACATTAATTTACCAATCACAAAATTCATTAATTAATTAACTAATTAATTAATTAATTCCAAAATCACAACAATCCATTAATTAATTCAATTCCATATTCACAAAAATTACCATTAATTAATTCAAAAATTGATTAATCTAATTCAATCCAATTTTACAATCCTAATATCCCATTAATTAATTCAACAATTAATTAATTCAATTCCACCATTCGATTTCCCTAATTAACCTAAATCATTAACACATGGAAATTAAAACAAATCAATTCGATTATCAATGCAATTTCCCAATCATGTAAATTTAAATTCTCACAATTAAATAAACATAATTAAATCAAGACTATGGGATTTTAATTTAGACAACCTACCTCAAATCATTGATGAGTGATCACCCGGTGGAAATTCCCCAAATTGAAATGGATAGGTCAAACCCACGACAAAGAATGGGATATTGAATCAAATCCTAGAAACAAGATTAAATGGATTGTGGTCCATCAAACCTAGATTTATATCTAAAAACAATAGGGTAAAACATCCCTTAAAAGGATGGGAGAAGAATGGGAAAGAGGGAGGAAACCACATGGGATAAGATTCACTTACCATGAGAAGTTCATATCTTCAATTTGGGCTTTGAATCATCAAGAAAAGAGGTCATAAGGGCTTGGATTCTTTCCAAGAGCCTCCAAAAATGAGATAATTCTTTTAGGGTCAATATGGGGTCAATTTTGGGTTAATATCATGGGTTTGGGTATTTTTAAAATAATTTTTAGGGTAATTAAAACCATGTTCATGGTTTCCTTGGTAGGGGTGAACGGTTTTCCAAACAGTGTTCCTAAACCGTGTGCCTCTTCTAGGGGGGTCATGGTTACCCCTAAGAGGGCTAATATTTTGACAAATCATGTGTTATCTGTGAAAATATCCTTTGTTTGGATTCATATTGTTTTCTGGGTTGGGTGCATGGTTTGGAAAAACTGTGAGCCAATTGTGCACAACCCATCTTTCTTATAAAATTGTACATTTTCACCAAAAAACTCTCCAAAGTTAAACCCAAAAAAAAGGTTCTATAAATAAAAAAAATATTACTCATAAATCAGATCGAGACATCTCCAAAAAAGGTTAGGATCTTACAATTTCCTCACCATATAAAATCTCTTCCTTGAGTTGTACACCCAAGCATCTCTAAGATTCTGAGTCAGAGAGATTAGGCCATTGATCCTGCATATATGCATCTCTCACACATGTTTCCTCTTAAACATGACCATGTTACCAAAAAACATGAACTATCAACACAGCCTTTCCCCATAACACTTTATCACTACAATACAACACACATATCGGATTCTCCTCAAAGGACGCATTTATCTCAAGCTCAACAGCATCCACATCAATCACACGATAAGGGTCAGGATGATACCACTAAAGTTTTGACACATGAAAAAAATAATTCATAGCACTATACCTATTTAGAAGATCCAATCAGTATGCCATCATCCTGATTCTCTCCACAACCTCAAATAGTCTAACAAACCTAGGTTCCAACTTGCCCTATCTCTGAATCCTGCAGTGACCCAATATAGGTGACACCTGAAGGAATACATGATCACCCACTATAAACTCTAGGGGTTTTAGGCATCTATCAACATATGAATTCGATATACTTTGAACCATAGCCATGTGTTTCTAAATCAGTTTTACCTGCTCCAACATCTCCTACACGAGACTCAGCCCTAATAGATCTGAATCACCTGCCTCCATCCAAAATAGAGGTGATCTGCATAGCCTACCATAAATTTCCTCATATAGTGACATATGAATAGTTTTTTGATAACTATTTTTGTAGTAAAACTCCACCAATGATGGTTGATTTTACCAAGACCCACCAAATTCTAGGAAACAGGCCCAAAGCATATCCTCAAGCACCTATATAGCACACTCTGATTGTCCATCTGTCTGTGGATGGAAAGTTGTACTCAATAAAACTTGTGTACCAAGAACCTTTTGTAATACCTTACTAAAGAACGAAGTAAATCATGAGTCACAGTCTGAAACAATACTTCACGAAACCTCGTCAAACAGACTATCTCCTCTACTCTACTAAGAAAGTATCCCATATGGATAAGAAATTCACTACCTTTGTCAAATGGTATAGAATCACCCAAATATCATCATTCTTCCAAGATTTCCTTAGGAGACCCACCAAAAATTCCATAATTATATCATCCCACTTCCATTCTATAATGGGAAGTGGATGTCGTAAACCATCAGGTCATTGATGCTCGACCTTCACCAGTTGAAAGGTGTAGCGTCATGTCATGAACCCTACTATCTCCTTTTTCATTCCTAGCTACCAAAACTATGATCATAGGTCACGTTAGATTTTATTCACACCTAGATGTACCACCCACTTCAAGTCATGAAATTCACACATCAGATCCTCCCACAAACTTATAGGTACAACTACCTGATTCTTGACATGGATGATCTCGTCCTCATCTATGGTCCAATTGGAAGGTGAATCCCCACCTTCAAGGCTTTTCCTCAAGGTTAAACATTCTAGATCCTCATACTTCTTATCCTTGATCTGTATCAGGAGTGTTGAATCTACTAAAAATGAAAATAGATTCATCTTATCCTGACCCTCCTGAGCCACAACATGCATCTCATCTAGTAAATCCATCATCTTCCACTCAGTACTAGACTCATGAACTGCCTGAGTCTGATTTTTTCAGCTTAAAGCATCAGCAACAATGTTTCTCTTACCATGTGTATATGCTATTTAAAAGTCAAATGAATACATATACTCAACCAATCTTCTCTTTTAGTGATACAAATCTCACTATGAAAAGATATACTTTAAGCTCTTGTGATCCATATAAATAGAAAAATTTTTCCCCAACAGATAATGTCGCTAACACTTCAAAGCATAAACCATTGCAGCTAACTTTAGGTCATACGTAGGGTGGTTTTGTTCATGTGTTATCAACTGCTGTAACCTATATTCCACAACTCGATCTCCCTGTATCAACACTACTCCAAACTCAATCCCAGAAGTTTCACAAAACAATGTATACTCCTAACCTAGCTTGGGTAGGATCAAGATTAGTGTCATTATAAAATGTTTCTTCAACTCCTAGAAGGTATTATCACATGTTTCCTCCCATTCAATCTTTATCTCCTTTTTGTTCAAGCCCAAAAGTGGTTCTTCCAATGGGGAAAATTCTCAGATAAACCTCCGATAATAACTCACCAACCCCAAAAAACTAAGGATATCAAAAAAATTCTTGGGATTCTCCTAATAAACAACTATCTGAACCTTCTCTAGGTCCACAGACACACCTTCCTCTAAGATGATATGACCCAAGAAGTGTACCTAATCAATCCAAAATTGACACTGGTGAGTCATTTCACCGAAGGTATATTATCGGTGTCCCAAATTATTTTTACCCTAACAAGTATAGCACCAGTAAGGGGTCGATCCACAGGGAAAAAGGAGTTATTTTTATCTTGTTTAACTTAGTTTCTATTTTTGTTTTAATGAAGTTTGCTGAATTTAGAGTCGATTTTTGTTGTTTGGGTTATAAAGAATTACTGGTTTTAAGTTTCTTTAATATATTGCTTAATGAATAAATGAAAATACAGGGAAATTGATTTTGATGAAAATATAGAGAGAAATGTGTTGGGTTTATGGATTTATGAGAAGTTGATTATTAAATCAAATTGCTTATGAGGTTGTGTTGTTCATAATAACCCAACACTCTAGGTTCAATTTGTAATAAAGTTTCCTTGGTCTGGTAGACTTTATATTTAGAGCTTAAGAAACTAACTCCTTGGTCCGGTGGTTAGTGTTTAACAGATATTTATTTGGATTAGTCCATTTTGAGTCGACGAATACTTCCAATGGTCATGAAATTATTCGTCAGTATTCTTCTTTTGGAATCCCTGAAAATTATACCCTTGGTCTGGTATAGAATTTCCAGTGATAAGATGAAGTGATTTTAGAAGAATAAGAAGAGGTTAATAGAACAAACACATTCATAGAAACTTAATTTAATTTATAACTCATCATCTCCCACAACCCCAACACACTGGGTGTTTAGTTACACATGGAGAAGAAAATAAACAAAAAACTCTTAATACCTGATTTGACCATTCTTGAAGCTTCAAGGTGGAAGTGATTCTTCGGTAAATGGTAGAATGACGGTAGTATGATGGTAGAACTTCTCTCCTTTGTAACTTCAACCCTTTTCTCCACACAACACCAGACTTTAAAACGGAGGCCAAGGCCTCATTTTATAGAAAACTTAACTACACGTTGTGTGGAAAAAGTACACATTGTTTACTTTTGTTAACGCATTTTGCCTTTATTTTCTTCGCTGGTAGGCGGCCTAACATGTCGTCTTTGACTTGGAACACGACGCCACCTGGTAGGTAAATATATACAGCATGTAGCGCCTCCATACACGGCGTATAGTCTCATTTTTCATCCACCAACCACTTTTATAAATGTATACACGACGTGTATCATTGGAATACGGTGTGTACCCTTTAGTCGGCCACATGGGCGTGTTGACTCTTATCATCCACCAATTGCTTCTAGAATATAATACACAGCGTGGATGGTTGGAACACGGTGTGTACCAGTTTCTGGTTACTTGGGCATGTATTTTCCTGGTCAACCTAAGTCTGAGCTTGAATGTACACAGCGTGTATATAAGTACACGTTGTGTAGTTGTAGATTTTTGCCCAGTTCTCCCCAATTTTTTGTATTTTTCCATAAATCCCCTAAAAATGAACAAGATCACCAAAATCAAAGTATTTGTTCACTAATCAGTAGGTATTTTCTGAAAACTTGTTCTTAATTTTCAATAGAGTGTGTAAAAATGTATACACAAATCAGGTGCATCAAAATCCCCCATACTTAGTCATTTTCTTTCCCTCAAGAAAATCTCAACATCTAATTAAAAGAGTCTATATTTTAAAAAGGAAGGAATTTAGTTAATCATAAATGAAAATAATAAGTTACAGGAGAAATTTCCAAAAATAATACAAAACAGTTTCAATTCAGGAGATATTCTAATCATGCCTCATATATAATTCAATTAACTACTTTCATCCTCTTTTAATACATGTTTCAACCTTCCAAAAATAAGGAATCCACTTGATGATTTAACTCACCGATAATATACTCAACACTCAAGAAATTTTAAATAAAATTTTTGCTCAATCAAAGATATATACACTCTATCCATAGGTTTGTAAGAAATCTAGTTCTCCACTTCAAAAAATTGATTTAAAGAAATCATGAGGGATTTTTAGTAAGGATCATATGTTTCTATGGCTAATGGTTGAAAGGTAAAGATGTTAAAATAACTTTGAGGCTTGAAAAAGGAGGCTAAATTCTTATATAAAAATGCATGATATTCAAAATTAAGCTCATTTTAAATGCATCCTCAACAAGCTAAAATAAATGATCTCACCATCTTCTTTATATGGGTAGGTAGGGTTCACAAACCAACAAGTGAGTATAAGGTCCCTTTATTTGTACCATTTTTTTCATACAAAGGGAACCTTTCAGAACTTCAATGAATAGAGGTTTGGAACCCTTGTTGCCTCGAATAATCAAGAGGCACTCCCCCATACTTAAATTCATGACAATTCATGGAAGTATTCCATGTGTTGTCAATCCCTTATTTTGAGCTCAAATGAATAATCATGCAAAGTCATAAAAGAATTAGGGTAGGAAGGGAAATAGGCTTGTAATGTGGCTTCCTGTAAAGGCTATTCATGGTTTCTAGGGGATTCATGAAGATAAAATGTAGGGTAGGTCTCAGGATAAAGGGGTTAAAACAATCTAATGCCTCAATCATTTTAATGTAATTCAAAAATTCCTCATGTTTTGAAAAGAAAACTTTCAAATTCTGGTAGTTATGTATATTATAAGAATCTCTCAAGAAAGAGGTTATTAGAAAGAATATGAAAAAGGGTTTAGAATACCTCTTAGGAGTGGGAAAAATAAATAAAGAGACAATCAGGTCATGAATTACAAATAATTGATTAGTCTAATCGATGTAATTATCCAAGGATTACAAGTTGTAATTTAAATTATATCAACAATAATTTTAAAACACATAAGAACCAAAATGAACATGCAACTTTTTTTAAAAAAATCCCACTTTCAACTTTATTATTTACAAATATGATTAACAAAAAATGTCTTCACATTTTCAAATATATATTCTAATAATGATGTCTCCTAGAATCGAAAGGGCAAAGACTAAAGAGGTCGAGAGATGCTCCCCCATACTTAAGATCGCACGTGGTCCTCCAAGTGCCCAAAAAGATGAACAAGGTAATGTGGGGACACAATAGTGGACCAGAACGAGGTGAAGTAAGAAAATAAGTAAACCAAAAAAGAAAAGAAGAAAATGGAAAAAAGAATACTCCCCTCGTGTCCAGGAAAAGAAAATATGTAAAAGTGCAGTCCAAAACGTGCCAGAGTACTTGTGATGATGGAAGAAAGATAACACTGCAATAATACACAACATATAAAGGCACAAGATATCATAAAAATATATATATAACGAAAAACATGTGTCCAAAAACCAGTCAGGGGGTCACCTCAGAAGATGCGTCATCCGGTATAGAACCAGTCAGGAGAGAAGGCTCAGGAGCCACGGAAACTGGAGGCTCAGAATATGCACCTGGAAGGGAAGCCGTAGAAGTAGGAGCCGTAGGTTATGGACTCTAAATAGGAATCTCGACATCACTCCCTGGACTGGCAGCAGCGGTAGAAGTAGTAGTAGTAGCATCTGGGCTCACAGTGGATAGGAGAATGGAATCTGTGGCCAGCGTAATAAAGGGCAGTGGAGCTGTGGAAGAAGGGCCAAGAACCGAGGAAGAGGCAGGTGGCGGGGGTAGTGTAAAAACAAGATGCTAAAGAATAATCCCCAACATCTACTCCAGACGATCCTGGTGGCTATCGATACGAACCAAGTGATGCTCCATCGCGGCTAGGCAGAGGGAAAAGTTGAGATCGACCGAGGGTGCAGGGGTAGGGTGCGTAGGAGGGGGAATAGAAGAAGTTAGGCTATACGAAGGGGGGTATGAAGAAGGGGGGTGGGGTGGGGAAGCTGGAAGGGGTGGGGAAGGAGGAGGAGGTTCATCGGTGGGTGAAGGAGGGTCAGCAGGTGGGCAGGGTGGGGCATGGGCAAGGATGTAGGCACCCCCTGCTTCCAGATCAATCCCATGTGAATAATCATGAGATAGACCATCAGCTAAGGAGAACCTAACAAGTCATGTGGAAAAGAAGGCTCAAAACCCCTGAGATGGTGGGAATGGCGGGCGGCATAAAACCCACCGTTCGGGTTTCCCTGATGGTCGGTAAACATGGCGTGAAAATAGGAGGCGGTAAGGTAAGGGGGGTCCGGGTAGTCCTATCGGATGACACAGGTAAGGAGATCCATGTCACGACCGGTCACGACCCCCATATCCTCATGGTGGGGAAATAGGATGGTGATGAAACACCGATGGGTGAAACGAAGGATGAGTTTAGTAATAAGGGTACTCTTCTGCGAGGTAGGGGTGTAGCGGTGGTCAGGCCCAGCAATCTCCTGCCACATAGCAACGAGCTCAGAGCGCTCGGGTCTGGTCAGGGTAGAAATAGGGGGTGGGGTGATGGGATGAGGATAGAAACCGTACCCTTGGCCGAACTCAGTCATGGTAATGGGAAAACGTTGGCCACTTAGCCAGAACCAAACCACGGGTACCGCATCACCAGGTGTCTCCCAGTACTCAGCTCCGTCAAACTCGAATGAAGTAGTGAACTCCAAAAATAAACCATGGAATATAGGAGTTTTGACCTATAAAATAGCGAGCAGTGGGGTGTGTCCAAGGATATACTTTAACTCTCCCTAGATGTATAGCTGTTGAGGGATACTACTATCTAGATAGAGACTGCTCAACAGAATTGGTCGGCGAGAGAAGCGTCAGACCCTGTCGTGTGCCAAATTGGTGACCGGGAATACCATTCAAGGGTAGGGAACACCTGCAGGTCCCATCCCAGGTAGAGGTGTTGTAGTGGGAGATGGATCTGAGGGTGGATTGGCTGTAGTAGGTGGAGGGTCACTGGATGGGGCGGTCGATGAGGGTTCAGCTGCGGAGGAGGAGATCTCAGGTGGAGTGGCAACTGGGAGGGAAGGAATTATGGTGCTCGGAGGCTCAGTATGAGATGGTGGAGGTGTGGTGCTACTCGGACCATCCTCGGCTGAGGGAGTGAGGTGTGGAAGGATGGCCAACGGAGGGATCTCGATACCAGAGCATTTAGGTCTGGCTACGTCGTAGGTCGGAGTCAGATCTGACGATAAATGGGCCTCTCTCCCTCAGTGGCGGAGGTGGGCCACTTCCCACGGGAAGGATCTCGGTCTTCCATAACCTGAAAGAGAAATAAAAACCAAACAAAAGAAAAATAAAAGAAAATAAAACAATGAAAATGTGAGAAAACTGGAAAATAAAAGTATATAACGTGTACATCCAGAGTACACGACGTGTAGTGAAAGTTGAGTAGCATCCCGTGTTCTCTAGATAAACATGCCAAGGGAGCAGAAGATAGATCAGGAAAGGGTACACATCATGTACCGAAAATACACACTGTGTTCATGCAAAGTGGACATGGTCATGTATTAGTAAAGACGCAGCCACTATTTCATAGTTCAAATGGTTCAAGACACGCTGTGTTGGATGACAACACGACATGTACAAGAATAGAGGTTAAATGGTCGTGTGAAGGGCTAGAAACGATATGGCCAAAAGAAATGATATACATGGCGTGTACCGAACACACACGCCATGTATAGAAACATGGTATGCGAGGTTGTGTGAAGTGCTACACACGGATGGGCCAAAAGAAATGGTATACATGGCGTGTACCGAACACGCACACCGTATTTATGAAAATGTTATGTGAGACCATGTGTAAAAGATACTCATGCATGATCGGTGATGGTACACGGTGTGTACCAAACATACACACTGTGAATAGTTAAATTGCGAAGCATTTAGTGGGTGGTTGTGTACAAAAGTACACAGCGTGTGTTCTTCATTTCGTGGTCATGTATCGCAGAAGTCGAACCGTCATCTGATCCCAAAATCACCTTAAACACTTATAATAAATTGAAATAGAGGGTGTAGAAGAGCGTACCTGGACTGAGGATCAAAATTTAGTAGAAATCAGAAGGTAAAATGCCCGAAATCAACAGATTTGGAAGTGGTGAGTTCGGGTGTCGTACGGGAGAAGAAACGGAGAGGGGAGGCACCGTGTGACATGGCCTAAATCCGGGTGGTCCGCGGCTTATATAGCCAAGGTACACGGAATTTACTATAGAATATATTCCATGTATCTTGTTTTTTTAGTATATATATAGATATATATATATAGATATATAATTATTATAGTAAACTATATAATAATTAATATTAATAATTAAAATAGTAAAAGTAAATATATATATATATATATATGTATATACATAATTTAAAAATAAAACTATACACATAATGTATCGGGAAATACACGTCGTGCATTTTAAAAGTGGAAAAAGAGAAGTACAACCTTTGGTCTGGTGCTTGGGGTGAGGTTCGAACCAGTGATCGGTTGTTCCGAATGGAAGCCCTCAACCACTAGAGCAAAGGTTTTACTGCTGCTCTAATTTATCATTTATCTATAGTTAATGTATACAGCCTATACTATATGGGAAGAAAGAAATGCATGGAATGTGGTTTTTAATTATACAATAAGGGGATGAAGCAGAGAGATTAGCCGAGTTCGAACCCAGGTCTTTTGGATCCAGGGCCGAGATTTTGTCAATCTGCCAACTTCACCCGCATGAATTACTTTATATGGAAAAAGTTTTTTTAGTTTTAGAAAGAAAACAGGTCACACATGACATATATTGAAAGACATGTCGTGTGGTTTTATTAAAAGGGTAAATGATGGAAATGGGGCGATTGTCAGGATTCGAACCTAAGTCTTTTGGATCCGGTTTATGATCTTGACCAACCGATCCATCCCCATCATGGGTTTTCTTATAAGAAAATATGTGTGTGTGTGTGTGTGTGTGAAAAACTACCACACACGCCATGTAAGAAAACCCATGGATAAAAAGGAATAATCCCTATGCTGAAGGTAGGTTGGGGAAGATTCGAACTGGTGAAGGCTTGGATAAGCTCCAATGACCTTACCATCGACATCGGCATCAACCCTATTTATTTATTAGTTAAACTATATATTTATAATAGTTATAAAATAAATGAAAAGAAAAATGTACACGCCATGTATATAGGTGGGACACTACGTGTATCAGCTGGGTTGTCTCCCAAGAAGCGCCTTTGTTTTATGTCGTTGTCTCGACCTACTTACCGCATTTACCTGAGATATATGGTGGATAATGGTCTCAATAGTAGCTTCCCTGGCCTTCTAGAAATTGTAGGTCCTATGGATCTTATTCAACAAGAATGTCTGGAATGATAAAGTTATCAGAAATAAAATAACATACCGGATCATCCACTAAGCGAACATCCATATTAGTTATCGCATAACATCCCTCATGATCGGGCATTGATGCATGCTTGATAGTCTTAAGGACATTGTAGGAGACACTCTCGTCTCCTACCCTGAAAATTAGCTCCCCCTGGTGCACGTCGATAAGTGCCTTCCCAGTTTCCAAGAAAGGCCTTCCCAAAATGATAGGTGCCTCCTGGTCATCTTCTATGTCAAGGATGATGAAATCTACGGGAAGGATCAGCCTACCTACCTTGACCAGCACGTTCTCCAGTAGTCCCTTCGTATGTTTGATGGATCGATCAGCAAATTGAAGGGCTACTTGGGTAGGATTCAAATCATAGAGCCCTAGATTCTTGAAAACTCCAAGGGGAATGAGGTTCACACTGGCCCCTAAGTCACATAGGACCTTCCCAAACTCACATGGTCTAATAGTACATGGAATAGTAAAGCTACATGGATCCTAGAGTTTGGGAGGAATTGAGTGCTGGATGACTGCAGAACATTCCTTGGTTAGGGCAATGGTGCATAGATCCTCCATCTTTCTCCTGTTGGAGAGTATTTCCTTCATGAATTTGGCCTAAGTGGGCATCTGCATTAGTGCCTCTACAAATGGAATATTTATGTGCATCTTCTTGAACATGTCCTTGAATTTGCTAAACTAGTGTTCTAGATTTCTTTGCTTCAATCTCTCTGGTAAGGGTAAGGCAGGATCAAAGGGTTTGACAACGTCCTTCCCTTTATTCTACGAAGCCTCCTTCTATGGGCCTTCAGATGAGGAGGGGTCTGAATTTGTACCTTCTTCATTAACAGGGGTTGTGGGTGCACCTGGCTGTGCTAGTTGCTTATGTTGAATCTCTTTTCCACTCTGGAGCATGACAACATGGGCCTCCTCCCTCGGGTTTTTCTCTGCATTACCCAGTAAAGTACCAGGTTTCCTTCCCGAGAGTTGGTTTTCCAACTGGACAATCTGATTCTCCAGGCCTCGAATAGAAGCCTCCTGATTTTGGAACCTGGTCTCAGCAGTAGATATAAATTTGGTCATGAGATCCTCTAACCTTGAGGTATTCTCCTATTGAGGTGGTTGTTGAGCCGGTGGAGGTGGTGGTTGTCACGATTGTTGTGGGTGAGGGTTCTGATACCCTTGCGGTTGATAAGATCCCTGTTGGGGCTATTGTTTCCTCTGGTATTGGTTCTAATAAGGAGGTTGGTTATAATCGGGTGGTCGCTGGGGCGGAAGATTCTGTTTTTGTTGGCACCAACCTGTGTTTTGTTGATCACGCCATGTCGGGTTCTGGTACTAATGGTACTGGTTTGGCCCTCAGTTTTGTGCAACATAACTCACCTCTCTTGTCGATGGTCCTCTATCATAACCTAGGAATTCTCCCCTGATGTGGTTATCACCACATTCACTACACGTCGGATGGTTTTCCACATGTACTTGGTATGTTCCCTTCAGATTGAGTGCGTCGATCTTTTTGGACACAACATCCAATTGGGTAGCTAGCATGGTAGTTTCATCAATGTTATCCATACCTCGTTTCTATGTGCCCCGCTCAGAATTCCACTGGAATCTGTTGGCAGACATGTCTTCAAGTAGTTTGAAGAGTTCTTTGGGGAACTTCCTCATTACTGTACCTCTAGCAGCAGCATACACCATGGACTTGGTATTAGTTTTCAGACCTCCGTAGAACGTTTGGACCTACATCCAAAGTGGAAGTCTATGGTGTGGAAATTTGCGCAACATCTCCTTGAAGAACTCCCATGATTCGTACAATGACTCCGAGTCATGCTACTGGAAGTTGTGGGCTTCATTCCGCAGTGTCACCATCTTCGAGGGTGGGAAGTATTTGGATATGAATGCCTGGTCTAGCTCCCCCAAGGTGATGATGGATCACTGCAGCAATCCTTTAATCCAGTCTTTCACCTTATCCCTTAGAGAGAAGGGGAAGAGGCGAAGATAGATGGAATCTGTAGACACTCTGTGGTAGCGGAATGTGTCGCAGACCTCCTGAAAATTGGAGAGATGGGCATTGGTATCCTCGCTGGGCAGGTTGCCAAATTGAACAGTATTTTGGATCAGCTACATGATAGCAGGCTTGATCTTGATGTTTTGGGCCTGCACCGGTGGACAGACGATGCTCGTGTTAGCTCTATGAATGGATGTCAAGTCGTACTCCGTGAGATTACAACATGGAGGTGGCTGCTAAGGAAGGGGAATCGGCATGTATTGTTGGTCCTGAGGGGCGTAGTATGGCCCCTGACTTAGATATAGAAATGGCATCTTCTCTGGTTGTAATTATTGAAGCTGTTGTAGATGGTATTCTGGAGCATGTGGAGCTTGCTGGTTCCTGTTGTCATTCGGACCTAACTGCTATCCAGCTCCTTGGACAACAGTTGTATTTCCTTCCTCGTTCTACACCATTGGAGTATTTTGGTTGTGCTCGGTCATGAGTGCTCGTTGGCACCTTAAAAATGTCTGTTCAATCTTCGGGTCAGTTGGGAAAAATCCTAATGACTCAACGTTTTTGGAACGTGTGAGGTAACCACTCATACACCTATTAACCTGCACAATTTAAAACACACCAAACGTAAAGGAGGAAAAAGAAAGATAAACAGAAATGAGTTTAGAAAAGAAATTTACATGAATTTTTTATTTTTATTTTCACTAAAATTTGGTACAAACTTAATTACAACAAGATTAAAAGTAACTTTTCTCTTCCCAGACAATGGTGCCAAAATTTGGCGAGTCATTTCACCGAAGGTATATTATCAGTTTCCCAAATTATTTTTACCCTAACAAGTATAACACCAGTAAGGGGTTGATCCACAGGGAAAAAGGAGTTATTTTTATCTTATTCAACTTAGTTTGTATTTTTTTTAATGAAGTTTACTGAATTTAGAGTTGATTTTTGTTGTTTGGATTATAAAGAATAACTGGTTTTAATTTTCTTTAATAAATTGCTTAATAAATAAATGAAAATACAAGAAAATTGATTTTAATGAAAATACAGAGAGAAATGTATTAGGGTTATGTATTTATGAGAAGTTGATTATTAAATCAAATTTCTTATGAGGTTGTGTTGTTCATAATAACCCAACACTCTGGGTTCAATTTGTAATAAAGTTTCCTTGGTCCAGTAGACTTTATATTTAGAGTTGAAGAAACTAAATCCTTGGTTTAGTAGTTAGTGTTTAATAGATCTTTATTTGGGTTAGTCCATTTTGAGTCGACGAATACTTCCAATGGTCGTGAAATTATTCGTCAGTATTCTTATTTTGAATCTCTGAAAATTCTGCCCTTGGTCTGGTATAGAATTTCTAGTGATAAGATGAAGTGATTTAAGAAAAATAAGAAGAGGTTAATAGAACAAACACATTCATAGAAACTTAATTTAAATTACAACACATCATCTCCCACAACCCCAACACACTGGGTGTTTAGTTACACATGGAGAAGAAAATAAACAAAAAACTCTTAATACCGGATTTGATCATGCTTGAATCTTCGAGGTGGAAGTGATTCTTTGGTAAATAGTAGAATAACGGTAGTATGGCGGTAGAACTTCTCTCCTTCAGAACTTTAACCCTTTTCTCCACACAACACCACACTTTGAACTAGAGGCCAAGGCCTCCTTTTATAGAAAAATTAACTACACGGCATGTGGAAAAAGTACATGTTGTGTACTTTTGTTAATGAATTTTTGCCTTCATTTTCTCTACTGGTAGGCGGCATAACATGCCATCTTTGACTTGGAATATGGATCTGCCTGGTAAGTAAATATACATGGTGTGCAGCGCTTCCATACACGGCGTGTAGTCTCATTTTCCGGCCACCAACCGCTTCTATAAATGTATACACGGCATGTATCGTTGGAACATGGCATGTCCCCTTCAGCCGGACACATGGGTGTGTCGACTCTTCTCATCCACCAATTGCTTCTAGAATAGAATACACAATTTTGATGGTGGGAACACGGCGTGTACCAGTTTCTGGTTACTTGGGCATGTACTTGTCCTGGTCAACCCGTGTCTGAGCTTGAATGTACATGGCGTGTATATAAGTACATGCTGTGTAGTTGTAAATTTTTGCTCAGTTCTCCCCAATTTTGTGTATTTGGCCATAAATCCCCTAAAAATGAACAAGATCACCAAAATCAAAGTATTTGTTCACTAAGCAGTAGGTATTTGCTGAAAACTTGTTCTTATTTTTCAATAGAGTATGTGAAAATGTATACACAAATCGGGTGCATCAGACACTTAGATATCTTGGTATATAGACAATTCTCTCTCAGTGTACTTAGGATGATGTCAAGATGTTGGGAATGATCATCATGAGTCTTAAAGTACACTAAGATTTCATCCACAAACACTACCACATAATAATCTAGGTATGGGTGGAAGATTCTATTTATCAAGTCTATAAACATTATAGAAGAATGTATCAACCCAAATGGTATAATGAAGAACTCATATAGGCTATAACTGCTTCTGAAAGAAGTCCTCAGTATATCATAAGGTTGAACTCTCAACTGATGATACCTTTATCTTAAGTCAATCTTGTAGAAGACATGAGCTCCCCTAAACTGGTCAACAAGATCATCGATAAATGGAAGAGGATGCCAGTACTTCATAGTCATCCGGTTCAACTTATGATAATCAATACATAAGCATAGAGTATTATCATCCTTCTTTGCAAACAAAACTAGAGAATTCCAAGGCGACGTACTCGGATGGATAAACCCTTTATCCATCAACTCTTATAGCTAGGTATTGAGATCTTGAACCTCTATCAGTTTCATTCTTTATGGTGGAATAGAAACTGACTCATCCCCTAGTATTGGCTCAATTGTAAACTCCTCATATCTCTCAGGTGGCATCCTTGAGAAGTATTTAAGAAACATGTCCTGAAACCGGTACACTATGGGTGGAAATACATCCTGCTTTACACCCCCATCATCCAGTAATATACTAGAAACCTAGGCAGTGAGCTCCACCAGTTTCTGAGGAAATGGCCCTACACGGCCTGCCTTGATATCCCTCCCTCCACAATGGATATATTTTTCACCCTTAAGAGAGGTAAAAGTCACTCTCATGTGGTAAAAATCAATGTGGTATTGGTATGAGACTAAACAGTCCCTACCCATAATTAGGTAAAATCCTGACATATCTATAATGTACAGATCCCAAAGGAAATGATACTCCCCAACCTGGAGTGAACACCATTTTCACAAATAGATGTCTCTCTATCGTACTCTCAATGGTTTATCTATCATCATAACCCCGCACATGAACTCCACCACCAAAATCAAACCCTTAATAAGTTGGAAAGATATAAAAGAATGATAGGAACTGATATCAAATAAGGCACTAGAAAGTATAGAGGCTACAAGAATAGTACCTCTAATTTTTGATGGTCTGGCCTCATTATCCACAAGTGTAGGATGAACTGCATGAAACTATCCAACCCCTCTTCCCTATGATGCAGTATAAGTCCCCTGAGCTGCACCACTCTGATGATATGGGATCTTTTCCTATAAGCTCCATATCCACTACCTCTACCACTACAGCTAGTAGAACTCTAGCTTCTATAATGATACAATGTAGAAGAACCCCTTCTCGTACTCTGATTCTACCTAGCTTATCCATCACTACCCGTCTGTCATGGGTTCTTAAAAAACCTTTGTAGATGCCCCATCCTTCCACAGCCTCATCACTCTATCGGTGGTTGGGGGCACTGTCTACAAAAGTTTCACAACCAAACACACTGGTGATAGATCACTCGAGTAAGGTCATGTGTAACTGACCCTTCCCCCTGGCTACTCTTCTTATTATCACCTCGACTAACATTCTTGTAGCAAAGCTTCCTACTCTTAGAATTCATACTTCTTGACCATCCAATAGAAACCACATGTCCTCCAATGGAATCCTCCTTCAGGTTCCCCTCAGATATGAGATCCTAATTTGCCACTTCTAAAAACTTCTTCAACCATAAGATATTCACTTGGGACTTAATTTCACATTTAATCCCATCCTAAAACTATTTTTTTAAGTATACTCATCTCCTAATAATGCTAGAGAAAAGAACTATAAATCTATAAATCATATATCATAGTCCATCACAAATATACTCCCCTGAGTCAACCTCATAAACTTAGTTTCCCTCTTCTGTCTCATTGTTTCTGGATAAAAGTTCTCCATGAACTTCTCTTGAAATTACTTACACTCCACATCCTCTAGTTTTTCATCCCATGTTTGGATTTACCACCAATGCTTTTCCTAACCTTGTAACATATAAGATGACATCTTGACTCTCTTATTAGTAGTAGTCTCTAAGTGTTCAAGTACAGTCTGGATGGAATCAATTCAAAACTCAGCTGCCTTAGGTCCACCCTCTCTAATAAACGTCAAAGGGTGCTACAAATGGAACTCCTGTGTCAGATTAGACATGATTTTCACAACCCACCCTAGTTATATTTTTATAAAATTCATTAAGTGATGAAATTTCTCATGTAACTTCTCTTTGAATTCTTCACCCAACAATATAGATTCCTCAGGTTCCAATACTGGTGGATCATTTCCATCCATAACCTTTGGTTGTCCTATCAACAAGTGTCATCTTGGAGGCATATATATTTAATGTCAAACACAAATATTAGGAAACATAACACAACATTATCACATTTATGTAAGATGGATTCGAAGTAATCCATAAAAATTCATTCCTCCAAACCCCACCACATGGTCAAAACCGAGGTGGTATCACTACCTTTAACTTTCCTATATCTAGTTTATGGTAAACAAAGGGTAAACACATTCAAATTAATCAAGTTTCTCATTAGACACACATTTTCCACATTTTTCATCGTTTTACAACTTCCAAGTTCATATTAGTCACCTTTTCATTTAAGTCTCACTATCCAAGAAAAGAATTTTTTTATTAATAACTTACCCAAAACCTTCTTTTCCCATGCATGCCTAAAATGATGCATGGAACAAAATAATCCTGAGTGCCTATAATTATACATGCATTCTCAATTATCATGCCATATCATGACACAAGTCAAATCTCAAAAAATCTCAAAAACAATAATCACATCACACAAAAAGTGCATCACTCAAGGTGAAATAGTATCAAATATAACAACACGTATCAATAACAATAATTCCACCCTGAGTACTTAGATTTTACCCTCATACATGGGTTAGCTAATCTCATTCAAGAGATCTTAACCAAGGACCGACTCATCATATTCTTATGTCTACCTTTCCCAAATAGTAAGACAAAATAAAATAAAAGAAAACTCATTTGATGCCACTTTGTAACATCTCGACCTGGGTGCCACACACTGGTGCCCCAAACTATTTTTCTATGTGACCTCAGGCATGCCTCCCCATACGCTAGAGGCTATCGACTAGTAGCAAGGGTCTAATATATCGACATAGGTAGAGTATACCCTATTTATCAAAGTAGCATAACATTGGAAATAAATAATAATAATCAAATGATATAATCAACAACCCAACAAACTATTATCACATGATGACCAAAATAGAAAATATAACATCCCAAATTAAACAGTAGATATGTCATTCCAAATACGTGTAAAGTGTCAATATACAAAACCCAAAATAAATAAAGACACTAACAACTCCCAAGAGAGTCCCAAATCACATCTGGTTCCCTCATATATGATCCATTCCAATCATCCCTATAACATTGGGCTTTGCCCTTATCCTATCCTGAAAACATGAAATCTATTTACACTATAGGAAAATCGTCGCATAGCGGAGATTTTTTAGATATAGCGGCGGTTTAAACCACCCCCATATGATTTTGAGGTGGTTTCCGAAAACCTCTTCTAAATTGTGTGTTGGCATACAATATGTGGTGGTTTCTTCAATTTGGTGGTGGTTTCTAGTAACCTTCGTAGAGATCGCATTTTGTGGCAGTTGGTCGTGGGTTTAGCGGTGGTTTTCCTAGACAAATTTTTTTTTCATGGCGGTTTAAACCACCGCAAAATGGTAATGAAAAATGAAAACTATCTTGTGGAGGTTTTAATCACCACTAAATTATTGTATATAGCGGCAGTTTTAACCGCCGCCAGTAGTAAGATACCAAATTATAGTTGCGGTTAAAACTTGTGCTAAAAATAATCAATTTACTTAGTGGTAGTTTAAACCACCACTACAGGTAGATTTATAAAAAAAATGCAGCTAATTCTGCATCCCCAGTACCATTGCCCTAAAAAAACGTGCCAATTTCACATGCACATACATCCTACATCAAAAAGAATACAAGGAAACCAACATTTTCATAAGAAAAATAACTTTTAAATCCACACACTTATTCAATTTGGAAACACATAATAGAGAAAAAGAATATGGTAGGGTGAAGAAATATGATATTATAGGATACCACATTGTGGGCTAAATATTGCACTATAAGAGTTCTAAAAGAATAAGCTCATTCCATGGAGGGAGTTACCATGTCATTTCAATTATAAAGTCATAATGGAAATATACTAATCAAGCCATAACTCGTAACATTTTTTCATATGGGATATTTACCAATTTGTTGGGATCCTGATTCAAGGTGTGATATATGATGAGTTCCACCCTATAGAGAATGTGTGGGAGGACTAGGAGAAAATTACAACTCTTTTGTGGCCATTTCCATTTTTGGTGAAAGGGACCAATGCAATAAGCTATGATTAAAGGACATCCTATTCAATAATTAGTTGAACTACTTCCTAAACAAGCTAAATGAAAATCTATTAGGGTGGTAGAACACATGCCCTTGTGTATTCAAATGGGGAAGGAGAAAATGTACATAAATATTCTATTGAAGAGATAGTGGATGTTATGGTGCTATAAAATAATGTATAATTCTCCCATATTTAGGATTATGGGGTTAATTTTCATGTTGATCTATAGTTGGATTCTTCCTATGAGGGATGCACACATGGGGGTGTAGTCAAGGACCATCATTAAAGTGGTGATGTTTGATATGGGGTAGCCCATCAATCTAGATGTTCCTATATTGGAGGAGTTATACAATGTGCTATATTAGATCATCCAAGGGCAGACTCTGCTCCATATATAAAGTCCCTTTCACTTCTTATATTGCTATGTAGTATCATTCATGGGGGGATATGATTATTGAGACCACATCTCTCCACGCTAGACCAATTTCCATCCAACAATTCAGGACATCGCTTGAAGATTCTCGCTCATGTTAGACCCTATGAATGTGCTTAAAATGGTCAGGTCAAGATAATGAATCATGTTCCAACCATTCCCCCTCCCAACAGGGATGGTGACCGATGATGTTATAGGGACCATCATGAAATGGTCGTACGTCATGGCCTTACGATGTAGGGTACTAGTGGTGAGGGATGATTTCTAGTTGAGATGTGATCTATGCAATACACATCAGTTTGAAAATTTAGTTCAAGTGCATGTTGTGACTGACTCCAAATGTGTACAGTGGTGTGTGTGACAAATTTCAACCTTCAAACCTGAGGATAATATGGCACATATTCATGCATAAGGATGGGAAAAGAGAGACAAGATCTCCCACCACTAACTTCGTCCTACATGATTATCCATGAGTACACATGGTATAGGGAGAGCGTGTTTATTAGGATAGATGTTGAAGTGACAGACTACAAAGGCTAAAAAAGTAGTGGCCCCACAATAGCATGATCAAGGAAGAGCAGCAGGTGGAACTCATCAGGAAGGTAAAGTCATCCTAGTGGGTTATTATGTATCAGTTGTATAGGAAATTTGTGACACTGAACAAGTGGGATCCGTAGGGAGAGTAGCATATAAAGGATCAACACTCTTAAGAATGTGATAGTATGATGAAGGAGATCCATATTTGGTAGTCTATGAATACATTTTTCAATGATTCAGGGAAGTTTTTGCGCCATGTGGATATCCTTAATGATGTCATTTTCACCGAATATTAGGATGATGGGGTCATCCATAGAATGTTCACTAATCTCCGTGGGATATAGAAACAACTCAATATAGATGGGATGAATATCATTGGGCTAGTCTATTCCATGTTAGGCTTTCACATTCACCATGATGAGGCGGTGTGGTATGTAATGGAGCATGTAGATCTGATCAATTCATGGGTAACTAAAATCCACCTTACTGGCCAAGTGAAGGTGCTTATGAACATGATCACCCCTCCTAATATCTACCAGGTAAATATTCAGATCTTAAACATCAAAGATATAAATTTTCTTTTAGAATTTCTTCCTGACTCTTTTTCACTTGTTCAGGAATCAGGAATAGAGAAGGGAGAGGTTTTTGATGTGTTTGATATGGAGGTAGAGGGATACCATGAAAGGTATTATTACAGCCATTGATGACCACTTCCCTACCACCAGGATTCATAATCCATGCATTTTTAAATTTTAAGGGCATCAATGTTGAACTCTTGGTACTCTCCCAAAGATCAATAATAAGAGGGTTGTGATCTGTGATGAACTTTGGAAGAGAAAACCTAGATATTTCAGTGGGGTAACTCCTTTAATTGATCTAAAATAAACATCTATCAAGTTTACTTTCCTATCTTCCATTTATAGTGAACCTTCCCCATGTAAATTTAGTTCTAGCAATAGTAACTTTAGTTAGGTTACACTGATCTAAGAAGCAAGAGAAATCATATACAACAGTTTGAGAAAAGTGTGGTCCAATGTTTTCATCTAGTCTCAGGACAGTATTGAAGTCTCTAATAACTATCCAGTTTTGATCCATATATGATTCATAAATATAATATTCATTAATACAACATTAGGATCATAAATTCCTAGTGTCTTTGGAATACTGGGTTCATAATACATAATAGAAAACATAAGAAATCAAGAAAATGTTAGGTCATGAAAATGTTAAGTGACAACTCTGTGCTACACAGGATACATATACAAACTAACTATTACAATATTTTTCCAACATATCAACAATACCACTAATCATTATTTGATGATGAACACATCTCATCACCCACTCCACCACCATCTCTACTTCCTGCTTCAACCTGTAAGAACATTATATTGAAAATTAAATATTGTCGTATATTTATATTTAAACTTAAAACCAATAAATGTTTGAAAACTAAATGATTTTGAATTTTTGTGATTTACCTGCTCACCACCAATCAATGAAATACCACCAGGGGAAGATCTAGTCGTCTTCTGATATAAATCAATCACCAATTTCTGTAAAGCGGATATCTGAGCCTCCTGTTACTGAACTGTGTTTTGTAGAGAAACAATCTCTCTATGAGTATCTTGGGGTATGGGCTGACTACAACCAGGATTAGATGTAACTATAATCCCTGGTGTCCTGCCAAAGGCCTCAGATGGTACGGGTCCCAAACTCATCCTGTGCACTCGACCAGGATGCTCCTTCCCAATAACTTTAGCAACTGGGTCATCCTGGGAGACTGAGTAGGATTGCATAGGATTGGAATCCCATAGTTATTTAATTTTTACCTATAAATAAAATATCATTCATATTATAATAAATATATATTAACATAGTGAGAACTTATAATAAGTTATTATAATGAAAAATGAGTTTATACCCCAAATTCTTTGGCAGGATCATTAACAAAACTTCCATCATATTTTTTGTGAACATTCAACCACACTTTTGTTCAGGATGCTCGGTGTCCTAAACTCTCTAACTGAATTAAACAAAGATAAATCAAAAATTTAATATATTAAACATATAATATTGTATTATAAATATTTAAACTAATTAAAATATTACCAAAGTCGATCGGATTCTAGAAAAACTCTTTGACCCCACAGTGTGAGGGATGACTTTCTTAGCTCAGCTTGATTCATTCTTCCTTGAAAGATCTTAAAATAAATAAAATTTAATTTAATAGTAATGTATTCAATGTCATTTCCTCTTTATATACATGTATAAATTTAAAATGAGATTAATATAATAATATATATTTAAATACCATCTTCTTCTCATCACGATGTATGTCAACAAAAACTTTCCATTGCTCTTTGGGTACCCCATCGGGTAGCTTTTTATACATATGTTGGGCGGTCAATGAAGTATCATTGACATCGCTCCACAATCTCTATTTAAATTTTTTCCATGTCTTGACTAGATTTTTCAATGTCCACTTTCGTGCTAGCACATCAGCAACCGTAAAGTGGGAAAACATATGTACATAGAAATTCATTTTGAAAATATTATAATTTAATAACATAATGAAATTCAATTATACCATAATGTATTAAAATTACCTTTATTTGGGAATTAAAAACTTCATTTTTCCAAGTTGAAGGCATATGCCTCCAATCATCAAACGAAATATGAAGGGAAACTAGCTTCGCGGCTAGTTGGCCAAAAATCTAGCCAAGTAATCTTGCGGCGTCATCCGTAGGGACCCCATATAAATCAAATAAGACAATGATATTCTCTCCGGCTAGACTCTATACATCTAAAAATTTTATATTTTTCTCCATAATTTCATTGTTTCAATATTTAATGAATAAACAGCTAGTATAAAAAAAGTGCAATAAATTTATTCATATTAAAATGTGTACCTATGAAAGTCATCCTCTAGTATCCCCAGGAATAACTAGAAGTGGCGCACTGCTCCCTCACTACTGAGGCTCCTAAAGGGGAGGTGATGACTGAGATGCTGAAGAGACGCTCATAGAGAGTGTAAGAGATGTTGTAGGGGGAGATGGTGCAGAGGGGTAAGCGGATGGTGGCTCAGATGTCGAAGGGAGGGAGACATATGGATTTTCATCTATCGGTGTGGTTGATGAAATTGTATGACACTTCCTCCTTGGAATTACTTTCATTTAATCAAATAAAATTAAGTTCAAAACATATATTTCAAAAAAAATATGCATAAAATAATTAAAAATGATAACATATGCACAGTACTAACAAAATAGTATACATAAAAATGAGAATGAATGACTACACAAATGAAATAAATGATTTTTAAATAAATGCATAACTGTACATACAATTATTTTCCCCCTCAATCATATCAGTTTCCTCCTCCATTACTTCATCCACTTCATCCATCCTTGATAGACTAATATTTTCAATATCATGATGGAAAAATAATTCTGCTTCTTTCTGTTGATGAGATTCAATGTCAGAGGTCAAATCTTCCACTTCATCACCCATATCATACAAATCTCTTTGTTTTACATGAGAAAATGCACTCCACCCTTCATCCACAACATCATTCACATAATATACTATTTTCTCTTGCGATGATAAGATATACAGATCATGCAGTTCACGATCACCAATATTCATCAATTGAGAGAAGTTCACATAAGTAAATTTCAAGGAATCTCTTTTGACACCTTTGATAATATCGACCCAATTGCATTTGAATAAAGAAACTGAAAAATTCCCATGGTAGTTTAATTCAATAATATCAGTCAACTTTCCATAGTAGTCCACTTAATCAAATGTAAATATACCACTATTCTATGTTTTCAAACCCTTTTCTCGATTAACTATATGAAATATAAAGTCATTCACGTTGTAAGCGTCGAACTTTCTAACTTTTTTTAGAGGATATTGAGCAAGAAATTTCAAATCTTCTGAAAACTCTACTTGAGTATCAGTATTCATGATCTAAAAAAAGAAAACATTGTTAGATTTAAAAAATATATTTTTCAACTTAATATCAATATTTATTGTAATATTTATGAAATTACACATTGTGAAAACCATTCTACAAGCTCTTTACTAATATCTTTCATTATATCTTTCTCATTTTGTGTTTGACCTCTCATTCGTATCTTTGTTTGTATCTTCAAATATTCAATAAATGGATTTACAATTTCATTATTTAACAGGACATATCTATGTGCCTATAATAATTTCATATCTGTCAGTGTAACATTTGAGGTCCTCCCAACTGATCAACCAATAACAAGAAATATTTTTGATTTCCCATGTATTTGAGATTCATTATATGTGTCATCAACATTTCCAACTTGATTAAATCTTATCTCAATATCATCCAAGTATCTAGAATAAAAGGTAAGACACTCCTCTACCAAATAGCCTTCAAAAATAGAGCCTTCAGGTTGAGCTTTATTTCTCACGTATGAATTCAAATGACCAAGATATCTGTGAAATAAAATAAACAAACATAATTATGCATTTAATTAAGTTCCAAGAATTGTTTACTTAACTAAAAAAATATAAATATAGTACCTCTCAATTGGATACATCCATCGATAATGTATGGGCCCTCCTATTTTAGCTTCCTCGACCAAATGCACAGTTAAATGTATCATGACAGAAAAAAAAGATAGAGGAAAGATCATCTCCATTGCACAAAGTGTCAATAAAAACCTCTCCTGAATGTTTCCAAGATAAAATGGATGTAGATATTTCTCACATAGTTGTTTGAAAAATGTGCAGAATTGGAGTACAATAGGAATAACTTTTTCAGGTAATAATGTACATGTGAATCGTGACTTTTCAATCCATGTAACCTATGATGATTTAAGTTAAAACACCTTGATATGTTACTTGAATACCCATCAAATACTTTTATGTGATTTAAAATTTGATGTAATTTATCTTTATCCCTATTTTTCATTGCAAAAATTTCTAGAGCATACTTTTCATTCTCATCTGGCCAGAGATCACATTTTATGTTCATTACTTGTAAGTATTTCCGAGCATTGAGATGATCCTTTGAATTTCAATGCTTATTAAGCAATGTGAAGATCAAATTTTCACAAACATTCTTCTCAATATGAATCACATCAATATTATTCCGTAACAAATTAAATTCCCAATATAGAAGTTTGAAGAATATACTTTTTTTCTTCCATTATTGCATTCCTATTTCACTTGATGATTCACTTCGAACTTGTTTCCCACTATTATTCAAATGATGCACCTTCCCAAATCCTATTTCAACATTTCCAAGTTGTGTCAATGTTTTAGAATCGGTTAACAAATTTGGAGGTGGTCTACGATCAATGAAACCATTGAATTTTGATCTGTTCAGTCGAAATCTATGAGATGCATCAAGAAATCTTCGATGGCACAAGAAGCGCCATTTTCTACTGTGAGGTAGCAGTTTTGGCTCAAAATCAAAGTTAAAAATAGGACAATCCAAACCCGTGTAAGTGTTCCAACCAAATAAATTCCCAAGTCTAGGGAAGTTACTAATGGTCCACATTAGAGCAGCAAGCATTTTGAACATTGTTTTAGAAGAAGAATCATATGTCTCAATATTGTTGATCCATAACTCTTGTAATTCTTCAATAAAAGTATACAAGTATACATCAATATCATTTCCAGAAATTTTTTTCCAAGAATAATCATCTAAATTATAAAATATGTTTGTTTCATACACATCCAAGAAGGCAAATTGTAAGGGATCAAAACAACTGGCCAAATGCTATAACTGGTACTCAAAGTCCCAAATGGGTTGAATCCATCGTCAGATAATCCCAATAAAACATTCCTAGGATCATCTGATAAATCTGGATGTAATGAATCAAATTTCTTCCATGATTTTTAATCTTGTGGATGTCTCATTAACCCGTCATTGTTATTATCTACAAAATTTCACTTCATGTGTTTGGTTGTTTTCGATGACATGAATAATCTTTACAATCGAGGCTTTAAAAGAAAGTAACACAAAACCTTTGCAGTTGTGTTCCTTTTATTATTCTCCATGGTAGTTTGTTGATTCAAACTTTCAAAATCACCCATTGACTGCCATCTAGAATAAGAAAATTTTTTACAATCATGTCTACTTGAATCCGCTCGCCAATAAAGCATACAATCATTGGGACATGCATGTATTTTTGTATAATTCACACCAAGCTTGTTAAAAACTTTTTTCATATCATAAAAATACTCAAGGAGGTTTTCTTTAGGAAATTCATCATGCAACAATTCCAATATCATGGACGTTGCCTTATTTGTAATTCCACATAGGCATTTGATATGGCAAAACTTCATCATAAAAGAAAGTTTTGAATATTTCAAACAACCACTATACAAATATTGATTTCCATTGTAAACTAAACCATGAAACATATTTTACTCAGTGAATTTTTCTCTTACATTAGTCTCTATGGAATCAAGAGGAGTATCCAATGACATGTTACAATCTTGATCTGGTTTTCTAACAGTCTCAAAAACATCACTTGTCCCATTGGTATTTATAGCACCCTCATATGGTTGTTTTGATATATTTTGATATTGATGTTGGTGTCTTGCAATGACGAATGCATCATTTATAAGGTTCTACATTTCATTTTCCATTTGAATTTGGGATCTCTTTCTGTGGATTGACATCAGTTCTCAACTTTTCTGTAATGTTCGATTCTCCGTTCCAAATCCAACACAGATATTGATCAGGGAATTGCTTCAATATTAAATGTTCATAAACTTCATCTCTCTTCAACCATATTCTAAATTTACAATTATGACATGGACATCTTATTCTCCCTTCAATGGATCTGTTGAAAATTTTAAAATCTAAAAACTCCTCCAAACCCTTATCATATTGAGGTGTGTTCCTCAGTAATGTGATCCAGCTTTTATCCATGTATATCACAATGTGCCTACACAATATTAAAAAAATTAAAACACATAACTATTACTAAATAGGGAAATAGATTCATATATACTAGTTGAAAAAAAATATAATATGTTAAATAAGGTTTTCCTATATAAATACATATGGTAAATAATGAACCCACCCACTAGAAAACCAAAGCATGCAAATTAAAAAGATCCATAAAAGAAGAGAAGAATAAGGATCCCATCCATGTAGTTTTTGTATGTCATGCTATAGAAAAATATATAGACCAACTGATGTTGCCATAAATTTGATATCACTAAGGTAAGGGCTTGATAAATCGTATAATAATTTAATAGAAGTTAGGAATATGAAATGGAAACAAACTCCTACCTTAAACATGAATCACTACTCTAGAAAAATACATGGGGAACCAAGATATAGAACATGTCAGGAATCATCAGGTGAAAGAATTAACGGCTAGGGTAGATGTATCCAAGTCTTATGAGTAAGGTATTTGTTTTTTCAGACTCAAAGGAAACATGAAATTCCTAAGATAAATGAAATCATGTATATTAAATTTCCCAAAATAGATCCTGGAATAACACTGAAAATTATTTTTGTCAATATACCTTTTCAATTTCCATTTAATTTTGTTTCAATTATAGAAAGTGGGATAACCTATTAAATCCATAGTTTTATAGAATTCAAATAAAATATTCAATCCCCAAAACTTATCAATATACCATTAATGGTTAGATCATAAGTATAAGGTAAACATGAGCATGGAATAAATAACTTATTAAAAATGTCATGGATTCATGAGAGTTGATCACATGTCATGATAAAAGGACATGTAATCTAAAATGACCAAACATATACCATAGTGTAAGATTATGGAAACATAATATAATAAAGATGACCCATTGATCATAATGTAGGCATTAAATAGTGTCACATAAAATTGTTACATAGAAATAATAATAGTAAATCATAACATAGCATATCAGATATCACTACATGTTTCCCCTAATATAGTGGAGTATGCATTAACACTTGATTCTCATAACATAGTGGAGAAGACATCATTTCCTAATATCATGATATAACCCAATATCATTTATTCAATACTCAAGAATTCAACTATAATTACTCATATTTACACAATTCATGGAACACATTTAGAAAGAATAAAAAAGAAGGCACACATGAAACCTAACCAATTTCATTTTCAAAATCATCTTTCAACCCATATGCACCTCGAAACCCTTTGAAAACATATTACACTCCATTCAAACAATTCATAAAACACAATTAAGAAGCACATAAAACATAATAAATTCATTTAATAATGTTAAATTATGGAATCACATACCACAAGCTTGGAAACTTCCAGAATCTTGTGGAAAACCACAACCATGCCACAAAGGGAACCTATAAATGCAAGATCATACCACAACCATCAATATTGAAAATAAGGAACGAAGACCATCTCCAACCCACACCATTTTAGCGTGAAAACGCTAAAATGGCGCAGTGATTCTGCTCCAACCAGGCGCCATTTACAGCGCTATTTTGAAGTAAAACCATAGTAACATACTATATTTGATGCACCCATGTTCATGTGTTATCTTATTTTCAATATTTAGTGCAAAATATGGTGCTGGTTAGAGCTCCTTCCAATCGTTGTGCTATTTTAGAGTAATGGATACTACAATTTAACGTTGCGCATTGGAATTGCTCTAATATTCAACCAAACCAACCCAAAAGCATACCACAACTACACCACAAAGGTATACAGACCAACACAGAGGGGCGGTGAAGGTACTGACCAATAGTGATGGGTGGCGAGGCGCGGTGAGAGGCGACGAGACGCGTCAAGGGCTTCGGGGGGGTCGTGGGGGTCGTCGTAGTCATAGGGGTCACTGGGGTTGAGGGATCCTAGGGCTTCCGGGGGTCATGGGGGTTGTGATGGGGTCGCGGGGTCATCGGGTTCATCGGGGTCGCGCAGGTCGTCAGGCGTCGTCGGGGGCGTCGGGGTCGCGCGGGTCATCGGGGGTCACTGGGGTCGTTGGGGTCGTCGGGGTCATCGGGGTCGCACCTAGGGTTTCAGCGGTTATGGGGGTTAGGGGGGTCAGGGTTTCAGGGGTGTTGGGGGATTCGAGGGAGTCTGTGGGCAGAAGGGTCGTGCCTGTAAAAAACAATTTTAGTGGTGGTTTAATAAACTACCGCTAAATTCGAATAATGTTGTAGTGTTAGGTACTGATTAGGCAGCCCGAGCAATGTGTGAGTACAACTCAGTAGGCCACTACCAATGGAATCTAAAATAATATCCAGACAATAATAGTGTATGCAGATGTATAAATAATAAAGTACAAATCATAAGTAAATAGTTATCACATTTCAATTATTCTTTAATTAAACCACATAAACCTTTGAGTTCCCAAGGAAACCCAAACCTCAATTCCTGCTTTGGCCCATGCCTAATTCTGAACCATCCCACATATTCAATTCTCAATTCATTATAACACTAGATCTTTCATTATCCATTTCATTTCAATTCATCATCACAGCCAATTGGAACTATAGTCCAATTCCAACATTTTGGGCCTAGAATGCCATGGCTAGGACCCCGTGGGTATTTGAAGCAGCAGTCTATGACCCATAACTCATATAACAATCAATCACACAAGTGGTATTTTGAAGCAGCAATTTATGTCCCACACTCATCTATCAAACAATCACACAAGTGGGATTTTGAAGTAGTAGACTATGTCTCACACTCATTTATCAAACAATCACACAAGTGGGCTTTTGAAGCAGTAGTCTTTGTTACATACTTGTATATCACATATATCACATATATCACAATATCACATATATCACATCAATCAAGGTTAATCAACATTAACCCTCTTATCAGAATTTCATAACATCAAGGTTTAGCCAACAATCTCTTGATTTCAATTTTCAATTAATTCTTAAACACATTAATTGACTAATCACACAATTAATTAATTAATTAACCAAATAAATAATTTGATTTGAAAATCACCACAATCCATTAATTAATTCAACAATTAATTAATTCAATTCTACATTCACAAAAATTTCTATTAATTAATTCACAAATTAATTAATCCAATTCAATCCAATTTCACAATCCCAATATTCCATTAATTTATTCAATAATTAATTAATTCAATTCCACCATTCAATTTCCTCAATTAACCTAAATCATTAATGCATGGAAATTAAAACAAATCAATTCAGTTATCAATGTAATTGCCTAATCATGGCAATTGAAATTCTCACAATGACATACATGTAATTAAATCAAGACTATGAGATTGGAATTTAGACCACCTACCTCAAATCGTTGATGAGTGATCGTCTAATGTAAATTTCCCAAATAGAAATGGATAGTTCAAACCCATCATGAAGAATGAGATCTTGAATCAAGTCCTAGAAATAAGATTAAATGGATCATGATCCACCAAACCTATATCTAGATCTAAAACCAATATGGGAAAACATCCCTTTAAAGGATTGGAGAAGAATAGAAAAGAGGTAGGAAACCACATGGGATAAGATTCACTTACCGGGAAAGGTTCATATATTCAATCAGGGATTCAAATCATCAAGAATGGAGGTCTAAATTTCTTGTAATCTATCTAGGAGACTCCAAAAACAAGAGAATTCATTTAGGGTTGATCTGGGGTCTATTTGGGTTTAATACCGTGGGTTTGGGTATTTCTAAAAGAATTGTTGGGGTAATTAAAATTGCACACACAGTTTCCTAGGTAGGGACACACGGTTTTCCAAACTGTGCATATAAATTGTGCACCTCTTCTAAGGGTTTCATGATTAATCCTAAGAGGGTACATAATTTTACAAACCATGCGCCAGTCATGCAAATCCCCTTTTTTGGGTTCGCACAGTTTGTTGGGTTGGGCACAGGTTTTTGGAAAACTGTGCGGCAACCATGCACAGCCCCTCTTTCTTAAAAAATTCTTCAATTTCATCCAAAAACTCCCCAAAATTAACCCAAACAAAAAATTCTCAAAGAAAGGAAAAAATGGTATTTATAAATGATATCAAGACATCTCCAGAAAAGGTCAATATCTTACAATATGGAAAGCGGATTTGGTCAGCATCTTTTTTTGGATGAAGTGGGAAAAAGGAAGTTGATGGGACTAGAATTGGTATAGTAAATGGTTGAGAAGGTGAAGGTACTTCAACAACATATGAGGACGACTCAGAGTAGGAAGAAAATAATGTGTATAATCGAATGAAATATCTTTCTTTTGAGGTAGGTGATCATGTTTTTATTAAAGTATCTCCATGGAAAAGTGTAATGTGTTTTGATAAAAAGGGGAAGCTAAGTCCATGGTTCATTGGACAGTATGAAATCCTGGAGAAATTTGGATCATTTGGTTTTTGAGTATCCTTGCTTCCGATTTTATCCCTGATAGACAATGCTTTTCATATTCGATGTTAATAAATTATGGGCCAGATTAATCTCATGTTTTTGAACCTTAAGATAGTTCAGTTTGAAGATAATATTTCTTATGAGGAACTGCCTGTTCATATTATTGACCATGGAGAGAAAGTATTGTGAAATAGGGTAATTTACCAGGTTAAGGTTTTGTGGAAAATTTATATGGTTGAAGAAACAACATGGGAATCTGAAACTGTTATGAGGGAAAGATACCCCCTCTTGTTTAATAAGTAAATAAAATTGCAAGGACACAATTTTAAAAGGGGGGGATAATGTAAAACCTAGTTAATATTATAATAAATCATTCATTGGTCAGATATTATAGAGTTATATTCATTATAAAAATATTAGGTAATTTTTTAGTTAAAAGGAAAAAAACATTAATTCTAACCAAATTGGATTTTCAGACATTATGTGGTTTTATTTAAAAGATTGGTTTCCAAATAATAGAATCTTAATTTGAAAAAAAATCATTTTTTTATTCAAAATTTCAAAATTATCTTAGGATAAATTTTTTACAATTTTCTAAAAATACTATTTTTTCAATAAATGGTGAAAATACAGATCTCTATTGAAAATTGTATTTTATTTTCAAGTATTTACAAATTCATATAATTTTTTTAATTAGTTTCAAATTTTAATTAGTTAATTTTGATTAAAAATACAATTATATTCTTTGGAATTAATTTTAAACTTGAATTTAGTATAAAAACATATTTATACTTAAAAAAGGCATTTTCTGAAAAATTGTTTCCCGTCGCGTTTTATCGGTTTAATTTTAAATTAAATTCTACCACTTAAGTATTTTTAATCTTAAAAATTTTATTAAATATTTGTAATTAGGGGGTCCAGATTTGATAAATAGTTCTCTTTTATTTTTTGTCAATATGAATAGTAACCTTAGTAATTTTATTACCACGGTAAAGGGTAAATCAAGTAATTAAAGTTAAAAGTAAAATGATAAGAACTATAAAATGACTCTAACACTTGCCTAAATTTTATTGGATGTGTATATTAAACCCATATTTATCCAAAGTTTTAATATATGTCCTTTTGTTTCTATTTAGATGTGATTATAACCTTTATAATATTTTATTTAAAGAAATGTCAAAAATATCACTCTTATTTTTAATAAATATAATATTTTTAACATAGGGATTAGTAGATGATATGTTTATTTATAAATATTATTTTAAAATATAAATGATTTATATTCATCATAGTAATTTATTTTAAATTAATAGTGAGGAAATAATTGTCTTAAATGCTTACACAACACTGACGCGGTTATTATTCAATTATTGGAAAAATAAAATAAATGATATTAAAAATATTAAAAGTGGTATAATTTGAAAGAATTAAGGTGTACCATGAATTTTATAGATAAAAATAACATTTTAGGGGTGTATTAAAATATTTTATTCAAATTTCATTTATTTTCTTTGTGTTATAAAAGTCAAAGTAAATGAATAGTTTTAAAATTGACATTATTGATATTTTTTAAAAGAACAGTTTATTAAATGATATATAATTCCTAAAAATCCTATATTATACCTAGTGATTGATATATAATTGAAAATATAAACCATGGTCCATTTATGGGTTGTTTTTTTATTTATAGTATTTATCATGACCCTCAATGAGTAAAAAAACCTTATTACCATGGTAAGTGTGAAAAGAGTTAATGGTGGGTTAAAACCAAAATATAAGGGTAAAAATATGATCTAAACTTTTCCAAAAAATATTATATAAAAATATTTAGACTCATAATCATATTAAATTTGAATATTATCAATTTTTATCCATTTTGTACATCAAAATTAGTTTATATTAAATTAATATTTTAAGAAATTCCAAGAGTGTCTCTCCCCTCTCTTATAAATGGGCACCACTTCTTCTCATTTCTTCACACTTAAAACCTATTTGGTTCCGTGAATATCTACCCAAATCCCTTACTAACATCCCTAAACATGTTCTAGAGGCCTTATTTTGGGCATAATACTAATATTTGAGGTCTTAAGGTCTTAACCAAAGGAGATTTTCTAAAGAAGATGTATGGTTTTAAAAGCATATTTTAGTTTTATTTCTTATTCCACCTCCTTCAAATATTATTCAACCATGATAAAATTATAACACAAATATCCTCAATATTCAAATAATTTATCATGTTAATGGCATAACATATATCCATCTTCTCTTCCATCAAATAGGAAACGAAACCATCATTTGTGTGTATGACAGACTACCGCCTCGCAAACCGATGTAATTCATTTTCTATCATCGTCTCTCACAACTGGATTATAATGATGGAATTAATTTTAATATATTATATTCATAAAATATTTATCATTATGAAAATATACTATATCATTTACCTTATTACCTTTCTATTCACTGAAAAATGATAACATCGTTCATGTGTACATGTGGACTACTACCTCCACAAAGCAATGTTATTCATTTATCATCACCACATCACATAGATGGTATATATATATTAGTATATTTAAAGAATTAAAATGATATTTATGATATTATGATCATTATATAAAGATAAAATAACACTTTTCTTCTTTCCATAATGATCTTTGAAAAATGGAAACGTTATTCATGTGTACGTACGACCTGCCATCGTCATGGTTGTAGAATAGTTCATTTTTCATAACCATATTTAATGGTTGGATTTAAAAGTATGGTTTATGTTTAAAAATTATAATTATATCATGATTATAATTCTGTAGATGATGGAATAATGACCTCTTTGACTATAGTCAACCTACCAAATTCATTTTGAACTTATGAACCAAATATCGTCAAAACATCTGATTTGAACTTAAATGATTAAGTAATTGTTATAACATGGTAATAAGTGAGATAAAGGGAATAATAAAATTAAAAAATATTCTCAAGCAAATAAATAATTAATATAAGTTTATTTTTCAGAAATATAAAGAAAGTACGTGATAAGTCGAACTTAAGGTAATGGACTTTCTATTAAAAAATTTCTTTTAATGTTTCTCTTTCAACTATTTTTATTCCATGTCCATATTTTTAAAATTATTTTATGGATAGTTTTATATAGGCATAAAATATTTATAAAGTAAATTTTATTCCTCTTTTTACAATATTTCAAAGTTTTTAAAAAGAAATCTTTTTATGGAATGTTTTGAAATTCTTTACAAAAAGACAAAAAGAATGTTCTATTTTAACGTATATGGCGACAATGACATTTCCCACCACCATATCCATTATTTTATGTTTGGATTACTTTATAAGCTTCCATGTTGTCTTAAAAGAAAAACCATCTTTCACTTTATTTTGAGAATTTTAGTTTTGAAAATTGGATTTTAAAGAAAAGGGATATATCAATATCCTAAAATGCTTTCTTATGGGTGCAAATAATGTTTTTATAATGAAGGATTTTATGTATTATGATTATATTATGGTTCTTGGGAATTTTATATGATGATGGATGATTCTTTTATAAACGAAGGATGGGTTGTTTCATTATAAATCAAGGATGGTTGGTTACATTATTAACCAAGGACAGGTGGTTCCGTGATAAACTAAGGTCGGGTGAATCTATTATAGCTCTCAAATGCATTGAGCAAAGGGATGAAGTTAACTGATTAGGTTTATACTAAGAGATTATGGGAATATATTGTGATGGTTATTCCAAGTATAATTGTGAGGGTTATTTTACTCCATATGTAAGATTGACATGAAAATGATGCCCCGATTTACCAATATGATTTATCTATGTTTGCTATGGGTTTTATGGGAATATTATGACTTCTCAAGGTAAGATAATGACCTTATGATTAAAGGAAAGTATATGCTACTTTTTAAGGGTGAAAAGTATAACTTTGTGAAAAAAAGTGTATGAGTTTTTCATGACTTCAAAGAAACCTTTTTGAGTTTTATTTTTCCTTTAAGATTTTTTATGAAATTTTTTATGAAAAGATATGGGTAGTGAAGTTGATTTCTTGGGTAAGGAAATGTTTATTTTAAACCCAAAGTTTATTTATAAAAAAACAAGGAAAATTTTTGTAAGTATTCATGGACAAACATTTTCTTTCATTCTTTTTATGACTCTTACTAATCTTTTTGTGCTCATCCTGCATTTAAAAATATTTTTCATGATGTTTTAGGGATATATAAGGGAAAAGAAGAAGTGAAGTTGAAAGTTGTGAATATTTTTCATAAAAAGAAATCATTTTTTATTATAAAAGTTTTTTTTATGGGAAAATGGATACTAAGTAGAAGTGTACACTTTGTATATATATGGATTTGCTATGTAAGAGTTAAGACATAACTCTCTCAAACTATAAATCTAAAAGATATTTGGAATATAAGAAAGTGAATTCAAGTTTAAAGTAACTAAAATTTGGGTGGGAGAGAATTTTCGTTGGTAGGTGGTGACGCAGGTATGATGTAGGTAGGCAGTGATGCAGGCATGATGCTGCACTGGGACTTCGAGCCAGTATGTGGGCCTTTGGGCCATGTAATGGGTTTCATGCCCAATGGGCCTTCGGGTCATGTACTGAATAAATAAGGATTGATGGGTGGGCTATCCCTTGGGGGGCTATGACCTTCCTTTCCAGCCTGTGTGAGTGGTATGTGTGTGTTTAATGTAATTGTACCCCCAAACACCTAATATATATATATGTAATGTTTAATGCCAGGTCCTTATAATGATTATTTTTCATCCATTGATCAGATTCATAGAAAATCCTACACTGTTATCTTGTAAATATGCAAACCAGATATCATCAAAAGGATCTATCTATGTGCAGATGCTCTATTTTATCTCGGATAAAGAAGAAATATTAGATCAGCACCTTCAGATACTCTTAGAGCTTCTAGGAAAAGAGTGGACATTATGTTTGATCCATCCCACATTAATAAGCAAGAAAAATCCAAGGTTGATGCTTATCTTATTGTTGAGCGGTCTAGATAAGAAGTTGCATCTTCAGGACCTCTAAAGAAATTGGACTTTGTTCCTACAAGTTCTTATGATTTCAGTATTGCTTCTGGTAATCTTGAGAGAATAGTTATCCCAATTATCCAGAGACCAGATACAAATCATCAATTGCATCTAAAGAGAGTTTTGTTTTGGTGCTTAAGAGAGTGGTGCCACCTCTAGTGATAGACCCTCCTACTACCTCTTCAAACTCTCCAACCTTCAAGAAGCCTCCATCTAAACCTCATTCTGACTTTGATCCAATCCATAAGCCAGGGTCTTCTGAATAATGATCTGTATATATATTTTCGTTTGTTGTCTCATTGTATTTTTGTACCAATGTTGATCTTTAATACAATTATTCGTTATCTATTTCTTATGTATTTATTAGTGATTTTTATCATTTAATGTCTTTCTTAACGATTGTTTTCATTTAATATCTTTCTTAGTGATTGTTTTCATTTAATTTATTTCTTAGCGATTGTTTTCATTTAATGTTTTTTATTCTTGTGATTGTTTTTATCTTGCAATATTTTTTGAAATTCAATCTTTCCAAGATTATAATTCATTCTCAGTGCTATACTTAACCAGTTCATCACTCTAAGTGCTAAATTAAAAGTGTTATTTCTCACCTAACCTTTCCTTTTTAATGACATAAAAGGGGGAGAAATTTTTCCCAAGGGTAGAAGTACCCTTGTGAGGATAAGTCCTCAGAAATAAATGGGGATAAGTCTAATTAAGGGAGAGAAGAAAGGATAAACACAACATTTTGAAAGTGATATATATATTATATAGTTTTCTGTCAAAATCTGTAAAACCTTTTAAAATTTCATGTTTATTGTTTAATGGGTTTTGTGATCATCAAAAAGTGGGAGATTATTGGATTAATAATGTTGTTCCAACATATTCCATGTACTTTACGTTTTGGTGTTCTCAAATACTTTTAATATGTTACTAATTTTTTTGTTTTTAAATGTGTTTATTAGGTTTCATCTTCATTTAAGTCTATTTTATTGTTAGCCTACAATTTTAGACGTTTTTAATGAAATTTGTCTAAGTATGGAAAATCAGCTACATTAAGGAATCGCCTTTGTAAATCAGTTACATCATGAAATCGACTACATGGAAATCAGCGACATGGAAATCACCTACATGAGTAAACAGATAATTCAATCAAATTTCTATGAGAATCGGCTACGTGGAGTAATAGACTACATGAATTGGATATGTGGTGAATTTGGTTATGTGGTTTCAAATGGCTACGTGATTTATTCGTCTACGTCAAATTTAGATACGTGAGCAAGAAGGATACATGAATAATTCTGGTATTTTATGTATGCCCAAGTAAGTTGGCTACGTGAAAATCGGTTACGTGAAAAATGGATACATGAATAAAATCAGCTATGTGATTTCAAATCAGTGAAATTCGGCTACATGGTTCTGTAACATGCTCATTTATTACCATTGGTGTGATTTTAGTGGAATTTAATTTTTTTATTAGATACATTAAATATTGTATTACCTATTTGAATTAAAATCAATTATAAAAAGATTGAAAGTAACAAGAGAAGAAAATAGTAGCATGATATTTTAATGTGTGTTCGTGTTGTTGAGGTTTTATCAAGAAAATGACATTTAGAATTTAATTCCAATACTATATTTTATGGATCCAAGACGTGCAATTAAGAGAGACGTTTTTTTCATAAATATTAAAGTGTGAAAAATAGAAGTATAGAGAACATATGCAAGAACAGAAGAAAAATCTTACACTATCAATACTTTTAAAGCTTTCATAATGCTACTCTATTTTCGAGCTAAAGAAGAAAAAGATTCAAGTGATCTACAGTCGCACTTTCAAGATCATTATTGTTGTGTTTTAGAAGACTCTCCTCGAGTTTCTCTTCATTATTATATTCTCTCTTGGATTACTCTTCTCTTTTTTCAATTTTATCTTACAACTGTGAGCAGCATTTGTAATCTCTATTTTATCCTCTCTCTCTCTCTCTATGAAAAAACCTATAAAAGAACCTAGAATGCGGGTGTTTGTAAATCCTTGTTGGATCTTGGGAAAATATCCTGGTATTGTACCAAGTGTTGACTTCTTTCACTCAGTCATGCAATCCCTAGGAAAAGGACTAAAAGTCACTAGAAAAATGACTGGTACTAGTGAAAATCACTAAGATCTATGAGTTGAGAATTGGTGGAGTGAACTAGAGGATTTATATTCTCCAAACAACTACAAATCTCTTATGTATAATCCTTTCCTTTCTACTTTTTATTTCTATCACTTGTATGTGTTATGAAAAAATCATAAGTTTTTATAACTTAAAGAGAGTGGTTTTCTAAGACAAGAAAAATTCAGGAACATAATTCATCCCCCTCTTGAGTGTTAGTGCATCTGGTACAACCAATAGTTGGTGTTTGATCCTTTTTTGGACCCTTTTCAAGGATGCATGACAATAATCAATAATGTGGTGTAGTTTACGAATTAGGTTCACCGTAGACCTGATTTTGATTGAATTCATTTGTGATTGAAATTTGGAGCAAGGCCTCCAGAGAAAGATTTGAGCAATGGTTATTCCTTTTTTCACCCCCACATATACTGGAGACATAGAGAGATATTTGTATGTTTATAATATCATAGTAGTGACTCGCCATGGTTTTATAAAAGGATAGTGTTTTCATGTGGTCGGCTAGAGTGGTTCCATTGTCAAACCACTATATTAAAGAATATATTAGGGTAAAAAATATTCCTTATTTCATTTTTGTGGCCTTTCAAGAGATAGAATCGATAGAAGAGTTGATGTTTCAGTGGTAGCTAGAGATATAAAATACATTGAACCCTATCCACCACCACCTCAATGTTATTCTCATCATATACAGAGTGTGAATGGGAAATCCATAATTAATTATTCCTAGTGGATTGATCCAATCTAGAAACACTCAATATGATTCGAGGAATGATTTTTGTACTATTCAATGATACCCATACTCATCAATGTTGGTGTGATAAATTCCTTTATTATTGTGTTATTATTTGAGAGTTTAAAATTTCACTAGAGCTTCTAGATCGACTTCTTTAACCAGAGACTCCTACTAGTGAAGATCGTCCCTTTTTTCATAGTTATAGAAATTACATGATTCCCCATTTATGAAAGAGATCAATCATCTTAGGATGAAACATTGTATCATTATCCTTGTTTTGGGTTGGATTATATTTAGGGGTTGTAAGGTATGAGAAGATGAGAATTTTGGATCATGGTATACCTTCAATGGTGAGTGGGACTCTTAAGAATTATGTGAAGATCCAAGATTCATGGGATTATAACAGATCATCCATCAGTTGATGAGTTTAATTTTTTATTCTATAGGTGTTCTAGAAAAGATAATTCCTATAGTGGTGGAGGAATATATGAGCATTTTCCTGAATGATATTCTAGGGTGGATCTCATTTAGTGATTGGTATCTGTATCAATTTCCCACTGGGGCTATAACGATATCTTCTACCATTTATCAGATTTCCTTAGTGAGCATAGAGAACTGATGGTGTGGTTGGGTGACCCAATGAAGAGCCATATTTCATTGGTCTCAGTGTGACCACTTCGATCAGTGGAATAAACAAGAGGTTCTTGGTAGGAATTTGTTTATATTAGTCACATCATCAGTTTCGTGAGGAGGTCATTCTATGGGAAGTGTTATGGTGTCACTACAGACATCCTGGAATACTAGTGATGTTGATTATATTAATGAACACTCATGTTGTGTTTGTGAGATTAGTTTATCATTTTTAATTAATATTCCCTAAGTTCTTTGCATTGATCTTCATTAATAAAACCCTTATTTGATTTGGGTCAGATGAGATTTTGGGGTTTGTTCTTGGCTAGCTTCAAGTGCACCGACAACATGGTGAACTCTCAAGTTGTAAGTTCTAGATTGGAGGGATTTATCCCATCAATTATAATATTTAAGATGGTAGTGTAGTGATTAGATTACATAAATCTTTAGGCAACGATGGATTATGTGATAAGAGTTACAAAACAATGTTATGGAAGTTGATGCCCTTAAAAGTAAATTCCATGCACAATATGTGAAGGAGAAGTCAAAGAAACATGATTTGGTATGGTTAATTCCTATGAAAAAGGAAGACATGAAATGTATTTCATCGTTTATGTTATCCCCATATCTCAATGTGCATGGGATATCCCATATGGTTATAGAAATTATCAGACCATGTGTGACTAGGGGTTCATAGATGGTGCACCTAACATATTCACTTAAAGGTGGGGAGTAAATAATTTTAATCCATGGTTAAAAATTAGTGATTATATAACACTTATCTTGGGTACTTCAATTAACAGTTGAACTAGGGTCACTCTGAAAAAAAAATGAGTCCTTGGTGGTGGTGTTCTAACGGAGCATTAATGTTCATCATGTAGTGAATCTAGATACATGGTTATTAATGTTTCTCTATAATTGAGGGGTTTTGGTCACTTTTGGTTATGGAAGGTTTATAAGGGTCTTTAGCCAATAGATAAGGGTTACCTGAATAGGCCAGGACTATCTGATTTTGATGGAATGGGTCACCAACGAGCTAAAGGTTGGTGGAATGTCCATTTAAGGAGGTTTCTATTGTTTCTTATTATGTTCTTTAGCTTCTTTTGTGAAGAGCGATCACAACCCAACCAAGTTATCTTATGCGATGAGTGAAATATTTTTTAGAGTCTCTACTACAGTGGTTTTCTTCATAAATATATTGGGGAATGATTGTGTTTGGGTTTAGTAGTGTCTTTATTCTTAGTGTTTGTGTCTTTAGTGTGTGCTCCTTGTTTGATGATAATGTGTAATTGATGATGACCCTAAGGATCCTTCCTCCATTAATATATAATCTTAGTGAGAGTCATGTAATTTGATCTTATTCTTTTGTTGAGGCTTTGGTGGAGTGGGCTAGAACCAATAAACCCCTATAAGGGAGTGGAAATCAAGGGTTGATAATTGGGATTAAATGTGTGGAGAAGAAATTTTTTTCCTGATGTTGTTGTTTCCCAATCTCACTTAGAGTGTGGAGCTTCATAGGTGGATTTTGTTCATGTGAGGATGAATTACTTTCCACATGATTCTTTTTAATGATATTTTGGGTTTAGCAACATAGGTTGCTTCCTTTTCAAGGATGAAAAGGATTAAAGGTGGGAAGGATGTAGTGACCAATAATTCCCCTACTGAGGACAAGGTTTATATTTGAGTTTCAAAGACCCAATACCCTTAAAGGGGTATGATGATAAATTTAACATACTCAAAAATCTCAAAAAAATAGTTTTATTTTTCTCTTATATTCAGTCTATGTTTTTTACCATATGGATGAATTTTTGTAATGTTTCATGCTAGCTCAATTTTAAGGGATATTAAATAAATAATTATGTATCATGTGAGCATGAATGTTGGTGTATTTTTAATGAAAGATTCAATTCTAGAATTTTATGTTTTACCCTGGGAGGGTATACATTATGTGTTCGGGTTTAGAATTCTAGACCAATCCTTTTTAGGTATTTCTTTGTTTTTATCGGTTGGCCTAGATAGAATTATGAATTTATCAATTAACTCTCACCCTAGGGTAAGCCACCACCAATGGTGATGGAAAACTAAAGGGATTTGAGATGGAGGAGTTGGTCATTGGTGATGTCGATGTCTGATCAATGAGATTAGGGCCAATTCACTAGTTGTTAGGTGTGAACTATGAATCATTGTCAATAAATATTAAAGCGATGAAATTTATGCCATGAAGCAAGGCTTCGTTTTCCTTTCCTCTCACCTAATTCGTTATGTAAAAAAATAAATTTTCCTTGCATTTGGTTTATTCAAAATCACTAGGAAGTATTATGTAATTGATTATGATTATGATCATTATGGTTCTTGGATCACTTGTGTTCATTCAAAATTTATACCATGCCATGCTTCATCAATTAATTCCTGGTTGTTATGGAAATTGATCATATGGCATAGAATAATTGATATTCATTCAAAAGTTGTCCATTTGATTATTCACACTAATGGGTTATTTTTATTATGTGGTGAAAGAAGCAATCTTCTTTGAATATATATTTGATCATTATAGCCTTCATTATAGAGAATTCCGATGAATTTTCCACTATCAACCATCATTTTGATTATCTTAGTGAAATTCTCATCCTCTGTATGACAATCATGGATTAGAATTGGAATTCGGATGCTTGTATTACCCACTAATTGTCATTCTTAACTGTCACGACCCGTTCTCGGGGCCCATGTCGTGACTACCCCAAGCCCGCCTTCCATAGGCCAGGGGCTGGAAACTAGCACCAAAGGCGTAAATCCTGATAAAAAGGAAAGGCATTGCCTTTAAAAAGTAAACAAACACCATAGAGTACGCAAGATGAGTAAACACTAAGTAAACTGAGTACAAAAGTAAGTGTTGAAAAGTAAATGGGCCAGAATACAAACCCAACTGAAAGTAAAGTACAATTGAAATGAAAGTACAGCAACTGAAAAGTAAAGCAACGAGTCTGAGCCATCCTCTGAGAATCCCACCTGAAGGGTGGTACAGATAGTCTGCTCTGCTCCTCGGCTCCAGCTGTCCGCTCCGTGTACGTCTCGTCCAGTGATCCACCTCCAGGTATCATCCATCTCCACGAGCTCCCACCTTGATCAACGTTGTCTGTCGTCTGCATCCAACACAATGTAGTGCGGGCATAGCCCGTGTAGGGGTTAGTATACGCTACTCAGTAGGGACCCCGAGACCCCCGAAGGTCTCCCATAATCCATGAAGGATAAACCACAAAGGAAAGATACAATCACGAAGTAACAACCAACTCTACTTAGGTACATGCCCATACATATACCTAAGTCATCTATTCCAGCTCAGCTCTAACACACGAGCCCAAATACAACCTAGTCCACACAGAAAAAACATAACCCATTCCACATAGGAAATCACAATCCAATCCACACAGGATAGCACAACTCAATCCACACAGGAAGGCACAACAATCATGTTAATGATAATGATTGCAAGTCAAGACTCAGCTCACACAGGTATACTCTTTGTAATATGATAGAGATGTTTAGATGTAGCCACTGATTCATCTAAGCTGTCAGACCCACATAAGATACAAGACCAGCTAAGCTGTCGTACCCACAAAGGATACAAGACCAGCTACTCTGCCGGACCCACATAGGATACTAGTACAGAGTCTAATACATCCGGACTCACAAATGATACAAGAACAGTAGTCAAGTACTGCCGGACCCACATAGGATACAAGAATAGTAGTCATCGTCATCGAACCCACGGAGGATTCCAGTATGGTCATCGTCACTGCCGAACCCACGGAGGATCCCAGTACAGTCGTCATCATCATCACAGTCGCAGTCAGCTCTAGGGTTCCCGCACACAGCATGCTCGATTCCGGGAGGGTCCACTACACGATCCAAGGGGGTCGATATATCAACTGACACGAAGTCCGGAGTTGACATATCCCAAAGTTCTATCTCGTCAATAGGAACTCAACGCGACATATGGAACGTCAATCGGACGCCCGATCTGAGAGTTATTGGCTTTTTCGTCCCAGGGGGGGCGGTTGGTTTTTAAGATATAACCAATCTGACCATACTCCAACTATGTCCAAACCTCAAGCAGAGTAATCCAAAAGAACCATCTCACTAAGAGGAATCCAACAAAGTCGACGGCAATCCAATCGGACGTCCGGAGCTCAAGTTATAAGTGTTTCCGTTCTGAGGGCCCGGTTGGTTTCATGTTCGAACCAACCCGGTCATACCCAAAGTTCTCTGAAACCTTGAGTGTAATATACCAAAACGACCGTCTCGATCCAAGGATCGCTACGTGACTGATGATGCATCATTTGGAGGTCCGTAGCCCAAGTTATGGGCGTTTTAACGGATCTATCCGGAAACAGGGGGTTTGGGCCCGGTTCGACCCGGCCCAATACCCCTGGGTCGGTCCGAACCGGGTCGACCCGACCCGGGTCCGGGTCCGGCCCGGTTGGGCGAGGCCCGGTCCGGCCCTGTACGGGTGCCCGCGCGCTGAGCGGACGTGGAAGGGGGGGCGCGCTGCCCCCTTGTTTTGAAACGGCGGCCCCCACGAGGAGGGGCCCGCCCCTGTCTGTCGTCGGGGGTTACAACCCCCGGACTTCCCGTACGACCGGCCATGTTGGCCGGACGGTGTGCCGCAGCGGGACCCCCACGAGTCCCGTGTCACACCCATGACTTTTTTTAAAAATTCATTATTCATTTAATTTCCATTCCCGATTTGTTTTGGGAGTTTACCACTCATTTTGGGGAAAATGGTGGGTTTTGAAAATTTGGGCCAAACCGTGAGCCCAAATCCAGATTTAAAAACAAATTTTGATTCTTCTATAACTCCTTAAATTTTTACTATTTTATACTCATTCCACTTCCGAATTGGCATACCCTAATATATTAAAATCACCATATCCCTTTGAACCACATAGAAATCCCAAATCATGATGGATTTGGGTTTTTAATTAAGGTAATGGGCCTGCCCGTAAGCCCATTTCCTGCTTTAAATTATTGTTTTAAAATTTCAATATCTCATTATTTTTTTACTGTTTTTCAGCGATTCAACCTCCCACTCGAAGCCAAAAACCTTAGCCTCGCCCCCTGTATCGCGTTTTCCTCTTTGGAGCTCATATACCCCGCGGATTTCGACGATCTTTCTCAATATTTCTCAAATCGACCAGATTTGATGAGGTAAAATGAATCTTTCCTAACTCCTTCAATTTTCATCCTTTTCCCCCATTTCAGTCCCCACATGACCTAATATGACTCGTTCGGACCTCCATATCAGTTTTGGGTACTTGGAGATTCATATATTGGTGCATTGGGGCTGATTTCATCAAGATATTTCAAGTAAGGGAATTCCTTCTTGATTCTTTCCATCCTCTTTTAGTTTTTATTCCTCTTTATTGAATTTCCTCAAGTCCAAAAGTTGGGGTTAGATCCTAAGGTCTGATTTGGTATCTTTTAGGTCAATTTTTGGTGGTCTAGGTCTGGATTTATATTCCTTGTGGTGTGGCGGTGGTACGCTTAATGTTTCGCACCATGTTTTGAGGGTTTCGACTCAAAAGGTAGGTGATTCCATGTGTAACCATTTTATGATGAGTTATCTTGATTGGTTTATTAATTTAGTATGTTTATAATCTGTTTTGTGTGGTTTGAAAACTGTTTTTGATGAATTTGGTTAAACATTTAATTTTTAGTTGTATTTTAGCTTGAAATTGGGTACTTTTCGTGTGTGACTCTTGGGGTAATGTTTGGGTTTAGTTAATAACATATGAAAGTAATTTATTAGTCTTTAAAGGGGATGAAAATTCTGTTTTGTTAATTCCTTATTGTCATGTGGGCCTTGAAAAGAGGTTTTTGAATGATTTTAAGGTGTAAAACAGTGTTGTACTTTTTGAAGGTGATTTATGAAAACGTGTGTTTTTCATGTGTATCTTTGTGGTATTATTTGATGTATTTTTATAAAATTTGGGGGTGGTTTAATAATTGTTTTAGGGCTAAGAAATTCTGTTATGGATTGGTATTGGTATGGTTTTGGTTTTGAATGAGGGTTTTGAAATGGGTTTAGTGTGCAAACAATGGTTATACCTCTTGGGTTTGTTTTATAAAAATTGCAAATGTTTTATTTGGTTAAACAAAGTTGGGAAAGGGTGTATATGTACTGTTTGGGTGAGTGTGTTCACCTAATGTGGGTTTTTGAATGGTAAAGTGGTGATTTGAGATGTTAAAATTTTTTATAATTTTTTATAAATTGCCGAAATGTTTTACTAAATTGTGTTTTGTGTGCGAAACACGGGTGTGGGATATTTTGTGTGAGTTTATTTATAAAATGAATTGTGATGGTGAGAAGGGTATTGTGTGACATGTGTGTGGGCTGTTATGTGGGTTGAATATCTTGTAATGGTTTTTATAAAATTGTTTAATGGATTTGTGGAAGTGTTAAAGAAATGTGAAAAGTATTGTAGGCAATTTGGAGTGAGTTTGATTTCAAAATGCATTTGAATGAAAAGTGGAATTTGTGACTTTAGTGATGTACATGGGGATGTTTGGTTAATGTGTGATTTGGAAGTGATATTTACATGTGAAAACTATATTTCTTGGATTTTGAACTTGTTTGAGCACAATGGGAAAACCCGGGTATCTAGGTGGGTGGATGTGTACTAGTATGCTAGTGAATCCGTGGGGTTTGGCCTCAGTTTCACTTAGCAAGAGTGACGCTTACAACTATAACTAAACTATGATGATGATGATTGGAGACCACTAGGTTATGGGTATTATCCCTACTAGTGGCTCATGCACGAGAACGGATATTTTTTTGTGGTTACTCTCACCGAGATACGAGGTACCTGGGACCCACAGCTAGCTAGTGCCTAGGGGTTATTTCCTATTACTTGTGCTCATTAGATCCTTTGTACTTACCGTCGGTATACGGTATTGTTGGCTTGAAATTTCAGTAGCTTTTTTAGTTATTTTAAATTTTTTGGTCCTTTAAAATTAGCCCACATGAAAACTGCTTTCATTTATTATTGCATCCCTTAGAAAATTGTAACAAGCATTTCTTATTTACAAAACTTGCAATGCTTTTTGTCATGAAATGTTTATCACATGGAATATCTTAGCGGTGGTATCCTACTGGGATTTCTCTCACACCCTACTTACACCTTTGGGTGTAAGTATACTTTCTTATTTTATGTCACAGGTTTGGGTACATGTTTTATGCCATTGGTTCTGGTTTTTAGCGGTCCATCGTGATGCAGTTTCGTAGAGATGGCTTGAGGGCGGTGCCTCTTTCCATGTGGAGGTTCTTGGGCTGTCTTTTCTTGGGTTTTTACCTTTGTAATGGTCTTTTAACATTGTTTAAAATTGTGTAATTCAGTTCTGAATTTTTTAAAAAGATTATTTGGTTTGAAAAATCCAGATTCGTTTTATTGGATTCTTTTGTTGTTTTAAGTTTATAAACTCAGGTAAATCATTCCCAATTATCATTTTATGATACCCGGGAACTTGTGATAGCCCATGGGGATCGGGAACGCCCTTCGGGACTTGTCACGGTCTTGGTTTGGTGCCGTTTTTGGCAGCGTCTAGATTCAGTTCGTGACAAAATAGTATCAGAGGAAGTTCGCTCTCTTTGGGTCATGTTATTTGGGGAACAGTCAGGATAGTCTAGAGTTAGGATTGACGGGACATAGAATTTTGGTTATGAGTAGTATGGATGATCACCACACCTCATGATGGGATTCAAGTCTCTAGGGGAAGTCGGGACCCTTCGAAGTCCTTTGGTTTTCTTGATTTAAAGTTGAGTTGGGGAAATGAAAAGAGAGTTGGGTTAATGGTCTCAGTGAGATCGTAGGGCCTGACATGCCATGTGAAGCTGGGGATATTCCCTAGAACAATCTCTGTGATAGTGAGGTGATTGGAATATGGCCTCCAACCATATGTCCAAGTCACCCACTGAAACTAGTTTCCTCCCGCATTGTCTGGTGTTCTTTAGTTTTGAAATCTTGGAACTTTGGTTTTAAAGTGACTTGGTTTTAGGAAGTGTAATATTTTTGTGGAATGATTTTCAAATAAATATGGAATGGTTTGATTTATGAAATTGTGGAACTGAATATTCAGAATTATTTTGAAATGGAAAATTGTGTTCTTACACCTCTTTTGAAAGCAGAAACTATATTGAAGTTGGTTTTGAAAAAGTGTTCCCATTAGAGTTTTCTAAACTATTAAAAGGTTTTTTTTATGGGATGAGATGTTTTTAAATTGATGTAAATAACTTGAATGTGAGTTTTCATTGGAACGATTGTGCCTTTCTGAAAAGTTTTTTTTAATGCGGTAATTTGGGTTTGACCTCCTGGTTAGCGGTTTTGATAAGAATGATGTGTTGGTTGACCGTTTTGGTTTTGAAAAGTGGAAAGAATCAGTGCATTAACCTTTGGTATTTCTATGAGTTACCACATGCATGGGGTTATATGGGATGATAGATGGTTGATGGCATGACTGGATGAGTGCCAGGACGGATATGAGGAGGGTGCCCGGTGTGGCACAAAAACATGCATGTGTGAGGCCCATGGGGTACCATTGGTGGATACGCTCACCGTTGAACCGTTTTTTTCCCAGAAATGGTTTTAAAGAAAAACATGTTTTCTTGATGAATAGTTTGGGATGGTTTTTATTATGGGATTTTGAAAATGTTGATGTTGTGGGATGTTTTGAGTCCAAGAACCCCTCCTGTTCGAACTGTTTTTTTTTTGGGTTTGTGTTTGGTCGGAAAGCTGAATAGAAGGTCCAGTTAGTAGTCTCCTATGATATATGTTTCGAGACACCTTTAAGATGGTTCCATTAATGAGTTTGGATCTGTTTTATTGCATGTTTTTACCAATGGACCAGCTTGGTTGGGTCCTTGGGTTTTCTCATTGGATAAGGTGCACCCCCATTAAGATTTAGTGCACAACTGAAGTGCAACGTGGATTGTTTCGCCATTGGAAAATCCTCCAGTTGATCAATGTAAGGAATATTTTCTTGAGATTTGTAGAATGAGTCTACACCATTTACTTTCTTGGTTTTTTTTCAGATCCTCTTGTTGTGTAAGAGTGCTCGTGGATGGTTGAAAGAGACCTTAGTTTTTTAATCTACCTAATTCGTCGAAGGTGAAAGTTGTCTGGGGTTGTCATTATGGATAGTGTATAAGAGGTCCCCTAAGTCCTTCATAGTCTCTTCGTAGAAGGGGTTTATGTTAAACCACCAGTGTAGTAAATCTGGCCATGAGAGGCTATTATGGACACTTTCTGGAATGCAGTGATATTTGGTGATGTTGTATAAGGCCCCCTCCTTGTATTATTTCTATCAATCTCTTTGGTCATCTTCGGTGACGTGATGTGATGTCACTTGCTCGTTTGATTTTAAAGGTGAAGTTGTACAATATTATGTGAGTCTATTTTTTCAAAACTATTTTTCCTTTTGGGAGATCTCGACATCCTCTATTTTAGAGGAAGGTGTTTATATGTATCCTTTATTTCTGTTGTTTCTCAACTGAAGAAGCAAGGTGTGATGTGATTGCATCCTCTAAACCTTTATTTCAGTGAATTTAAAAGTTAGGGTAAAGTGAGTTCTGGAGTTTGTTATGTCTGGGTGAACCCATCTGGGATTGCGTGTAGTTGTTTGTAGAATCAGAAGAAGAAATTCTATTCAGGGGTTTCCAAATCCTAACTATGAGGCCGAAGATGCTTCAATCATTCCAACTCCAGCCATAGGTCCCGGGGAGAAGCTGGCACATAGTCAGAGGAAATCCCAGGGTAGTTTTTAACCTTGTACAAAGAACTATTCTTAGTATGAGAGATTGGAATAGTTTAAACATTTGTTGTTGTCATCTTTCTTCATTTGTTCACGTTTGGTGGAAAGAGGTGGCGGGCCTCATCCCCATGTTATCTCCCAATGACTTTTTTTCCCCCTTTGGTTTTCTTTGGGTTCAGGGGAAAGGTTTTAGATATTTCTAGACATGTTAAGTGAACACTTATTAGTATCCATTCCCTAGAAAACCATGTAGGTATAAGGATCCACATGGTTAGCACACAGTTTCCCAAACTGTGCGGGCTAACCGTGTTGTCGTCCCAACTCTTTAAGTTTTGGGGTTTTTCTATGTCGGCCCATATTGGTCTGTTAAGATGGATGGTTCGTATGGTGGGGAGAACCACTATGAGTCTCACGTATATTATTTTGAAAATTACTAATGGGATTCTACCCCTTGTACTGGAGAGTTTGTTTGGGTCTCCCCTGTTAGTGTCTTGATTCTTTCTCGGAAAAAAATTTAAGTTGTCTCTTATGGTTGGGGAGCCCATTTGTGTATCCTTGTACCAGTAAATCACTTTTGTACTTGGTCTTGGATTGGATGTGGGTAGTCTCATTCGGAGCTATATAACCACATACATCTTCCTTGGGTAAATGTTGGGATTGGAGAGTTCCCAATAGTTTAGTTAAATCAAGGTAAGTGTAACCTTGTTCGATGTTCTTGTTTGTTTGGGTAAATTGCTTCAGCCTTGTTTAGATAGTTTTTGAGGAGTTTTATTTTAGGATAAATCCTAAATGTGCTTGATAATTTCAGTAATGAGGTGTATGTTTTGGTTGTGAAGTATTCCTTCCTTAATTGATCACTGGAGGTGTTTTGGCCTTTCGGGGCGAAGCTTAGCAAAGGAGTACATTTCTGCATTTCGGTTGAGTTTGGTTTTTGCTTTGTCCGTGATGTGGCTTTCCGAGGGCGGAAAGTTTCATGGTGGGGAGAATTTTCACACCCATGAATTTTTTTTTTAAATTCATTATTCATTTAATTTCCATTCCCGATTTGTTTTGGGGGTTTACCACTCATTTTGGGGAAAATGGTGGGTTTTGAAAATTTGGGCCAAACCGTGAGCCCAAATCCAGATTTAAAAACAAATTTTGATTCTTCTATAACTCCTTCAATTTTTACTATTTTATACTCATTCCACTTCCCAATTGGCATACCCTAATATATTAAAATCACCATATCCCTTTGAACCACATAGAAATCCCAAATCATGATGGATTTGGGTTTTTAATTAAGGTAATGGGTCTGCCCGTAAGCTCATTCCCTGCTTTAAATTATTGTTTTAAAATTTCAATATCGCATTTGTGTTTTACTGTTTTTAGGTGATTCAACCTCCCACTCAAAGCCAAAAACCTCAGCCTCACCCCCTATATCTCGTTTTCCTCTTTTTATCTCATATACCCCGTGGATTTGGACGATCTTTCTCAATCTTTCTCAAATCGACCAGATTTGATGAGGTAAAATGAATCTTTCCTAACTCCTTCAATTTTCATCCTTTTTCCTCCATTTCAGTCCCCACATGACCTAATATGACTCCTTCGGACCTCCATATCCGTTTTGGGTACTTGGAGATTCATATATTGGTGCATTGGGGCTGATTTCATCAAGATATTTCAAGTAAGGGAATTCCTTCTTGGTTCTTTCCATCCTCTTTTAGTTTTTATTCCTCTTTATTGAATTTCCTCATGTCCAGAAGTTGGGGTTAGATCCTAAGGTCTGATTTGGTATCTTTTGGGTCAATTTTTTGTGGTCTAGGTCTGGATTTATATTCCTTGTGGTGCGGCGGTGGTACGCTTAATGTTTCGCACCATGTTTTGAGGGTTTTGACTCAAAAGGTAGGTGATTCCATGTGTAACCATTTTATGATGAGTTAGCTTGCTTGGTTTATTAATTTAGTATGTTTATAATCTGTTTTGTGTGGTTTGAAAACTGTTTTTGATGAATTTGGTTAAACATTTAATTTTTAGTTGTATTTTAGCTTGAAATTGGGTACTTTTCGTGTGTGACTCTTGGGGTAATGTTTGGGTTTAGTTTATAACATATGAAAATGATTTATTAGTCTTGAAAGGGGATGAAAATTCTTTTTTGTTAATTCCTTATTTTCATGTGGGCCTTGAAAAGAGGTTTTTGAATGATTTTAAGGTGTAAAACCGTGTTGTACTTTTTGAAGGTGATTTATGAAAACGTGTGTTTTTCATGTGTATCTTTGTGGTATTATTTGATGTATTTTTATAACATTTGGGGGTGGTTTAATAATTGTTTTAGGGATGAGAAATTCTGTTATGGATTGGTATTGGTATGATTTTGGTTTTGAATGAGGGTTTTGAAATGGGTTTAGTGTGCAAACAATGGTTATACCTCTTGGGTTTGTTTTATAAAAATTGAAAATGTTTTATTTGGTTAAACAAAGTTGGGAAAGGGTGTATATGTACTGTTTGGGTGAGTGTGTTCGCCTAATGTGGGTTTTTGAATGGTAAAGTGGTGATTTGAGATGTTAAACATTTTTAGATTTTTTTATAAATTGCCGAAATGTTTTACTAAATTGTGTTTTGTGTGCGAAACACGGGTGTGGGATATTTTGTGTGAGTTTATTTATAAAATTAATTGTGAAGGTGAGAAGGGTATTCTGTGACATGTGTGTGGGCTGTTATGTGAGTTGAATATCTTGTAATGGTTTTATAAAATTGTTTAATGGATTTGTGGAAGTGTTAAAGAAATGTGAAAAGTGTTGTAGGCAATTTGGAGTGAGTTTGATTTCAAAATGCATTTGAATGAAAAGTGGAATTTGTGACTTTAGTGATGTACATGGGGATGTTTGGTTAATGTGTGATGTGGAAGTGATATTTACATGTGAAAACTATATTTCTTGGATTTTGAACTTGTTTGAGCACAATGGGAAAACCCGGGTATCTAGGTGGGTGGACGTGTACTAGTATGCTAGTGAATCCGTGGGGTTTGGCCTCAGTTTCACTTAGCAAGATTGACGCTTACAACTATAACTAAACTATTATGATGATGATTGGGGACCACTAGGTTATGGGTATGATCCCTACTAGTGGCTCGTGCATGAGAACGGATATTTTTTTGTGGTTACTCTCACCGAGATACGAGGTACCTGGGACCCACAGTTAGCTAGTGCCTAGGGGTTATTTCCTATTAATTGTGCTCATTAGATCCTTTGTACTTACCGTCGATATACGGTATTGTTGGATTGAAAATTCAGTAGCTTTGTTAGTTATTTTAAAATTTTTGGTCCTTTAAAATTAGCCCACATGAAAACTGTTTTCATTTATTATTGCATCCCTTAGAAAATTGTAACAAGCATTTCTTATTTACAAAACTTGCAATGCTTTTTGTCATGAAATGTTTATCACATGGAATCTCTTAGCGGTGGTATCCTACTGGGATTTCTCTCACACCCTACTTACACCTTTGGGTGTAAGTAGACTTGCTTATTTTATGTCACAGGTTTGGGTACATGTTTTATGCCATTGGTTCTGGTTTTTAGCGGTCCATCGTGATGCAGTTTCGTAGAGATGGCTTGAGGGCGGTGCCTCTTTCCATGTGGAGGTTCTTGGGCTGTCTTTTCTTGGGTTTTTACCTTTGTAATGGTCTTTTAACATTGTTTAAAATTATGTAATTCAGTTCTGAATTTTTTGAAAAGATTATTTGGTTTGAAAAATCCAGATTCGTTTTATTGGATTCTTTTGTTGTTTTAAGTTTATAAACTCGGGTAAATCGTTCCCAATTATCATTTTATGATACCCGGACACTTGTGCCAGCCAGTGGGGATTGGGAACGCCCTTTGGGACTTTTCACGGTCTTGGTTTGGTGCCAGTTTTGGCAGCGTCTAGATTTGGTTCGTGACAAAATAGTATCAGAGAAAGTTCACTCTCTTTGGGTCATGTTATTTGGGGAACAGTCAGGATAGTCTAGAGTTAGGATTGACGGGACATCGAATTTTGGTTATGAGTAGTGTGGCTGATCACCACACCTCATGATGGGATTCAAGTCTCTAGGGGAAGTTGGGACCCTTCGAAGTCCTTTGGTTTTCTTGATTTAAATTTGAGTTGGGGAAATGAAAAGAGAGTTGGGTTAATGGTCTCAGTGAGCTCGCAGGGCCTGGCAAGCCATGTGGAGCCTAGGATATTCCCTAGAACACTCTCTGTGATAGTGAGGTGATTGGAATATGGCCTCCAACCATATGTCCAATTCACCCACTGAAACTAGTTTCCTCTCACATTGTCTGGTGTTCTTTAGTTTTGAAATCTTGGAACTTTGGTTTTAAAGTGACTTGGTTTTAGGAAGTGTAATGTTTTTGTGAAATGATTTTCAAATAAATATGGAATGGTTTGATTTATGAAATGGTGGAACTGAATATTCAGAATTATTTTGAAATGGAAAATTGTGTTCTTACACCTCTTTTGAAAGCAGAAACTATATTGAAGTTGGTTTTGAAAAAGTGTTCCCATTAGAGTTTTCTAAACTATTAAAAGTTTTTTTTATGGGATGAGATGTTTTTAAATTGATGTAAATAACTTGAATGTGAGTTTTCATTGGAATGATTGTGCCTTTCTGAAAAGTTTTTTTTAATGCGGTAATTTGGGTTTGACCTCCTGGTTAGCGGTTTTGATAAGAATGATGTGTTGGTTGACCGTTTTGGTTTTGAAAAGTGGAAAGAATCAGTGCATTAACCTTTGGTATTTCCATGAGTTACCACATGCATGGGGTTATATGGGATGATAGATGGTTGATGGCATGACTGAATGAGTGCCAGGACGGATATGAGGAGGGTGCCCGGTGTGGCACAAAAACATGCATGTGTGAGGCCCATGGGGTACCATTGGTGGATACGCTCACCACTGAACCATTTTTTTCCCAGAAATGGTTTTAAAGAAAAACATGTTTTCTTGATGAATATTTTGTGATGGTTTTTATTATGGGCTTTTGAAAATTTTGATGTTGTGGGATGTTTTGAGTCCAACAACCCGTCCTATTCGAACTGTTTTTTTTTTGTTTGTGTTTGGTCGAAAAGCTGGATAGAAGGTCCAGTTAGTAGTCTCCTATGATATATGTTTCAAGACACCTTTAAGATGGTTCCATTAATGAGTTTGGATCTGTTTTGTTGCATGTTTTTACCAATGGACCAGCTTGGTTGGGTCCTTGGGTTTTCTCATTAGATAAGGTGCGCCCCCATTAAGATTTAGTGCACAACTGAAGTGCAACGCGGATTGTTTATCCATTGGAAAATCCTCCAGTTGATCAATGTAAGGAATATTTTCTTGAGATTTGTAGAATGAGTCTACACCATTTACTTTCTTGGTTTTTTTTTCGGATCCTCTTGTTGCGTAAGAGTGTTCGTGGATGGTTGAAAGAGAACTTAGTTTCTTAAGCTACCTGATTCGTCGAAGGTGAAAGTTGTCTAGGGTTGTCATTATGGATAGTGTATAAGAGGTCCTCTAAGTCCTTCATAGTCTCTTCGTAGAAGGGGTTTATGTTAAACCACCAGTGTGGGAAATCTGGCCATGAGAGGCTGTTATGGACACTTTCTAGAATGCAGTGATATTTGGTGATGTTGTATAAGGCCCCCTCCTTGTATTATTTCTATCAATCTCTTTGGTCATGTTCGGTGACGTGATGTGATGTCACGTGCTCATTTGATTGTAAAGGTGAAGTTGTACAATATTATGTGAGTCTATTTTTTTCAAAACTATTTTTCCTTTTGGGAGATCTCGACATCCTCTATTTTAGAGGAAGGTGTTTATATGTATCCTTTATTTCTATTGTTTCTCACCTGAAGAAGCAAGGTGTGATGTGAGTTCATCCTCTAAACCTTTATTTCGGTGAATTTAAAAGTTAGGGTAAAGTGAGTTTTTGAGTGTGTTATGTCTGGGTGAACCCATCTGGGATTGCGTGTAGTTGTTTGTAGAATCACAAGAAGAAATTCTATTTGGGGGTTTCCAAATCCTAACTACGAGGCCGAAGATTCTTCAATCATTCCAACTCCAGCCATAGGTCCCGGGGAGAAGCTGGCACGTAGTCAGAGGAAATCCCAGGGTAGTTTTTAACCTTGTACAAAGAACTATTCTTAGTATGAGAGATGGGAATAGTTTAAACATTTTTTTTGTCATCTTGCTTTATTTGTTCACGTTCGGTGGAAAGAGGTGGCGGGCCTCATCCCCATGTTATCTCCCAATGACTTTCTTTTCCCCTTTGGTTTCCTTTGGGTTCGGGGGAAAGGTTTTAGATATTTCTAGACATGTTGAGTGAACACTTATTAGTAACCATTCCCTAGAAAACCATGTAGGTATAGGGATCCACATGGTTAGCACACAGTTTCCCAAACTGTGCGGGCTAACCATGTTGTCGTCCCAACTCTTTAAGTTTTGGGGTTTTTCTATGCCGACCCATATTGGTCAGTTAATATGGATGGTTCGTATGGTGGGGAGAACCACTATGAGTCTCATGTATATTATTTTGAAAATGCCTAATGGGATTATACCCCTTGTACTGGGGAGTTTGTTCGAGGCTCCCCTGTTAGTGTCTTGATTCTTTCTCGGAAAAAATTTTAAGTTGTCTCTTATGGTTGGGGAGCCCATTTGTGTATCCTTGTACCAGTAACTCACTTTTGTACTTGGTCTTGGATTGGATGTGGGTAGTCTCATTCGGATCTATATAACCACATACATCTTCCTTGGGTAAATGTTGGGATTGGAGAGTTCTCAGTGGTTTAGTTATATCAAGGTAAGTGTAACCTTGTTCGATATTCTTGTTTGTTTGGGTAAATTGCTTCAGCCTTGTTTAGATAGTTTTTGAGGAGTTTTATTTTAGGATAAATCCTGAATGTGCTTGATAATTTCAGTAATGAGGTGTATGTTTTGGTTGTGAAGTATTCCTTCCTTAATTGATCACTGGAGGTGTTTTGGCCTTTTGGGGCGAAGCTTAGCAAAGGAGTCCATTTCTGCATTTCGGTTGAGTTTGGTTTTTGCTTTGTCTGTGATGTGGCTTTCTGAGGGCGGAAAGTTTCATGGTGGGGAGAATTGTCACACCCATGACTTTTTTTTTAAAATTCATTATTCATTTAATTTCCATTCCCGATTTGTTTTGGGGGTTTACCACTCATTTTGGGGAAAATGGTGGGTTTTGAAAATTTGGGTCAAACCGTGAGCCCAAATCCAGATTTAAAAACAAATTTTGATTCTTCTATAACTCCTTCAATTTTTACTATTTTATACTCATTCCACTTCCTAATTGGAATACCCTAATATATTAAAATCACCATATCCCTTTGAACCACATAGAAATCTCAAATCATGATGGATTTGGGTTTTTAATTAAGGTAATTGGCCTGCCCGTAAGCCCATTTCCTGCTTTAAATTATTGTTTTAAAATTTCAATATCTCATTCGTTTTTTACTGTTTGTCGGTGATTCAACCTCCCACTCGAAGCCAAAAACCTCAGCCTCACCCCCTAAATCTCGTTTTCCTCTTTGGATCTCATATAACCCGTGGATTTGGACGATCTTTCTCAATCTTTCTCAAATCGACCAGATTTGATGAGGTAAAATAAATCTTTCCTAACTCCTTCAATTTTCATCATTTTCCCCCATTTCAGTCCCCACATGACCTAATATGACTCCTTCGGACCTCCATATCAGTTTTGGGTACTTGGAGATTCATATATTGGTGCATTGGGGCTGATTTCATCAAGATATTTCAAGGGAATTCCTTCTTGGTTCTTTCCATCCTCTTTTAGTTTTTATTCCTCTTTATTGAATTCCCTCATGTCTAGAAGTTGGGGTTAGATCCTAAGGTCTGATTTGGTATATTTTGGGTCAATTTTTGGAGGTCAAGTTCTGGATTTATAATCCTTGTGGTGCGGCGGTGGTACTCTTAATGTTTCGCACCATGTTTTGAAAGTTTCGACTCAAAAGGTAGGTGATTCCATGTGTAACCATTTTATGATGAGTTAGCTTGCTTGGTTTATTAATTTAGTATGTTTATAATCTGTTTTGTGTGGTTTGAAAACTGTTTTTGATGAATTTGGTTAAACATTTAATTTTTAGTTGTATTTTAGCTTGAAATTTGGGTACTTTTCGTGTGTGACTCTTGGGGTAATGTTTGGGTTTAGTTTATAACATATGAAAGTGATTTATTAGTCTTGAAAGGGGATGACAATTCTGTTTTGTTAATTCCTTATTGTCATATGGGCCTTGAAAAGAGGTTTTTGAATGATTTTAAGGTGTAAAACCGTGTTGTACTTTTTGAAGGTGATTTATGAAAACGTGTGTTTTTCATGTGTATCTTTGTGGTATTATTTGATGTATTTTTATAACATTTGGGGGTGGTTTAATAATTGTTTTAGGGCTGAGAAATTCTGTTATGGATTGGTATTGGTATGATTTTGGTTTTGAATGAGGGTTTTGAAATGGGTTTAGTGTGCAAACAATGGTTATACCTCTTGGGTTTGTTTTATAAAAATTGCAAATGTTTTATTTGGTTAAACAAAGTTGGGAAAGGGTGTATATGTACTGTTTGGGTGAGTGTGTTCACCTAATGTGGGTTTTTGAATGGTAAAGTGGTGATTTGAGATGTTAAACATTTTTAGATTTTTTTATAAATTGCCGAAATGTTTTACTAAATTGTGTTTTGTGTGCGGAACACGGGTGTGGGATATTTTGTGTGAGTTTATTTATAAAATGAATTGTGAAGGTGAGAAGGGTATTGTGTGACATGTGTGTGGGCTGTTATGTGAGTTGAATATCTTGTAATGGTTTTATAAAATTGTTTAATGGATTTGTGGAAGTGTTAAAGAAATGTGAAAAGTGTTGTAGGCAATTTGGAGTGAGTTTGATTTCAAAATGCATTTGAATGAAAAGTGGAATTTGTGACTTTAGTGATGTACATGGGGCTGTTTGGTTAATGCGTGATGTGGAAGTGATATTTACATGTGAAAACTATATTTCTTGGATTGTGAACTTGTTTGAGCACAATGGGAAAACCCGGGTATCTAGGTGGGTGGACGTGTACTAGTATGCTAGTGAATCCGTGGGGTTTGGCCTCAGTTTCACTTAGCAAGATTGACGCTTACAACTATAACTAAACTATTATGATGATGATTGGGGACCACTAGGTTATGGGTATGATCCCTACTAGTGGCTCGTGCATGAGAACGGATATTTTTTTGTGGTTACTCTCACCGAGATACGAGGTACCTGGGACCCACAGTTAGCTAGTGCCTAGGGGTTATTTCCTATTAATTGTGCTCATTAGATCCTTTGTACTTACCGTCGATATACGGTATTGTTGGATTGAAAATTCAGTAGCTTTGTTAGTTATTTTAAAATTTTTGGTCCTTTAAAATTAGCCCACATGAAAACTGTTTTCATTTATTATTGCATCCCTTAGAAAATTGTAACAAGCATTTCTTATTTACAAAACTTGCAATGCTTTTTGTCATGAAATGTTTATCACATGGAATCTCTTAGCGGTGGTATCCTACTGGGATTTCTCTCACACCCTACTTACACCTTTGGGTGTAAGTAGACTTGCTTATTTTATGTCACAGGTCTGGGTACATGTTTTATGCCATTGGTTCTGGTTTTTAGCGGTCCATCGTGATGCAGTTTTGTAGAGATGGCTTGAGGGCGGTGCCTCTTTCCATGTGGAGGTTCTTGGGTTGTCTTTTCTTGGGTTTTTACCTTTGTAATGGTCTTTTAACATTGTTTAAAATTGTGTAATTCAGTTCTGAATTTTTGAAAAAGATTATTTGGTTTGAGAAATCCAGATTCATTTTATTGGATTCTTTTGTTGTTTTAAGTTTATAAACTTGGGTAAATTGTTCCCAATTATCATTTTATGATACCTGGGCACTTGTGCCAGCCCGTGGGGATCGGGAATGCCCTTCGGGACTTGTCACGGTCTGGGTTTGGTGCCGGTTTTGGCAGCGTCTAGATTCGGTTCGTGACATCCCGCCTTCTGAAGCGCCGGCGGCCGACGGATCTGGCCGCCCTCCTCTGCACCGTCGCGACCTTAGGCTGTAGCCCTTGTCCGGTCGGCGCGGCGCGACGGCGCCGCACCCCCCACCCCGGCAGCGGCCCTCCATGGTGTTACGGCGCCGCGCTGCTCCGTCGCAGCCCGCTCTTGGTCGCGGCTTCCTCCGGCTTCACCGGCACGGCGTGACGGCGCCGCGCTCCTTCGTCGCGGTTTTCCTCGTTCCCGCGCGGTGTCGTTGCACCGTACCGCCTCCGTTCCAAACCACGACGGAGATCAACAACAAAGGGAAGGAGGATCGGTCGTGTTTGTGCAGTCCGACCTCCTCCCGTTAAAATGATAACAAGAGTCCAAGAAATAACGATGAACGTCAAATAGTAATTCTTGAACGATGAACAACCCCTACCTCGAAGAAGTTTGCGAAAGCTTGCGTCGCGAAAAACGGCGTCATGGGGTGAGGCTCCGTATACGTTGACGGAGATCGTCCGAGGAGGAAGCGGCGTCTCCCTTTCTTCGACGTGGAGAGAAGATGGAACGGCATGACGGCGTTCTTCGCGTTCTTCAAGGAGAAAGATGAAGTTCTTCAAAGTGTAGAACTCTCCCTCTCTCAACACAACGAAGAAACAAAAATAAAATAAGGCCTTTGCCTTATTTTATTACCTTTGCCAACATTTTAAAATTCAAAAACCTAAACTCACTTAATTAATTAGTCTTGAATTGTCTAAATTAATGGTGAGTTTAGTTGGCATGAATTAATGTGGAAGAGAGTAGCCACAACATTTAATACATGGGAGGTTTAGAGGGGTTAAAGAATTTGAAAATGTGGGGGCTCGTGTGGGCCCCGCCTCACTAATATCCTACCAAGAGTTAGGATTTTAGTGGGTCCCACCCCAACTCCCACACATGGGAGTTAACCTCTTATAAGTAAAAAATTGCAACACAACTTATTTCACTTAATTCTTAATCCACATTTTTTTTAACAACTCTTCACGAGCTAACGCAACTCCAAAAAAGGTCTTCTTAAGCAATTATCGGTGTTGCGGTTTTATCAGTGCCCTCAGATTTCGATTCTGAGCACCGATTCAAAAGTTAGAAAAACCGCTCGTTTGTTCACTGAACGTACCCGAGCTAAACTTCGGAAATTGATTCCGGGCACACCGGGCCTCAGAATCAGGTGCCGTCAGAAACTGCGTACTTGAAAAATCCCAAAGAATTTAAAAAAAAAAATTCCCTTGAAATTTACGGGTCTTTACATTACTCCCACCTCAGGGATTTACGTCCCCGTAAAGATACATCACAAACTAGGGGAACAAATGAGGGTACTGAGCACGCATCTGAGCCTCCCGCTCCCAAGTGCTCTCCTGGAGGTTCTCGTGCTGCCACCTGATGCGCACTAGAGGAATCGACCGCCCACGTAGGACCCGCTCCTATCGATCCTCGATCTCCACCGGGACCTCCGCAAAATTCACCCTGTCATCGATGTCCAGCTCCCCATGGTCGATGATATGTGTCGGGTCGTGCACGTATCTCCTCAGCTGAGATACGTGGAAGACGTCGTGCACCCGGTGCAACTGAGGTGGTAGAGCCAGGCGATAAGCCAGCTCGCCTATCCTGCTGAGAACCTGAAATGGTCCTATGAAGCGCGGAGATAACTTGCCGCCCCATCCAAATCTCTGTAATCCACGTCGAGGTGAGACCCGCAAGAAAACGTGGTCGCCATCCTCGAACTCTAGTGGTCTCCACCTCCTGTCAGCATAAGACTTCTGTCGGCTCTGAGCTGTCCTCATCCGCTCCTGGATGACCTGGACCTTCTCTGTCATGGCCTGGACCATCTCTGGTCCCACAAGTGTTGACTCCCCAGGGTCTGTCCAGCACAGAGGTGACCTGTAAGGTCGGCCGTACAATGCCTCGTATGGTGCCATCCCGATGGTGGAGTGGTAGCTGTTGTTGTACGCAAACTCCACCAAGGGTAGGTGATCCTCCCAAATGCGACCAAAGTCGAGGACACATGCACAGAGCATGTCCTCGAGGGTCTGAATGGTCCTCTCCGTCTGACCATCCGTCTAAGGGTGAAAAGCGGTGCTCAGGCGTAGCTGTGTCCCAAATGCCTCCTGCAACCTCTTCCAAAGCCGGGAAGTAAAGCGAGCATCATGATCGGAGACGATAGATGATGGCACACCATGAAGTCGTACGATCACCTGAATGTAGAGGCGTCCCAATCTCTCCACTGAGCTCTGCTCTCTGATGGGCAGGAAGTGGGCCGACTTGGTGAGTCGGTTGACGATCACCCAAATGGAGTCGTGTCCTCTGGAAGTACGTGGAAGTCCAGTCATGAAATCCATAGATATCCCATCCCACTTCCACTCCGGGACCTCCAAGGGTTGTACCAAGCCTGCTGGTACCTGTTGCTCTGCCTTCACCTGCTGGCAGGTGAGACATCGAGAAACGAACTCTACCACAGCCTTCTTCATACCCGGGCACCAGTGCTTTCGTCTGAGATCTTGGTACATCTTCACCTCTCATGGATGTACTGCTAAAGGGGATGTGTGAAACTCTCTCAGCACCTCCTCCTGTAATGCAGCTGGTACCATGGTACATCCTCTGAATAGGATGACGTGCTCTCCTCCTATAGAGAATCCATCAGGTGTCTGTCTTGTGGAAATCTGTGCACGCCACGTCTCATAGTCAACATCCCCACGTTGTGCCTCTCTGACCCACTGAAGAAGTGGAGGTGTGACTGTGAGTGACTGAAGGAAGTCTGCCCTATCTCTATCCACAAAGGATATCTGCAACGCGGCTAGCTGCTTCGTCGTCTCTCCAAGTAGTTGAATGTCTGTCCTCTTGCTGAGAGCATCGGCTACTACGTTCCCCTTTCCAAGAGTATAGACTATCTCAAAGTCATAGTCCTGGAGGAACTCGAGCCATCGCCACTGTCTCAGGTTCAGGTCCTTCTGCGAGAAGATGTACCTGAGAATCTGGTGTTCAGAATAGACTGTAAAGCGCTTTCCCATCAGATAGTGTCACCACATCTTCAGAGCAAAGACCACTACTGCTAACTCCAGGTCATGGGTAGCGTAGTTCTGCTCATGTTGCCTCAACTGTCGTGATCCATAGGCGATCACTGCCCGCTCCTGCATCAGGACACACCCGAGTCTGGTCCCTGATGCATCGCAGTAGACTACGTACCCTACTCCCTCCCCCGGTAGCCTCAAGATGGGTGCACTGGTCAATCTCTATCTCAACTCCTGGAAGCTCTACTGACATCTATCTGACCACACAAAGGGTCTCCCCTTCTTCGTCAAAGTTGTAAGCGGTGCTGTAACTCTAGAGAAGTCTGGCACAAATCTCCGGTAGTACCCAGCCAAACCTAGGAAACTTCGCACCTCCATCACGCTCTTGGGTGGCTCCCAAGCTAGCACTGCCTCGATCTTCGCAGGATCCACCGCAACTCCCGCCTCAGAGATGACGTGTCCCAAGAAGTGGACCTCACGTATCCAGAACTGACACTTTGAGAGCTTACCATAAAGCTGGTGCTCTCGGAGTGTTTTTAATACAACCCGCAAGTGGTAGGCATGCTCCTCCTCAGTAGTCGAGTAAATCAATATGTCGTCGATGAAGACTACGATAAATCGATCGAGGTAAGGCTGGAAGATTATGTTTGTGAGACTCATGAACACTGCTGGAGTGTTGGTTACACCAAAAGGCATAACCAAGAACTCATAGTGGTCATACCGACACCTGAAGGTCGTCTTCTGCACATCCTCGTCTCGAACTCTGAGCTGATGATAGCCTGACCTGAGGTCTATCTTTGAGAACCATCGTGATCCCTTGAGCTGATCGAAGAGGTCTTCAATTCTCGAAATTGGATACTTGTTCTTCACGGTCACCTGGTTCAGGCAACGGTAATTGACACACAGTCGCAAGCTCTCGTCCGCCTTCTTGGTGAACAATATCGGGGAAGCCCAGGGTGAAACACTGGGTCGAATGAATCTCTTTCCCTGTAAGTTCTCCAGCTGTACCCGTAGCTCTCGAAGCTCAGCGGGAGCCATCCGATATGTTGGAGTAGATATCGGGGTTGTCCTGGGGTACAGGTCAATATAGAAGTCTACCTCTCTGCGAGGAGGTAGTCCTGGAACGTCATCAGGAAAAACGTCTGCATACTGATCCACCACGACAGGAAAACTCGGACTCCACACGTCAACTGCTCCTAGGATGAGGCTAGCCAACTGATGAGTGATCAGTTGTCCTCTCCTCTACGTGAGTTCATCCTGCACTGCAAAGGCTCCCTTCTCACCGGTGAAGGTGAACCTGCTCCCATCGGTGCGGACACACCGCACCTTGCGCCTAATACAGTCGATATGATCATGGACCGTAGATAACCAATCCATGCCCAAGATGACGTTGTAAGGCCTCGACGCCACTACAAGAAGATCTCGGCCGAAGCTCTCGCCTCTTAGAGTAAGCTCACACTGCCGGCACTAGTGCGTAATCGTCGAGTCTGCTCCCGTAGGAGTCTCTAGCCGTAAGGATCGAGCCAACGGCTCCGTCGGAATCTCTGAGCTCCGAACAAGGGCAACGGCAATGAAAGAATGACTCGCTCATGTGTCTATAAGAACTGCAGCAAGGGTGGAGTAGACACATATAGTACCTCGAATCATCTCTGGTGCGCCGTGGTCGTAGGCCTCCACTGCCTGGAGCTGGGCCTGTCTCTGTCCGCCAGCTCCCTGTGGTCGGGGTGGACCTCCTGGTGGTGGTGGTGGTGGTAGAGCCTCAAAGCGTTGCCCACCACCTGCTGCTCGGCCAGCTTCTCTGCCTCATCCGCCTGCTCCCTGCGGACCGCCACGGTCGAACCTATGCCTCTGCCTGGGAGGTCCCTCCACGGTATGATGCTCGTCTGCATGTCGGGTCGGGCAGTCATGAGTCATGTGGCCCTGCCCGTCGCATGCATAGCATTGTCTGCTCCTCGGAAGGCTGGCGCTGCGCCGTGTGCCCCGCACCTCTGAACCAGTATCCTGAGGTCATCCGCCCGATGGTCTGGTCCGCTTGGACCCCTGTGACATCTGTCGACTGCCAGCTGCAGAAGACTCCGCTACATACCGCTCTGGGGTAGGTCTCGCTGCTAGTGTATGCTCAGCAAGAAAGCTCTCCACAAGAAGAGATCGCTCCAGTACTCCTGCCTACGTCGGAATGCTGAGGGAGATCATCGAAGCCCTGATCTCATGCCTCAGTCCCTGCTCGAAGGTCCGGGCCCGGAAGAATGGGTCTCGTACCATGTCTGTGGAGTAGCGCGAGAGATTGGTAAATCTCGCCGAGTACTGGGCTACTGTCATGCTGCCCTGCCGCATCCGTAGTAGCTCCTGAATGCGCACCACACGGAGGGTGGCTGGTACGAACTCCGAGCGGAAGAGGCTCTCAAAGTCCGACCAAAGAAGAGATGCCTCGTCGTGCACCTGGCGTATCATGCTCCACCATCTACCTGCTGTTGCGTGCAGGAGACTCGCCGCAAGGATCACCATGAGGTCAGCTGGTGTCCCCACTAATCTAAAAACTCGTACAACAGGCTCCAGCCAATCCTCGGCTGCCTGAGGGTCCGTCTCCCCGTGGAACCTAGGCGGTCTCTGACACTGAAATTCGTGCAGTGCACTAAGGCGGCGTGCACTCTCAGCGGTTGGGGCTGGTGGCATCGGTAGCTCGGTGGGTAGAGGTATCGCCGGTGCCTCTACTGTAAAGGGGCCCTACACTGAGGCCTCGTCACTCGGTGGGCTGTCGTCTCGTACAAAGCTCGGAACCCTAGCTGGCTGTCATCGTGGGGTCATCCTGAAAAGAAACAGGTGTGACACGGTAAATACAGTATACCTGGTGAGTTGACACAAAGTAATCACAAAGAAAACTTTTGAAACACACATGCAATCAATGTTTTCGTACATTGAGTCGGAAATCAGAAGTCAGGGTCCTGGTGTATGGATATGTCGGCCGCCGCACCAACACTGGACTCCCTGGACTGATAACCACACTCAATACCCTTAACACTATTGCTTCACATAGAAGAACGATCAGAGTCCTGAGTTCTGTGGTAGAACCGAACTCCTCTGATACCAATTTGTCACGACTCGTCCTCAGGGCCCGTGTCGTGACTACCCCAAGCCCGCCTTCCATAGGCCAGGGGATGGCGACTAGCACCAAAGGCGTAAATCCCGATAAAAATGAAAGGCATTGCCTTTATAAAGTAAACAAACACCACAGAGTACGCAAGCTGAGTAAACACTAAGTAAACTGAGTACAAAAGTAAGTGCTGAAAAGTAAATGGGTCAGAATACAAACCCGACTGAAAGTAAAGTACAACTGAAATGAAAGTACAACAACTGAAAAGTAAAGCAGCGAGTCTGAGCCGACCTCTGGGAATCCCACCTGAAGGATGGTACAGATAGTCTCCTCTGCTCCTCGGCTCCGGCTGTCCGCTCCGTGTACGTCCCGTCCAGTGATCCACCTCCAGGTATCGTCCAACTCCAAAAGCTCCCACCTCGATCAACGTTGTCTGTCGTCTGCATCCAACACAACGTAGTGTGGGCATAGCCCGTGCAGGGGTGAGTATACGCTACTCAGTAGGGACCCCGAGACCCCCGAATGTCTCCCAGAATCCACGAAGGATAAACCACAAAGGAAAGATACAATTACGAAGTAACAACCAACTCTACTTAGGTATATGCCCATACATATACCTAAGTCATCTATTCCAGCTCGGCTCCAACACACGAGCCCAAATACAACCCAGTCCACACAGGAAAAACATAAATCATTCCACATAGGAAATCACAATCCAATCCACACAGGATAGCACAACTCAATCCACACAGGAAGGCACAACAATCATGTCAATGATAATGATTGCAAGTCAAGACTCAGCTCACACAGGTATACTCTTCGTAAGACGATAGAGATGTTCAGATGTAGCCACTGATTCATCTAAGCTGTCGGACCCACATAGGATACAAGACCAGCTAAGCTGTCGAACCCACAAAGGATACAAGACCAGCTACTCTGTCGGACCCACATAGGATACTAGTACAGAGTCTAATACTGCCGGACCCACAAAGGATACAAGAACAATAGTCAAGTACTGTCGAACCCACATAGGATACAAGAACAGTAGTCGTCGTCGTCGAACCCAAGGAGGATTCCAGTACGGTCGTCATCATTGCCGAACCCACGGAGGATCCCAGTACAGTCGCCATCGCCGTCACAGTCGCAACCAGCTCTAGGGTTCCCGCACACAGCATGCTCGATTCCGGGAGGGTCCGCTTCACGAGCCAAAGGGGTCGATACATCAACTGACACGAAGTCCAGATTTGACGTATCCCAAAGTTCTGTCTCGTCAATAGGAACTCAACGCGACAGACAGCGCATCAATCGGACGCCCGGTCTGAGAGTTATTGGCTTTTTCGTCCCAGGGGCCCGGTTGGTTTTTAAGCTATAACCAACCCAAACGTACTCCAACTGCGTCCAAATCTCGATCGGAGTAAGCCAAAAGAACCGTCTCACTAAGAGGAATCCAACAAAGTCGACGGCACGCCAATCGGACGTCCGGAGCTCAAGTTATAAGTGTTTCCGTTCTGAGGGCCCGGTTGGTTTCGTGTTCGAACCAACCCGGCCGTACCCAAAGTTCTCAGAAACCCTGAGTGTAATATACCTAAACAACCGTCTCGATCCAAGGATCGCTATGCGACTAACAGTGCGTTGTTCGGAGGTCCGTAGCCCAAGTTATGGGTGTTTGAACGGATCTGTCCAGAAACAGGGGGTTTGGGCCCAGTCCGACCCGGCCCAATACCCCCTGGGTCGGCCCGAACCGGGTCGATCCGACCCGGGTCCGGGCCCGGCCCAGCCGGTGCTGCCCGGCCCGGCCCTGCGCGGGCGCCCTCGTGCTGAGCGGACGCGGAAGGGGGGGGGGCGCTGCCCCCTCGTTTTGAAACGGCGGCCCCCACGTGGATGGGCCCGCCCCTGTCTGTCGCCGGCGGTTACAACCCCCAGACTTCCCGTACGGCCAGCCATGTTGGTCGGACGTTGTGTCGTCGCGGGACCCCCGCGGGTCCCGCCTTCCGAAGCGCCGGCGGCCGACAGATCTGGCAGCCCTTCTCTGCACCGCCGCGGCCCTTGTCCGACCGGTGTGGCGCGACGGCGTCGTGCCCCTCCGCCGCGGCCCGCTCTTGGTCGCGGCTTCCTTCAGCTTCACCGGCGCGGCATGACGGCGCCGCGCTCCTTCGCCGCGGTTTTCCTCGTTCCCGCGCGGTGTCGTTGCACCGTGCCGCCTCCGTTCCAAACCACGGCGGAGATCAACAACAAAGGGAAGGAGGATCGGTCGTGTTTGTGCGGTCCGGCCTCCTCCCGTTAAAATGATAACAAGCGTCCCAGAAATAACGAAGAACGTCAAATAGTAATTCTTGAACGATGAACAACCCCTACCTCGAAGAAGTTTGCGGAAGCTAGCGTCGCGAAAAACGGCGTTGCGGGGTGAGGCTCCGTATACGTTGACAGAGATCGTCCGAGGAGGAGGCGGCGTCTCCCTTTCTTTGACGTGGAGAGAAGATGGAACGATGTGACGGCGTTCTTCGCGTTCTTTAAGGAGAAAGATGAAGTTCTTCAAAGTGTAGAACTCTCCCTCTCTCTCAACACAACGAAGCAACGAAAATAAAATAAGGCCTTTGCCTTATTTTATTACCTTTGCCAACATTTTAAAATTCAAAAAACCTAAACTCACTTAATTAATTAGTCTTGAATTGTCTAAATTAATGGTGAGTTTAGTTGGCATGAATTAATGTGGAAGAGAGTAGCCACAACATTTAATACATGGGAGGTTTAGAGGGGTTAAAGAATTTGAAAAGGTGGGGGATCGTGTGGGCCCCGCCTCACTAATATTTTACAAAGAGTTAGGATTTTAGTGGGTCCCACCCCAACTCCCACACATGGGAGTTAACCTCTTATAAGTGAAAAATTGTAACACAACTTATTTCACTTAATTCTTAATCCACATTTTTTTTAACAACTCTTCACGAGAAAACACAACTCCAGAAAAGGTCTTCTTAAGCAATTACCGGCGTTGCGGTTTCATCGATGCCCTCGGATTTCGATTCCGAGCACCAGTTCAAAAGTTAGAAAAACTCGCTCGTTCGTTCACTGAACGTACCCGAGCTAAACTTCGGAAATTGATTCTGGGCACATCGGGTCTCGGAATCAGGTGCCGTCAGAAACTACGTACTCGAAAAATCCCAAAGAATTTAAGAAAAAAAATCCTTAAAATTTACAGGTCTTTACATTAACCCTCTCCAATTATCTACCTCTTCTCATTGCGGGTTGACATCAATATCCAAAGTGGAGAGGTGAGAAACAATGACATAATCGGCTTTTGGGTGAGGAAGTGACACAAGGCATATAAATTGGGTGATATGATGTTGAATGATGAGGTTCAACCCGGACAATGGTGGTGCATGAGGTGCTTGATGAATTATGATGATGGTTAGGTGGATTTTTTATGATGAAACGGGCAAATGATTAAGTTCTAAAGAGGCAAGGCAGATCCCATAGTGGCATTAAGCTTGGTTGGTAGAGGATGCATGACTAGCATTTGGTACCCCAGTGTTGGTAGAGGCATGAAAATTGTGTGGTTGCGCATTATGGATCTGGAATTCTTAACAACATGACCTGCAGTCCTCCAGATCACATGTCATGTATCATTCTCCTTATGAAGCTAGAGTTTATGCGAACTTATAAATATCACATGGAATATAACTCTGAGCCTCAAGGTTTTTCTATGGATTATTAACACAAGAGGTGTGACTTCGAGTTAAACACCGTATATTTTAGGTCACGTTATTTGAGTGTGAACTGGAAAATAGGCCTGACTAATCAATTGGCCTTGCATGTTGTTTAGGCCTTGGTACACACCGTGTATAATAAAGATATAACATGGGAAGCCCTAATAGTATATGCTTGTGTGGTGAACTAGCCCGACAAATCATCTACCTAACTGGACACGTCGTGTAAGTTGACCCTAAATGAATTGTTTTGTGGAGGTACACAAGTCATGTGCTTATGAGTACATGTTGTGTACTTAAACATTATGGATTAATATATACCAACAATACATGGCCAGATGAAGTATAGAGTCCCACGCACCATGTCCAATATTAGACCCACCATGTAGGCTAACTCCACATATATTGGATAGAGGCAACACATTGTTGACTACTGGCCAAGGCTCACATAATGTGTAAATAAAAGTATATGTCTCGTATTGTGCCTTCTATAGTGTTTTTCATATACTCTCACTCAACTGTCCAATCAAACTCATTAATGTCATTTTAATCGATTTTCAATATAGAATGTGATTATGTGTATCTATTCATCATCTAGGGGTTTTTTATAAGGTGTTTTGAGAAGATGATATACCTTAGCTCATAAAAATGATGATGGAGGGATTGGGTGAGATATTTAGAACAGGCACGATGTCAGTAACCTCCTGGGTGGAATACTTGTTCCAGGGTATGGGTGCTCTCTACACATAATGTAGTAGGTAACCCCCCTTCATTATGAGGCAAGGGTACTCAATAACCCCCAAACCATTTTATAAAACCTATGACGTTGTGGGGTACCTCTATAAGGGATGATATCCCCTAAATTGACACACTACTCAACGAGGCACGATCCCCCTTCATAGTTTGAGAGGTAGCACACTTGCTATGAGGTCTAGGTAGTGGTGGGTAGTTGGTTCAGGTGTTATGGGTTTTGTATCTTGTTTGGGAATGTGTAAATGCTTATAGAGCATATATGGTACCTCTGGTTTTCTTCCTATTTTTCTCAGTGATGGGTATGAGATGAATTGTATTCATTTTACTTAGTTTTTTTGAGTTGTCCTATTGGATATATTTATACTCACCTCGACACAGCCCACACATGTTGTGCTTATGAAGACGCTACATCGTTTGGGATGACTTTATTATATGTAGAGCTGGTAGAGTTTGTGCAGAGTGGGTGGTGTTACATTATAGAGACGGTGGTGGTGTTCTCTTAGGAGTTCTTGCAGCGTAGAGTTGTAGAGTTGTTTCCCTTATCGTGTGATAGTTACGTTCGGTGATACGATATGATGTATTATTATGTTTCGAGGAATAATACTAGAGAGATGTTGAGTCATACTAGCATGGTTATAAGGTTCAATTGTTTATATGTATATTAGGAGTGTTTGTTTATCCATTACAAGTTGTTATTGGGTAAGATCTACCATATATATTGTGATTTTATGGTGGTCTCCGACCTATTGAAGGTGGGTTTTGGCTGGCATACTCGGTCGCCCTGCCCAAGTGAGGCCATAGTGGATTGGACCATGTCATTATCTATGCTTCTATCCCAAATTTGCTTAAAACCATTCATACCCATAAGCTAATACACTAGGGATGTTGGATTGGTGTATGTCGATATGATTTGGATAATGTTTGGGCAGAATGTTTGTGGCCCGTACTGCACACTAGGCCGCAACCTTCGCGGGTTGAGCTCCGTGGTGAGCTCGTTGGGGGTTGCAGGGGGCAACGCGCCCCTGCTCAGGGGATCCGAGGGTCAAAGGTCCTTGGTCCAATTTAGGGGTATTGTAGTAATAATGACCATTATATCATAGTTGGTCGACCAACACCGACAGGACATTGTAGCGATGCGGACTTCCAGTCGTCATTCACTGTAGTTCCTTAGACTTCCAGCTGGCAGCCACTGCAGCACTTCTGACTTAGATGACCAACTGTCTTTCATTGTAGCGATGCGAACTTCCTGTACGGTTGGTGGAACAGTGGATCGTCTTTCTCCTTTTGTAACTCATTTCAGGGTAAGGTTTCTTAGTGAGAAACTCTAAGAAATCTCCCTATAATTTATACTCCCAACATATAGTGAAATTTTGTCTCTCCGTGAACGTAGGGATTATTCCCAAACCATGTAAATCCTTGTGTTCTCATTTCTGTTTTTTTTTTCTTTTTTACTCTTCTCCAAATCATTTCTTTCTGTCATTACAACTCTCGACGTTTCCACATCGAGGGATACCCCTAACCCATACACATCACAACATAAACACTATACTAAGTAATAATGGCCTTTCTCGTCTCAAAAATACTACCTTCATGAAATGAAATTCCACAGCAGTATCCTTAGTTTCTACTAACAAATATACCAATAACTAATTATTAAAGAAACATGAATTACATCTTTTTTAATGTTTTAATTAACTAAAACCAAATTATTATTATTTCAAATCCTTTTTAAAACATTTTACAAATTTTTCTACCTAAAATCACAAATAAATTATCAGGAACACTGATTATTTTTTTATTGAACGGTCTTTTTTGTAAAAAAAAATCTTAAAATATTTTTAAAAGTATTACTAACCATTTTTAAATGAATATATTTATCATTCTCCTATAAGCAATAAAATGACATATGAACTTGCGCTCATGCATGCGCACACCCATGTGCCCGCCACAACTTAAAACATCATGCTTCTTAAAATTTAAAAATGTAAGACATGAAACCAATGAATAACAATCCTTGTTCTAGTAACATAGAGGTTAACCCTTCAGGTGCTAGAAAGGCACAAGGCTCGTAACTATTCCAAGTCCCGACCAACTGATCTACTTCTAGATTCACCCATATAAATAAACAAATAAATTAAATGGAACAATGATTTGATTCCACTGTATGACACACCCATCCCTAAACCATCCGTATAGCTCAAGTCAGGTCTATACATACCCCATGTGAACCTCTCAATACACCAGAGGCTGTCAGATAATGACAAATGTGAGACAATATCATATTTGACTGTAATAATTGATAAAAATTAAGCAAACATAAAGCAGATGCTAACATTAGAGTATAGTATGGTATTACAATGGAAGGGCTACCATGATATATAAATAAGAACCAAGTAATAATACAATGGACGCACAGTCATGTGAAAAATATAAATAAAATCAATAATCATAAAAGGAGACACAATTAATGATGACCCAATCATTGTCATAGTAGTGTCTCCTGATCCCTGTCAAGCTATTCTAGCGCCTCCCTAGTCGTAGAGGTCATACTCTAAACTGCATGCCAGATATAGAACTTTATTGATGCCATTGCGAGTCTCTTCGCATTGGAAGATTCTCGACTAGATTGGTAACATATGAGATTGAAGAAGTAGAAGAATAGAGGAGAAGGTGGTTGAATGATTGTCCCATAGGAGCAGGTCGAATAAATGAAGGGCAAGAATATATATTTTTATTTAAAACAAAATTTAATTATAATTAAAATATAATATCAATTTTTTCTTGGGCCACAGGGTTACCCAGTTTCCCCCACTGGTGATCTAGTAGACTACTAGATCCCTGGCGGTTGTGAACTAGAAATTCTTTGGATTCCCTGAGCCTACAGCCATCCTTCCCATCACACCACTGAAGCACCCAAACCCCTATAAAACCTTTCTAAATCCCATCATATAACTTCAAAATCCATTTCTATGTCCTGAATTGAGAAACGCCATTGATTCTAATTCGTCTTGAGTTTGGTTTCCTCTAATTCCACTGACACATGGGTCTTTATTGCACAACAGATGGGAAGGTTACTTTATAGTCAATCCTATGAATATTCCTGAAACCTTTTTTATCAGACAATATTTAAAGTTGTATACTCTACCATTCATGTTAGTTTTACTCTTGAACACCCATTTTCATCCTCAAGTCTTAACCCTTCAAAGTAAATCAACCGAATTCTACCCTTTTGAGTACATGGATTATATTTCATCCTTCATGGATCCAAGAAATTTATAAAATTTTGGATAAAGAATATCTCATGTGTTTGTTTTATCATTGGTGACAATAACCAAGCCATTATTTTCTATAAATAACCCATATTTTTTGGGATACTGATGAATCTGAGTTTAAATTATTAGTTCATTCGTATAATGATCTAGCTCTTCATCCATTATCTCTTATGGAACTAACGTATCTATATTAGTAACTAAATCATGATGTTTGTTAATAAATTACCTAAATTCTTGTTGTTTCAAACCAACTTCGATGGAAGGAAACTCCTTTTAAAAAAACATGTAGATCGATGAAAATATTATGATCAAAATAACAGAGAAATAAACCCTCATTTCCAGAGGGTAACCATCAAAACTATACCACTTAATTTGAATCCCCGCTTTGAGGAATTTATGTATTTTGACATGATTTATAACCCCAAATGCAAACAAAAATGAAATTTTTGGACTATACCCACTCTATCTCATATAGTGTGTAATGCCCCAAACCTATGCTCACAAGTATAGTGAGATAACCACCAACTATCATTACATAAACTACATTCAATTGATTTTGAGAATCACAATTTTTACTTTTGGGAATTATTATAATATTAAATGATAGAAAATTATAGAATAATTTATTCAAAACTTCCTCTAAACATCGACACATTGCAGTTGCTATCCATAAACTCTATTACCATATGAAAAAAAACATGGTTTATAAGGAATTTTTTACATGAAGAGATGGTTGAATTAAAGTCTCGTAAGAGTTTCATATGAGAGTGGTAAAATCTAGTTTAACCCTCGAGTAAAGGTGATTATAAAATCTAGTTTAACCCTTGAGTAAAGGTGATTATAAATACAGAGATCAGTGACAAATAAAAGCATTAATAACATGTGATCAGTCGTCAAGTTTAAACCTCGAGTAAAGGTGATTATAAAATCAAGTGGTTTTTTAATAATTCGTCATATTTTGTAGCGGTAAAATAATCAGGCCAAGTATGAATGGTTACCTAGGTGATGAGATGAATCTAGCCTTCAAACATTTACAACATCATTCATGTAATGATTAATTTCTTGTACCAATATTTTCATTCTTCTTAAGATAGCCTGGCCTACACTAACTGTAATGATGCAAAATAAGGAAAACAAGAACACAGATTTACCATTATTTACTTGGTTCACCCAATGTGGTCTATGTCTAAGGTATATACCACTCACTAATGATTACAACAAGCACAAAAATATGTTGCTAATTTCAAATAAAAGTAGTGGAAAGGCTCGCTTTCAATCCCAAATCATTAAAAGTTCTTCCTATTTCCATCAAACCAAAAAATAATTATTAAGTGAAAAAAAATATAATTAGAAACATAACTATACAGAATAGTTGAACAAATATGCTCAAATACATCTTCATCAAACTTAATCATTCTGTCTTCTTTAAGAAATCCATCTAGCATCCCTTTTTCTTTGTTTTATTTTTAAGATTCTTCTCTCCTCTCGATGTCAAATGTCATTAACATATGAAACTACTAGTTCTCTCCAGATGCTCTAGGGATATTCTTAAACCCTTTGAGATAGTTTAACATGCCCCCTTTTCATACACTTTTAGTAGTATTAATTACATTCAACTGAAAACATACCTTTTTCTAAAAAGGCCATGATTTTTTTGGCCCTACTGCATACATTTTAACCACCTTTCCCCCAATCTCAATATATCATTTTAATGTCTTAAAGTGAAATTGAACTATGATCAATCCACACCTAAAGTTAATTATTTTTAAAACTCCTCAAAACATCATTAATAATCTTCATCATGAATTCCACATGAAATCATAAAATGAGGAAGACAAACCAGAAGGGCATGAAGTTGATTTTATCAAAAACCCCAAATAGGAAGGAATGATATTCCCAATAACCATCTTTAGTAGAACTGCGACCTAAGAAATGACCCTATCACTCTCCATGATACTGCTTCAACAATTGGTTGAACTAAAAAAAAGAACAATGATAACTTCTTATAGCCACTTTTAATATATGGTTGAAGCCTTTCCTCATCTTGTGATAGGTTCTTATCTCCTTCGGTGAATTAAGCATGGATAGTGATAAGAGTGGATTACATGATGCGGTTGATTTGTGCACAATGATAAGCCCTATCATTGTATGTCAAATATACCATACACATGTTTTGACCTCAGATTCCTCTATCTGTGAATCACTAACCACTGGAACTACCTTCTATCACTATGAATGATAGAAAAATTTTAATATGTGTCATCCTACAATATCACTTATCATACCTTGTGATATACAAGAAACATTCCTCATTAGAAACAATGTGTCGTTACATGCATGATGATGTAATCTAATAATCGTTTGTGATATACCGTTTGTTAGGTTCTCAACCTACATTACTTCGTTCTGGACAAGAATGTGGAAAGAGTAATTGTATTCTATTGATTTCATAGAATTTGTTACAAGTAGGTTAGGGAGTAGAACAATCTCACAGCAGGAATGGTTTCAAGGAGAGTCCCCCTAGATTGACTTCTTCTGGAGAATCTGTCTTCTGAAGCAAGTCCAGTGCTCCCGTCAGTCTGTACCAACAGCACTGCAATAATAAAAAACACGATCCCCTTCCAAGTACCAGAACCGGCTTATATAGCCTCAGTTCACAGCTTAACCGACCAACTGTCTGACTCCCTCCCTGCCCCTTCTATTGTAAGTATGCAGAATGGGGGGCGTGTCCTAACAATACCACCCTCCTCAAGGTGGCAATGGGGAAACTGTTGTTGGATAAAGTGAGCATCCTCCCAAGTTGATTCTTCAGTGGGGAGTCCTCTCCATTTAACAAGCCGGCGAGTAAGGACCAGGGAAATCCTGGCAGGAATCCAAGATTTTTTCTGGTTCAGTTACCAAACCAACCCCATTAGACAAACCTGCTGGAAGTTCTGTGGGTTCTGGACAATCACCCTCTGCTCGTTTTGGTTGAGAAACATGAAAACCGAAACGACCTCAAATGGGAACATTTGAGTGGCAGAATGTGTGGACATTTCAGTGGAGGGCGCCGGCCATAAACGACCATAAACAACCTCAAATGGGGACATTTTAGTGGCAGAATGTGTGGCTGTATTGTAACAAAATTCAGCCCATGGTACATACCGAGCCCAAGAAAGAGGATGTGCGGAAGAAAAACACCGTAAATATGTTTCCAAAATTCGGTTCACAACTTCCGTCTGGCCATCGGTTTGCGGATGATAAGAAGAGCTTAACCGAAGTGTGGTACCCTCCAACTGGAACAATTCTTTCCAAAAATTACTAAGGAACAAAGGGTCTCGATCACTCAAAATGGAGGTAGGAATCCCATGTAACGGAACAACCTCCTTGACCAAAACCTCCGCCACAACTTAAGCAGTAAAAGGGTGATGTAACAATATAAAATGTGCATATTTAGACAAGCGATCTACAACCACCAAAAGAACATCATAACCAAATGACTTGGGCAGGTCGGATATAAAATCCATTGAAATTTCATTCCAAATCAAAGCGGGAATAGGTAGAGGCTGCAACAACCCATCCGAAGACATAGCCTGATATTTTTTGTCGTTGACAAATAGCACATTCGCGGATAAACTGCATAACAGTGCGAGTCATACCTTTCCAAAACAATCCAGCCGAAAGCCTTTTGTATGTTTTATAAAAACCCGCATGGCCACTCACAGTTGAAGAATAATAATAATGCAGGAATTTTGAAAGTAAAAATAAAGTTTTGGAGAGTACCAATCTGCTTTTATAAAAAAGCAACCCATCACGGAACTGATAACCCAGATAAGAATTGTCCTGCTGTTGGACAGATGTTAAAATAGGCAGAAGGTCCTGATCATTTAATATTTCTTTCTTCATCGTAGCAACCACCAACCAAAAAGGTTCAGAGATTGCAGAACAAAGTAACTGAGCTTCTGAAGGTGTAGAAAAGTCTTCTTCGGCCAATCTGGAAAGGGAATCAGCTGCTTGATTAGATCGGTCAGGCTTATAAAACACTTCAAAATCAAAGCCCAATAATTTGGTCTGCCAACATTGTTGGAATTGCAAACCAAAAACATGAGTCAAAGCTGTCTGCGGCGTCATTTATTACTTGCACTTTTTTTTTCCATGGGTCCACCTCCATTTATTTTCTTTGAATAAATTTAAATGCTCTGCATTTAAAGATTTGGTATATCTTTGTACTGTCATAAATGCTCAGCATTTAATATTTTGGTCTTTTCTTGTACCGTCATAGATTCTCTGTATTTAATGTTTTGGTCTTTCTTTGTACCAACATAAATGTTAGGCATTTAATGTTGTGGGTCTATAAATTGATGTAATTGTAGTCTGAAATTTCAGTTGTGAAATACAAAGCTTGAAAGCTTCTTTGTGTTGTATGCCAATTTTCTACCTCTTCCATTCTTTCTCTCATATTTCTCGGCTTGTATAGCCAACAAACTGGTATCAGAGCCAAGTTACCAAGATCCTCCAATTTTTTTTTAAGATGGCCGCAATCCAGCCGCAAGTTCCGAAGCTGTCTAAGGACAACTACGAAAGGTGGTGCATCCAAATGAAGGCGTTATTCGGGTCACAAGAATTATGGGAGATCGTTACCGACGGGTATGTTGTACCCACTACGGCGGAAGAAGCTGCCTTCACGAATGAAGAAAAGGCGACCCTCAAGGGTTGGATGAATCAACGTTCGAAAAGATTGCCGAAACAACATCAAGCAAGCAAGCTTGGGATACCCTTGCCACCGTCTTCAAAGGTGTTGATCGAGTGATGCGGGTACGTCTTCAAACATTAAGAGCGGAATTTGAAGCGGCGCACATGAAAGAAGGTGAGAGCATCTCCGATTATTTCTCAAGATTAATTTTTATTTTTAACAATTTGAAAAGGAATGGTGAAAAAGTAGAGGACATTCGAGTTATCAAAAAATCACTTCGATCTCTCACAACCAAGTTTGAGCATGTGGTTGTGGCAATCGAAGAATCAAAAGATTTGGAGAAACTGTCCATTGAAGAACTGATGGGGTCGTTGCAAGTGCATGAGCAACAGATGCAAAAGAATACCGGTTCAACAATAGAGCATGCCTTGGAGTCCAAGTTGACTCTACAAGAACAAAATAATGGCCACACGCAACGAGGCGGTCATCGTGGAAGAGGAAGAGGGCGTGGATATTATCCAAGCCATCAACAAAAGCAACAATATCCTACCAGCTTTCGTGGAAGAGGGAATGGTGGAGGACGATTCACGCGTGGTCGTGAAAACGCAAAGAACATTCAATGCCACAACTGTAAGAAATTTGGCCATTATGCATCTGATTGTTGGAGCAAAGTGGATCATGATGAACTATCCAACTATGCTGAAGCATCTCATCGTGAAGAAGAAGGTACCACACTCCTCCTCGCACAAGAAAAGGCATGTGAACGCCCCGATGTGTTGTATCTCGACACAGGTGCAAGCAACCACATGAGTGGTAACAAACAACTGTTCGAGGAACTCACCGAAGAAGTTCGTGGCGACGTGAGTTTTGGCGACTCATCCAAGGTACCCGTGAGAGGCAAAGGTAAAATCAAAATCTATCTGAAGAATGGAGAGTCGAATTACATTTCTAATGTATATTACGTACCAAGTATGAAAAATAATATCATCAGTTTCGGCCAACTTCTTGAGAAGGGGTATGTCATACACTTGGAAAATTCTCTTTTGTCTATAAGAGATGCTCACAGGAGACTTGTCGCTCAAGTCCAAATGGCGAAAAATCGCATGTTTCCGCTGCATATCAACACAAAGGCCGAGGAGTGTCTCTTTGGGCTCATGAAGAATGATTCGTGGAGATGGCATCTGCGTTTTGGGCATCTCCATTTTAGTGGGCTTAAACTTCTATCCTCATCAAACATGGTGCGTGGCTTGCCAATGATTGAAGCTCCAAATCATGTGTGTGAGGCGTGTACACTCGGCAAGCAACAAAGGAACTCATTTCCAAGTGGAGTGTCTAGAAGAGCAACGGAACCACTTCAGTTGGTTCACACTGATATCTGCGGACCACTTGAAACACTGTCACTTGGAGGTAATAGATATTTTATTACCCTTATTGATGATTTCAGCAGAAAGTTGTGAGTGTATTGCATCAAAGAAAAATCTTCCGCTTTCACTGTCTTTAAAACTTTTAAAGCTCATGTTGAAACTGAAAGTGGCCACAGAATCAAAGTACTCAGATCTGACAGAGGTGGAGAATACACCTCAAATGCATTTCAAGATTTCTGTAGGGAACATGGCATCAAACAGCAATACACTGCAGCCTACACGCCACAGCAGAATGGCATCGCAGAAAGGAAGAACCGCACCATCCTCGACATGACGAGGACCATGCTGAAGGAGAAAGGCTTGCCAAAGAACTTCTGGGCAGAAGCAGTGGCATGTACTGCCTATCTTCTCAATCGGTGCCCAATGAAGAGCGTCAGAAACATGACACCACAAGAGGCATGGAGTGGCTACAAACTGAGCGTAGCACACCTAAGAATCTTCGGGTGTGTTGCCTACGCTCAAGTTCCAGAAGCGAGAAGAAGGAAGCTTGATGATCGTGGTGAAAAGTGCATCTTCATCGGCTACAGTGAAGAGTCTAAAGCCTATAAGCTCTACAATCCACTAACCAATAAATTAGTGGTGAGTAGAGATGTGGTCTTTAGTGAGGAAGAATCTTGGAAGTGGAATGATGAAGAACCAAACAAAGAGATTTCAGTCGAAACAGAAGATCCTGAAGAAAGGCGTGATCATCAGGAGCAAACGCCAGCAACACTTTCCCCGGGCACATCATCAGTACACAGGAGTCCAGGAGGACATTCCATCACTCCTGAAAGGACTCCACCAAGTCAAAATTTGGCGAGCTCATCCTCACCCATGGCACCCATAAAAATGAAAAGCTTAAGCGACATTTATGAGCAAACCGAAGAGGTAAATCTTTTTTGCCTGTATGCAGATCATGAGCTTCTGACGTTTCAGGAAGCCACAAGGGAAGAATGTTGGAGAATGGCTATGGGAGAAGAAATTCGCGCCATAGAGAAAAATGACACATGGGAGTTGACCACACTTCCTAATAGCCAGAAATCCATTGGTGTCAAATGGGTGTACAAGATCAAGCGAAATGCTAATGGTGAAATCGATCGCTACAAGGCAAGGCTCGTAGCAAAGGGGTACAAACAGAATTGGATGATCTACCAATTGGATGTGAAGTCTTCATTCCTGAATGGAATTCTAGAGGAAGAGGTCTATGTAGACCAGCCTGAAGGCTTTGTTATGCAAGGGGAGGAAGACAAAGTGTATCGACTAAAGAAAGCTCTTTATGGGTTGAAGCAGGCTCCTCGTGCTTGGAATGCACGCATTGACAGCTATCTTCGAGAGAACGGCTTCACCAAATGTCCATATGAGCATGCAGTTTACATCAAGAAGAATGATCCTGGCTGAAACTCAGAATGATGCTCGGAATGAAGCCGGTTTTGGTTTGAAGGGGAGTGTTGGAATTGCAAACCAAAAACATGAGTCAAAGCTGCCTGCGGCGTCATTTATTACTTGCACTTTTTTTTTCATGGGTCCACCTCCATTTATTTTCTTTGAATAAATTTAAATGCTCTGCATTTAAAGATTTGGTATATCTTTGTACTGTCATAAATGCTCAGCATTTAATATTTTGGTCTTTCCTTGTACCGTCATAGATTCTCTATATTTAATGTTTTGGTCTTTCTTTGTACCAACATAAATGCTAGGCATTTAATGTTGTGGGTCTATAAATTGATGTAATTGTAGTCTGAAATTTCAATTGTGAAATACAAAGCTTGAAAGCTTCTTTGTGTTGTATGCCAATTTTCTACCTCTTCCATTCTTCCTCTCATATTTCTCGGCTTGTATAGCCAACAAACACTGCTGGTTGATGGAAGGAATCCGCTGAGTAAGCATGTGTTTTAAGACGTTGAGATCAGTATAGACCACAAAATGTTTACCTAACAAATATTGCTTCCAATAGTTGATAGAAAAAACTAAAGCCATAATCTCTTTTTTGTAAACCAACTTGGAAAGAGTAGCAAAAGCAAAAGCCTTACTGAAGTAAGCAATTGGCCGACCTCCTTGCATTAACACCATGCCAACTCCCTGGTCAGAAGCATGACACTCAATAATAAAGGGCTGGTGGAAATCTAGAAGAGCCAATACCGGAGTTGAAAGAAGACAAACTTTCAGCTTCTGAAAAGCAGTAGCGGTCGCAGGAGTCCAAATGAAAGACCCAACCTTAGTTAATTTGGTTAATGGTTTGGCTATTGTTCCGTAATCACGGATAAATTTTCTATAGTAACCAGTAAGACACAAAAAACCACGGACGCCGGTAACATTGTGGGGTTGAGGCCACTGCTGAACACAAGCAACTTTTTTTGGATCCATTAAAACTCCTGCAGAAACAATATGACCCAGATATTCCGCGGAAGTCTGGCCAAAAAAACATTTTTTTTATTGGCATGTAGAGAATGAGCTTGTAGAGTTTGGAACACCTGTTTTTGATGGTGAACATGAGCTTGCCAATCCGATCTATAAACGGGGATGTCGTCAAAGAAAACTAAGACAAACTTCCGTAACATGGTGCTGAAAATTATGTTCATAGTGGACTGAAAAGTTGTTGGTGCATTCATTAAACCGAAGGGCATGACAAAATATTCATAATGTCCTTTATGTGTCTTAAATTCCATTTTGCACACGTCTTCAATCTGCATTTTGATCTGATGGAATCCATAAGTTAAATCCAACTTGGTAAAATGTTGTGCTCCATAAAGTTCGTCCAACAATTCATCAATGATGGGGATCAGAAATCTGTCTGGAACTGTGAGTTTGTTCAAAGCCCGGTAATCGACACATAAACGCCAACCGCCATCTTTTTTTAGCTAAAATAATGGGACTCGCAAAGGGACTAGTGCTAAATCAGATAATCCCCTTAGCCAACATAGCTGCCACCTTCTGCTAGACCTCGTCCTTATGATGATGTGCCAACTTATATGGACGGATGTTAACTGGAAGAGCTCCTAGAATAAGGTTGATGGCATGGTCCGTGAGTCGGCTAGGAGGAACTCCTTATGGATCCTCAAATAAAGAACAGAAATTCGTCAGCAGATTGTTCAACTGTTAGTGGTTCAGGTCCGGTTCCTGGGGGTGACGCCCCATTCTGCCCACATCCTCCTCTAATACACACTTATCAGAGGAGGGGCAGAATGGGAAAAGAAGCCCAGGCTAGTTAGTGGACTAGTGGGGCACACGATAGGGTATTTGTACAGATGGGCATGAGATAGGGAAGGCATTCAGTTAGAAAGTGATTATGTTGGAACAGAAGCGGGTGGGAGAAAGAGGTCTGACTCCCAAGGTTCTTCATCCTGCAGCAGGCGAACGGCGTGGAGGAAGACTCTCCTATTTTCAGCCTACTGTGTCTACCTATTTCTCAATAGTTGTAATCCGAACTACTGGTAATATCTTACTGATTACCCTGATTTTGCTTGAACTATTGTTTTTCTCCTAGCACACACACACCAAACCGTAACAGTTTGGCGACTCCACTGGGGAAGAAAAGCAGAAGTGAGATACCGAGGTTGGTGCGTTGAGTCTGCTGCGATCGTTGTTGGACGGCAACTGAGGCAGACCGTGGAGCAGAGGTTCCAGTGGGTTGCGATCAACGATTCACAAAATTAAGGTTGACGGGATCTCGTTGTGAGGTAGACGACTCACACTCTTCTTCCATCAAGCTAGAAAATAGTGTAGTATCATTTTATGCCAACAATAATAGAAAACCGCGTAGCCACGATTGAATCGGCCATGGAGAGCATTAAGGCAGCTATGGCGTCGATACAAGAAAACATGGAAAAGATGATGCGAGGGCAAAATGAGAGGCAACATGTGACTCTGGATGTGGCGCAGTAGACAGAGGAACGATTAATGTTACGAGTTCAAGATTTGGAAGAACATACTCTGGAGAGATTGAAGGGAATTGAGTCACATGTGAAGTGTGGTTCAGAAAACAAAAAACAGAATGGAGCAGCACTGAAATTTTCAGATGACAGGGAGAAGGGAAGTGTACAACAAATTTTCCCACCAACCGTCCTGTTTTTGAACGAAACCAACGGGACGACGAAACGGTGTGAGAGCTCTGAGCCGACAAGAAAGGGAGGAACGAAAGCTGAAGGGATTATGTTTCCGCTGTGGCCAGCCATTTGGGTCAATGCACAAATACCCCGAAAAACATTTGCGGTTGTTGGTCTGAGAATATGAAGAACCTGAGGAACAGCAGACAGGAGACATGGCAAAGGAAGAAGAGGGTTGTTTAGAAGCAGGGAAAGAAACACAGGACAGGCACCTAGCAGAATGCCCCGAAAAGCCGGTTGAGTTCCGCAGAATAAGTGAAGTTGGGGAAGACTCGATGATGCTCGCTGGAAATTTATCTGGTGTGTCGGTACAGGTATTGGTGGATAGCACAGCCACCCATAACTTCATCTCTAGGTGATTAGCAAAACTTGCGAACGTGAAGGTTAGCCTGACTAAACCATTCGAAATTACTCTTGGTAATGGATCCTGAGCTCTCTCACAAGGCCTTTGCAAACAAATTCAGATCAACCTGGAGAATTTCGTTGTTACGGTGGATTCTTTCGTCTCTTACGCTAGGGGACCAGACATAGTCTTGGGGATGCAGTGGTTGAGGAGTTTGGGCAGTGTATTGACTAACTGGGGTCACAAGACTATGGAATTTTTGTGGCAGGGGGAGGAAATAAAATTACAGGGAAATGCAGTCGGAGAGGAGAGTCCCTAGGAACTTCAAAACCACATGCAAGTCAAGACTCTACTTCTTGAAGGTTGAGCATGGGTGGCACGGTTATAGATTCCGGAGGACGTCTCAAACTGCAAGAAATAAAATCGGTTTCGGCTGGACTAACTTTTGAATACATTCCGGTTTATTTTCAAGAAACCGTTGGGCCTTCCTCCACAAAAAGAAACAGACCACGCCATTAATCTTGAGGCTGGGGCGACACCGGTTAGTACTAGACACACTACGTCCACGGAGAGGCAGAATAAAATGGATCACAGAAGAGTAAAAGAGGAAAAAAAGGAACAATGACACAAGGATTTACGTAGTTCAGGAATAATCCCTACGTCCACGGAGAGGCAGAATAATTTCACTATGAAAAATTTGGGAGCACAATTTACAGGAGTTTCTCACACACACACAGAAACCCTAGCCCGAAAATGAGCTAATGTAGAGGACGAATCACTATTCCACCAACCGTCAGAAAGTCCGCATCGCTACAGTGAAAGTCGGTCACCCAAATCAAAAGTGTTACACTGGCTGCCGGCTGGAAGTCCAAAGAGATACAGTGAATGGCGGTTGGAAGTCTGCGTCGCTACAGTGTCTGTCGGTGTCGGTCGGTCAACTCTGCTACAGTGGTCAACATTGCTACAGTTGCGGGCCGCAAGCATTCGGCCCAACCGGATCAGGCTACACCAATCCAACCGTTTGCTAGTCCAATTATTCTTGTTAAGAAAATGGATGGAAGCTGGAGGTTGGGCGTCGATTACCGAGCACTGAATAAACTTACCATCCCGGACAGGTTCCCAATTCTCATCATTAAAGAACTAATGGATGAATTACAAGGAGTTAAATTTTTCTCAAAATTGGACTTGAAATTTGGGTTTCATCAAATCCAAGTACAAATAGCGGATATTTACAAGACGGTGTTCCGCGCACACGGTCATTATGAATTCCTTGTCATGTCGTTCGGGTTGATAAACACCCCAACTACATTTCAGTCTACCATGAACAGGATGTTCAGAGAATATTTGAGGAAGTCTGTTTTGGTGTTTTTCGATGATACCCTTGTTTATAGCAAAAACCGGCCAGACCATTTGCAACACCTTGACACAATCTTCTAAGTATTACAGAGAAGTCAGCTCCGTCTAAACAGAAAAAATGCTTTTTCGCGTAACCTTCTATGGAATACTTAGGTCATGTTATTTCTTCAACAGACGTATCAATGGATCCCGCAAAGGTTGAATGAGTGCTTAACTGGCCTCAACCACAATCTGCTAAGGGAGTTCGTGGATTTTTGGGTTTAACTGGCTACTATAGAAAAATTGTGGAAGGATATGGAAAGATCACCAAGCTGCGTTTTGAATTAACCAAGAAAAACAATTTTCATTGGTCACCGACTGCTGAATAGGCCTTTGTAGCTCTCAAGGAATGTTTAGTTTCTGCCCCTCTTCTTACTCTGCCCGATTTCCAGCAACTGTTTATCATTGATTGTGATGCTTTCGGTCAGGGGTCAGAGTTGTCCTCATGCAAGCAGGACGCCCCATATAGCTTATTTCAGTAAGGCATTGGCCGACACCAACCTCTCCAAGTTCATCTATGAAAAAGAGGTGATGGCTCATGTGTTAGCTATAAACCATTAGAGACAATATCTCGTTGGCAATCACTTCATTGTCTATACAGACCATAAGGCTCTCAAACATATCCTTAGTCGGCGCCTACACAAGGCAAATCAGCAAGATTGGCAAGCAAAGCTTCTGGGGCTTGACTTCGAAATTGTTTACAAACCTGGACGAAGTAATCAAGCAGCAGATTCACTCTCCCGCTGCGCTACTGGTGACCTGGATGCCTGTACGGATCCTCTTTCCTTAGGTTCTGCAGTTTCTGAGCCGCTTTGGCTGGAAATAGATATCATCAAAGATTAATACCAGTAGGATTCCGACCTCAAAAAAATTATTTCTGCTGTAGAATTTCAGTCCTCTGCACAGCCCGGATATATTGTGTGTTGTGGGCTGTTATATTACCGCAACTGACTCGTCTTATCTCCAAAACCAGCCTTATAGCCAAGTTCCTACATTATTACCATACTTCTCCGGTTGGGGGGCACGCTGGTTTTCTAAAAACCTATAAATGCCTATTCTAGAGGGGAATGGCCAAAAAAATCCAGCAGTTTGTCCGCGAGTGCGATACTTGTCATCGACAAAAGACTCAAGCTATGTCGCCTGCAGGACTCCTCCAGCTCCTCCCCATTCCGGCATAGGTTTGGGAAGATATTTCCATGGACTTCATTTTCGGGTTACCTAAATCTCAGGGATATAATGTTATTTTGGTGGAAGGAGATCGTTTTAACAAATACGCCCATCTTTTGCTGCTCCGGCATCCCTACACAGCTAAGGTAGTCGCTGAACTTTTCATCAAGGAGGCGGTTCGCTTACATGGAATCCCTAGTTCTATCCTCAGCAACCGAGATCCCGTTTTTGTTAGCAATTTTTGGAAGGAATTATTCCGTCTGGAGGGCACCACACTCAAAATGAGTTCTTCCGACCACCCACAGACGGATGGCCAAACAGAGATTGTAAATAAATGCCTCGGAACTTATTTACACTACTTTGGTTCCGAAAAGCCTCTCACCTGGTCTCACTGGATTCCTTGGGCAGAATGTTGTTACAATACTGCTTCTCATTCCTCCACCAAAATGTCTCCTTTTGAAGCTGTTTACGGTCGTAAACCCCCTACTGTGCAGTGTTTTGCTCGTGATGCAACACCAGTTGATACAATGGCTAATCTCCTTGTTAAACGTGATCAAATGTTGATTCAACTCCGACATGACCTCTCCCGCGCCCAACAGATAATGGTCCGAACAGCCAACAAGCACCGCCAAGACGTTTCTTTTGATGTTGGGGAATTAGTTTTTGTCAAACTCCGATCAAATATACAAACTTTCAAGTCTACCAAATTAACTCCCAAGTTAGCAGCCCGCTATTATGGACCTTTTCTGATTGAATCACACCTGGGAAATACAGCTTACAACCTTACTTTACCTCCTCCAATGCGGGTACATCCAGTTTTTCATGTTTCGCAGCTCAAACGAGCAGTGGGTCAATCAACAGTACATTCTAAGCTTCCCAATTCGTGGGACAGCACCCCTGCCGCCAGCTTAGTTCCTGCAGCAATCTTGGTCGCCAAATCTGCACTCAGCCATTCTCAGGACGTTTGGTTAATTCAGTGGCATGGACATCCTTCAAAGGAGTCTACATGGGAGGTTGTTGAGAAAATTCTTTCTCAATTTCCAGACTTACACCTGAGGACAAGGTGTCATTTGCCGAGGGGGGAATTGTTAGGGGTTTGGGTCCGGTTCCTAGGGGTGACGCCCCATTCTGCCCACGTCCTCCTCTAATACACACTTATCAGAGGAGGAGGGATAGAATGGGAAAAGAAACTATTAGGGATTCCTAGCCTAACATTGGCAAAAGCAAGATTGAGAAGGAATTAACTGAGACAGAACTTCTCATTATCAAAATGTAGTTCGGCTTCTACAATTCTAGAATAGGAAGTGTTTACAATGGAAATGCGATTACAGTTCTCCAGTAGGTTTAGAGCGTATCAAATGTAGCCAAGACTGCGATCTCTCCAGTTGAGACGAACTAGAAGGTTGCTTCTAGTTCGGTCCGCCTGTTTAAGCTCCTGCTCTAGCAAGTGTGCCTCCAGTTGTTTGCTCCAGTATCCCCTGCCCGATCACATGACTCTCCTACTTATAGGGAAGGGAAGTAACTAACTTCCCTTGTCACGTCATCCCCACTTGCCACGTCACATTAATACTATGTCTTTCCCCTCCTTTGATAAGTATGAAGGATGGGAGGCCTGGTACCAGCAACAATATCGTCGGTCCGACTGCTAACAATTCTCCCCTCCTCAAAATTCACCTTGTCCTCAAGGTGGAAGTCAGGGAACTATTCAAGAAAAAAAATCGACATCCACCCATGTAGACTCGTCGGATGAGAGTCCCAACCACCTTACTAAACAAAGACCTTTTGAGGTACCAGCTTGGATTTTAAAATCCAAAATTTCAGCGGGAACAATATGAGATACCAGTCCATCTTCAACTACATCTGGCAAGTGTTCTTGAACGGGATGGTTCCCAATAGCTCGTTTAAGCTGTGACACATGAAAAACTGGATGGATTCTAATACCTTCTGGTAAAATAAGTCTGTAGGCAGTGGGACCAAGACGAGACTGCACTAGGTATGGGCCATAAAACCGAGTAGAAAGCTTGGGACAAATCTTTTTAGCTGCTAGAGTTTGAACATGGGGACGCAACTTAACATAAACAAGATCACCTTCCTGAAATTGTTCATCCCGCCGGTGTTTATTAGCATTATGGACCATCAATTGTTGGGCTCGAAAAAGATTTCGTCGAAGATGCACCAAAATTGTATCTCGATCAATGAGTACTTGGGCCACAGACCCAACAAGAGTCTCCCCGAGAATATAACGAGGTATAATCGGTGGTTGACATCGATAAACAACCTCAAATGGTGTCATTTGGGTTGTCGAATGAGAGGCAATATTATAGCAATATTTTGTCCACGGTATCCAACGGGCCCAAGAAAAAGGATGTTCTGAAGCAAAACATCTCAAATAGGTTTCGAGACAACGATCAATAACCTCGGTTTGGCCATCCGTTCGTGGATAGTACGAAGAACTCATCTTCAAAATTGTTCCCTCCAAACAAAAGAGTTACTTCCAAAAATTACTAACAAATAAAGGATCGCGATCACTAATGATCGACCGTGGAAAACCATGTAGGCTTAATAATTTCTTTGACAAACTGTGTGGCCACGACTTTAGCAGTATAAGGATGGCAGAGCAAAATAAAATGGGAATACTTGGAAAGTTTGTCCACCACTACCATAATGACATCAAATCCTTGAGAACGAGGTAATCCAGAAATAAAATCCATAGAAATGTCTCCCAAACCTGTTGAGGAATTGGTAAAGGCTGTAACAATCCAGCGGGAAGTTGGGTCAGATATTTTTGTCGTTGGCATGTGTCACATTCGCGAATATATTTTAAAATGCTTTGTGTCATACCTATGCAGAAAAGACCCGCGGCCAAACGTTTATAAATTTTGTAGTAACCTGCATGACCACCAACACCAGACGAGTGGTAATAGTGTAAAATTTTCAGAATCAGGCTGGAACTTTTGGAGAGAACCAAGCGCCCTTTGTAATACAATATGTCTGAACGAAGGGTATACCCTGGTTTGGCCTCCGAGTGGACTGCAATAACCGAAATAATTTGTTGTAATGCGGGATCATGCTGCTGTTCAGATTTAACCTGATCCAACTCCAACCATAAGGGTGCAGAAACTGCAGAGAAAAACTGGAAATCTATAGAATCTGTGGCATCTTGGATTTCATGTTGACGAGATAACGAGTCTGCAGCATAATTTGTTCTCCTCGGTTTATATTTCACTTCAAAACCCAGGCCAAGCAGCTTCGATACCATCATTGTAGATTCATAGTATGAATTCCCTGTGTAAGCAAATGTTTAAGCGCCTTGTGATCTGAATATACTATAAAACGTTGGCCCAGTAAATACTGTCTCCAATGAGAAACTGTCAGGACGAAGGCCATGATTTCCTTTTCATATACCAACTTGGACAAATTAACTTCAGCAAGAGCCTTGCTGAAAAAAGCTATTGGTCGCCCCTCTTGCACTAACATAGCACCAAAACCCGTACCAGAAGCATCGCATTCAATGACAAAAGGTTTAGAAAAATCAGGTAAAACCAACAAGGGTGCTGAAACGAGACAGTGTTTTAGCTCTACAAATGCTCGTTCAGCCTTGTCAGTCCAGAAAAAACTGTCTTTTCGAGTCAAATCCGTTAAAAGTTTTGCAATTTTAACATATCCTGAAATGAATTTCCTGTAATAGCCCGTAAGCCCATGGAAAGCACGGACTGCCTTGACATTTTGAGGACGAGACCAGCCCACTATACAGGCTATTTTCTTAGGATACACCGCTACGCCCTCAGAGGAAATAATATGTCCAAGATACTCCACAGTAGGTTGAGTAAAGGAGCATTTCTTCTTGTTTGCTGAAAGTTGGTTGGTTAACAATAACCGAAACACAGTCTCTGAATGTTGAAGATGTTCTGGACAAGATCTGTTGTAGATCAGAATGTCATAAAAAAAAAACCAACACAAACATCCTTCAAAGTGGTCTAAAAATATGATTCATAGTGGATTGGAAGATGGTCGGAGCGTTCATCAAACCAAATGGCATGACCAAGAACTCGTAATGGCCCTCATATGTTTTGAAAGTTGTTTTTTGAATGTCTTCCTCTCGGACTTGAAGCTGATGAAAACCAGAAGTAAGATCCAACTTAGAGAAAAAATGTGCTCAATGTAATTCATCCAAAAGCTCTTCAATAATAGGTATGGGATACCTATCGGGAATAGTGAGCTTATTTAAGGCTCTATAATCCACACAAAGTCTCCATTATCAGTCTTTTTTTAACCAAAATAATAAGTCTTGCAAACGGGCTAGTGTTGTACCGTATGATTCCCCTTTGTAGCATGTATGATGCCCCTTTGTAGCATATCTGAAACTTGTTTTTCCACTATCTTTCAGATAATGAGCTAATTTGTATGATCATATATTAACTGGTGTAGCCCCCTCGATCAATGGTATAACATGGTCAGTTGTTCAGCAAGGCAGCAACCCATGAGGTTTGTCAAAAACTGTCTGGAACTGTGTCAATAACTCGTCCAACTGTTGTCGGTCTGCACCCATTTCTTTCTTCGTGTCAGAAAAAAAAGAATTCTGCCTGCCAAAGCCACCCATCAACAGCAACCCTTTTCTCTTGTAAAAATAATTGCAAGCTCTCCGGTCTATCATCTTTTTCCGTAATGCCCTGCAACTTGACCTCTTTACCATCCCACATGAATTCCATAGTTTTTCGACTCCAGTTTGTCAACACATATCCCAAAGTTCTCAGCCACTTCATCCCTAAAACAAAGTCTGGACCTCCAATGTCTAAAATGTCGGCTTCAATGTTGAAGGTATATGCGCCCAGGCTTAGTTCAATCTCTCTACAGACGCCTTGTGACAATGTTCGCCGCCCATCACCATGCTTCACTCTGTATGGTTTAGTTGAATGGACTGCCAACGCTGCAATTTTAATAACGGCCTTGGAAACAAAATTATGACTTGCGCCACTATCAATGAGAACCGCCACAGGGACTACAAAAATTGTGCCAACAATGAGTAGGGATTCGGCTTTGTTGTCTCCCATGTTTCTGAATTCCACAACTTCCTCCTTTGCCAGAATTTCTAAAGCTCGTTGTCCTTCCAGGTTTAGCGCGGCTGTTGTATCCTGCATTGTGTTAGGCTCCTCCATTTCCCAAACCAAAAGTCATAAACTCTTTTCAGGACATCTATGTAAAGGTGTGTATGGTTGTCCACACCGAAAACATAACCCTTTGAGTCTACGGTCCTCCCTTTCTTGTCGACTGATTGGCTTGACACCAGTCCACCTGTCAACCGTACTACCACGTCGCACCTTGTCCTCCCTCTTAGTGTTGTCTGGAACAAATTTGGGCACTGGTGTCAAAGGCGCTGGAGGTGGCAGCCTTCGAGACAGAGGTACAAATGTCGGTTTCCCACGTATCAAGCCTTCTCCAACCAGTTCCCTTTCAATTTTTCAAGCAATAGATAGCATTCGGTTCTTATTTGTAGGTTCATGAGTGGAAATGGGATTTTCAATTTCTGACCGTAATCCACCCATAAACAAGCTCATGTACCACATTTCAAGGAAGTCTGCAATTCTGAATGCTACTTGCTCGGATTAGTCAATGTATTCTTCAGTTGTTCTGGTCTGCCGCATGGACTTTAGGAATCTAATTGGATCCCCTTCAGTAGCCTTCCCATACCGTTCCATTAGAGTCGTTTTTAACTGTTCCCAGTGTAGATTGGGGCCAGAAAATTGCCCGGACAAATACCAGTATAATGCAGAATCCTCCATACACAGTTGTGTCAATGGTAATTTCAAATCCTCTGGTGCATAATTTATCTTGAAGTAAGTTTCTGTCTTAGTTATCCAGCTGAATAGATTAGTTCCAGAAAAAGAAGACACTTCGACACGCTTTGTGATGTTCCTTAAATCCTCTCGAAGTAACACGTCTGTAGAAGTACAGTGATTCCCTTGCTTCAAACCAAACTTGTCACCTTCTCCTCCATGGAAAGAGGAAGTCGTCGACCTGTTATTCAAATCTCCAGATGCAGAACTCTGATGCGTCGGTGGTTGAATGGCCTTAAGTCGCTCCACAGTCTGCTCTTCCAAATCACAAATGTGCTGAGTAGTATGCTCCTCATTTGTTCGCAATTGCTTCTGCAACATCCTCTGATTTTCTGATTGTCCGATTAAAACTTTTTCTATACTCGCTTGGACTGATACGATTAACTTTTCCAGATCGTAACTTTTCCTCTGTTGCGACTCTAGTGTTTTTTCAAATATAGCTAACTTGTGGTCCATCCTAGTCTGCATACAAGCTCAACTTGAAAGAAACCTATCTGTCTTAAGTACTACAGCAACAAGTTCGGCCACGCACCACTGGTAATTCAAAATGCTAAACGCAGAGCAAAGAACAAAGAGGTAGGAGGACTCAATAAAAGCACCAAATTGTTAGGGATTCCTAGCCTAACATTGGCAAAAGCAAGATTGAGAAGGAATTAACTGAGACAGAACTTCTCATTATCAAATTGTAGTTCGGCTTCTACAATTTTAGAACAGGAAGTGTTTACAATGGAAATGTGATTCCAGTTCTCCAGGTTTAGAGCGTCTCTAATGTAGCCAAGACTGCGATCTCTCCAGTAGAGACGAACTAGAAGGCCGCTTCAAGTTCGGTCTGCCTGTTCCAGCTCCTGCTCCAGCAAGTGCGCCTCCAGTCGTTTGCTCTAGTATCCCCTACCCGATCTCATGACTCTCCAACTTATAGGGAAGGGAAGTAACTAACTTCTCTTGCCACGTCATCCCCACTTGTCACGTCACATTAATACTATGTCTTTCCCATCCTTTGATGAGTATGAAGAATGGGAGGCCTGGTACCAGCAAAAATATCGGACCGACTGCTAACAGAAACCCAAGTTAGTTAGTGGATTGGTGGGGCACACGATCGGGTATTTGTACAGCTGGGCATGAGAAAGGGAAGGAATTCAGTTAGAAAGTGATTCTGCTGGAATAGAAGCGGGCGGGAGAAAGAGGTCTGACTCCCGAGGTTCTTCATCCTGCAGTAGGCGAACAATGTGGAGGACTCTCCTGTTTTCAGCCTACTGTGTCTACCTATTTCTCCATAGTTGTAATCCGAACTACTAGTAATATCTTATTGATTCCCCTGATTATGCTTGAACTATTGTTTTTCTCCTAGCACACACACACCAAACCATAACATCAACTACAATCTATCAGCATTGGTGTCCATTGTAGAAGAAACAGAATGTTGTAGAAGCTCAGATTTCCATAACCAGCAATGTGACGAACCAGGTGGTTGGGGCTGCAACCGACGAAGACCAAAGGAAGTGTTTGGGAGAGTATTGGTTCCCTATAAATTAATCGAATGGCCTTCCCACTCAAATTCCATAGTTTTATGTTGCCAATTGGTTAAAACCATCCCCAAAGTCTTAAGCCATTCCATGCCCAAAATTATATCAGGTCCCTTGGTATAAAAAATAAAAGCATCAACAACAAAAGTGAAATTGGCCAAGTCCACCTGGAAGAAACCACATTTACCTTGGGAAAAGGCCTTCCGACCATCCCCCAGTTTAATTCCGAACAGTGCAGTCAGAAGAATCTCAATCCCAGCCATGGCAGTGAGTGTTTCGGTCACAAAATTATGACTAGCACCACTATCGACAAGTATGACAATAGGAACTCCCAGAACAAAGCCATCCAAAGTTAATGAGTCAGCTATATGTGCCCCCAAACTGTGGAATTCGACCAACTCTTGGACCGAAGCAATGTTAGAAAATTCGGGCAGTATCTGTGCAGAATCCACTGTTTCATTACTAGCCTCAGGCTCATCAATCTCCCAAACCATTAAACACAAAAAAATTCAGGAAAACGATCTAGAGGAGTGTAAGGATGTCCGCAATGGAAACACAAGCCTTTCTGTTTCCGGTCCTCGCGCTCCTGTCGGCTAAGACTGCGTATCCCCTTCCACCGATCATCACCACCAGAACATCGAGTGTCCTCTACATTAAAAGTTTTGTCCAGAACAGACCGGTTTAAAGGATAACTGAACGAACCAACCCCTGCTCCTCGTGGAAAAGAAGGGTGCAACTGTCGCTCCAGAGGAGGCCGCAGTACACCTTCCCCGATTAATTCCTTTTCGATTTTTTTAGCCAAAGTCAACAGCACATATTTATTTTCTGGTTCATGAGTAGAGACTCAATTTTCAATCTCCTTTTGAAGTCCGCCCAAGAATAAACTCATAAACCAAGTGTCTGGAAAATCAGGAATGTGTAAAGACATGCTTGAAATCCTCGTTGTATTAATCGACATTACCTGTTTGACAAAGAGACCGGAAAATTGAGTCTACTCAGGAAGGAATAGAACAATCTCAGCAAAAAGGGTTTCAAGGAGAGTCCTCCTAGATCCACTTCTTCCGGAGCATCTATCTTCTGAAGCAAGTCCACTGCTCCAGTCAGTCTGTACGAACAGCACTGCCAGAATGAAAAACACGATCCCGCAGAATGGGGGTGCGGGGGGTGTCCTAACACTGTTAGTCCATAACATGGGTATAAAAGTAACTTAATCGTTATCTATTAAATTTTAAAATAATAGCCGAGACATATCAGCCCCATTTTCCTTTCACTGTTATTCACATATCATCTTTTATGAAAGCAAATTAAACAACATGCATGTATCGTCTCCTATGATAGAGATTCCTTAACGTGGGTTGCAATATGCCCGAATCTCTCCCTGTGTTTATAATAACATGTATTGTTATAATATGAAGTGTTGAATAATTTAGTATTTGTAGGTTTTATGATGAATTTAATACAATAGAATATTTGAAATATTTGATTTAAAGTGGGTAATTTTATAGTGAACGTCCAATCTTGTTTATATTTTTTTATTTTGTTCAAGAGAGTGATCATTTGTGGAGTTTTTAAGTTCATTGTTAGTATTTTTTTATGTGTAGTTGAATAAAAATTCCCAGATGTGGTCTTTAGTGCTTTTAGAACATAAAATTTAAGAGGATGGGTGCAAGTGGCCATTAGGTAACTGGAATAATGTCACTGGGTGCCAGATAAGCCAACCAGTGAGATAGTACCACCTAGACTTCCATTAGGTGTGTCCACTATGTAGTAAGTGATGCCTGGGTTTGTTTTTTATAGGTTGAATTATTGTCATTTGTATTCTTCTTAATTCCTCTATGATTTCTATCCATTGGGTTAAGGATTAGATGATGAATTTCATTAGACCATGGTGAAATACATCCCCAATGAAGGGGATTTCCTATGTGGTCCTGAGTAAAGTTAATTATCCTCTATTATTCTTCATTTTAATGAATGTATATTTATTATTGAACTTTTTTAAGTACTTACAATTTCGGGTTAAAGTTTTTGATTGTTTAGGTTGTATAATTGAGGGACTGTATAGTTCGCGGTGACAAGAGTCCCCTAAGAGTTGTTTGATAATGTTTTAATTAGGTATTTTTAAAATATTTTTTTATATTAATTAGTTTATTATATCTAGGGAAATGAATTTGTAGCCACTGGACTAGTATGAGATCCCCAATGGGTTATTAAGGTAGGCGGTCTCTAGAAACGGCCGACAAATTCTATTTCCCAAGATCAACATCAGAAAAAATTGTCCTTGATTGCATAGGGAGCTACAGGAAAAAGGTGGAATCGATGCCCTTGTTTGTGTGTTTTTTTGTCTTGCTCGTGTGTTGCCCTAGCCCGAGGTTCTCAAGGCTTGCCCTAGGGGCGGCCCTATATAAAACATCCTTCTGTTTAATTGGGGTTTGTCTATGATGTGACAACCACCAAATTTTCAAACCATTAATAAAAATTTAACATTTTTTCTTAAAATATAAATTGGCATTTTCATAATTAAATTACTATAGTGAATTGAACACTTTTATGATGTACTGTTACTTGAACATATTTGGTTATTTTTGTTGAAGTTGGTGTCTTAGAACCAAATTCTTTTCTACTTTATGATAACTTATATTCATGTTTTTGAATATTAATATATTCCTTATCACATCATGATTGTTCTTCTGCGTGACATTTGTATGTGATAATGTTTTAAGAGTAACTGTCGCACTAAAAGGTCATAATAGATCTCTGCTATGATGAGAACCCGAAAGTGATATGACACTATTCTTGAATATATGTTCTATAGCCGAATGATATCATTTGATGGACATAGACGATACAAACTATCAAAGGTGGAGATTCATAGGACTTTGAGGCACCTTCTCAAAGTGTACACCCTTGGTAATGTCCAGGAGGATATTATAAGAACAAGACCCACCAGTAGTAAATCAACAGTTATAAATGTCATAGGATGTTCCTATCTACGGACGTGTGTATTAGTCCTTAGACTTTAAGATTATTATTAATGAGTATTATGACTCGTGCACTTAGATGTATTGACAACAATTGTGACGAAAACTGTGACGACATATGTTCGCAGCGAGTTAGGATATGTTGGGTGCGTTACAAGTAATAATGCATTAATGAATAATGCGAGAAATGATTTGTATCTTGTTCTTTAACGGAAGTTGATGTCTCAAGCCCTTTGATGGAAATGATATTAGCCTAAATAAATCCATGATCATAGTGTTCTATAGGCAAGTTTAATTTCCAAAAAGTCTAAGAAAGAGAAATCAAACACATGGGTTGATGGAACTAGCATAAAACTCACTTGATTAGAGATATCAAGACAAAGAAATTATATTACATGATAAGCGTTTGTATGAGGTGACATGTCATTGCGGCATTAACTTCTTTCTCTATGGGTGCCTTGGCATGTTGCTAGGCGCTAATCTTGGACTTTAGGCTGCTCCGCCTAATGCCACTAAGCAAGAGTCCTAAAGGGCCACACAATAAGTGTATCTAGTATCTCAATTAAATAATATATTATGTATTATTTAATAAGTTGAATAAATATTATTCCTGGTCATGATTTAATAATTATTCATGTATGCATAATTGCATTTATTTCGTCACTAGTTATTCGATAGAATATATTGTGAGTGGAATATTTAATAAATATTTATTTGCTATTTAGTGAATATGATATTTATATATCTATCGATGAATTATGTAGTGATATTTATTTAATAAATAAATAGACATTATTCAAAGCCCAATAAATATTGTGGAGGATTGGCGGACCGAGTTTTAGGGTCCGATAAGAAATAATAATATTGAATATTATTTCATTAAATGATATTTAATTATGATTCCCAAGTTAAAGCGCGTTAAGAAATAATAATAATAATAATAATAATAATAATAATACTATTATAATTTGACATGGGATTTCACAAGTATTAATAAAATAAATAAGGACACTTATGCAATCATGTTATTTTAACCCTATCAATATAAATACTCAATTATGTTTATTTTATCACAACGTTAGCCAGACCAAAGTTGTTGGGCACAACGGATTAGAGAAAAACCTCTTAGCCTAGAGAGATCTTCCTTCTCCAAGAATGCTCTCAAGAACAAGAGCGATCCTCCTCCACCAGATCAAGGATAACACTTTGGAAGCGGTTCTCAAGACGATCAAAGGTGGACGACGCAAGCGCAATGATCTTCCGTGCTAGAACCCAGACTCCTTCAGCGACATTTGGAGATTCGTGGAACACGTGTGGATCATCGCTATAGGAAATCTACCCTTGATTTATGCAATGCAACAATGGTGCACTGCAGATCTATGGCCGGACGCATCAACGAAGAAAGAATAACCTTGGAGGTAATTCTTATTTAATTAAATTAATTATAAACAATATGTGTTGACCTCCTCTCTCTTGGTTTCGGGTTATCTATCCCTTACTTGTTTTTTAATTCAATTTCATAGATCACATCATTCATCGTTGTATAGATCTCGGATTAAACATTGATCATAGCAAAAGAAAGTTGGGCATCGTCACTCCTGCGCTTCCACTGTACCCGAAACCTACAAGCAGTATCAAATGGAACACACAATTGTTTATAATTATTTAGAATCATTGGTGATTTATGCATTAATAGTTTGGTTTTTCAATCAAAGTTTCATTCATAATTTAGTTTTTCAATTCAAGTTTAATCGTTCTTTTAATCTAAATTATGAGATCTATTTCTTCCTCCATCATTTCTCACAGATCTAATAGAAACGATTAATTTTATGATTAAAATAAAATCGAGGAACTCATCCGGAGGTGCCAAGGATCCTGGTCGTACAACACCAGACTACACGCTGTGTAATCTGCATTACATGCCGTGTAATCACGTTAATGCATCAAGATTGATTCGAAGATCAATTCGAGATTTTGTGTTGATTAGGGCATTAATAACACCATTAGTGTGTTGCGTGTTGACCAAGATTAAATGGAGCACGGTCAACCGAACTACACGTCATGTGGCCTATTGTGTAGTCCCTTTGGGTTAGGGTCGGACAATGTATTCCATACACGACCTACCTAACTGGTGACCGTGTAACATGGAGTCAACACAGCGTGTGGCCCATTGGACATGCCATGTACTCCAAATTTTCGAGGTACGTTTAACACACCGAGTCCATAAGTGTGTACCTCAGATAAACGTTGAATGGTGTACACGCGGTGTAGATCAGCTCTACACACCATGTACTTTTTCCAGATTACGCAAATTTAAAATTTATTTATTTTACTATGTAAACCTTGAGACAAACGCGTGACCGAAAAATCATGTAATTCGTGAAATTGTCTGTGAAGTACAAGTCATGAAAGTACGTGATAAGTCGTGTATACTATATGTTACAAGAGTAAACCAGTATACAAGTATAATACATATTGGGTAGATTTGGACGGGTATTCACCGTGTTACCTCCAAGGTATAAGTTATGTACACTGTTAATTTTAACCAAATTTATTTAATTTGTTTAAAATTATAATAGATGAGAATCTCAAAGAAATCCAGATAAGGATTAAGATAAAAATATTGATTAATTAAAGATAATAATTAATCGATTCGAGCGTGATTTATCTTAAATAAGAACGATTAAGAATTGAATGTCAGTTTTATTAAATGCGTAATTAGTTTCATGCTAGTGGATGATCATGAGCTATACTAGACCTTTGTATGTGATTGGTTTCATTTTAATTTATTATTAAATTAAATTGTTGGTCAACATGACTTCTCTCCTCATTAATATGTAGGAATTGCATGCCCATGGTTTCTTTTATATAAACCCCCTCTTACCCCTCACATGCGTGTGAGTAAAAGCATGTATAATGGATGAAGCTCCAAAGCTAGTGGAGACAGTTCACATTAGGAGATGAGACGAAACCAATCCAAGAAAGATACAAAGGTGGACATGTGGAAAGTTGTAAACACGAACCTCGGACTGGTTCAAGGTGTTTCTCCCCCAGATCAGTAGTTAGTTTATCGACCGCTAGATAAACTAACCATTAGAACAAGCTCATGATCATACCCTATATTTGATTTCTGTCTGTTGCATGGTTATTCATTATGGATGTTTTGTCGCGATCATGTAATTAATGAATTAACAAGCATGCAAGATGAAACTAAAATAAAGTGGCTTATGTGTACATATTATTTAAAGACATGGTTAATCACTTAAGTAATCCCACTTAATATTAACAAGCATGTGATAAAGATAATAATTGGAAATTTACGCATAAAGGATAAAATCCCTCAATAAAATATTAAGTCGATATAGTCTTTCATTACTTCGGTTAGAATCGAAACATAGTTCAAAGTGTTTGACCAGTCAAAGTTGAGGTGTTTTCAATTATCAGAGAATTCTAACATGAAGTTTTGGGTTGACTTGACTTGGTTCACATCAAGGGTTTACTTTCAAAGCAGGACTTAGTGTAACTTAGAGGCAAAGGTTGAGAAAATCCAATTAAAGGATTTCAGGATTTGGGAGTCCACTAAATAGATCAAGGAACTGTGGGTTAATGCAGTTGGCATTTAGAATGCCTACCTAAAACTTGTCATGTTTCTTGACCAGCCAAAGTTGGGGTAATGAGAAGGGAAATATGGATCTTTTCTGCTAGAATGTCCAAGAAAACAGGAAATTCCAAAGCCAATGGGGGTGTGATAAAATAGTGGGAGACTAATAAATATAATATTTATTTATTTGTCTAAAATTTTCAGATAGAGTATTAAATCTCTATTTATCTTATTTGTAGAAACAACATTAAAATGACATCAAACATATCACTGTGATCCATACTCGAGAAGGAAAACCTTCTCACCGGCACGAATTTCCAAGAACAACAAAGGCATTTACGTGTCATCCTTCTCCATGAAAGGAAATTATATGTACTGGAAGAACCTTTACCAATTGCACATGAAAATGAGGCAAGTGATGATGAGCTATCTCTCTATGAGAAACATCTGAATGGTGTTTCAGATGTTTAGTGCTTCATGCTATCGTCCATGTCCAGTGAGATCTTAAAACAACATGAGGATATGGATGTCAATAGCATGATGTCTCACCTTCGGGATCTCTATCAAGAGAAGGCGATACAAGAGAGGTATGAGATCTACCATGCTTTTTTTACCACTATGCTTGAAGAGCCTTTTCCATATGGGCCTCATGTAGTCAACCTTATTGGCTACATTGAACGTCTGGACATCTTAGGGATTAAATTCCCAGATGAGTTGTGTACGGATATCATACTTTCATCGCTACCCAAGACCTTCTCTAGTTTTATTGTGAATTATAATACGAGCAATGATGAGAAGAGTTTATTAGAACTTCTGACCTTTATTCTCCATGTGGATAAGGATATGGATCGTGAAAAACCCTCACTCCTTATGGTGAATAAGAGAAGGAAGAACAAGGAAAATGGGTCCAAGACCTATAAACAGTCTAAAGCTCCCGAGCACCATCTTTCCAAGAAGAGGAAGATCCAGAGGTAGGGTAAGGAAAAGGAGGCAGTATGTTTTTCTTGTGGCAAATCAGGCCCCTGGAAGAGGAACTACACCTAAAAACAAGAGGAAGCTAAATGTGCGCTCGTTATCAAGTGCAATCTTTCCATTTCTACACATCGGGTATTAGATATAGCTTTTGGTGCTCACATCTATATCCAAATGCAGGAACCAAGTAGATTTCAGAAAATTGTTAGAGGAGAGGTGGATCTACGAGCTTCCAATGGTGCAAGGTTGGCTACTCTTTCCATTGGTGACTACCACCTTTCATTGCCAATGATAATGATTTTTGGTTTTACATGATTGTTATTATGTACCTTTACCAAAAACATAATTTCTATATCATGTTTATATAAAAATGGGTTTATTTTCAAATTCAGAAATAAATGTTGTTTCTTTTATAAGAACAACATAAGTTATGGTATAACACATTTAAATAATGGTCTGTATGTATTAAATTACGAAAATCAAGTGTTGGAAATTGATAACGAATCAAGTTTGCAATACTCATATAGCACTCAGCTTTGACATCACTATCTTGGTCATGTAAATGAGAAGCGTTTAACAAAGCTCTGTTAAAATGGTTGTTTGGACTTATCTAAGCTAAAACCACTTGATAGATGTCATGCTTGTTTATAAGGAAAAATGGAAAAACCGTCATTTGGTGGACATGGTGAAAGGGCTACAGAGCTTTTAGGATTAGTACCCATTGATGTGTGTAAACCATTTCCAGTAGAAACTAGAGGTGGATATGTTTACTTCATAACTTTTACATATGATTTGAGTGGATATGGCTATATCTACTTAATGAGGTATAAGTCTGAATCCTTTGAGAAATTCAAGGAATTCAAGAATAAAGTAGATAAGGAATTTGGTAAAAAGATAAAGAAGCTTTGATCAGATCGAGGTGGAGAATATCTTAACCAAGAGTTCATTGACTTTCTACAAGAGTTTGGGATTCTATCTCAACTCACTCCACCTTATACACCACAGTGGAATGGTGTTAGTGAAAGCAGAAACCGTACCTTGTTGGACATGGTACGGTCGATGATGAATCATGCCGATCTTCCATTTTCCTTTTGGGGATATGACTTACAAACCATGGCTTACACATTAAACCAAGTACCAACTAAAGCAGCAAACAAAATTCCCTTCAAGCTATGGAGTGGAAAGAAATTCGTTTTGTCGAATACACATGTATGGGGTTGTGAGGCATTTGTTAAGGCTTTCTCAGGCAACAGACTAGAATCTCGGGGCATTAGGTGTATCTTTATAGGGTATCCCAAGGAAACAAAGGGATACTACCAATACAACCCCTTAAACAATAAAGCGATTTTCGTCAGACAAGTCGTCTTTCTTGAGAGGGAGCACATCCTCAAAAAGGATAGTGGGAGTGAGATTGACTTCGATGAAGTTGATGATCAAGATACACATGAGTTGGTACAAGAATGAGTTCCACAGGTCCCCATGGAAGAAGTAGTTCCTAAAACACAAGTACTACGTAAGAGTGTAAGAGAGGTAAGGGAACCAAAGAGATAATTTTCTAGTCATCGAGGATGGTGACTCATTATTGTTGGACAATGATGAATCTCTCTCCTACTAAGAGACAGTAGAGATCTCAGAAGCTACAAGATGGCTATAAGTTGTGAATTATGAGATGGATTTCATATATCAGAACCAAGTTTGGGTTTTTTTGATGCGCCAGTTAATGTAAAGCTTGTTGGGTGTAAATTGGTATTCAAGAAAAAACCAAACATAAATGGTAAAGTAAATACCTATAAAGCATAGCTAATGGATAAAAGGTTTAAACAACATTAAGGAATTGACTATGATGAAACATTTCCCCCAGTTTCCATGTTTAAATCAATCAAAATCATAACTATATTCTTTAATGGAAACCTTCAAAAAGATGTCTATATGACACAACTAGAAGGGTTTGTAACTCCAGGTGATACCAAAAATGTTTGTAAGTTTCAGAGATCCATTTATGGATTGAATCAAGCATCCAGGTCATTAAATATTCGATTCGATGAAGCCATAGAAGAATTTGGTTTCATTAAGAACGAATGTGAGCCATATGTTTATAAAAGGTTAAATGGGAATGTGGTCATTATCCTAGTAGTGTATGTTGATGACATATTACTTATTGGAAATGACATACCAGTCTTACAGTCAGTTAAGGATTGGTTAAACAAGTGCTTCTCCATGAAAGACATAGGCGAAGCAGTCTACATTATAGGGGTCAAAATCATTTGTGATAGATCCAAAAGGTTGTTTGAACTAAGCCAAAGTACATATAATGACTAGATACTAAAGAGATTTAGTAAAGAACAATCCAAGAGAGTATTGGTTCTGATGTCCCATGGTTTACATCTTTCTAAGAAAATGTACCCCCAGACACAACGGGAGAGAGATAAAATGAGTGAGATCTCATACACTTCAGCGATAAGGTCAATCATGTATACCATGTTATGTACCAGACTTGATGTTGCCTATGCATTGAGCATGGTAGGAAGATATCAAGCAGATCAAGGAGAACAACATTGGACGGTTGTTAATACCATCCTTAATTATCTAAGAAGAACTAAGGATATGTTCTCGGTGTATGGAGGAGATGAAGATCTTGTCATCAGAGAGTATGTTGATGCTAATTTTTAGACAAATCAAAATGGTCTAAAGTCGCAATCAGGATATGTTTTTTTGTCTCAATGGGGTAGTCGTGAGCTGGAAGAGTTCAAAGCAACCAGTTGTAGATGATTCTACAGCGGTGTCTGAGTATATAGCAGCTTCTGATGAAGCCAAGGAAGCTATTTGTATTCAAAACTTTATCCAGGAGATTGATGTGGTACCTAGTAGTAAAGACCCTATCACATTGTATTGTGATAATACTGCAGTAGTGGATCTTGTAAAAGAGTCATGATCACATCAACAGAAAAAACACATACTCCAGAAGTATCACCTCTTGAGAGATTTTTATCAGAGGGGTGAATTTGCAGTGGGCAGTGTACCCACGAAAGAGAACGTGGTGAACCCCTAGACTAAAGGTATATCTCATCAGAAGCATGAATATCATGTGAGAGTTAGCGGACTGAAGGTTTTCAGCATTTGACTCTAGTGCAAGTGGGAGTCTGTAGGAGTTGGTGCCCTAGAACCAACTTCTTTTGTACTTTATGATAACTTATATTTATAGTTTTTAATATTAATAAATTCTTTATCACGTCATGATTGTTCTTCTATGAGACATTGTATGTGATAATATCTTAAGAGTAACTGTCGCACAAAAAGGTCATAGTGGATCTCTGCTATGATGAGAACCCGGAAGTGTTATGACACTATTCTTGAATATATGTTCTATAGCCGAATGATATCATTTGAGAGACACAGATGATACAGGCTATCAGAAGTGGAGACTCATAGGACTTTGAGGTACCTTCTCATGGTGTATGCCCTTAGTAATGTTCAGGAGGATATTATAAAAACAAGAACCGCCAGTAGGAAATCAATATTTATAAGTGTTATTGGATGTTCTTATCTGCATATGTGTGTATTGGTACTTAGATTTAAAGATTATTATTAATAAATATTATGAATCATATACTTAGATTTATTGATGAAATCATGAAGACATATGTTCGCAGTGAGGTAGGATATGTTTGGTGCATCACAAGTAATACTAAATTAATGAACACTGAGAGAAAAGATTAGTCCCTTCCGTTCTTTAATGGAAGTTGATGTCTCAGACCCTTTGATGGAAATGATATAGCCTAAATAAATCTATGATCATGGTATTCTATTGGCAAGTTTAATTTCTGGGAATTCAAATAAATAGAAATCAAGTGCATGGGTTGATGGTACTAGCATGCAACTCACTTGATTAAGGATATCGAGAAAAAGGGATTATATTACACAGTAAGCGCTCGTATGAGGCAACATGTTGTTGCAGCATTAACTTCTTTCTCTATGGGTGTCTTGGCGTGTTTCTAGACACTAACCTTGGACTTTAGACTGTTCCGCCTAATTCCACTGAGAAAGAGGCCTAAAGGGTCACACACTAAGTGTATCCAGTATCTTAGTTAAATAATATATTATTTATTATTTAACAAGTTGAATAAATATTATTCACAGTCGTGATTTAATAATTATTCATGTATATCTGATTGCATTTATTTCGTCACTAGTCATTCGAGAGAATATATTGTGAGCAGAATATTTAATAAATATTTATTTGCTATTTAGTGAATATAATATTTATATATTTATTGGAGAATAATACAGTGATATTTATTTAATAAATAAATAGACATTATTCAAGGACCAATAAATATTATAGAGGATTGGTGGACTGAGTTTAAGAGTATGGTGAGAAATAATAATAATAAATATTATTTGATTAAATAATATTTAATTATAATTCACAAAGCACGTGTCAAGAAATAATAATAATAATACTATTATTATTTGACATTGATTTCACTAGGATTAATAAAATAAATAAGGACACTTATGCAATTATGTTATTTTAACCCTAGCGATATAAATACTCAATTATGCTTATTTTCTCATAACGCTAGCCAGGCCAACGTTGTTGTGCACAACAGATTAGAGAAAAACATCTGAATCCTTTAGAGTTCTTCCTTCTCCAAGAACACTCTTAATAACGAGAGTGATCCTCCTCCATCGGGTCAAGGAGAACACTTTAGAAGCGGTTCTCAAGACGATTGAAAATGGACGATTCAAGCGCAAGAATCTTCTATGCTAGCACTCAGAGACTCCTTCGATGGTGTCTAAAGATTCGTGGAACACGTGTTGATCACCGCTAGAGGAAATATACCTTTGATTTATGCAATGAAATGACGATGCACTGTAGATTTGTGATCAGACGCATCAACGAAGAAAGAATAACCTTAGAGGTAATTATTATTTAATTAAATTAATTATAAACAATATGTGTTGATCTCATCTCTCTTGGTTTTAGGCTACCAATCATTTTCTTGTTATTTGATTCAATTTCATGGATCACGACGTTTATAGTCATATAGATCTCGGATTAATCATTGATTATAGAAAAAGAAAAGCTGGGCGTTGTCCCTCATGCACTTCCGTTGTGCCCAAAACCTACAATTCCTAGGATAATTAATGTCTTTCTTATCTACTTTAATGTGTCATATTATAATGAACCAACTAAAGTTATCCATCCATTGGACACCCGAGGTGACATGTGATAAGACCCAAGAGGCGTTCTTGATCCCCGTGGGCTGGTGACATGCGCCGAGACATTATATTACTTAATGGGAATGATTTTGCCCGAATAAAATAATATTTAACAAGAAGTGTAATTCTACCGAAATTATAGCATGAAGCATCCATACATTTTTTACACATTCCAAATCCGATAATCAGAGTATAATAAATCAATATAATATAAAAGAAATCCATCAACTCACCTCCAACTCCCTCACGCACAACAATTGTTTTTATTTAACATTCAAAACACCACATATATGGTGCACCATCCATTAAAGAAAGAAACAAAAATAGGGATGGATTATTTGACTAAAACAACTAAGGAATTAAAAATAAATACTAACAAGCCTGGATCAATATCCCCATGTACACAAGGTCACACTCCATCCACCAACACAAAATCCCGCCGCAGGAGTAGCCTGAAAAAATAGTCTAAGGAGTGGCACTCTTCATAGTCGGAATCCGAACCTGCAAGATCCACTCGGTCTATAGACACAGAGTGGTGTTAGTATGGTTTGAGATGAATATCCCAGTAGGGTTTCACCAAAAAGTCCATGCATTCACTTTTACAAAATACTCCATAAATTCTAGTTTGAAATGTAGTAATTTAAAAATAGGTTTTTCGTATAATTTGGAAAACAAATCCATGGTTTTCTTTCTAAAATCCCTTTTTCATAACCTTAATAGTTGAACACATGATTTCTTGAAAACAAAACATTTATAAATCACTAATTAATTTATTCTTGAAAAAATTCTTTAAAGGGAACTCAGCAAATCAAAATAAGACACCAATCTCATAAATCTCACTATGTAGTAGATGAAGTAAAATACAACTAATAAAATAAAACTCAAGCTGTTATAAGTAATATTATGTACATACTAAAAAGTCAAGGTAAAAAAAGAACTATATAAACATGGGTTGTATAAAGTGAAGAAAGAGTAGAATGAGAACCAACAATCAGTGATTTAAAATTAGTGTCATGGGAGAAACACCCTAAGGCCAGTAAGGTTGGGGCACCTAATGATTTTACATCACCCTAATGGTGGATTTAGAGATTTTACATCGCCCTAATGGTGGATTTGGAGTTCTATCACTTCTTTCCAATGAGGGTTCTACACAATTACTTCACTAGCATGGGAAGTGGTGGAGGACCTCACCCTATCTAGGTTAGTCTACCCAAGCACTCGGTGTTTTCCTTGATGTTTAAACACATCAAAATAACCATTTGCAGAAGGTGCTTCCAAAAACAATCAATAAAAAGTTCTTTTATAAAAACACAATTCAATCCATTTCCACTATCCAAGTTAAAGTATGTAACAAACAACACGTTCCCCTTTTAAAACAAGCCACAACCTGCATAAAAGTTTTTCTATAAAACTCTATTAAGAACATTTTAAAATAATAACAATAATAATAAAATCATTCATAGCTTCCTTTGAAAAATGATACAGGCCTTTAAATTGTACTTTAGGAACCAATGATAGAAATCCCCTTTGAAATTCAGTTTTAATGCCGAATTCAAGTATGAATTTTATATTTTAAAGTTTCCCATCTTACGTAATACACATATACATTTATATATATATATATACACACATCTCTCAATGCAAATATTCACATATTCTCATGTGAATATATACATATATACTTGTATATATATACACGCGTGCACTTATACATACGTGTATAACACCTAATACAACATGAAACATGCCACATCAATCCCAAGTGAATATCCTAATGAACAAGTAAACTCAATAAAATATCTCAAACAAGGAAAACCCAAATCAGAATCTTAAACTCATACGCCAATACATATAATCACATATCTCAAACAATAATAAAACACTTCACTTTAATATATAATCTACCATAAATATTTTATAAGTAAAAAAGATACAGTTATTCTTTAGGTGCAGAGACGTGATAGGGGAAAATCCATAAAAATACGCTTAGAAATACACAATAATTTCTTAAAAACCCTAGTTTTATAGATATATTTAAATTCATTGAACTCACAAACGTGCCTAATTTAAATAACAACCAATTTAGAAAACCCAATCACTCGAGGTATGTTAAAAAAAGTGAAATAATGGAAGAAACTACCTCCAACGAACGCTGTAGAAGCAAAAAACCTCTCGAGAAGGAGACCCTAAGAGAGGTTCTCCGACACTAGATGCAAGAAACCAAAAAAACCCGGTTAAATATGATGCCCTAGGGGTTGGCCCATATGTGATGTAGCGAGGGGAAAGAGGATGAGCAAGGAAAGGAAATGGGGGGGAGGAGGAGTAGAAAGGAACCTAACCAGGAACATGTTGGGGCACGGAGCTCAGTGCCGTAGCAGAATTATTCATTGCAAAAAACACACAAGAGGAGAAGATTTCACTCAAAGGCCTTTTATCACCCCAAGGCATTTTATCACCTGAAGGAATTTTACACAGCACCCAAAGGATTTTTAACAACACCTGAAGGATTTTTAACAACACCCGAATGCCTTTTAAAATACAACACTGACACCCATGAACATACCATTTTTTATTGTACCACCAATCATTACAACTGGGACACTCCGCTTGATCTCCACAACCAAGAGGACTTTCGATACATGGCACAAACATGAATCTCTTTGGACGCCGTTGTTGAAAATTCTCTCTCCATCGTCGCACTCCATTGTCTTCATGCACATGATTTCATTTTCCGTCATTGACACACCATCATCGTCAACATCAACACCTCTACTTAATTCTCACCATCTTCGCTTCGTACCGGCTACTACAAACACGACAACCCCTTCCTCATTTCTCTCTTGGCAACTATATCTTTTCCAGCCCTCATTCCAAAACATGCTACTGCATCCTATTATATAGACACCTAGCCCATATCTCCAATTAATGCGGTTAACATTCATAATTTCATCATTATTCCATCAATTAATATTGGGAATAACTCTTCATTAATTTTGGGAGAAAATACACCATTAATGTTGAGAAAATACCACCATTAATAATTTTCTCTCTCTTTATTATTTAAATTTTAAATCAAGTAATCCCAACAATATCCACCTTGATTTAAAATTCAAATACTCCAAAGTCATCTCCAAAATCTGAGTCAATTTTATCACCTACTCCACAAAGCTCTGAATGTCAACCAATGAACGGAACACGCCACATGAAACCTATGGCCAAGAAGACTTTCGATATTCTAGAAACACTGTTGATACCGTCGTCATTTCCGATGACATTCGAGTCCTGAGTCCTTGATAAGCTGCTCTACTAGATGTTGCCACCACGTTCTACAACCGAGCACTTCATCCAATCCCTTTGATACCACTTTTGAGGCTCGGAGCCCAGTACCACAGTGGAAGTAGTCATTGCAGAAAACACAGAAGAGAATATTTCACCCGAAGGCCTTTTATCACCCGAAGGCATTTTACACAGCACCCAAAGGATTTTTAATAACACTCGAAGGATTTTTAACAACACCTGAAGGCCTTTTACAACACAACAATGACACCCATGAACGTACAATTTTTTGTTTTACCACTAATCATTGCAACCGGGACACACCGCTTGATCTCCACAACCAAGTGGACTTTCAATACATGGAACAATCATGAATCTCTTTGCACTCTATCATTGTCAATTCTATCTCCATCGTCGCACGCCATCGTCTTCATGCACATGCTTTCATTCACCATCATTGACATGCTGTCATCATCAACATCATCACCTCTGCTTCATTCTCACAATCTTCCCTTCGCACCGGTTACCGCAAACACGGCAACCCCTTCCTCATTTCTCTCTTGGCAGCTACATCTTTTCCAGCCCACATTCTAAAACATGCTACCACATCCTCTTATATAGACACCCAGCCCATATCTCCAATTAATGCGGCCAACATTCATAATTTCATCATTATTACATCAATTAATATTGGGAATAACTCTTCATTAATGTTGGGAGAAAATCTACCATTAATGTTGAGAAAATCCCTCCATTAATAATTTTCTCTCTCATAATTATTTAAATTTTAAATCAAATAATCCCAACAGAATGATGCGGTTGGAAATTGCAGATAGAGATCACTGGAAATCCAAGGGAGAGTGAGGAGGGAGCTGCGCGGGAAATCCCTCCATGTGTGCCTGCTACATCACGTGACGAGAGGTGAGAGAGGGTATGATTTTAGGGCTAGTTGGGCAGGGATGATACAAAGAGAAAAGAATGAAATGATATCGAAAGGAGAAATTGGTTTCTCATGTTTGGAAAGATAATTTTAAGAGGAGATAAATGATAAGAGGAGAAATGGAGAGAAATAGATTTCTCCCATGCTATTGTTTTTAAATCACCCCAAAATTGGGATGATTTGGAAAGAAATGACGGTGGAGAGCTATTAATATTTTAAAAGTACAATTTTATCCCTATTTTCTGCATGTATCACAAAATAATTTCTTTTCTTTTCCTTTAAAAAGATTCACCAAACAAGATGGAGAGAAATCCAAATCATTTCTTTTCTTTTACTAAGTTATTGATCCAAACGCAAGGAGAGAAATCAAAATCATTTCATTACATTTCATTTCTTTTATAAAATATCAAATCATATCTTTTCTTTTACTAAAATCTCACAAAACATAGTGTTAAAGAAAATGGGGAGGGTATATTATGATTTTTTGTTTCTTAATAACTGGATATATCAAACGGTTGTCACATCCATCGGTTGTGCCCTACACTACGCACATAGGGAGCCCCATGATTTGGGCGCATATTTGAGAAAATCACACATTAATCATGTGAAAGGGTTCTATTAAAATTGTAAACTCATTTTCATGGTCACCACAAGTTTTGTATAACTATGTGGACTAATCAAACGAAAAGAAAAATCCTAAGATTTTTTTAAAAAGAATTGAAAATTCAGACTTGAAACTCAAAAACAAAGTCAAAAACCAGTAAATAAATAAAATAATTATGAATATAAGGGTCATTTTGTGACCATTCTCTCTATCGCAACTCTTTTTACCCCCAGAAATCCATTGAGGTCCCAATGGATGATGCATAATTCAAAACATTGAAGTTAATCTAACATCCTTCTAGATAGAAATGAGAGTTAAAGGATGATAACATAGTCTCACCCACAACCTTGAGAATAAGGGTTTTAGGAAGAAAAATAAATGAAATAACTCAAAATGAAAGAATCCAAAATTCATTACTCTCAAGGGGTCTCTCCACCATATAAGTTTTGTGCCTACCATGATGGGTTTTGCAAGACTGACTATTCTAGAGAAGGTATTGCGGGCATTGTCTCACTCTAAAACATGATAAACCAAAACAGAACACTAGAACCAACTCATCATTCATAATTTCACTGAAACAACACATTTCTCTCCAAAAGTTCACAAAGGATAAATGTAGCACCCCGAACCGATTTTCCACTTTATCTGTGCTCCAGATCAGTTATCCACTAGACCTTAGGTGCGGCTCCTTGTACACCAAAAGTTGTCTACTAGCAGCGAGAGTTTGATTAATTGACAGTGAGAGACTATACCCTCATGTAATGATAATAATAACGGTCCATATGTATATAACACAGTAGAATAAGGAGAAAAAATAGTGAAGACATCAAAATAAAGACAACATTAGTAATCATAAGCTCAAAGACATAATACCATTTGTAGATGAAAATACATATCAAAAAAGGTCATACAAAAGTGACAAACAAGGTCGCCCATAGCCAACTATATGAGTACATACATATATATAACTAGAAAGAAGGTCCAACCTAATGTAGAGGAACCACCAGGTCTGCTACCATCCATCCCATGCTAATTCAGTATAACTCTAATCACTAGGGTCCCGCTCATGAGCCCGATCCCTTACCCAATCTCAAAACCATGAAGTCTATATGCATCCTGAGGGGGAAGTGTAGGGTGTGAGTATGAATTCAATAGGCCATCAACAATGTGTGTCTGTCTTACATTCATAATTATACATTGTATGTAAAAAGTAATTAAAAGGAAAACATACACACATTTAATAATTCACCCACTCCATTTGTGCTCAACAACCACAAGTGAGTGTTTACCTACATCGACTAACGCCGATATATCTTTTAATACGTGCCCCTAGATATATATTTGGCATATAGTACATGTCTGAAAATATATATTTGTAGTAGAGAGGACTTATGACTTAGTGCCTAGACATCCAATAAAGTGTATCATACCCGGAGAGCCCTCGAGCACTTCCCATAAATATATCATCGGCACCTAGTGCCATCTAAAACCTAAAGTGCCACTAATCAAGTATTATATATCCAAATGACACACCCATCAAGAAGTCTCAGGTCCCTTAAAACTCTACTTAGAAAGTCACTGTCAGATCAAAATCCCAATGTCCCGAGGTATGATGATATTCGTCCTCCCATATATAATAAATCATTACCAGCTCAACAGTCCGATGTCCCGAGGCACAACAATATCCATCCTCCAATAATCTCATCCCATCAACCTCAAGTGCAACGATGAGCCCTAAACCCCAACTGATGGTCTCAACACTATCTTCTGATACTCCATCACCATGAACCATAGTTTTCTATGGTGAGAACGTCCTCCATAACTGATAGTCAACACCCCCAGCTGAAATATCTATGGAGACCTCCACCCATAATGAGTGGTCCACACCACCTCAACTGAGTCTCATCTATGTCCACACGACTCCAAGGATGTGTTGACCAATAATGGCATGCGACAATCACCAATGTTACCTAAGCCACATCATTCGACACATCATGCCCCGGTGACCTCATCGCTAAATCCCGATGATCAACACCATCTCAAGTCACACGGGTCATGCCCTCAACCTAATGATCTCATCGCCTCAACTTGGTGATCAACATCACCCCATATATCCTGGTTCAAGCCCAGCCTGATGAACCATGTCGCCTCAGTCCTGATGATCATCAGCACCTCAATACCTTGGTCCATACCTACCACGTTCCCATGAAAACATAATGGTCATATCAAAATTTAATTAATTAATTTAAAGGAGAAGGCACAACATGCCCAACTAACTCAAGCCCCATACCCAACTTAACATGTGAATGTAGGTAAGGACATACCCAACGATATCCCACAACATCCATTCATCAATTTAAAGGCAAGCATTATTTTATTTAGAGTCTCACCTGGTCAACCCAAAATTCATATATAAGAACACACCCATAACACCTATAAAATTATGGAGAAATCTATGCACCACTTACCTTATACTCGTAGGTGCTCGGTCGCTGAATATTTGCCTCTAACTCGAGCCGAAATGAGAGAAATTAGAGTTCTAGACAACCGCCCTAAAAATATGGAAAAAGAGTTTGTATAGATTTATAATTCTGTATAGTAAGATAAACAAGGAAAATAAGTAAGATTATTAAAGGCCCTACCGCTACGCTTCCAACGAGATAGATAGAGCTCTGATTGGATCTCAGATGGAGGTGGAGGCTCAAAGCTTAAGGAGAGGGAGAAGAGATCGCCATGATTAGAAAGGATAGGGTTGCACATGGGAGGAGAAAAGAAGAGGGATACTCTTAAATAAAGAATGGGAAAAAAGGTGATCTTGGTCGCTTTAAAAATCTACATGGTTACCACATAGTTTGGAAAGCCGTGCACCAACCGTGCAGTTCTCACTGTCTAAAGGGCCACCCCTTAAAAACAAGTCTCATGGTTTGACCGCTTGACTTGTCCAAATCATGTGGCAACCATGAATACCCCATGTGAAGAGCTATGGACACCAACATGCTTGACTAAAAGGGGTTTCATGGTTAAAAAAAATTGTTCCCCTTTGAAAACAGGTTGTATGGTTGAGGTTTCACAGTTAAACAGACTGTGCGCTAACCGTGTACCCTCGTCCACCTTTTCCCAAAACTAGGTTTTTAGAGCCTAAAACTTCCAAAACTCATTAAAACCCTTAAGGAACACACCAAGACTTAAGAACCACCTAAAAAACACATTAGGGTGTTCAAACTCTTGGAATTAGGTTCTGAATCCCAAAATGAAAATTGGCCTGACCACTAACAGAAAAATTTAAAACGGTTGGGAATTTCTACCTGCTCAAAAACCCAAGATGTTATAGTTTCTCCACCTTATAATAGCTCATCCCTGAGCTATCAAGATCACCTATAGATGATACCAAACAAACCCATCCTATTTACATTAACCCGGTCTACCCCAGTTATAAGTCATAGACTAATTCCCATTGTGGTGCTCCCAGCCTTAAGAATTATCTATATGGTTGCTTCCCAACTGAAAAATTAAATATTTGACGGTTCCACTAACCATCCCCAGACATAAAAGTCCTCCCATGACATATTTTCAATCCTACACCTCATAAGGTGCTCAATTAATTCTCATGTCATACTTGACACCCATCAAGTCCTGCATCTCATCAGATGATCATTAATTATTGTGCCACACATGACACCCATGAGTCCTACATCTCGTCAGATGCTTATTAGTCCTACATCACAATTGATGATAAAAAATAATCTTGTATCATATATATATGTATATGCATATCTATCATAGTCCTGATGCTTGGACACCTCAAACATATCACACATCATATCCAATGTCCATATACTAATTAACTCCTGGTTATTCCAAATACAATACATGCACCCCATGCACCAAAACTAGTCGAAGCCTAGAAATAGAAGGCCACACCACGATCTAGGAATACCTTTAACCATCGTCGGATCGTTGAACTGCTCTAAACTTTCCATATCAAAAACACACACCTATCCTGAAGCCCAACTACCCGAGGCATGACCTCCCTACAGAACTGCACCAGTTACCTGCCACTAACCCCATCATTGGGTCTCTCTCCCTTTTCCACGACGTACACGTGCAACAGAATATTGACCACCAACTCTTGGTACCACTCTTGATCCTACCTAGGATCCCTAAGTCTGACCTGGTCCCTAGCTCCCAGATGTATGAGAAGGCTTCCTGCAGAACCTCTCCAAATTCCCCATATGACCACATGCTCAACACTCCTTTGGATCCATCTCACACTAAACTTGAACATGCCCCAACTACCCGCACTAGAAGCACACACTACAAAAAAACTATAATTTAGCCCCTCATGTATGTTTTCCTAAACTAGTACATCCCACTAGAACTTTGTTGGTCCTCTGAGAATATAATTCACCAGCTTCACCCTCCGACTTCGGGATGTCTCAAGCTGATCGAAAATTACATACACTAATTATGTTCAGTTCTTTGTTGTCTGCGGTCCACCCTCACCTTGAAACAAAGGTGGGTACTGAGACTAAAACTCTTGTGTCAGATACTCCATGGACAACTCAGTTCCTTGAGATTGTTGGGATTATATTGTCTCAATAATACTCTATAAATCTTATTGAATTTGATGCTCATAAAATACCCTTTGTTTGTTTTACTAATGACATTACTTTAAGTGTATTTTAGGAAATTAATATTCTTTATATTCATTATTTTGGAATTCTATTCAAGCTTATTATTTATGTGGAATATTCGTTAAAATGTTTGAAATGCTCTTAAGCGTGTTCTGGAAATATTGTTCATACTATACGTTGAAGAACGTAACGTAAGAAACAAACCCTATATTTGTATTAAACCTTATATCGAAAGATCAGTGTGTATGGTTAACATATGGATAAAGAACCTTAAGTTTGGATGAGACCTTACATTTGAAAAAGAGAAAAAGTATGGTTAAAGAACCCTATGTCAGTATGGAACCTTACGTTTGACAAACAAACATATGGATCATCAACCTTACTTTTATGATTAACCTTATATTTTCAACCTTACATTCGAAGAATAAATGCTACGTAGTTGAACTATACATTTAGTATTTTTCCATTTTGTGAAGGAACCTAATGCTTGTTTTATTACCGAAGATTTGAATTTATGGTTTTATCGGAGTTTCATGAAACGTTATTTACGAAATATCAGGCCGATTTAAAGATCGTTTTTGAACGATTCAAATCTCGTTAGGATTGATTCAAAGAATCATATTAAGTAGAAAAATTATATCATATTCTTAAGGGAAGTTACGACTACTATGAGATATCTTAGGAATTTGAATTATTATGATTTATCAGACGATTTTCTTGGAGATGAAATTAAAATAGTAGGCTCCCTATTTTTATTTAGTTTATCAGTGTATTTGTTCTATATATGTGTATGATTCAAAGAAGAATATATATATTGAGATATATATTGAGCCATATATTGCAACATATATTTTGCAATTAAAACTGCATTTTTTTGAAGATCTTTTATAGATCTACTACAACAATCGATCAGAATCTATTTTCTATAGAAGAGACTACAGTAGAGATATATGCGTTCAGAATCTAGTATTTACTATAAGTTTGCTATCACTATTCACTAATGTTTTTATTTTAAAGATATATTACAACCGGATCACTTCAGAACTATTATTTCTTGAAGAAACTCTTTTTAAATAAGAAGATCCATCTACTCTTTATTGTTGTTACAACTATGAAGCTCAACTGGAACCATTTTTAATCAATATCTTTTTATTGAAAGTTCTAACTACTCATACTCAGTTGTGGTGGAGTATCAGCCTCTTGATCTAAGTTGTGGTTTTTTGGTTCTCTATTAAAGAACTAGAAGGCTATGTTTTTAGCCTTATTTTTAAAGGTTTAAACTGCCTACACTCAGTTATGGATTAATCTTATGATATGAGGAACTGACTAGTGAAATTCACCAAACTCACAGAGAGTAATTGGTGGAGTGGACTAGGGGATATTTATCCCCCAAACCACTATAAACAATTGTGTTATGTATTTCTATTTTATCTGCTCCTCATACATTCATATAGAAGATAAACACTACTTATCCGTATAATCTATAGTCGACATTAAAAAGAATAATTGTGAAAGTTTTTTAAAAGACACAATTCACCCTCCTCTTTTGTATATTTTTATATTCTGACTTAACAATTGGTATCAAAGGAGAGGTTTTGGAAAAATCTATAACTAGCTAAAAGCATAAGGTCTATACAAAGATGGTAATGAATGATCATAGAGATAAAATGTCAATGGTTCATGATCCTTATTTCAATGGTGAAAATTATAGATTCTGGAAATCATGGATGATTATCTATTTTAAGAATCTACGATTCAAAGTCTACTCTAAGATCATTACTCCTTATATAATTCCTGAAAATTCAGCAACTTGGACTACTGCTACATAGGATGAGTATGAAAAAAATTCTAAAGATATGAATGCTATTATCTGTGGTCTTGAACTAGATGAATCCAACCGTGTCTCACAATATCCTACTACTTATGAAATGTGGAAAACCATTGTAGTTTCCTATGAATGAACATACAATATAAGACAAATGAGGTATGTGATAGCAAAGCTGAAATTTGATACTTTCAGAATGTTTGATGGAGAAAGTAATCATATAAATGGAATTATTATAGAGATTATTAATAATATCACAACCTTAGGTGATCCTATCAAACAAGTAGATCAAACTTTGAAACAACTGAGAGTACTGCCTACAAAATGGAATGGTATATCAGTTGCAATTCAACAATCATCACCTGTCAAAAATATGACAATGAGAGAATTAATTGGGACACTGATGACGTATGAATTTGAAATGAAAGATGAAGATGAAGACCATAAAGTCTTAGTGAAAAAGGATAATACCATTCTAAAGGTAACATCTTAGAAGCAAAGAAAATGAATAAAGCAAGAATCCAGAGTAGAAAAGAATTCTGACACATCTGATTCTGAAATTGAATTGGCTCAATTATCTAGAAAGTTTAGAAAGTTTTATAAGAAGAAAAGTGTATTTATAAAACCCTTCAAGAGGGATGATAAAGAATCAAGGGAAGTCAGATGCTATGAATGAAAAAAATTAGTTCATATAAGACCTAATTGTCCTTAGCTAAAAGGTGAAAAGATAAAGACAAAAAAGATTTATCAGAAAAATGATAACTATGAACATAAAGGAAAAAGAGCAATGAAGGCTATTTGGAGTGTTTATGAAGACTCAGGAAGCTCATAAAAATATGATTCAGAAAAGGAAGAATAAAATCTAGAAGTAATTATGTGCTTCGTGGTAGAATAAGATAAGGTACAAACCTATTATTCATCTAATTATGATTCAGATTCAAATTATTCAAATAATAAATTGGCCACTTACTGCAAAATTCTAGAAGAAAAATATGAATCCTTATTAAAGAAACACAAATATTTAAAGAATATTCACAATTCTATTTTATAAGAAAGAGAATCCTTACTTAAACAACATCAAGAGTTAATTAAAAAATTTAACTAATCTACCAAAAACTGTGCTGGTCATGAAAATAAGATTAAAGCATTACAAGATGAAGTATAAAATAATAAAATTACTTATTTCTTATTTACAAAAGGAGAAAATATTCTAAATGAAATTCTTGGTAAACATGTCACTAGAAAGAAAAGAATTGGTATAGTAAGTAATTGTGAAAAATCTAAACTATATAAGAATTATTTTGTTCCCAACTCAAAAAATGTTATTTGTCATTTTTGTGGAATAGAAGGACATATAACAAAAAACTGTTTTTTAAGAAATACTAAAATAAGTGGAATTTAAAAGGATTTTATTTCAAATATCTTATCTGAAGTAAATGATATGAGTTATGGAAAAACAAAGTAGATCTGGATTCCCAGATCTCTGATAGCTAACACTGCTGGACCCAAGAAAATATGGGTACCAAAACAAACTCTTGTTTAAATTGCCTTTGCAGGAAAAAATTCACAGAAAAAAGAAAAGATATATGGTATATAGACAGTGGATGCTCCAGGAATATGAGTGTAAACTCATAAAAATTCAATACATTGACTCAAATAGATGCAGGTCGAGTCACTTTTGGTGATAATGTCAAAGGAAATATAATTAGACTTGGAACTGTTGGAGATCCCAAAAAAGTATCAATCAACAAAGTACTATATGTACAAGGGATGAAGTATAACAAGATAATTATCTCTCAACTCTATATTGATGGATATTATATTGATTTTTTCTAAAAATTCCTTCTATGTATTTAAAGATAAAATGATTAAGTTTAGAGGACCTTAAACTGATAATGATTATACTTTGGATTTAAATTCCTTGTGTAAAAAGAAAGTGAATTGTTTAACTGCTAAAATAAATGAGTCTTGGATATTTCATAGGAGGCTTGGTCATTTTAATAATAATTATTTACATAAATTATCTAAGAAATAGTTACACTGCAACATTATTAGTGTTTATCAGTGGGTTTTTAATGGCAGTTTAATAAACCATCGCTATTTTTTTTAAATAAATTAGCAGTGGTTTTTAAAAAACTGTCATGAAATGTGTTTTTTTACAGCAACGACACTTCTCCACCCAACTCCCCCAAATCCCCCAAACCCTGACCCCCTGAAACCCCAGCCCCGATGACCCGCGTGACCCCAATGACCCCCCCCCCCCCCGAAGCCCTCACCGTGCCTCGCCGCCCCTCACCGCGCCTTGTCGGCCATCCCAACCCCCGTGACCCCCCCCCCCCCCCGAAACGCCAGACCCCAGTGACCTGCGTGACCCCAATGACCCCCCCCCCCGAAGCCCTATTCATGCCTCTCCACCTCTTACTGTGCCTTGCCGCCCATCGCGACCCCCGCGACCCCCCGAAGCCCTAGGATCCCGTGACCCTGACAACCCTAGCGACCCCCTAAAGCCCTCAACATGGTAAAACTATATCATTAGTTTTGGTCATCTATATCATTAGTTTCATAAGTCTTGTTAGTGTAATTTAATTCATCAACATTATCAGTTTCATTGATGTTATAAGATTTATTAAGGTTTTTAGTGTCACCCATTTTGTTTATGCATTAAGTTTCATTAGGTAAAACTACATTTTTATCTTGGTTACTATCTGCCATATCATTAATGTACTCAGTGTCCATAATGCTACCCATTCCATCATTTTTATTGGGTTCATAAGTGATGGAGATGTATTTGGACTCTTCTATCTCATCAATATCACCAGTGTCTCTAGTCTCACTGGGTTCATTAGTTTTTCTAGAATTTATGGAGTCATCAACATCATTGATGTTATCAGTGTTGTCACATTCATTATCATATTTGGTTATGTTGATGTGCTCATGGTGATAAGTTTCATCATTGTGATCTGTGTACTCAATTTATTTAGAGTCATTGGTTTCATATGTTTTATTTTTTTCAAGAGTTTATTCAGTACTGTTCATCTCATAGGTGTCACTGATGCTGTTTGTCTCATAGATGTATTCAATTTCATTGGCATAATTGAAATTATTTATGTCATAATTTCCATTGGTATGGTCCATGTAATAAATTTAATTAGTATGATATATGAATTTAGTATCATTGTGGTTATTAGTTTTTTCACCAACATCATTTTTTCCTTGGTTCTTTAGTTAATTGGGGTCTTCATCATCAATGGTTTTTACTACATCACCACAATCATTGTAATTGTTGTTGTTCTTGGAATCATTAACATTGTAAGTGTTGTTTTTCATAACCATGTAATCTATGTCATCCATTTAATTGGTGTTATTTGTTTCTTTGATGTCATCCAACGCGTCAATGTTTTTAGTGTCATTTTCATCATATATAATCTTGGTTTTAGCAATGTCATTGGTTTCTTCTATGTATTTTTTTATCATTAGTGTGATTGATAATTAATGCAATATTATTATCATCAGTGAAATGTATTTAATCCATATATACATTACATTTTTTTCATAGGAGATATTTTTTTCATCAGCTTCTCAAGTGTCATCGCAGAGCCTGGGCATTAGTGGTTATTACTGCCTTTTAATTAAATTATTAATTTTTTTTATTTGTATCACTTCTATATGTACATCATTATAGTCTAGTTATATTTAGGGATATCATTGGTGGTGCTATATTTAATTATAGTCACACATTTCTCAGGATACCATGGAACTTGGTACCCAAGTTGATGCCACTTCATTGTAGGCTTAGGTTTGGGCAAGGCTCAATGCTTGATTATTGGATTACTAGGAAAAACATGGAAGTTTGGGACTAGGATTAGACTTGGGACCATCTTCAAGGTTTTTCCTAGTTTTTTCTTTTGGAATTTTAGTTTCTTATGTATATGTTCTACTACTAATGTATTCATTTCCTAAAATGTAGTATATAGTTCATTTGTTATAGCATGGTTTGTTTTTTATTATCTCTCTATTCTTTTATGGATCTTTTTAATTTGCATGCTTTGGTTTTCTAGTGGGTGGGTTCATTACTTACCATATGTATTTATATAAGAAAACCTTATTTAACATATTTATATATTTTTTCAACTAGTATATATGAATCTATTTCCCTATTTAGTAATAGTTATGTGTTTTATTTTTCTTAATATTGTGTTGGCACATTATGATATAAATAGATAAAAGCTGGATCACATTACCGAGGAACACACCTCAATATGCTAAGTGTTTGAAGGAGTTTTTAGATTTTTAAATTTCCAATAGATCTGTTGAAGGTAGAATAATATTTCCATGTCCTAAATGTAAATTTAGAAGATGGTTGAAGAGAGATAAAGTTTGTGAACATTTAATATTGAAGAAATTCCCTGCTCAATATTTGTGTTGGATTTGGCATGGATAATCTATCATTATAGAAAGGTTGAGCACTGATGTCAATCCATAGAATGAGATCCTAAATTCATCTACAATGGAAAATGAAATGAAATACCTTATAAATGATGCATTCAGCATTGCAAAACCCCACCATAAACATCAAAACATATCATAATAACCAGATGAGGGTGCTACAAATAACAACGTGACAAGTGATTTTTTGAGACTGTAGGACAACCAGATCAAGATTATAACATATCATTGGATCCTCTTATTGATTCTTTGGAGACTAATGTAAGAGAAAACTTCAATGAGTAAAATACGTTTCATGGTTTAGTTGACGATGGAAATCAAGATTTATATAGTGAATGTTTGAAATATTCAAAACTTTCTTTTCTACTAAAGTTGTACCATATAAAATGTCTATGTGGAATTACAAATAAGGAAATGTCTATGATATTAGAATTGTTGCATGATGCATTTCCTAAAGCAAACTTCCCTGTGTCTTTTTATGATAGGAAAAAAGTTGTTAATAGGCTTGGTCTGAATTATACAAAAATACATGTGTGTCCCAATGATTGTATACTTTATTGGCGAGAGGATTCAAGTAGACAGGATTGAAAAAAATGTTCTTATTCTAGATGGTAGTCAATGGGTGATGTTTGAAGTCTGAATCAACATACTACCATGAATAAGAAGAAAAGAAACAAATCTATAAAGGTTTTGTGTTACTTTAATTTAAAGCCTCGATTACAAAGATTATTCATGTCATCGAAAACTGTCGAACTCATGAAGTGGAATTCTGTTGATAATAACAATGATGGGTTAATGTGACATCCATGAGATTCAAAATCGTGGAATAAATTTGATTCATTACATCCATATTTCTCATCTGACCTTAGGAATTTCCGATTGAGATTGGCTGTCGATGGATTCAACCCATTTTGGACTTTGAGTACCAGTTATAGAATTTGGCCAGTTGTTTTGATCCCTTACAATTTTCCTCTGTGGATGTGTATGAAATAAATTTATTTTAATATTTCGATGATTATTCCTAGAAAAAAATACATAGAAATGATATTGATGTATACTTGTAGTCTTTTAATTGAATAATTACAGGAGTTATGGAGCAAAGATGTTGAGACATATGATGCTTCTTCTAAAAAAATGTTCAAAATGCATGCTGTTTTAATGTGGACTATTAGTGACTTCCCTGGACTTGAGAATTTATCTGGTTGGAACACTTACACAGGTCACTACTGAAAATGCAGGATTTCCCAATGGTTCTGAACCGTTGGGAAAGGTTGAAGAACCGTTGGTATATATTATACCAACGGTTCTGCAAACCGTAGGGAAGTAAGCCGTTGGGAAAGCTTTTCCCAACTGTTTACAGTGAACCATTGGGATAGGTTAGAAAAAATTAACCTATCCCAATGGTTGTGCCAAACCATTGGGATAGTTTTTTCCAACGGTTTGGCTTGAACCGTTGGCAAAACCAAAGGAGACTACTTCTTTCCCAACGGTTTCTAAACCATTGGGAAAGTATTTTTACAAACGGTTTATACAACCGTTGGTAAAAAAATACTCAGAGAGGCTATGCCAACGGTTTCAAACCGTTGGCATAGCATATGCTATGAAAATTGCATAGCAGCCTGCAATTTTCACAGCAGCTACCCTCTCATTTTTGTGCAATTTTCACAACACCCAATCCATTCCCTCTCATTTTCAATCATTTCCAATTATTGTACCTACAATAAACTAACACATATATATAAAATTATTGTACCTGTAATAACCAACTAACACATACATATAGAGAACAAATTCATACAAATTTAACATATAATGCATCCAGGAACTATACACATCCATAATTAAATCAGAATTCATAAAGTAATTATAATCATACATAATTCATTTAGAATTCAATTTAAAATTTATATGACAATTATATGTGGAATCTGGGATTCAATTCATAATTTGATCGGTTTTTCGTATACCATATGTTTTTACTAAAAATGATATCCATTTTAAACAAAATACATACACCTAGAGAGATACTGGCCACACTGTGCCTCATATTGAGGCGAGGTTAACTTGTACACATCAAAAATGACCCATGTATTGTTGTCCTAAAGTATCAACATATTCCGAAAGTGTTTGGTCAGTTTTCCGTATGTCAGTTGTTGTTTTCACTTAAAATGAAGTGATTTTTAAATAAAAGAGAGACACTTTGAATGGTGCCAGTCACACCGCACCTCAGATTGAGTCGGGGTTGACTCATACACATCAAAAATGACCCATGGATCATTGTGCTAAAATATCAACACAATCAGAATCCGTTTGGTCGGTTTTCCGTATGTACTTAAAATGTTGTCCATTTTAAACATAAGAGAGAAACTTTGGGTGGTCCCGGCCACACCATGACTTGGACTGAGGCGTGGTTGACTCGTACATGTAACATATGACCCATGGATCGTTTTTCTAAAGTTTCAACAGATTTCGAATGTGTTTGGTCGGGTTTTCGTATGCTAGTTGTTCTTTTCACTTATAATCCTGTAAATTTTAAACAAAAGAGACACAGTTAGAGTAGTAACGGCCACACCGTGGCTCGGATTTAGACTAGGTTGACTCGTACACATCTCAAATGACCCATGGATCTTTTTCCTAAAGTATCAACACAATTCGAATGTGTTTGGTCGGTTTTCCGTATGTCAGTTAACGTTTTCACTTAAAATAATGTCCTTTTGAAACAAAAGACAGACACTTTGAGTGGTACCGGCCACACCACATCTCAGATTGAGGCGGAGTTAATTCGTACACGTCACATATGACCCGTGGATCATTTTTCTAAAGTATAAACACAATCAGAATCCGTTTGATCAGTTTTCCGTATGTACTTAAAATGTTGTCCATTTTAAACAAAAGAGAGACACTTAGAGTAGTCTCGGTCACACCGTGCCTTGGATTGAGGTAGTGTTGACTTTTACATGTCACATATGACCCATGGATTGTTTTTCTAAAGTATCAAAATATTTCGAATGCGTTTGGTCAGTTTTTCGTATGTCAGTTGTTGTTTTCACTTAAAATAATGTCCATTTTAAATAAAAGAGAGACACTATGAATGGTGTCAGCCACACCGTGCCTTGGATTTAGGCGAGGTTGACTCATACACGTCCCATATGACCCATGGATCTTTGTGCTAAAGTATCAACACAATCATAATCCGTTTGGTCAGTTTTCCATATGCTAGTTGTTGTTTTCACTTAAAATGAAGTCCATTTTAAACAAAAGAGAGACACTTTGAGTGGTGTCGGCCACACAGTGACTCTGATTGAGTTGAGGTTGACTCGTACACATCACATATGACCCATGGATCATTCTCCTAAAGTTTCAACGGAAAAAAATGCGTTTGGTCGGTTTTACATATGTACTTAAAATGTTGTCCATTTTAGACAAAAGAGAGACACTTTGAGTGATCCTAGCCACACCATGACTTGGATTGAGCCCGGGTTGGCTCATAAACATCACATATGACCCATGGACCATTGTGATAAATTATCAACTTAATTCTAATGCGTTTGGTCAGTTTTCCGTATTCCAGTTGTTCTTTTCACTTATAATCGTGTCCATTTTAAACAAAAGAGACACAGTTAGAGTGGTACCGGCCACACCGTGCCTCAGATTTAGACGGGGTTGACTCATACACATCTCAAATGACCCATAGATAATTTTCCTAATGTATCAACACAATATGAATGCGTTTGATCAATTTTTAGTATGCCAGTTGATGTTTTCACTTAAAATGACATCCTTTTGAAACAAAAGAGAGACACTTAGAGTGGTACCGGCCACACTATGCTTAGTATTGAAAAAGAGTTGACTCATACACATCACGTATGACCCATGGATCATTTTCTTAAAGCATCAACACATTTTGAATACGTTTGGTCATTTTTTCGTATGTCGGTTGTTGTTTTCACTTAAAATGATGTCCATTTAAAAAAAAGAGAGACACTATGAATGGTACCAGCCACACCGCGCCTCAGATTGAGGCGGGGTTGACTCGTACATGTCGCATATGACTCATGGATCATTGTGATAAAGTATCGACATAATCAGAATCCATTTGTTCAGTTTTCCATATGCTAGTTGTTGTTTTCACTTAAAATGAAGTCCATTTTAAACAAAAGAGAGACACTTTGAGTGGTGTCGGCCACACCGCACCTCGGATTGAGGCGAGGTTGACTCATACACATCACATATGACCCACGGATAGTTATCCTAAAGTTTCAATGGAAACATAATGCGTTTGGTCAGTTTTATGTATGTACTTAAAATGTTGTCCATTTTAAACAAAAGAGAGACACTTAGAGTGATCCCGGCCACACCATGACTCGGATTGAGTCCATGTTGGCTCTTAAATGTCACATATGACCCATGGATTTTTGTGATAAATTATAAATAGAATCCGAAGGCGTTTGGTCTGTTTTCCGTATGCCAGTTGTTCTTTTCACTTATAATCCTGTCCATTTTAAACAAAAGAGATAGAGTTAGAGTGGTACCGGCCACACCGCACCTCAGATTTAGATGGAGTTGACTCTTACACGTCTCAAATGACCCATGGATCATTTTCCTAAAGTATCAACACAATCCGAATGCGTTTGGTTGGTTTTACGTATGTCAGTTGATGTTTTCACTTAAAATGATATCCTTTTGAAACAAAAGAGAGATACTTTGAGTGGTGTCATCCACACTGTACCTCGGATTGAGGCGAGGTTGACTCGTACACATCACATATGACCCATGGATCATTTTTTGAAAGCATAAACACATTTTGAATGCGTTTGGTCAGTTTTTCGTATCTCACTTGTTGTTTTCACTTAAAATGATGTCCATTTTAAACAAAAGAGAGACACTATGAATGGTGTCGGCCACACCACACCTCAGATTGAGACGGGGTTGAATCATACACATCACATATGACCCATGGATTGTTTTTCTAAAGTATCGACACAATCAGAATCCATTTGGTCGGTTTTTCGTATGGGAGTTGTTGTTTTCACTTAAAATGAAGTCCATTTTAAACAAAAGAGAGACACTTTGAGTGGTGTCGGCCACACCGCGCCTCGGATTGAGGCTAGGTTGACTTGTACACATCACATATGACCCATGGATTGTTCTCCTAAAGTTTCAATGGAAACCGAATGCGTTTGGTCAGTTTTCTATATGTACTTAAAATGTTGTCCATTTTAAACAAAAGAGTGACACTTAGAGTGATCCCGGCCACACCGCAACTCGGATTGAGCCCAGGTTGGCTCGTACATGTCACATATGGCCCATGGATCATTGTGATAAATTATCAACAGAATCCAAATGCGTTTGGTTGGTTTTCCGTATGCCAGTTGTTCTTTTCACTTATAATCCTGTCCATTTTAAACAAAAAAGACACAGTTAGAGTGGTACCAGCCACACCGCGCCTCAGATTTAGATGGGGTTGACTAGTACACATCTCAAATGACCCATGGATCATTTTCCTAAAGTATTAACACAATCCGAATGTGTTTGGTCAGTTTTTCGTATGCCAGTTGATGTTTTAACTTAAAATGATATCCTTTTGAACCAAAAGAGAGACACTTAGAGTGGTGCCAGCCACACCGCATCTCGGATTGAGGCGGGGTTGACTCGTACACATCACATATGACCCATGGATTGTTTTCCTAAAGCATCAACACATTTTTAATGCATTTGGTCAGTTTTTCATATGTCGGTTGTTGTTTTCACTTAAAATGATGTCCATTTTAAACAAAAGAGAGACACTATGAATGGTGCCGGGGGGCTGTCCAGGGGGCTGTCCGGGGGGTGTCTGGGGGGCTGTCCGGGGACCAAGGAGGAGGGTGGGGGGACTATGCGGGGAGCTGTTTGGGGGGTGTTCGGGGGGCTATCCGGAGTCCAAGGAGGAGGGTGGGGTGGGGGGGGGGGGTATCCGGGGGGTGTCCGGGGGGCTGTCAGGGGTCCAGGGAGGAGGGTGGGGGGGGGGGGGGCTGTCCACGGGGCTGTTCGAGGTCCAAGGAGGAGGGTGGGGGGGGGGGGGCTGTCCAGGGGGCTGTTTGGGGGGCTGTCTGGGGGGCTGTCTGGGGACCAAGGAAGAGGGTGGGGGGGCTGTGCGGGGGGCTGTCCGGGGGGTGTTTGAGGGGCTGTTCGGGGTCCAAGGAGGAGGGTGGGGGGGGGGGGGCTGTCCGGGGTCCAAGGAGAATGGTGGGGGGTTGTCCAGGGTCCAAGAAGGAGGGGGGCTATCCAGAGAGTTCCCAAACACAAAAAACTTTATAAACATGCTCAAGATACACCGAAACCACTAAAATACAACATCCATGAAAACAGACAATATATAAAAAAAACTCAACTCCAATACTATACTACAGGTCTAGATAAAACCAACAACTAGAATATATTAAACATCAAATCTCAGTAATATTAGTAAAAAATGTAAAGGATTAATTTGTCCCACATCACCATCACCATTATCACCATCTTCATCACCCTCATCCTCATCTCCATCATCGTCCTCACCCTCTTCAGTGCCCTCCTCCTCACCCTCTCCCTCCTCCTCGCCCTCACTATCCACCTCGCCCTCCTCCTCTGCCTCCTCTTCTGTATCAGACTCCTCTCCATCATCATCGTCAGGATGGACATCATCTTGAACACCAATAGAACTGACACTTGGTGCACCATATATAGAATGTATCGACAAAATATATTCATCAAAAGTTGGGCTGACCTCTGGTGAAAGTGTTGGATGTATAACTTCAATAAATTTCATAAATGCACTATTTGCCCTAGCGGACTGTTCTGCCGTCTCTGTGGCCCTTTTCTCAGCCTGTTCTACCTGTGCCCTAACTTTCTGCTGCTTGGTGGCACTACAACTTATACTTGAGGAGGGCCAATACCTCTTCGGGGCTATCCTAGGTCGACAGCGTACTCTGCCAGGATGCTCCTCTCCCAACACCTGATGTAAGTGATTAGTTGGACCAAAATTGTCTGGTTCTTGGGCATCGAGGGCCTATAAAGCAGCCTGTTACAAATATAAATATATTATTAAGTTACAAAATAGATATTAAAATATAAAATCAACAGATTAAATCTTAAAATCTGCTGCTGAGTCGCTTCGTTGACGGCACTACTCGAGCAAAACAGTTTTGCTCGAGGCACATGTCCTTCAATATTCTGTATTTGCCTCTACAATGAAATTGAAAAATAAAGTTATATGAAAACTTTATCAAACGATTAAATAATTGAGGAAACAAAAGAAAATGTAAGTCGTAAAGAAAACTTATAAACAATTGTCATACCTGCTTCCTCTCATGATCAGGCATAGTACGTCCCAGTGTGTGGAGGTATTTTTTTGCATCAATGTTTTTTTTATTTTTTCTAGATGATTCCTAAATAAAATTTGATAATACAAAGGATAATATTAATGCAAAACATGAAAGTTATTTTTTAAATACCTCAAATGTAATTAATACCTTAAACTGGGTAGTCGTCCAATGAGTAATCATCTGACAATACTGCTCTATAGGACAATCATCCACCACTGGTACCACCTCTAACTTAGTTCCAACTCTAGCACGCCAGCCAATATACAACTCATGCTTGTAGGCTCTCCAAATCTCGCCTAAATCCTTTAGACGTTCCGATCGTGCACCCTCACCATCGGGAAAATTAAATAGAAGCTGACATCAAAATATTAATTCATAAAAATACAAAAATAATTAATGGAATTAAATACAATAGATTTTTTTACCCATATCTCTGCTCAAGCTCTATACTTGACCTCTTGTGGCAAATGTCACCATGATAGAGGGCTGACGGGAATGATGTCGGAGTATTTGGCAAGCGTCGCCAAAAAACTCCAGCATTGCTGCCCTATTTTCTCAACCATTTGGTTATTTTCATTGTAATCAACCATAACCTGTGTGCGGCGGTTCCACACCGCATGCATGCGTGTATTCCCCCACCCCGCCTCCTTTCAGTAGATGTATCTATCATAAAGGAAAAACAAATATTTTATCAAAACATGTTATAATTAAAATAAATATTTCTATAATTTTTTTTAGGGTTCTATAAATATACCTGTGCCAGTCTGATCGCTGAGCGCTGCTGGATCCACAGAAACTGATGGAACACCCTGTGGTGGAACATGAGTCAAAGATGATGGAATATAGAAGCTCAGAGAGACAGAAGTAGAAGGAAAAGAATATGGTACATATGTATGACCATATTCTGACTGGGGAGTGAGAATCATCATGGAATATGGAAAAGATGGGCCAGAAGATGCAAAAGGTGGCAAAAACATGGGAGGCCTAAATATCCCGTGTGTCCCTAATGACACACCGGGATCAGAATGTGGGAAGGATGACATGACAGGGGGAGGGGCAGGGTCTAGTTGGGTACGTTAAGCTGCTCGTCCACCTCTGGTATGAACCCTCCTCGTACCACCGGCCTGAGTACTAGGACCAATACTAGGCTCCTCATCGAATAACTATCGACATATAGGTTGATCCTACAAAAATGTTTACAAAAAAATTAATCACATTACATTATATATTCTTTAAATATATATATTTGAAATAAAGTACTCACTGCAGGCAGTAATGGTGGAATGCCCAACTCCGCCATTCGACGATTGTTCTCCATCATCTTTTTCCTTCGTCTCCCTTCATTTGGCTGCATTTCCTGCTTTTGAAAACAAATATGTGATTAATTAGAAAAAGGAAACTAATGTGTAACCCAAAAAACTAAATATATGAGAAAATAGGGGGAATCATTGGTAATTTAGCTATCAATTGTTTTAAAAGAGCTTGAATGGATTTAATAAATCATACAAGTTTTAATGTTCACCAAGTTAGAAATATTGTTTGACTAGGTTTGAATACAGTTCAATTCCAAATTAGAAAATGCAATTCAAATAAAACTGCAACCAATAAACATTGAAAATTCACATAATGGTCAAGTCAGATAAAACATATTTGTGATCAATACTAAATCAATTTGAATATTACCAACCTTAACAACCCAACTCAAGGTAAACCAAAAGAATTGAGAACATGGATGAATGATTCTATATATTTTCAACCACAACTTCAGGTTTACAATCAACTCTAACAATTGAGCTATTGAAGTCATCAAAATAAATAAATGGATTGGTTCCAATGGAATTAGGGACAGTGTCAACTCCATCATCACCATCATCAAAAATATGTCTTGGAATTACTTCAACTATGACACCAAATTCAGGTCGAAGTTGGTCTTTGACACAAAAAACTTGTTTAGCCATTGATGCCAACACATATGGTTCTTCGGTAGCAAGAGTGTGAGTCATATTAATTACTCGAAATCCACAATCATCAATAAATGTGCCCTGTCTCATCATCGAATCAAACCAATGGCATTTCATCATTGTGACTCATCCATGAGAGTAATAATCCAATATTATTATTTTCTCAACGACTCCATAATAACCCACATTTTCAAATCGCGGTCTACTATCTGATGCACTGACATAACAATATGTTGTGGTAGTAACCATAACACCATCATGTTGTGTTCTCATGTTCTTTGCTCATTCAGTGACAATAAATTTGTACCCATTGATAACAATTGATTTACAGTCACGAACCACGGTATTAAGACCAAAATCCAAAGATCTTATTTCCTCAGAGACAGAGTCAGCAGAAAAACTCAATACCTGCAATATAAATGACTATTAAACTTAATTAAATATTGATATAATTATTTTAAATAGTAATATTTTTACCTTCAATTTTAACCAAGCATAAAACTCTTTGCTATGCAAAGTATCTCTCCTTCTCAAAGATAAAGAACGATGCTTCCTATTTATCATTGTTTTATGTTCCCTGTAGATAAAAATATGAATAGTTTAACAAATATATATGTAAGATATACATATTCAATTTAGTTACCTGATATAGTCATCAAACAAATCACAGTTGAACAAAACCGTGTGATGTGCCATCTCCCGCTCTTCATGGATTAATGTCTTCAATGTATATGATCCTGGAATTCCTCCTGTTTGAGGAAGTGATGGAAAACTGGGTTCAATTTTCTCATACCATTCTTCTTCATTTCTCACTGGTCTGTTCATTCTTGTAGTAAGATCAAAAAAATATATTGAGCAAAAATCCATACATTCTTGAGCCAAGTAACCGTTCACGATAGAACCTTAGAGATGATTCCTGTTTCGGACATAAGACTTTAATTTGTAAATATTTATTTCAGTTGGATACATCCAATGAAAAGTCCTTTGAGAAGTATTTCAGTGGGAATATGGATAGTCAGATGCAACATGCATGTGAAAAATGATGGAGGAAATATTTTCTCCAACTCACACAAAATTAATGGGGCATCTGTCAACATTTTTTGCAAGAAAGACTTGGATAACTTCTTAGCACTAAGATCTCTAAACAAATGGAACAACCAAATAACAGTCACCCTTACATTATTGGACAAAAGATGACGGATTTATATTGGAAGCAACTCATGCAGTAGAACGTGATAATCATGAGTCTTCAAAGATTTTAGTTTCAACTCTCTTCTGTTGACCCATTTAGATATGTTGATTGAATAGTCATCAGGAACTCTAATAGTCTCTAATACTTACAGAAATTGTTTTTTTCGTAGGTGTCATCACATAAGAAGCACATGGAAGTTTCCATTTATTTTCACTGATACGCACAAGATGCAATTCTGGTCTGATTCCCCAATCCACCAAGTCACGCCAAGATCATAAATCATATTTTGTCTTCCCCTTGACATTTAGAAGAACCGAAAGCAACATTTTTCATATATTATTTTCAATATGCATTACGTCTAAGCAATGACGTAACAAATTGGTTGACCAATAAGGCAAATCAAAAAAGATACTCCTCTTCCTCCAATTGTAACAGGTTTCAGTGGAAACATTCTTTCTCTTTCCAGATTTCATTTGACCCTTTCCGAATGAAAAACTGAAATCTTTCAATTCATTAAGCACATCAGTTCCAGAAATATGCTGAGGTGGATCATCGGTCTCTATGGTATTATCAAATCTTCGACAATTCATTCTATATGGATGATCATTTGTCAAGAATCGTCGATGTCCCATAAAACTGAAAATACAACAACGTTTCAGTCTTATGGATTGTGTATTCTTCATAAAAACTGGGCATGACAGTTTTCCCTTCGTGCTCCATCCAGACATCATTGTATAAGCTGGAAAATCATTGATCATCAACATAAGCACATCACGCATCTGAAATATGTCTTTTGAACATGCATCGTATGTGTGCACACCCACATCCCAAAGAAGTTTCAACTCTTTTATTAAAGGTTTCATGTATACATCAATATCAATGCCGGGATCAGAAGGACCAGATATGAGTATACTCATGAAAGTGAAAGGTTTTTTCATACACAACCATGGGGGAAGATTATAAATGTGTATAAAAACTGTCCATGTGCTGTGCAAAGTAAGCATCTGCCCAAACAGATTAAAACCGTCGCATGAAAGACCCAGCCTCACATTACGCACGTCAGCTGCAAAATCAGGATGTTGAGCATCAAATCTCTGCCATGCAAATCCATCTGCAGGATGAACCAACTCATCATTAGTCTTCTTTCTCTCGGTATCATGCCATCTCATTTTTATTGATATGTCACCAGACATAAAAAGATTCTGGAGTCTGGGGATCAATGGAAAGTATCACATTACTTTCTGTGGAACGCGAGATGGTGTTCCATCAGATTTTGACTTCTAGCAGGATGTGCCACATTTTATACAATCATTTTGTTCAGTGGTTTCCTCCCAGAATAAACTGCAATATTTCAGGCAAGCATGAATTTTTTTTCTTGAAAATCCAAGTTCCTCAACTAACTTCCATGCCATATAGTGGTTTAAGGGAATATTTGCATCATCTGGAAGTAAATCCTTCAAGAGGGTAAGAATGTAATCGATTTCTGTATTAGAAATCCCATACATAGTTTTCCCATGAAACAACCGGATTAAAAATTCCAGCTTCTTCATTTTATCGCATTGTCGATATACTGGAGTCGTGGCGGCATCATTGAATTTTTTCACCCTATCAATATCATCACTTTCACTAGATGCATAAGCTGTCCTCATATCGAAGTATTCTTGAGTCGAAATCCTTTCTTTTTCATGATGACGAATAAACGGAAACCGATAATCTAACAAATTATTCATTCCAGTCCTTTCATTTTTATCATCACCAATTTGAGATTTCATTTTCTCCCCATTGTGATACCACACAAATTAGTTTTATTGAAAACCATTTTTGGTTATGTGGTAGCTGACTTCTTCATGGCTCAACCAAGGTCTACCAACATAATTGGAACATGGGCAGTGTATGCGATTCCCAACAGTTTTATCAAACCATTGGGAAAACTAATTTTTTCCCATCTTTCCCAACGGTTTCATCAAACCATTGGGAAAAATCAATTTTTACAGATCTTTACCAATGGTTTTCATAAACCGTTGGTAAAGATCACCTATACCAACGGTTCAAAAGAACTGTTGGTATACAAGTGTTGGGAAAGTTATGATTTTTAGTAGTGGTTTGTCTTGTCATATTTGTAACTTTGATTTTGATCCCAAACGGCTACCTTACAGTAGAAAATGGTTCTTCTTGTTCCATCAAAGATTTATCGATGCATCTCATAGATTTCGGCTGAAAAAATCAAAATTTAATGGTTTCATTGATTGTAGACCACCTCCAAAGTTGTTAATTGGTTCTAAAATATTAGAACAACTTTGAAATGTTGAAACAGAATTTGGGAAGGTTCATCATTTGAATGATAGTGGGAAACGATTTTGAAGAGCATCGTCAAGTGAAATTGGAACGCAAAAATGGAAGCAAAAAAGTATATTCTTTAAACTTCCATATTGGGAATTTAATTTTTTGTAGCATAATCTTGATGTGATGCATATTGAGAATAATGTCAATGAAAATTTGATCTTCACATTTCTTAATGAGGAAGGAAAGTTGAAGGATCATCTCAATGCTCGTAGATACTTACAAGTAATGAACATAAAACATGATCTCTGACCAGATGAGAATGAAAAGTATGCTCTCACAATTTTTTCAATGAAAAATAGGGATAAAGATACATTCCTTAGAATTTTAAAGCATGTGAAGGTATCTGATGAGTATTAAAGTAACATATCAAGGTGTGTTGACTTAAAAAATTATAGGCTACATGGATTTAAAAGTCAAGATTCACATATTTTGTTACAATAGTTACTACCATTAGCATTGTGTACATTATTACCTGAAAATGGTACTGCTGTTATACTCTGATTCTGCACATTTTTCAAACAAATATGTGAGAAATCTCTACATCCATTTGAGCTTGACAACCTTCAAAAGAGGTTTGTATTGACACTTTGTGTAATGGAGATGATCTTTCCTCTGTTGTTTTTTTACTGTTATGATACATTTGACCATGCATTTGGTTGAGGAAGCTAAATTAGGAGGCCCCATACATTATCGATGGATGTATCCAATTGAGAGGTACTTTATTTATATGTTTTTCAGTTAAGTAAAAAAATTCTTGGCACTTAATTAAATGCATAATTATGTTTGTTTATTTTATTTCACAGATATCTTGGGCATTTGAAATCATACGTGAGAAATAAAGCTCAACCAGAAGACTATTACGGAAGGCTATTTGAAAGAGGAGTGTCTTACCTTTTGTTCTAGATACTTGGATGATATTGAGACAATATTTAATTGAGTTGGACATGTTGATGACACATCAAATCAATCTCAAAGACATGGGGAATCAAAAATATTTCCTGTTATTGGTCGATCAGTTGGGAGGACCTCAAATGTTACACTGACAAAAATATAATTATTACAGGCACATAGATATGTCTTTCCAAATAGTGTAATTGCAGATCCATTTATTGAAGAGTTAAGGATACAAACAAAGAGACAAATGAGAGTCCGAACACAAAATGAGAAAAGATATAATGAAATCTGTTAATAAAGATCTTGTAAAATGGTTTGCACGATGTGTAAGTTCATAAATATTGCAATAAATATGGATATTAGGTTGACACGTATATTTTGTAAATCTAATAATGTATTTTTTAGATCATGAATACTGATACTTGAGAAAATATTTCAGAATATTTTATGTTTCTTGCTTGAGGTCCTCTAAAAAAAGTTAGAAATTTCGACGCTTATAATGTGAATGACTTTAGATTTTGTACATTCGATCGAGAAGAGGGTCTGAAAACACAGAATAGTGGTATATTTACATTTTCTGAAGTGGGATACTATAGAAAGTGGACTGATATTATTGAATTAAACTACCACATTCATTTTTCAGTTGTTTTATTCAAATGCAATTAGGTCGATATTATCAGAGGTGTTAAAAGAGATTCTTTTCAATTTACTTCTATGAACTTCTCTCTCTTGATGGATGTTGGTGATCCTGAACTGAATGATCTATATATGTTATCCACTACTACAAAAATGGGAAAGGGAAGAGCTGCCTTTTTATCAGCTCTAAAAAAAGCGCTGATAAAGGGGGCCTTTATCTGCGCTAAAAAAGCACTGATTAAAGGGAACTTTTAACAGTGCTAAAAAAAAGCGCTGATAAAGGCCCCATTTATCAGCGCTAAAAAAAGCGCTAATAAAGAGGTAATTTATCAGCACTTTTTTAGCGCTGATAAAAGGGGCCTTTATCAGTGATTTTAGGAGTGCTGATAAAAGGAACCCCCTGTATTATCACTGAGCTTTATAGTGCTTTTTTAGTGTTGTTAAAGCCCTTTTTGAGTGCTGATAAAGCCTGTTTTTGTAGTAGTGATCATCGCAAGCAAAAAATTTATATTATGCAAATGATGTTGTGGATGAAGGGTGGAGTGTAGTTACTCATATAAAATAAAGAGATTGTATGATATGGGTGATTAAGTGGAAGATTTGACCTCTGACATTAAATCTCATCAACATCAAGAATCAGAATTATTTTTCCATCATGATATTGAAAATATTAGTCTAGAAAGGATGGATGAAGTGGATGAAGTAATGGAGTAGGAAATCGATATGATTTAAGGGGAAAATGATTGTATGTATAGTTATTAATTCATTTAGAAACCACTTATTTCATTTGTATAGTCATTCATTATCATTTTTATGTATATTTTGTTCGTTAGTACTGTGCATCTGTTATCATTTTTATTTTATTTTTCATAATGTTTTTGAAATATATGTTCTAAACTTTATTTTATTTGATGAAATGATAGGAATTCCAAGGAGGAAGCGTTATAATGTATGTAATATGGCCAAAAAGAAGATAGTTGTCCCATTTGATTCATATGGGGTCCCTACGGATGGCACTGTAGGATTACTTAGCCATATTATAGGCCACCTGGATGCAGATCTGGTTTCCCTTCCTATTTCATATGATGATTGGAGGCAGATATCCACTTTGCAGAATACATTGATTGATTTATATTAGGAGACGATCAGATCTACCCCTGTTGGTATTGCATCGACTGGTGGTGAGTAGGAAAATCACAAAAATTCAAAATCATTTAGTTTACAAACATTTATTGGTTTTAAGTTTAAATATAAATATACAACAATATTTAATTTTAAATATAATGTTATTACAGGTGGTACTAGGAAGTAGAGATGGAGGTGGAGAGGGTGAAGAGCTGTGTTCATCATCCGACAATGATTAGTTGTATTGTTGATATGCTGGACAAATATGGTAACAATCGGTTTGTATATGTATCATGTGTGGCATAGAGTTTCCACCAAACAATTTCATGACCTAACATTTTCTTGATTTCTCATGTTTCCTTTTATATATTATGAACCCACCCATCCAAAGACATTAGGAATTTATGATCCTTATGTTGTATTAATGGATATTTATATTTATGAATCATATAATAATGCTCCTCCTATCCTCTCATCTCAAAGGGTTGGATTGATCCCCATTATCTGGTGTTGAATTCAACCTCTATCAGGTGAGTTGTATATCGCTCAATTTTTTAAAAGGTTGGGGCTACAACCTCATTTTATTATTAAAGCAAAGCAAAGACCTCTTTTTACTTGGTAGAGGGAGACCCATTACATAGCCCGAAGGCCTAGTGGGCATGTAGCCCATTACATGGCCCACATACCCAATTTTTTTGGCCCAAGGCCCATTCTGTAAATAGTAGTACTACAATGCCTGTGATTCTATAGTACCGCATAGTACCCACCGCTGCTACAGTGTCTGCCGCCGCTACAGTCCCACCATTACTACAGTGCCTCTACTGCTACAGTACGTGCACTTAGTGAGTCTAGGAATCTTCCTTCATTCTTTCTACATTTATCTCCTCTCTTGATGCATTATTTTGGTGCAGCTAAATTCACCATATTATTAGGGAATTCATCTATTTATAGAATTTCTCTCGATATGGATAGAAACATGCCTTGATATTGGTAATGTCGGCCATCCATGGTATTTGGTAGGTGGTCTATAGCATTTCCCTTAGAGTCTTGATGTTTTATAAATTGTGTCACTATGATTTCTGGTGGGACTTCCATGCGACAACTTGTGAATTTATTGTTTAATTTTTTGAACATAGTTCATTAGGATTAATATCCCTTGTTTATTAAATTGGCCATGTTAAGGACCATGAACCTCAAATTTGAACCGCACATAATGGTGTAATCCTTAAATGAATTAATATAATTAGTTTTTCTATAATAAAAACCCCTTTTAAGTGTATTGTTTTCTAAACTATCAAAGTGAAGTTCAAATGAATTGTGGGAGGATGTGACAACCCCCTATGTATGCCTTAATGACCAAACCCTCTTTTAGGTGGTTAGGGCCTAAGTATATTAAGGGAACTAGATGTTCTCATATGGAATACATGCTATTATGTCCTACCACATACCTTTTCATATATGGTGTTAACTTCCATGGGTAGTCCACATGGACCTATTAATTTTATTCAATTCTAAGTAACCTTTAATTATGGAATGGACTACCTGATTAATTAAATGAAATAGTATGAGTTATGGCTTGATTACTACATGTACCTTATGAATTTATAATTGAAATGGATTATGGGTGTGAACCTCATTAAATCCACTTGATTTATAAGAAGGCATGACTCTACACATGGAATCATTAGTATTTAAAACTTCAAGAAAATCAATGTAGTAGTTACACCTTGAAATACACTTGTTTTCCTATTTAGAGAATACTAAGTATGGGCTCATAGGTTGTTGATACTTTGTACATCAGGTGTGATACATGTTATATCATGGATGATCACACTGTTCGGGCTACTTAGCTTCATATGAGTAACACTGGTTCCCAAGGGGAAACACATGGATGGGCTTGGTGGTGAGATTATTACACCATGTAATGAGTGATACTCAGACAATTATGTGTGGATTTGAGATGGATTCCTGTGCTTTGTCAAAGAACATGCCCCATGCACCTTGTGGTTTTCAATTTTTCCCTCCCCTTGCTGTGGCAGCCGCCAGTGCTCCAGCGGTGCCCCCTGAACCGTGGTCGTTTGATCTAGGTCCTGCTCCAGTCGATGTTGGGCCCAAGCGCCTCCTACCAGATCTTTCCTTCCAGGATGCACTTTGTGGGTCGTCTCAGGCCCCACAGGCGTGCTTTCTTGAAGTCAATTCGATCTATCTGATGGTATCTCAGGAGAGCTTGTGCATTTCTCTAGAGGTTTCTTCAGCAGTGTTTGATGAGGTGGTGGGGTGTCTCCAGTGGACCCTTGTGGCTTGGTTAGGTGCTACGAAGCCGTCTCCCCCGATCTTTAGGAATTTTGTGGACTCCTGGGGTTTGCATGATCATGTGCGCATCTGTTTAGTTCACCGGAACTCTTTATGCTTGGTCTTCACTTCAGAAAGGGATTTTGTCAACGCTTGGTGCAAGGCGCCTAGGTCCTTTGGCCACTGGAAGTTTAATTTGTCCTGATGGTTGTTGGATGCTCATAGAGGGAAGGAGAGACCCTGATCTACGGTCTAGATCAACCTCCCTGGCCTCCCTCTACCTTTCCAGAATAAGTCGTTCCTTAAATCTATTAGGGATTCCCTTGGAGGTTTCCTTTGTGCGGATGCCCGCACCATTTTCGGTGAAGACTTGATGTTGGCTCGGATCTTTGTTGAGTTAGATTTGTACATCCCTATATTGGATAGCGTCTCCTTGAAGGTGCAAGGCTCGGTGGTGTGGAGGCAGGATTTATTCTTCCCGGTGTTTCCCAGGTTCTGCAGCTTCTGTTCCCTCCAGGGCCACTCGATCTAGATTTGCAGGAACCAAAGGCAAGGTGGCAGGAGCCAAGCCCTTTGGGCCCAGGCTAGTGCCTTAGCCTCTTCTTTGGATGGTCCTGAGTCTGGCCTTGTCCCAGTTTCTTCTTTGGTTTTTGGTGTAGCTTAGTCAGTCCCCAATGCTTAGGAGGACTTTCCTCCCCCCTCTCCCCTCTATTGGTTCCTCTTCCTGTTCAGTTTTAGTGCTTTCTACTTCTCGGGTTCCCTCCCAGTTGGCTACGGTGTTTTTAGAGCATTTTTTCAATCCCATCCAATTCTTATCTAGGGGGTTCTTGCTGGAAAGAGCCTTGGGGAGGCCCTTCTAGTGAACAATATCCTAGGTGTTGTCCCCTTTCCCTGGGGTTCTCATGCAGGGGTATGATGCTGGTATGATGCTTTGCCCTCTCCCCGGATGATGCCAGTCTGCAGGTCTCTTTTGATAGTTCCTAGGTTGAAGTTTTAGAGGCCCCTTCTCTTGCTCAATTTGATCACTTATCTCTCTCCCCTCCCAGTGCGGTGAGCGACAAGTCTTTGAGTTTGGTTCCTTCAGAGTCCCAGCTAGCAGAATATCACCCTGCTTCTAGTCCTGACATGTGCACCAGATCCAAATTAAGGCAATTGAGGTAGTTCTCTTATTTTATCCATAGAGAGGTCAGGAAGCCTGGGGTCAATTCCAGGTCACTGTGTTTTTAAATGTTTCCTATGATTATTTAGAACACCTGTGGGATTGGTGCATGGGTAAAAATAGACTTCATTATCTCAGAGATTAAGAAGAACAAGGTGCTTCTGGTGGCTATTCTCGAACACAAACAGAGGCCAGATAAGATTAAGGATTTCTAACGAAAGCTCAAATTGCATGGTTCCTTACATGCAGATCTGATTAATAGGTACATCTGGATTTTTTGGAGTAGGGAGATATCGGTGGAATTAGTTTCCTCAGCTGACCAGTTTCTTTCTACAAGGGTGTCAAAGGGGGGGATAGTGTGCTGGTGTCGTTTGTGTATGGGAGATGTGATGCTCATTGTAGAGACCAGTTGTGTTAGGACTTGAGTGCTTTTGATCTGAAGGACTCCCCTTGGTTTGTGGGGGGTGACTTTAATGTTATTACTGATCCTGAGGAGAAGAAGGGTCATGGCAATTTTCCAAGAAGGGACAACTTAGAATTTCTCACTTCACTACAGAGAATGGGTTGATGGATTTGGGGTTCTCTGGAGACCCCTTTACTTGGTGTAATAACCAGAGAGGCCAAAGTTGGTGCTTGAGTTGGCTTGACCGGTGCCTTGAAAATTTGAATGCTTTATCCAAGTTTCTAGATGCCAGTGTTAAGCACTTAGTCCGTAGAGTTTATGACCACTCTCCTCTAATGATTTCTTTATCTCCTAGGTAGGAAAGTTCAGAAGGTTTCAAGTTCTACCACCACTGGACTAACACTCCCGGTTATAAATAGGTAATTGCTGAGCTGTGAAGTGGACCGGTTCAGGGTCACTCGTGGGTGGCGGTCCATAACAAACTGAGGTGACTGAAGTTGGGGCTGAAGGCATGGGAAACAGATATTCCCCACTTAGTTTAGTACATGGAGGTTATGTAGAAGGGTATCAAAAGCGTGGAAGCAAGTTTAGTGGAGAATTGGAATGACTCAGTGTTTGAGGAGCTCTCGGGTAGGAAGATCTCTTGGGCAGAGATTATTCTTAATAAGGAACGTGTGAATCATGAAAGATCCAGGGTAAAGTGGTTGCATGAGGGTGAGATAAACTCAGCATACTTCCATACATGCTTGAGAGAAATATGGCGAATCAGTAAGCTGAATATATTACTTGATGATGGTACGTACTCAGATGACAGAGACACTTTGGGGAGCATGGCTCATTCTTTTTTCAGGGATCTCCTAGATGGTCCTAACCCAAGTATGACCATGGGATACCCAAGTGGCAATACAACTTTATGGGAGGTAGTTGATCCCTCTGTATCTATCAGAGACAATGAATGATTAGAGATGATTCCTGATGGGGAAGATATTTGTTCAGCCATAATGAATCTCAATCCAGAGAGTGCTCCTGGCCCTGATGGATTCCCTGGATTTTTCTACAGGGATGCATGGGAGGTGGTTAGAGATGATATCACTGATGCAGTTCAAGAATTCTTACAGGGTGGTAGTCTTCCAAGGGTTTCCAGCGCCACCACTTTAGTGCTTATCCCAAAAGTTAAAGATCCTTCTTCTCTCTCGCATTACAGACCGGGCTGCGGACCTCATCTTCTAATGATTCATCTCCTCATGGATGTCTGTCTCCTTCATGGTGAGGACTCATGGCTTTTTCAAGGCAACCCGCGATCTCCGACATGGAGACCCAATTTCTCCCAGTAATCTCACCCATTCGCAAGACACTCTTAGTCACCTCATCAATAAAGGTCTCTCCAGTGGTGCTTTACTTCCTTATCGCAGGAAATGGAACCATCCTCCCATTTCCCATTTGATGTTTGCGGACGATACCATTATATTCATTAATGGTGGAAGGAGGTCAGTTAGAGGCATCAAGAAAATCCTAGAGGAATACTGTTACTAGAGTGGGTAGGTTATTAATAATTCCAAAATTAATCTCTACATCTCTACTAAATGTTTGCCTAGAAGGGTTTCTTCTCTTTGCAATAGGATGTGAATGCAATGTGGGACCTTCCCCATGGATTATCTCAGGACCCCCATTTCTTCAGAGAGACTAAAAGTGCGGTACATTGATCATATCATGAGCAAAATCACAGGGTGAGTTCTCAACTGGATAAATCGCTACCTCTCTTTTGGGGGGAGGATTTCTTTGGTGAATAGTGTTATCTCAGCCATACCCATCCATGCATTGGTGTCCACCAATGTGCCCAAAGGTGTTATGAGCGCTATCGATAAGATTCTGGAACATTTCATGTGGGATGATTATTCAGAAGGGAAACGACACTGGGTCTCATGGGAGAAAATGGCGAAGCCTATACAGGAGGGGGGTGGGGTTAATGTTAGGAGCCTTATTTCTATGCTTCACTGCATTCATGCCAAGTTGGATTGAGAAGTAATTTAAGGAAAAAACCTTTGGGGGAAGTCTATGTTCTACAATTGGGTGGGTGATGAAGTGGTGGACGATGGTCATCCATCCCCTTTCTGGTACAAAATCCTCCCACTTATCAACACCCTCAAACAGAATTCTTGTTGGATCATTGGGGAAGGAAAAATTCTTTTTTGGTACCACAACTGGTCAGGCTCAGTTCTCGGATTCCCAGGTTGCCCAGCTCCTTTGATTTCGTTCAAGGAAGCCAGCTGCCACCCCATGTTTATCAAAGCAGTTTTGAACATTGAACAGTAGGAGATCTGGGAATCTATTGTTATCAACTCGGACCCAGATTGCTGCGCATTCACTACATCCTCCTCGGGAAGCTTCTCTTCAAAGGATTACTGTTGGATTCTGGCTCTGTAAGTCTCTCCCGATAACTAGGATGACATGGTTTGGTGTAAGGTAATTCCCTAAAAAATATAATTTTTTAACGTGGTGGATCAAGAACCAAGCAGTGGCCATGGATGAGCAGATCAAGAGGTTGGGTATCAGTATGGAATCCAGATGTCATTTCTATGATCGACAACAGGCGGAGAGTACCGCACACCTGTTTTTTGTGAGCGATTGGGCCAAAGTGATATGGTCCTTCTTTGGGGGTTTTTAAAAATTTCTCCAATTATATACATCATGATGTGTCCTTTTTGGATAGATGGTTCTATGGAACATCAAGCTCGGGCACAGAAAGGATGGCAAGGTCTGTTGTCCTAAGCGCGGGGTGTTGGTGCTTGTGGCAGACCCGGAATCGAGCACGGTTTGAAGGGGTGTTACCTATGGTGAGGTCCATTGTTGTTCACAAGTAGAATCTACTGGTGAATCTGGTCACGTTCATCCCCAACTGGAGAGAGGTTCCTTCGCTCAGGCTGCTACAGGTTAGTTCCCCTCCTGCGAATCCTTTCAGTACCAGAATTCAGGGGCAATGGATCTATTGGCGGCCTCCATCTTCCGGTTACAAGATCAATTTAGATAGTTCCTGTGTTCTTGGAGAAATGAGAGGAGGGGGCATGGTTTGGTACTGGAGTGGTAGTGTGGTGTTGTCCTTTACTGCACATTTTGGTTTTGGAACCTCCCTTCAGGGTGAGGCAAGAGCAATGCTCACAGGGTTATTACTCTGCCATCAGAGGAATATTTCTATTTCTCAAGATGAGACTGATTCCTTGATCCTTCATGATTCTTTTCATGGTAAAGGTAATCTTCCATGGTCAATATCCTACATGGTTAGAAAATGCCGCTCCCTGCTTTATAATGTTAGTGTGATGCACACTTGGCGTGAGGGGAACAAAGTTGCAGATCACCTCGCTTCTATGGAATAGCCGGGATCCAACATCACTTGCCTCCCTTCGATCAACTTCTTGAAGCCAGAGGGGGTTCAATTAATCAGAGGTGATTCTTTGGGTCTCCACTACTTCAGGACTCCCTAGGTCCTGAGCGCCCTTGTTCTCCTTGCTGTTCCTGGTGTTTCTTTTTTGTTTTGTTTCTTGTTTCTAAATTCCTGTCTCCATGACTTTCTTTTGAATAAAAATTTGATGTTGGATGGATGTGTGTGGATTTGAAATTAATTTTTCTTATGAAATTATTGGTTTCCTTGTATTATTTTGGATGTAGGATGTATTTTTATGTGAAACTGGAATAGTTTTTTTTCAGGGCACTGGTACTGGGGCTGCAAAATTAGCTGTATTTTTTTTTTGTAAATCTAGCTTTAGCGGAAGTTTAAACCACTGCTATGTAAATGGATCATATTTATCAACGGTTAAAACCATTGCTATAATTTAGTTATTTTACTATCGGCGGCAGTTAAATCCACCACTACATATAATAATTTAGCAGCGGTTAAAACCACCGCTACACATTTTTTATCTTATGTTATCATTTCATGGTGGTTATCTTGGTTTTAGCGACGGTTGTCTTAGAGAAAATGATTTTTTTTTAGCGGTAGTGTAAACCGCTGTGAAAAAAAAAATCATTTTCTACTGGGAGAACCACCTCTAAAACCATATAAAACTGCAACAAAATGTGTTCACTACAACGGTTATAATAAACCACCACTAAATTGAAGAAACTACCGCGTATTGTATGCCGACACAGAATTTAGTGGCTGTTTCAAAAAACCACCACTATGTAGTGATTTTCTTATAGTGTTAGTTTTTTATTTACCTAGTCTTGAGTTTGACTATGAAATATTTTGTGATGCATGTCAAATTAGAAAATAACACAAATATTCCTTCAAATCTATTAACAAAATTGCTATATCAAAACCTCTAAAACTTATCCACATGGATCTGTTTGGACCATCAAGAGTCGCATGTTTGGCTAGAAAATTATATTTATATGTTTTAGTTTATGATTATTCTAGATTTACATGGGTCTATTTTCTAAAACATAAAAGAGAATATTTTACTGTTTTTGAATGTTTCTGTAAAATTGTTCAAAATGAAAAAGGTTTTAAGATAATTTCATTAATAAGTGATCATGGTGAAGAATTTGAGAATTAGGAATTCAATTCCTTTTGTTCAAATCAGGGTATTAAACACACCTTTTATGCTACAAGAACACCTAAAAAAAATGGAATTGTTGAACGAAGAAATAAAACTATTCAAGAAATGGCTAGGACTATACTGAATGGATAAAGTCTACCTATCTACTTATTGGAAAAAGCTACAAGCACAACTACTATATCATGAATAGAGAGCCTATTTTCACAAAGACACCTTATGAATTTTGGAATAATATAAAACCTAAGGTAAAGTACTTTAATGTTTTTGGATGCAAGGTATATACTCTGAACACTAAGGATAATCTTGGTAAGTTTGATCCAAAAGTTGGTGAAAGAATATTTTTAGGATATGTTTCTACCTCTAAATCCTATAGAGTGTTTAATAAAATGTCAAGGATTGTTTAAGAATCAGTTCATGTGAAGTTTGATGAAACTTACCCTTTTATTAAAGAGAAATATCAAACTAATGAAATTACTAACTCTTCTGACAACATAAGACTTGAAAACCTGAAAAATGATTTTGAAAATAACATAAATAAAATTCAGTCCAGTTCAAAAGAACATGATACTAATGAACCTAAAAGTGTTTTACCTAGATAGTCTAGAACCCTAAAGAATCATCCTTTAGAAACTATTATAGGAGACCTAGAAATAGGAATAATAATTAGAAGAAATATAGGAAACCTAGTTGAATTATCCACCTTTCTATCTCAACTAGAACCTAAATTGTAATGGACCAGGTTTTTGGGGTCCATTACTTGGTAAAAATCTGATGTTGGGGTGTTATGGGTGGTCTGAAAGGCTATCCCCGCTTCTCGGTGACTCTTAGCGGTAGCCTCGGCATACCGGTAGACTTAGCCTACCGATGACCTTGGGGTACCAGTGGCCCTCGGCAACCGGTAGCTGTCGGCTACTGGTAGCTCTCGGCTACCGGTAGCTCTCAGCTACTGGTAGCTCTCAGCTACCGGTAGCTCTCGGATACCGGTAGCTATCGCCAACCGGTAACTCTAGGCTATCGGTATCTCTCAACTACCGGTAGCTCTCAACTACCGGTAGCTGTCACCAACCGGTACCTCTAGGCTACCAGCAGCTCTCAGCTACCGGTAGCTGTCGCCAACCAGTAGCTCTCAGCTACCGGTGGCTGTCGCCAACTGGTAGCTCTCAACTACCGGTCATTGTCACCAACCGGTAGCTCTCGGCTACCGGTAGCTCTCGGCTACCGGTAGCCCTCGCCTACCCTCACAGGTTTTCCAGTAGCGCCTCCTTTTTGCACATATTGGTTTTTAAACCATGTTTTGACCCCTTTAAGCCTGTTTTAAAGCGCTTTAATGATTGTTTAAATTAAATGATCGGTGAGGTACCCCTTAAATGAATAACCATGAGGTGTGCATCAGTTTATACCGCCCTAAAAGGTGGGAACTTTTAAGTAACATGTGGGGTGTATCAACCGCGTGGTCAACCCACGATCCCCCTCCATACGCAGTTTCGAGTTAACCGTCCTGGGAATGCTGTATCTCAGCCTTTATAACCAAAGGCTTCTCCCTAGGTTTTTTTTCTCAATCATCCTGATCGGAGTACCCTTCCTCCCGACGAGCCGTACCCCTGAAGTTTTCCTTTTGCATTCCGTGGAGTTCCTGCCACCCCTGTTTTCCAGTTTCCACATGAGGACTTAATGTCGATCTTTGATCCATCAGGTAGGAATTTTCTCCTTCGTCTCTCCTTTCGGTGTATCATGTGGGGTGGTCATGATTTTGTCTCTATGAATATTGATGAAACCTAACTTAATGAAGATAATAAACAGACCTTTAAAGAATAAAATGGGGGGTGTGATCACTGTGCTCTTTTATTGTTGATATATGTTGTGAATTATACGGGCCTATGCTCACTGAAAATCATGGCCGTTAGTGGTCTTTCTCTGTGCACTAATGAACCTTGGTGTTTTTGGATATTTAAATAATCGTAACATGGAATTGGTTAATTATGTATACCCGGTTAAATAATTTTAAAGCACCAGGATCAACCCTTTTCTGTGATAACCCCGGTTAAAGCACAGTGGAATTGAAATCATGGAGTGTGTTAAATATTTTAAATTTGAAAATACCTATTGAGTATGCCTTGTGTTGGTAGTATTGGTTTGGTTGTTTCCTCCAAGGTTGGATAGGGGATTATATCATTGGGGTGATATGGAAGGGGATGGGATCCCTCTGTTGTTATACTTTCGCTGGTTGTGAATTTGAGGCTCTGGGATTACTCTGCTTATATCACGAATTGGGGTGGGATCCTCTGTTGTTGAGAAACCGTTGGATCCTGGATTTTGGGAACATGGGGCTGTATCTTGGGGTTTTCTTTGGTTCCAGTACTTCGAGGGATCTCCCTTATCCCTTTGTTATTGTGACTTTGCAATAGAACCGGGTGTGAATGCTTAAATTGCTGTTGGTTGTAACTTTTTCCCTTAGTTTTTGCTTATGCTGTTAGTTGGCCAGTAGTACAAAAACTTATTTAAACATTATTACTGAACATGAAAGCAAGTATGGGACAAATGGGGATTTGGTTTGATGTGAGTTGTGACTTGGTCATGGGTGCTGTTCTTTTCTCTTATGAATGAATAGTAAGGATAATGTTCTTTAGTCTGGCTGAAGAAAAACCTAGATTGGGTGAGTGATTGTTACCTATACATATACTTGTAGTTTTTGTGTTTCTTATTCGTGCCCCACCCAAGTTGAGCACTTAGTGCCGAACACCCCCATTTCATGGGGGAGGGTGTTTTTCCCAACACTTCTATTAGTGGCTGGTTATTAGCTCCTTTCTGCTCCCTTTTCTGGATAGCCCAAGTATCTTCGGGTAGGCTGTGATGGCCTGAGGTCCATTATTAGCCCAAGAATCTTTGGGTAGGGTAGTTGTGGTGGTTGGCCTAGGTGTTTGCGGGCAAGTTGTTTCCTAAGTGTCTTCGGGATGAGGCCCGGGTGTCTTCGAGCGTGACAGTAGTTGTTCTGACCTAGGTGTTTGTGGGTATGGTTGTGTGTGGTGGTTGTGGCCTAGGTGTCTGCGGGCAAGATAGTGGTTATGGAACAGGTGTGTGTAGGCAGGGTTTGGTAGTGGGACTACGGTGAGGTTGTGGCCTAGGTGTGTGCGGGTGGGGTGTGGCAGTGGGACTGCGATGAGAATGGCAGGATTGGTCTGATGCATAGGATGTCTTCAATAACCGGTGGGAAAGCGGCGCGGGGTACCCAAACATCGATGTGCTATTATTATACTTTACTTGACTTGCATTATTTGGGGAGTGTGGATTGGTGAGGCTTGGGTGGATAGTTACCTTATTAGGTGTTTGGTTATCTCTTTTTTCCATGGGGCCTTAGAATGTCTCCTCACTTGTGCACGAGAGTCTTTGGTTTTCCCTACTGAGTGTACTTGTATGCTCACCCTACGTATATAAAACTGCTTTCAGATTTCCAGGAGGACTTTAGGGATCGTGCAGAGCCGTACTAGCTTGGACCTTTGGGGCAGTTGCTGTTGTTGTTTCCCTTTTTCTTGGTATCTTTTTACCTTTGGAGTTTTGTGACTTGTATCTTTTACCTTTGAACATGCATATGAGAATGGTTTATTTTCAGCCGTATTTGCACTTTTAGTTTTGGTGTTATGGGATTTACTATCTTACATCCCAATCCTATTAAAATAAAAAAGGGTAATTCCTTCCATTTAGTGTGTGATTTTATACCCTTGGTGCTGGTCGCCACTCCGGGACCTATTGAAGGTGGGTTTCGGGGGTCATTATCTCTCCTTCAACTTAAAGAAGGAAGGGCCTGACAATCTGCTGACCCTTCCCTCCTTTTGGTAAAGGCGGGTCGTGACAGAATGGTATCAGAGGTGAGGTTGAGAGATATGATGGATTCTAGAGTTAGGAACAATGAGGATTGCATGGGATGGTAGGGAACCGGTGTTGGGTGACCTTGGTGCGTGAATTAGGCTAGGTAAGACCAGCTAGGACATGGGATTTTAGGGCCCCCTGTGATCCGATTCAAGTACTCTGGACCTACCGAACAACCGAGTGGGGCCATGCTGATTGCAGGGTAGAGACCCTAAGAAAGGTATATGTATCATAAATGACTTGTGTTCTCATGTTTCTGGGGTGTTTTGGGAATTTGAAATAAATAATAAGTTTAAGGAGTTTTAAGAACAATATTCTGCACTACTTGGGCTTAGGCATTCTTTGTTTACCTTACAGCTATGGCACCCGGGAGACGACCACGAGTTGTACGAGTGATCAAGGCCCAGGAGGTTGACTTGGCCGATTAGCAGAGATCTGATTGAGAGGACGAGGATGAATAGTGGCAGAAGACGCTTCGAGCCTTCCTGTGACAGACCCTCAAGAAGTACAAGGGAAGCACCTATGACATGAAGACGGAGGGCTGGCTAGAGGAGCTGGTGATAGCTTTCATCTTGATCCAGGCTCCGACCGAGTACTGGGTTCCTCTGGCCGTCAGCCAGATGTGGGGAGAAACACGTCAGTGGTGGAGGCTCTACCTAGGGGAGAGGAGAGAGGTTGAGGTGGCATTAGATGATTTCAGAAAGGAGTTTTGGGTGGAATTCCTCTCTTCTATGATGAAGGCAGAGAAGAGGCAGGAGCTACTCTCCCTCCAGCAGGGGAGTATGTCGGTAAGGGAGCTGGGGATCAAGTTCAAGGATCTCCTCTACTTTTCTCCGGACCTCTTTTCGGATGAGGAGTCTCGAGCGAGACGTTTAGAGGAGGCACTCCGACCCTCCCTCTAGTACGTCATTACCCCCTTCACCTTACCGACATACTTGGAGGTCCAGAAGAAGGAAAAGGTGGTAGAGAGGATGCACACGCTGGGCAGTGTGTCACGAGAGGGGATTCAGCTAGGCCCGTCAAAGGGAAAGGCAGTCAGCACCAAACCTCCAGCATTGGGACCCTCTAGGTTCCGGCTAGCAGGGAGCAGGCTACAGCAGTTACAGTTCTGGTCCCCCGGTCCTCGCCCTTTCCCTTCGGGCCCAGGACCGAGGTGCTTCATCTGTGGAAGCCATGGACATCTCCGAAATCAATACCCGGACAGAGTACAGTATGACGGCGATGGGAAGGTTTAGCACCCACCTCAGCAGTAGCAGTTTCTAGCCAGGCCTTTCCAGCAGTAGTAGGGTCAGCGAGCTCCTGCTCCTCTGAGGGTAGATGTTGCAGGGGGAGGTCGACCTCAGGGACCTCGACCAGGGTGTGGTCGGGGAGGTGGCCGACAGCCGAGAGGCAAAGAATATGGGCGTAGACAGTTTCATGCCACGGAGGCAGCAATTCCAGTGGGACCGGAGGTTGTTCTAGGTACGATCATTTTGTTCAGTACCCTTGCTTACGCCTTGTTTGATACCGGAGATTTGCACTCCTTTGTTGCACCCAGTTTGGCCTGTGCTCTAGGTCTAGATGCAGAGAGACTTCCAGTGCCCCTGGTGCTGAGCACACCAGTCGGAGGTCAGACCGATTTGTTATATGTTTGTAGAGGATGCAGACTGATGATAGGGCCACATCAGTCAGTCAGGGATCTACTACTGCTACAGATATAACCATACGATGTCATCCTGGGCATCGACTGGCTGTTCTCTGTGTGTGCCATCATCGACTGCTTCCGAGGAAGGGTTGTGTTCTTAGAATTGGGTGGTCGACGTGTTACTTTCACCAGTGAGCGGAGTGGCCAGAAGGGCAGCAGGCGAGAGGAACCCCTCCTCTCCTTGTTAGCTGAGCTGTCAGTAGAGTCAATGGATACTGAGATGATGGAAGTACCAGGGATCGTTAGTGAGTTTATGGACATCTTCCTTGAGGAGATGATGAATCTACCCCCTCGACGTGATATCGAGTTTGGGATAGACTTGCAGCCTGGTGCTCGTCCGATTTCGATGGATCCCTACCGGATGGCACCTTCGGAGCTACGGGAGTTGCGGATTCAGATCAACGATCTGATGAAGAAGGGTTTTGTTCGACTGAGTGCGTCACCGTGGGTTGCTTCTGTGTTGTTTGTGAAGAAGGCAGATGGCGGTCTAAGGCTGTGCATAGACTACAGGAGGCTGAATCAAGTAACAATCAAGAATCGCTACCCTCTTCCGAGGATAGACGATCTTTTCGACCAGCTGAAAGGGGCCGGATGGTTCTCAAAGATTGACCTGCAGTTTGGGTATCACCAGTTGAGGGTAAAGGAGGAAGACATCTCGAAGACGACCTTTAGGTGAAAATATGGGCACTTCGAGTTTGTAGTCATGCCTTTCGGCATTACAAATGCTCTGGATGTGTTCATGGGGCTTATGAACTCCGTCTTCCAGGAATATCTAGATCGATTCGTAGTCGTGTTCATTGATGACATCCTGATCTATTCAAGATCATAGGAGGACCATGCGGAGCACCTAAGGATGGTTTTGGAGGTCCTTTGACAACACCAGCTCTATGGGAAGTTGTTGAAGTGCAAGTTCTGGACGCGAGAAGTGCACTTCCTTGGGAACATAGTGTCCGAGCAAGGGGTAGCGGTGGACCCATCAAAGGTTGAGGCGGTTGTTTCTTGGGCAGCACCCAAGAACATGGTAGAGGTTCGTAGTTTCCTCGGTCTGGCAGGTTACTACCAGAGGTTCATACCCAACTTCTCTCGAGTTGCGGCACCTTTGACGACCTTGACCAAGAAGGACCAGGTTTTCATGTGGAGTGAGTAGTGTGAGGCATCCTTCAGCTATTTGAAGGAGAAGTTGGTTAGTTCCCTAGTGCTGAGACTACCAGAAGAAGGGGCAGCGTATGAGGTGTTTTGCGATGTTTCAGGGCAAGGCCTCGGATGTGTGTTGATGCAGCAACAAGGGGTGATCTCTTATGGGTCTAGGTAGCTATGCCATCATGAGAGTAATTATGCCACCCACGATCTAGAGCTTGCAGTGGTCATTTTCACACTAAAGTTGTGGCGGCATTACCTCATCAGAGAACACTTTGTGGTCTTTACGGATCACAAAAGCTTGAGTTATATCTTCTCCCAGCGGGACCTAAACTTACGGCAGTGAAGGTGGATGGAGTTCCTCCAAGATTAGGATTTCTATATTTCCTACACTTCAGGAAAAGGGAATGTAGTGGCCGATGCTTTGAGTAGGAGGTTGTAGAAGGATGCGGTCCGAGAGTCGGCAGATGCTTGGAAAGAGATGGAGGAGTTGGCTGTCTTGCACCTGGATGCGAGGATGGATAGTGGTAGAGGTTTCCTGTATTAGATGACAGTGTAGTCTTATCTGTTGTGGCAAGTGGAGGAGTCTCACTGGGGAGACCTAGAGTGTGAAGTGATGCGCGACCGAGTTGACCAGGGCGATGCTCCGGAAGGGTGGACAGAATATGGTCAAAATCGGATGCTCTTTCAGGGGAAGATGTTTGTTCCAAAGGCGATGCATGGCAAGGTTCTTAGTGAGTTCCACAACTCAACCCTAGCGGTGCACCCAAAAGTTTCCAAGATGTAACAGGGTCTGAGGAGACAGCTTTGGTGGCCCAGAGTAAAGCGAGCAGTGGCAGAGTTTGTGGCCAAGTGCCTAGTGTGTTAGTAGGTAAAGGCTGAACACCATGTTCCAGGCGGGTTGTTTCAACCTTTATATGTCCCCGAGTGGAAGTGGGACGACATCTCGATGGATTTTATCACAAGACTACCCAAGGTGCAAGGGGGATGCAATTCCATCTGGGTAGTAGTGGACCGCTTGACAAAGTCAGCTCACTTTCTAGCGATTAAGGAGTCGAGTGCAGTAGATGCTCTAGCATGAAAGTATGTGGACGAGGTAGTGCGGTTGCATGGAGTTCCGAGTTCCATAGTATTGGACAGGGATGCACGTTTTACCTCACGAGTCTGGAGGGGATTGCAACATGCTTTTGGCACCCAGCTACGTCTTAGCACTGCTTTCCACCCCCAGACAGATGGGCAGACAGAGCGCACCATCCAGACCTTGGAGGACATGCTGTGGGTATGTATTCTGGACTTTGGGGGATCATGGGTGCGACACTTGCCTCTGGTAGAGTTCACCTACAATAATATCCATCACTCTACCATTGGCATGGCTCCATTCGAAGCCCTATATGGAAGGCCATGTCGCTCACCCGTGTACTGGATTGAGGTTAGGGAGGAAGGTGTTCTTGGCCCAGAGGTGGTGCAGAGCATGACAGAGAAGGTGCAGCTTATACGAGAAAGGATGAAGGCGGATCAGGACCGGAAGAAGTCATATGCCGATGATAGGAGGAGACCCTTGGAGTTCAAGGTCGGGGACCACATTTTCTTGAAGGTCTCCCCTCAGCATGGACAGCTGAGGTTCGACAGGGGAAGTAAGCTTTCTCCCAGGTTCATCGGACCCTTCGAAGTGTTTCGGCGGGTCAGTGAAGTGGCTTATCAGCTAGCTCTACCACCGCCACTACTAAGGATACACGATGTATTCCATGTGTCCAAGCTTCGTCGATATCTACATGACGACTCCCACGTCATTGATTGGGGAGAGTTAGATGTCGAAGACGATTCGACCTTCATAGAACGACCAATCAAGATCGAGGATCGTAAGGAGAAAGTGCTTCATGGATGAACCATCCCCTTGGTTCGTGTGTTGTGGAGGCATGGTGGCCTGGAAGAGAGCACATAGGAGCGGGAGGCCCAGTTACGCGTTCAGTACCCAGATCTGTTTTGACTTCCTTGTTGTTTTTGTTCTGATCCTTGAGATATTGTACCTTGTGCTTTAATATATGAAATGCTAGTAGATGTTCTATTCCCTGTTCTCTCTGTGTGTGTGTACGAATGTGTGATGATGGGAAAACCTGACTGCTAATCAGGACGCATTAATGTGGATGCGATTAAACAAGTGCGGGCGAGTCAGTGCCACCCAAAGCGGATAATATCTTGACATGTAGGAGGGGACTCCCTAACTCATGTATTGGATAGTGTGATCCTTGTGCTTGTTGTGAATGTTTGTGGCTCTTGGGGGAGTATTCCTGGATGTAGGGGGAGGGTTCTGTTCCATCTTTCGAACAACTCTGGGGTTTTCCCTTGAGAAGTATCTTTAGGGAGGTGGTTGTTTGGACCCCACTTTTCCCCTTTATGGGTTGTTCTTATAATCTCGGGGATGAGAATAGTTTGAGAAGTATCTGATGTAATGGAACGGGTTTTTGGGGTCCATTACTTGGTAAAAATCTGATGTTGGGGTGTTCTGGGTGGTCTGAAAGGCCATCCCCGCTTCTCGGTGACTCCTAGCGGTAGCCTCAGCCTACCGGTAGACTTAGCCTACCAGTGACCTTGGGGTACCAGTGGCCCTCGGCAACTGGTAGCTTTTGGATACCGATAGCTCTCGGCTACCGGTAGCTCTCGGCTACCGCTAGCTCTCCGCTACCGGTAGCTGTCGCCAACCGATAACTCTAGGAAACCGGTAGCTGTCGCCAACCGGTAACTTTAGGCTACCAGTAGATGTCTCCAACCGGTAGCTCTCAGCTACTGGTAGCTGTCGCCAACTGATAGATCTTGGCTACCAGTAGCTCTCGCCTACCCCAATGGGTTTTCCAGTAGCACCTCCTTTTTGCGCAAATTGGTTTTTAAACCATGTTTTGACCCCTTTAAGCCTGTTTTAACGCCCATTAATGCCCGTTTAAATTAAATTATTGGTGAGGTACCCCTTAAATGAAAAACCATGAGGTGTGCATCGGTTTAAACCGCCCCAAAAGGAGGGGACTTTTAAGTAACGTGTGGGGTGTCTCAACCGCGTGGTCAACCCACAATCCTTATCCTTACGCGGTTTTGAGTTAACTGTCCCAGGAATGCTGTATCTCAGTATTTATAACCAAAGGATTCTCCTTAGGTTTCTTTTTCTCAATAATCCTGATCGAAGTACCCTTCCTCCCGACGAGCTGTACCCCTGAAGTTTTCCTTTCACGTTCCGTGGAGTTCCTGCCATCCCTGTTTTCTAGTTTCCACATGAGGACTTAATGTCAATCTTTGATCTGTCAGGTTGGGATTTTATCCTTCGTCTCTCCTTTCAGTGTATCATGCGGGGTGGGCATGCTTTTGTCTCTGTAGAGATTGATGAAACCTAACTTAATGAAGATAATAAACAGACCTTTAAAGAATGAAGGGGGGGGGGGTGTGATCACTGTGCTCTTTTATTGTTGATATATGTTGTGAATTATACAGGCCTATGCTCATTGAAAATCATGGCTGTTGGTGGTCTTTCTCTGTGCACTAATGAACCTCAGTGTTTTTGGATATTTAAAGAACCGTAACATGGAATTTGTTAATTACGTATACTCAGTTAAATAAATTGAAAGCACCAGGATCAACCCTTTTCTATGATAACCCTGGTTAAAGCACAGTGGAATTGAAATTATGGAGTGTGTTAAATCTTTTAAATCTGAAAATACCTGTTGAGTCTGCCATGTGTTGGTAGTATTGGTTTGGTTGTTTCCTCCACAGTTGGATAGGGGCTTAGATCACTGGGGTGATATGGATGGGGATGGGATCCCCCTATTGTTATACTTTTGTTGGTTGTGAATTTGAGGCTCTAGGATTACTCTACTTATATCATGAATTGGGGTGGGATCCTCTGTTGTTGAGAAACCGTTGGCTCCTGGATTTTGGGAACGTGGGGATGTATCTTGGGGTTTTCTTTGGTTCCAGTACTTCGAGGGATCTCCCTTATCCCTTTGTTGTTGTGACTTTGCAATATAACCTAGTGTGAATGCTTAAATTGTTGTTGGATGTAACTTTTTCCCTTGGTTTGTGCTTATGCTGTTAGTTACCTAGTAGTGCAGAAACTTATTTAAACATTATTACTGAACATGAAAGTAAGGATGGGAAAAATGGGGATTTGGTTTGATGTGATTTGTGACTTGGGCATGGGTGCTATTCTTTTCTCTTATGAATGAATAGTAAGGATAGTGTTCTTTAGGCTGGATGAAGAAAAACCTAGATTGGGTGAGTTCTTGTTACCTATACATATACTTGTAGTTTTTGTGTTTCTTATTCGCACCCCACCCAAGTTGAGCACTTAGTACCGAACACCCCCATTTCATGGGGGAGGGGTTTTTTTCCAACACTTCTATTAGTGGTTGGTTATTAACTTATTTCTGCTCCCTTTCCTAGACAGCCCAAGTATCTTCAGACAGGTTGTGATGGCCTGAGGTCCATTATTAGCCCAAGAATCTTCGGGTGGGGTAGTTGTGGTGGTTGGCCCTAGTGTTTTCAGGCATGTTGTTTCCTAAGTGTCTTCGGGATGAGGCCCAGGTGTCTTCGGGAGTGGCAGTAGTTGTTCTAACCCAGGTGTTTGCGGGTATGGTTGTGTGTGGTGGTTGTGGCCCATGTGTCTATGGGTAGGATAGTGGTTATGGCCCAGGTGTGTGTGGGCAGGGTTTGGTAGTGGGACTGCGGTGAGGTTGTGGCCCAGGTGTGTGCGGGCGGGGTGTGGCGGTGGGACTGCGATGAGAATGACAGGATTGGTCTGATGCATATGATGTCTTTAATAACCAGTGGGAAAGCAGCGTGGGGTACCCAAACATCGATGTAATATTATTAGACTTTACTTGACTTGCGTTTTTTGTGGAGTGTGCCTTGGTGAGGCTTGGGTGGATAGTTACCTTGTTAGGTGTTTGGTTATCACTTTTTCCACAGGGCCTTAGAATGTCTCCTCACTTGTGCACGAGAGTCTTTGGTTTTCCCTACTGAGTGTACTTGTATGCTCACCCTACGTATATAAAACTGCTTTCATGTTTCCAGGAGGACTTCAGGGATCGTGCGGAGCTGTACTAGCTTGGACCTTTGGGGCAATTTCTGTTGTTGTTTCCCTTTTTCTTGGTATCTTTTTACCTTTGGAGTTTTGTGACTTGTATCTTTTACCTTTGAACATGCATATGGGAATGGTTTATTTTCAGCCGTATTTTCACTTTTAGTTTTAGTGTTGTGGGATTTACTATCTTATCTCCTGATCCTATTAAAAGAAAAAAAGGGTAATTCCTTACATTTAGTGTGTGATTTTATACCCTTGGTGATGGTCGCCACTCCGGGACCTATTGAAGGAGGGTTTCGGGGTTCATTATCTCTCCTTCAACTTAAAGAAGGAAGGGCCTGACAATCTATTAACCCTTCCCTCCTTTTGGTGAAGGCAGGTCGTGACATAAATCTTTTGAAGAATCCTTAGAAGATGAGAGTTGGATGTTAGCAATGCAAGATGAGCTAAACCAATTCAAAAGGAATGAAGTTTGGGAATTAGTTAAAAGACCATAAAATTATCCAGTTATAGGGATTAAATGGGTCTTTAGAAATAAACAAGATGATAAAGGGATTATAACTAGAAACAAAGCTAGATTAGTATCTAAAGGATACAATCAGGAAGGAGGTATAAATTATGATGAAACCTTTACCCCTATAGCTAGATTAGAATAAATTAGAATTATTTTAGCTTATACATATCATATGAAATTTAAATTATACCATATGGATGTTAAATATGACTTTTTAAATAGATATTTAATGGAGGAAGTTTATGCGGAACAATCTCCTGGTTTTGAAAATTCTCAAAAACTAGATTCTGTTTTTAAACTTAATAAAGCTCTTTTGGCCTTAAACAAGTACCTAGAGCTTGGTATAAAATATTAAGTTATTTTATTTTGAAAAATGGATTTACTGTTGGATTGGAATATCCAACTCTTTTTAAGAAAACCATTTGTTGTAATACATTATTAGTTCAAATCTATGTTGATGATGTTATTTTTGGTTCAACCAATGAAAAAATTTGTAATGATTTTTCAGAATTTATGCAAAAAGAATTTGAAATGAGTATGATGGGACAATTGAACTTCTTTTTAGGATTTTAAATTTATCACAAATATTATGGAAATGTTTTAAACCAAAGTAAATATATTACTGATTTATTGAAAAAGTTTGGTCTTGAGAATAACAAGACATATACAACTCCCATGTGTACCAATATAAAACTTAATTTGGATGAAGCTGGAAAACCGGTGGACAATGAGTTATATAGGGGTATGATTGGTAGTTTATTATATCCTACAAATAGCAGACCTGATATTATTTTTTTAGTATGTTTACATGCTATATTTCAATAAAATCCTAAATAATCTCATCTTATTACCATCAAAATTATTTTTAGATATTTAAAAGGAACTATTTTTCAATCTCTTATTTATCTAAAAACTTTCGATTTTAATTTAATATCATATCCATATGCTGATTTTGGAGGTTGCATATTAGACAGAAAAAGTACCTCAGGAACTTGTCACTTTTTAGGAAAATCTTTAGTATCATGGTCAATTAAGAAACAACACTCAGTTTCCTTGTTAACTGTTGAGGCAGAATATGTATCTATAGGTAGTTGTTGTGCACAAGTATTGTGGATAAAAAACACACTAATGGACATTGGATTAAATTTTAATAGTATGCCTATTTTATGTGATAATAAAAGTGCTATAAATATTTCAAAAAATCCTATAAGTCATTTAAGAACTAAGCATATTGATAGAAGGCAACATTTTCTAAGAGATCATATTCTTAAAAAGGATATATCTTTAGAATTTGTAAATACTGAATATCAACTAGCTGATATTTTTACTAAACTACTTCCCACTGTAAGTTTTTATTTTATTAAGGGGGAGTTAGGTTTATTTAATTTTTAAATAAATTATAATCTTTTAATCTTTTTAATTTTAAATATTTTTTTTTATTTTATATTTTTTTATTTATTTAATCCAATTTTTTTTGGTTAAAATTATTTTCTAATTACTTTAAATTTGATTCGTTTTAATTTTTTCTTAGCTATATATTTTAGTTAATTTATTTTATCTTAAATTTATTCATTTCATGTGTTTTCAAAATTTTCATAATTATCTTACGTAATGACATGAGAAACAAGACACTATTAGAAACGTTTCAAATACTTAACCCTTTTGTTTATTAAACCCTTTTTCGAATACCGAACCTCTCATCTACCCTTGTTTACATATGTTTTCTTTTGAAACCCTAGAACCCAAAAACCTCAGAGCTTTCATTTCTCAGAAATGAAGAGAAATAAGAGAATTGAAGAAGGTGAATCCAGCGACCCGAAGCATCAAAAAGTTTTTGGAAGAAAGATTCTGCAAGGAAAAGTAGTTGATTTTGAATGTCTTTATCAGAAAAATATGCTTCTAAAGCAAGCTATAACTTTTCAAGGATTGGAATCTGTGTTCAATGAGGTGAAATCAGAGTTCCTTTATGAGATATAACTGAAATTTTTCTATAATAACCTTTAGTTTAGTTTTGGAGATTCTGAAGATACAATTTTCATAAGAATAGAAGATAAGGACTTTTCCATTTCTTTGACTGAAATTTCTCAAATTTTCAACATTCCTCATGAGGGGTATTTCATTTCAGTCTATGATCTATCATAGATAAGGAACATAAGTCAAAATACATTACATTTTTTCTGTTTGGTTCAATAAACATTATGAAAATAATTTTCAAGGATCTCGAGGCAGACTAGAAAATCTTGGTTAATTTTAATCAAGCAGGAATTGCTCTAAGGATGGATGATATGGAGAAGATTTTATATCCAGACATGTATATCATGTTTCTATTTTTGAGTGAAATAAAGCTAAAATTTCCAAGGTATATGTTCATATATTTGTGCTACTACTGTCAAACAGATGTTAGGATGACTTTTTATTATTATGGAGGGATAATCTCTCATTTTTTTAAGAAATTAATGATTATTTTAATAGATTATTGAATCAAATTACATCACAACAATTTACTCAATGCAATAACTTTGAGGAAGTTAGGTTTTTACTGGAGTACAGTAAAAGGAAAACTCTTGCCAGTTGGTGCAGATGAGCAACAAAGATCAGGATATTTTGTTTAGGGGGAGTAAAGTGAAATTGGGAATGAAGGTATTGGTGAAACCTAAGGTGAATGACTTTACAAATCAACCCAAAGAAAATTGAGATTTGTTGAAGAAGAAGAGGAAGAAGAGTTTGTGCAAGAATAATTGGTTTCTAACCATGGAAAAGAGTAGATCCACCTGGTAAAGAACTAGTGTTGGGTTCAGGTGAGGCTACCGGGTCAGTACATTTGGAAGAAAATTTTCTTGAGGAAGATCAATAGGTTGAAATCCAGATAAGAGATCTACAGAATTTTTTTTACCAGTTATTCAGGAAGAAGAACCAGCTGTTCAGGAAATGCAACATATTCTCAGATAAGAAAATGTGGCTAATGAAATTGTTGAGAATCTAGTTTTCTCTATTTTTGATCATGTGGATGAAAGAAATCAATCTACAACTTAATATAACATATAATTTCTTGATATTTTGTCATGTTCAAGTGAAAAATCAATTGAAAAACTAGTGGAGAAGTCTGTAGAAAAGTCTCCTTCAAGATATTTATAAATTGTCATAGTTGGTGAGTCACAACATCTAGATAAAGGGACATCTGATTCCATATATAATCATGTTAAAGAGCTTGTAATTAATTTTAATAAGTCTCAGTAAGAGAATGTCAATCTTTTTCAAGAGTTGAAAGCTGCAAGGAAAAAGTTACCCGATCTTATATAGAATTCTGTTTCCAAAAAGGATTTTGATGCATTCAAGAGAGATATTATAGATGAATTTTGAAAGATAAAGTCTAAAGTTATTTCTAAGTCAGACTTTTCTGATCTTAAGTGGTATTTGGGGAGTCAGTTTGAATCAATTAAGAGTAGTGTTAGTTAGACTAGTATATCTGCCTCTTCTATTACTACCAGTCCAAATCTGATTCATAGATTTTAGGCAATCACCTATGTCTTGGTAGATATGAGTGATCATCTTCAAAATATCCAATGCAATAGTGATCCTCTAGCAGTTTTGTTGGAAAATTAGAAATTTCTTGTTGACGAACTAACTCAGAATGAACCAGGTATCAGATTTCTGCTGAACAAATTCACAGAAAAATTGGAATAGTTTATGCGGCATGAGGGAATCTTGCACGACTTTTTGAAAGTCAACCTTGTTGAGAATTTGCATATCAATCAAGATTCTAGAGTTTTGATTATGCATTTGGGGGAAAATATTATGAAGAAGTTAAGGTTACAGATGGCAGAGTTGAAAGATATGTTTGAAGCTACTCAAAATCCTTAGAATCTTAACCGACCCAAATCCTACCAAATCTTTTGTACCCTAACCATTTCATTTGACTAAACTTGTTTCCTAGTCATATTGATTATTGTACCTATACAATTTTTGATCAATAAAATTTTCTTATTTTTATTTTTGTGTACTTTATTTCATATTCTTTTATATTTTTGTCTCAAGCCAAAGAACCAATCTTATTTATTTAATCATATTATTATAACATTCACTTACTATTCTGTGAAAAATTAAATGTGTTTTAATTATTTTCTACACTTTATTTTTGATATCAAAAAAGGGGGAGAACTTTGGATAAACACAACATTTATTTTTATAAAAATAATTCTGTCAAATCGAATGTTTTCAAAATTATAAATTCTGTTATTAATTTTATGGATTTTCTAATCATCAAAAAGGGGGAGGTTGTTGGGCATGTATTGTCTCAACAATACTCTATAAATCTTATTGATTTTGATGCTCACAAAATACCCTTGTTTGTTTTACTAATGATATTACTTTAAGTGTATTTTAGAAAATTAATATTATTTATATTCCTTATTTTGGAATTATATTCAATCTTATTATTCATGTGGAATATTTTTCAAATTGTTTGAAACTCTCTTAATCATGTCCTGGAAATACTGTTCATACCGTACGTTGAAGAATGTAACGTAAGGAACAAACCCTACATTTGTATTAAGCCTTAGGTTGAAAGATCAATGCGTATGGTTAATAAACCCTACATTAATAGAAACATATAGATAAAGAACCTTACGTTTGGATGAAACCTTATGTTTGAAAAAGAGAAAAAGTATTGTTAAATAATCCTATGTTAGTATGAAACCTTATGTTTGAGAAGTAAATATATGGATCATCAACTTTACTTTTTTGATAAACCTTACGTTGTCAACCTTACATTCAAAGAATGAAAGATACATAGTTGAATCCTACATTTGGAATTTTGTCATTTTATGAAGGAACCTTACGTTTGACTTTTTATCACCAAAGATTTGAATTTATGATTTTATCGGAGTTTTGTGAAATGGTCTTTGTAGAATATTAGGATGATTTTAAAGATAGTTTTCGAACAATTCAAAGCTCATTATGATTGATTCAAAGAATCATATTAAGCAGAGGAATTCTCTCATATTCTTAAGGGATGTTATGACTACTATGAGTTGTCTCAAGAATTTGAATTCTTACGATTTATCAGGCGATTTTCTTGGATATGGAATTAATAAAGCAGTCTCTCTATTTTTATTTATTCTATCGATGTATTTGTTCTATATATGTGTATGATTCAAAGAAGAATATATATATCAAGATATATATTGAGACATATATTGCGACACATATTTTTCGATTGAAACTGTAATCTTGTGAAGATATTTTAAAGATCTACTACAACAATTGATCAGACTCTGTTTTCTACAAAAGAGGCTATAGTGAAGATATACATGTTATGAATATAGTATTTACTGTAAGTCTGCTGTTGCTATTCATTGCTGTTTTTATTTCAAAGATCTATTGCAACTGAATCACGTAGGAACTATTATTTCTTGAAGAAACTATTTTCTGAAGAAGAAGATCCATCTATTGTTAGTTGTTGTTATAACCATGAAGTTAAAACAGAACTATTTTTAATCAATATCTTTTTATTGACAGTTTCAACTACTCATACTTAGTTGTGGTGGAGTATCAGCTTCTTGATCTAAGATGTAGTTTTTTGGTTCTATGTTAAAGAACTAAAAGGATCTATTTTTTTCCTCATTGGTAAAGGTTTAAACTGCCTACACTCAGTTGTGGATTGGTCTTATGATATGAGGACCTAACTAGTAAAATTCACAAAACCCATAGAGAGAGTAATTGGTGGAGTGGACTAGGGAATATTTATGCCCCAAACCACTATAAACAACCATGTTCTATATTTCAATTTTATCCGCTGCTCATACTTTCATACATAAGATAAACGCTACTTATCTGCATAATCTATAGTCGACATCAAAACATATAATTGTGAATGTTTTTGAAAAGGCACAATTCACCCCCTATTGTGTATATTTGTATATTCTAACTTGAAAAAGATCCTCTATTAATTCCCTATATAATACAAACTGAGCTTTCCCTAAGATTCTCATATAACCATAAACCAAAGTCTGTCATCTGTTGTGGCTGCCCCGCTTATACCGAAGCCTGCACCTCTAGATCATTACCATCCCGATGCTTTGGGGCCTCATATCGACCCTCATGGGATCATCCCATACACGCTCATGATTCACCATATCTCTTCCCTACTCATGCTCCACCGAAATCTATTTAAGTGGAATAATAGTCATATATATATATATATATATATATCACAAATAGGGAAAGCTGTAACAGATAATGCATCTCATCACCCTTCCACTTCCCTACCACACCCATGTCACATGAAATATAACCTAATGATCCCTTAAATACCCCTATTAGAGTCTGGTATCATGTACCATCTGGCCTCATGGCCCCCTAACCACCCATATTAGATTCAGGCATCACATATAATCCACATTGGATATCATATCTTTGGGGTAGCTGGGTAGAATTCCCCCAAAATTCTAAGCAGTAAAACACTATTTAACTTTTTGTTAACACTTTAGACAACTCACCCCCTTTCATTACCCATGCCTACCCATAGAAGATTCAAGCCTATACATACTATATACACATATAATCACATACTGATCTCACTAGGAACCAAAAACCTGGGTTTGTTGAGTAGAATTCTACCAAAAAGGAAAAGCAGGAAAAACATTGTTTAGATTCTTTGTTGACACTTTAAATAGCCTATCCCCTCTTAGTGTATTATAGGTTACCAAAGACAATCACAAGCATAAAACACATCATATGAGCCTAATTGCCTTCTAGGATGCATAATCAATCCTCCATTGTAATACCGAGCCAAGGGTCAAACCACATGATCCAATAACATCACACACAAGTGTGACACTCAAGGTGGAAATCAATCAACTATAAAACCATAAAACATGTCATCAATTTCCCACCCTTGATAACTTGGTTTTTCCCCATGCATGGGGCATCAGACACCCAAACACAAGTTCTTTACCCAGTTCTGACTACATCCTAATCTCCAATCTACCATAACCCAAATAGTAAAACTAAGAATCAAAAGAAACCCATTTGATACCATTTATAGTGCCTTGACCTAGTTTCCCACTTTATCTGTGCTCCAGTCCGGTTGTCCACTAAACCATAGGCGTGCCTCCCCATATGCCAAAATATTCCAACTAGAAGTGAGGGTATGATTAGGTGATAATGGGGAAACTATACCCTCATGTGATGATAATAATAATGGTCCATATATATATAACACAATAGAAGAAGGACCAAAATAGTGGGAACAACGAAATAAATACAACATAATCATATACAACAACAATAATCATAATCCCAAAGGAATAATACAATTTTTATATGAAAAGACATGTCAAAACAGGTCATATAAAAGAGATAAGCAAGGTCACCCATAGCTGACCATATCAGTACACACACACACACATATAAACCAAAATAAGGTCTATCCTAATAGAGAGAAATCACCAGGTCCACTATCATCCATCCCAAGATAACACAATATACCTATGATCACTAAGGTCTAGCTCTTGAGTCTGGTCCCTTACCTGATCTCAAAACCCTAAAGTATACATGCGTCTTGAGGGGCCTGTTTAAGGCATGAGTATGAACTCAATAGACCACCACTAACATCTTCCTATCGTACATCCATAATTATACAATGTATGCAAAAAGTAATTAAAAAGGAAAAGCACACACATTTAACAATTAACCCGGTCCACTTGTGCTCAACAACCACAAGTGAGCATTTACCTACTTCACCCAATGCTGGTATATATTTGAATATGTTCTTTTAAATATATATTTAACATACAATACATGTCAAAAAATTTATATTTGTAGTGTCGAGGACCCATGGATTAGTGCCCAGGCATCCCTTGAATTGTATCATACCCAGAGATACCTTGGACACCTCCCATAAATATATCACAGGAACATAGTGCCATCCAACACTTCATGTGCCACCAATCAAGTATCTGGAATCCAAAAAAAACACCCATCAATAAGTCCTCGGTCTCTCAGACCTCTATTCAGAAATTCACCATCAAATCAATAGCCTGATGTCCTGAGGTATAACGATACTCATCCTCCCATATATAATAAATCTCCATCGGCTCAATAGCCTAACATTTCAAGGCACGATGATATTCATCCTCAAATAATCCCGACCCATCGACCTCAAGTGTAATAGAGAGCCTCAGTCTCCAATTTATAGTCTCAACACCATATCCCCATAGTCAATCACCATCAACTGTGAATTTTTACGGTGAGAACCTCCTCCATAAATGATGGTCAACACCATCCCCTAAGACACAATATATATAGAGGCCTCCGCCCACAACGAGTGGTCAAGACCACCTCAACTGAGTCATATCAGTATCCACATGACTCTAATGATGCGTCGACCAACAACGGTGAGCACCAATCACCAAAATTACCTTAGCCATATCATCTGACACCTTGTTCCCCAACGACCACATTGCTAAATCCCAATGGTCAACACCATCTCAAGTAACATGATACATGCCCTCAACCTGAAGACCTTGTCACATTAACCTAGTGAGCAACATTACCTCATATATCTCGGGCCAAGCTCAAACTAATGAACAATGTCGCTTCAGTCCTAGTGATCATCATCAACTCAATACCTTAGGCCGTGCCCGTCACGTTCCCATGGAACCATAACAGTCATATCACAATTTAATTAATTAATTTAAAGGATAATTCACAATACACCCAACTAAATCAATCCCCATACCTTTCTTATTATATGTATATAGTCTAGGGAATACCCAACGACATACCATAACATCCATCAATCAATTTAAAGGAAATCATTAATTTATTTAGGGTCTCACTCAGTCAACCCAGAATGCATATATAAGAACACACACCATAATAACTATAACATTAAGGATAAATCTAGGCACCACCTACCTTATACTCGCATGTTCTCGCTCACTGAATACTAACCTCTAACTCGAGCCGAAATGAGAGAAATTAGAGTTTTAGACAACCATCTTGAAAATAGGGAAAATGGTTTTTCCTAGATTTATCATCATATATAGTGATATAAAAAAGGAAAATAATAAATAGGATTGAAGGCCTTACCACTATGATTCCAACAAGAAAAATGGAGCTCAGATCAGAGCTCGAACGAAGACAAAGACTTAAATCCTAGAGAGAGGGAGAGAAGAGATCCACAACTAGAGAGGAGAGGGATTCACATGGAAGCAGAAAATAGGATAGATCCTATTAAATTAATAAGGGGATGAATGTTAATCATGACCTATTTAAAAATCCACAGGGTTCAAAAAACCATGTACCATCCATGCAGTGCCCACTATCCAAAGGGTCGCCCCTTTAAAACGAGTCACACATTTTGGCCGCATGTCTTGAAAATATCATGCTGCAACTATGTGTATCCTCAATGAAGATATGAAGATACCTAAACACTTGAATTAAATGGGTTGGATTGTTAAAACAAACCATTCCCCTTTGAAAATAGACCACATGATTAAATAAACCAAGCACCAACTGTGCGCCTCTGTCTTCCTTTTCCCAAAACATGGTTTTTAGAGCTCAAAACTTTTAAAAACCATTAAAACCCTTGAGGAACTAACTAGGACTAAATTACCACCTAAAAAAATCACATTGTGGCATTCAAACTCTCAGAATTAGGTTCTGAATTCTAAAAATTAAGTTGGCCCAACCACCAACAGAAAAAATAAAAAAGGTTGGTAATTTTGACCCGCTCAAACACTCAAGATGTTACAATAAAAAACACAAATAACAATCCCAACTCATGGATATGGAATGAATCAAACATATAATAATGGTAAATAGGATATAAGGATCATAATAGGATTCACCAAACTCAATAATATATGAAAGAAATTGCCAAGGACCCAAGGACATCTCCAGATAGCGTACTACTACCAAAATGCACCTAAAAAATTTCATCAAATTACAAAATCTCAGAATAGATACTCTATTGAAAAAAGAAAAACATGATAGAGATGGATAGACACTGCTAGGAATTCCTAAAGAAAAAAATATTTTTCAATATAATCAATATGGGCCCTAGTCTTAGGTCAAGGGAGTAAAACCTGGGATATCACTCTCAAAACACTGACTATCGGTAGACTTGACCAAATAACCAGAACATAAAAACCATCCTAGTTACCCTCAAAACTCACCCAATACTTCCCATGTGAAATATACCTAAGTGAAACCCCGAGACAAGGTTAACATCACATCAAAACTGAGAAATGAAATCAACCTTACAGAATGAGAAATAAAGGAGCAACCCATTAAAACACACTCAAATATAAATTATTATAAAAACTTGATTGATAAAGAATCACATAATAAAAAATTAATAATGACAAACCAAAATCACTAATTTTCAAGTAGGCATATCCAAACATCTCAAAACATGAACCTAGGTAAATACCAAACTTATCATGATAAGATAATGTAAAGAATCCCCACAAAACAGACAATAAACCTTAGCTTTAAAACAAAAAATTTTCAAAAAAAATTATTATTATTTCCTTAAAATAAACTTCTTATATCCCTAACATAAATAAAAAAAAATTTAAACACCCCTAACTGCTAATAATTCAAACTTCAATTTATAAAACATAAAGTTTCTATTCAAAATCATTTTAAAACATTAAAAATTCTTTTTGAAACCACTTTACGATTCTTAAATCACAAAATACATTTCAATTCATTTTAACAAAAACCATCTTTATTCATTTTAGATCCCATTATTACCATTTAAAACTAGATTAAGTTTTAAATTTCATCAATTAAACATAAATAACATCCAAACATACTAAAATAACATTGAAAAAACACTTGAATGAATTAATAAATTCAAAATAACATAGAAAAAAATTACTTTGAAGAGAAATTTGCTATCCATGACTTGGACACATGGTTTAATGGACCGCGTTCTAACCATTCCCCTATCATTGAGAGTTTCTCAGAACCATTTATATGGGATTCACATGGTTTTCTAGGCCATGCAAGTTAACAATGCCTCCATTTACACTCCCTTTTCACCCCAGTCATGAAAAATCATAAAAAAATCCATAAATACACACCAAAATCAAAACTAAATCAATTCAAATAAAAAATCGTCAATGAAAACCCAAGTAATGATCAAATTCAAAATTCAAATCCTAACTTCCCATGGGAACTCAGGTTTCATCACAAGTAGTAGTGAATAGGCACACCCACCCATAACCCACCTACTGAGCTCTCACAATCCTATCTTCCATTTACTGAAATCCCCAAATAACCAGGGTGTTTTAAGAAAATAATTCCTCTTTGGAACCTAGCCTATACTACTATTTTTTCATGAACTTACATGGGTTTTCCATCCACCGAACACTTCAGGTGGCCCGTGATAGGGCTTGGTGGGAATTCCCGATCCCTTTGGGCTAGCGTTAAGTTCCAAGGCATCAAATTACTTAGTTGGAACAATTTTTTCTGGAATAAAATAATATTTTACATGTAGTATAATTCTACTGAAATTCCAGTATAGTGCATCCATACATTGGACACTCATTCTAAATCATATAAGAATAATATAATAAAAAAATAATAAAAAATAAATGTCTAGGATCACCTCCAACTCCCCACACACAAGAACTACTTTTATTAATCATCCAAAACTCCAAATATATGGTGAATCACCCATGAAAAATAGAAAAAAAATTGAGATGCTTTTTTGGATAAAACTACTAAGGCACTAAAAATAAATACTGACATAAATGGATTAAGTTTCCCATGTGTCCTAAGGTCACACTAAGGAAAACTGAGTATAAAATACCTAAATATTACATCTTTTTAGATAAGTATTCAATACATAACACAACTATAGATAATCGAAGACTATAAAAGTTTAGTTTAGTTGGAGACTAGATACATAACATTTTATTTCATAAATAATATTCACCATCTCTGAGAAAGTTATTCTATCATAGTACTCTTCTTAAACATACCCTACTTTAAATTTTTTTAATAACTTGAGGAAAATAGAAACATAAGACAGAGTGAGCTTCGATGCTCAGTAAGACACTATTAAAAAATTGATTTTTCCTGACATGATTTTCACATTCATTATTTATAACCAATGTGAAAAAATAATGTACTATGTCAGTTATTTAATAACAGACATGGTATATAAAATGTGTATATTTTTCATGTTAATTATTCAATTAATAAAATTAAAATTTTCATTTACCACATCGATTATTCAATAATTGATGTGGAAAATAATATGCTCACATTTTTCACATCAGTTCTTTACTAACTAACATGAAAAATATTTATAATTTTAATTGTTGGTCAAGAGTAGTAATTTTGGTTTCATTTATTCATGTGAAAACCTTCAGTTTTCTCTCATGTGAAAAACCCTAACACTTCTATATTTGATTAATGGCCTTGAATCTATTCATTATTCGATCTATAGCCTTGAGTATATTTCATTTATCATCCGCCACAACCATCCACCATCACCCGTTGTCATCCGCCACTTGTGCCTTGTTCCTGTTGGTGTTTCCTTTTAAATCACCCCGATCCTGATTTTAATTTACAACTTATGTTCATTGTTTCCATTTTATGTATATCCAGGGTATTTACATTTGTATTTATGGTTCAAATTTTTCATTGATGTTTCTTTATATTTGAGTTGGTATCCACCATCACCATCCATTTCTACCCGTCATCAGCTATTTCTTGCTCCTTTTTCCCATTAGTGTCACCTTCTCAATCATCTTTATTATGATATCAATTTATGGTTTGTATTTATTATTTCAATTTTCTATGCATCCAAATTATTTTCATTTGTATTTGTGGTTTTAATTTTCCATTAATGTTGTCTTATATTTTAGTTGGAATCCACCACTGTCATCCACCATCACCCATCGTCATCCGCTACTTGCGCCTTCTTCCCATTGGAATCACATTATCAATCATCCCACTTCTGATATCAATCTATGATTTTTTATTGTTTTTATTTTCTATGCATCTAAGGTATTTGAATTTTTATTTTTGGTTCCAATTTTCTATTGATGTCACTTTATCCTGGCTATTTTTATTTACAATTTTGATTATTCACACATCTTAGGTATTTTTTAATCGACGAATGATTGTTTTTTATTAATGTTTATGATTTTTTATTAAATAATGATAATTATATACGTTCAAAGTTATATTTTTTTTATCAAATATGTTTTTTTGAAATATATTATGATATTTTTTTAGTTTTATTTATAAAAGTAAATTTGAAATTTAATTTTGAAAATATAATAATTTATTTTCAATTTTTGATATTTTTTATTGATAATAATGAGTCAATTTGGATTATTGTACTATGAGAAAGGTGTCAATGTTTTTTTTGAATTTTCTAAATGTAATGTTCCAAATAATGACATGTTTTTCTATCCAGGTTTGAAATATTTAAATATAAAGAAGTTAAAAAGTATAGAGATCAAAGATCATTTAATTTGTCATGGTTTTAATCTGAGTTACAACTCTTATATTTATCTTGGTGAAATTGGGTATAATTATAGATATATTGATGATGATGATTTACAAGATGATAAGTATGATCAAATTGAATAAATGATTCATGATATTTAAGTAGAGATGATTAAGAAAGAACTAGAAAATGAGCGTCTATATGGTGATGCTGAAAAACCATTGTATCTAGGTTGTACATAATTTATGGATTTATTAATAGTGTTAATATTGATTAATCTGAAAGTGAAAAATAGATGGAGTGACAAGAGTTTTATAGTGTTGGTACAACTATTTAAAGACATACTTTCTAAAAGCAACATTCTTCTAGATTCACATTATAAAGTGAAGAAAATATTATGCACAATGAGTTTGGGATACAAGAAAATACATGTCTACCCGAATGACCATGTTCTATATAAGAAAGAAAGTAAGGAATATAAATGTCTCTTAGAGTTTCCAAAATGTGGGATTCCATGGTATAAGTTGAATAAAAAATCACTGGATGATTTAGTAGTTATAGAGACTCCTACCAGAGAAATTTGGTATCTTCCTATAATTCCTCATTTGAAACATTTATTTACAAATTAAAATGATGAAAAATGTTAAAATGGCATGCAGATGAGTGGATAAATGATGAAAAATTATGACATCTAGCTAACCGTCCACAGTGTAAGAAAGTTGATCAATAGTTTCCTATATTCGGAAATGAAATTAGAAATCTCAGACTTGAATTATGCACATATAGAATGAATCCATATTGAAGACTTAGTAGTACACATAGTTCATGACCTATTTTATTAGTAATTTAAATCTTATCTTCTAGATTTTGTGTGAAGTGAAAATATGCCATGTTGATTTTAATGATCTGTGGACCTAAATATACTAAAAAATGATATTGATATTTTCTTGTCGCCATTAATTGATGATTTGAAACTTTTATGAGAGGAAGGTTTTAGGGTGTATAATTGTTATAAAATGAAACATTTTCAACTTCATGTAATGATTATGTTCACTATAAATGACTTCCCAATGCATGATAATTTTTTTGGATACAGTGTTAAGGGTCATAAATCTTGTCCAATTTATGAACAATAGACTTTATATAATCAACTACAACATAGGATAAAATGATATATATGGGTCATCAAAGGTTTTTTTTAATGGATCACTCTTATTGAAGATTAAAGAAGGCATTCAAAATCTCACAAGAATTTTATACTTCTCCAAAACCTTTTTCCACTGATCAATATTTTGAGAGGGTGAAAAACATTGAAGTCATATTAAAAAAGAAACAAAAATCAGGTAATGAAAGAAATAGTTGGAAGAAATGGTCAATATTTTTTAATCTTCTATATTGGAGATATCATGAGGTCAAACGTAACATTGATGTCATGGAAATGGAGAAGATTATATATGCCAACTTGATTAGAACATTGTTAGATATTAAAGGAAATAATAAAGATGGGTTTAATGTAAGATTGGACTTAATCTCAATGGGATTATTTTTGGAGTTATCTCCCAATATAGATGGAAGATGAACAAACCTACCTCTATATTTTCATTCATTATCCAAGAGGGATAAAATTAGATTTTTTGAGTGTCTCCATGGCATCAAAGTGTCACAGGGTTATTCTTCAAATATAAATTTTTTTGTGCCACTAAAATATTTGAAGTTGAAAAGTATGAAATATCATGATCATCATTTCATGATTTAATAGATCCTACCAGTTACATTGCGTTGAATATTACCCATATTTTTCAGAATGAATATCATGAAGGTGTGCTATTTTTTATATTCAATTTGTAACAAGGTCATTGATATGAATTCTTTGAAAAATTTGGAGAATGAATTAGTTTCTTTACATTGTCAACTAGAAATGTATTTTCATCTATATTTTTCAGATATCATGGTGCATTTAATGGTTCATTTAGTGTAATAAATAAGGCTTTGTAGACCTATATATCAATTTTGGATGTATCCTTTTGAAAGTTATATAAAGATATTAAATGGGTATATTAAGAATTTATATCGACCTAAATCCTCAATTGTTGAGAATTATATTTCTAATTAGGTTGAAGAGTTTTGTACAAGATACTTGTCTATAGTGGATCACATCAGTTTGACTATATCTCAACATGAACGAGTCAATTACAGGGGAAAGGGGATCTATGGCTTAAAAGTAAAATCATTTAAAGGTGAAAAGATAAAGAAAGTACATTTATACATATTAAATAACATAGACGATGCTCATCCGTATATAACATTACATATTAATGTGTTAAAATGATGTTATCTAAAGAAGAAATATATGCCATTTTTTAATGATCATAACAAAACTTTTCTTCTATGGTTTAAAGAGACTGTGTTTGGTAGATTATATGTATAAAAAATATTGATATGGTTAGTAGGCGTACCAAGATAAAATTTGATATCATGGTTCGAGTATGATATTAATGGATGTACATTTCATATGAAATATTAGGAAAATAGAAGTTCAATTCAAAATATTAGTGTATTAGTGTTTATAGAAGCTATACATTTTTCGAGTATCAAAGAAAAACCCCAATCTCCGTATCAAGTGAATATTATGGATCCATTAGAGAAATATGGGAGGTTGATTAAATTAAATTTTTAGTTATAGTGTTTAACTAAAAATGGGTTATTTGTAACTATATTGTTAAAAATGATGAATTCAAAATGTCACTAGTTAATTTGAATAGATTGGAATACACAAGTGATCCTTTTATCATGGAAACACATGATTTTTTTTATGTTCTTGATCAATCCAATATGTAGTGGTATATCATTTTATAATGAAAAAAGTATATTGGTGATGGGAAAATTGAAAAAGATGCTAATTTATGTGAGATGCCTACTTATCTAGAAACAATAGTGGAAATAGACTCTATACTAATACTTTTATACCAATAGTTTGAAAAAACTGTTGGTATAGTCTGTTTAGACACAACCTATCCCAATGGTTTAATTAAACTATTGGGATAGTCTCCCATCTACAAAGCTATCCCAACTATTTTCATAAACCATTAGGATACATAATATATCCCAATGGTTTTTTAAAATTTTTGGGAAAGTTTTTCCCAAATACAGATTGAACCTCCAGTTTCCCCCTCTACGCGATTGTTTCCCTAAACCGAATCTCCCTCTTCCCCAACCTATAGAACTTCTTCCCACCAATCAATACATCTTTAATCAATATTTTTTTGTTCTACACTTAAAATCTATTAGTGATACCTTAGTTTTAATGGTCTGCATCTATTTTTGTTTTGTTTTGTGTTTTGATTTGGTCTAAACAAGATCTCCCTTATAATGGTGTGGTCATTCATCATATTCTTTTACCCCCTTTGGAATATTTATCTTTATTCAGATTAAATGTTTCAATAAAGTTACCAATGAGGATTCTTTTCTTAATGCGTCATTTGGAAAAAATATGTTGTTATAATTTAATTACATAACATCTGGTAATACTAGTCTCGAATTTAGGAGTAACTCTTAGTAGAAGGGTTTCCATTCTATAATGCAGACATCTTTCTTTTCAATGATAGAATCCCTTGTTTGGCTTAAAATTGGGGATCATTTGCATCTATCCCCCAAATACAGCTGAGACCTACTCCCCATTTCATTCCAGATCCAATACTTTCCATAACCACTGGTGCTTTCTCCCAGCCGACGACCACTGTCTTCCAACACCAAATCAGTTCTAAATCTGTTTATTCCACTTCAAATCAGTTTCTTCCACTTCTACCTACATTTATCTTCAAATTGGTGAGTTTGGTTTCTTCCATTTATCCTTTGTGTACATTTCATATGCTAATCTATTTATGTTTAATTCATTAAAAACTTTGTTTTAATTTAAAAAATATCTTTAGCTTGTTTTGTGGTTTTTTGTAATATTTTTTTATTTAGAGGGAGTTTAAAAAAGATGGTTCTTACACTAACATATCTTTTCAAAGGGGATACATTATTGGATTAAGGAGGATTATAATTTATTGTATTGCCTTTTTTTATATTTTAACAATTAATATCCCCTTAATTGATACAATTTACTATCTTAGTTTACTTTGTTCCTTGTTTTTGTTTAATCATGTTAGCTATAGTTTATCATTTTCTAAATATGATTAATTATTTTATATAGGGACGAAATTTATTTGTGTTATTCACATGATATATATATTAATTTTATATTACTTTAATTTAAAATGAATTATACATATTAGTTTTATATTTTGATTATTTCAGGGGGGGATTGTTGAACCCTCAGTCGTGTTTTGAAATAATCCAAAAGGGAGAGGTTGTTTGGGAGATTTTGATTTCTTATTTTTGATGTGTTTCAAACCACTCATTTTATGTGTTATTATATTTCTATGTGCATCTATTTTCTTGTTCTATTATATTATATTATTTTAATTATAATATAATATACTATTATATATATTATACTTATTGATCTGTGTCATTGAAATAATGTCTTCAGTTTTTTTCTTTTTTTTCTCTTAAGGATACAAAGTTTTAGTATAATGAAAATAAATATACTTTGTATTATTATATTCTACAAGAAAAAAAATTGAATATTGTATTCTATTTATTTCATATTTTAGTTTAGTATTATTCCATTTTCATATATAAATACTTTATTTGGATCTCTTTTTTCCTTACTGTTAAAACTTCAGTTAGAATATAATTATTATACCATTTCATATATGTGCATAAATTAGTATAAGACTGGATGGACTTTTGGTTTTAGTGGTGTCAATCATGATAGTATATACAATGAAAGTTATGTTTCATGTTTATCACATGAGATATCACATGGGTTAAGTATGTTGTGTATGTTCTAGGAGATTGAGTTGAAGAACAACATTACCTATAGGACACAACTTGTTAAACAATCATACATAATGTCATAAACACAATAAATATCACAAAAAATACCAAAATAACATCATTTCTAGGATGATAACAATAAAGGACCATCATACCATGTTATAATGAGAATTATAGCCATGATTGGTTTTAGGAAAACATCTCACATCTAATGTACTTCATTAACTAAACACACATAGTGAAGCAAATCAAAACAGTGATGGTAGTCTATGCACACGACATAGATACTCTAGTGAATAAAACATTTGAAACACATGTACCAAAGCAGTTCTTGATGAGAATATACCTTAAATACAAAATAAATCATATGATGTTTTTTTGCGATTTCATAATGAAGATATTTTTATGTCATAGGGTATGATATACATGAAACCAAAGAATATCATATGCCTTGAAATAAGGGATGTCATAAGGCATGATATATCAGTAACGTATTAACACTTCCATAGTTGATCTTATTGCCCAATATATCCATATCATAGTGTAATGATATGGTTTAAACATATATTATAACTAACATAGGCAGTCGAACGTTAAGTGTTAACATTTGCGTAATCCTCCGCATAATCTATAATTAATCATTAAAATTTCATAGATTCATTGATTCTGTTGCATATACGACATCTGTATACTCATAGGTAAACTAATTTTGTATAAATATATTATATTTCATTAGTGTAGATACACTGGATTTATATAATTTTCGTTGAGCACCTATATGTTTATAGTTTATGACACTAAGATGGATACCTTTTAAATAACACACCTTATAAAAAATATCACTGATCACTAATACTACAATGACACCATTGATTAGAAATATATCATTAATTATTCAATACAATTATCTCTATAAATTTATACTTAATGTCAACTATTTTCTCATAATTATCCTAGATAGATCATTCTTTATACAATGATTTTCATCACATCCACCATGTTTCAATTCAAGATTTCTGTTTTTTATTTGTAGTATTTTGTTATATATATAATATTTTCTTGTTTTTCATATTATGATTCTCATATAGAGTAGTGTGTTAGTTATGATTTTATATAAATTGAATAATTCTCATTTACTTAAATATATTTTTGATATAACTTCAATCTTATTGAATTACATTCACAAAATGACTTATTGAATTTTTTTTACAAAATGGATAGAAGTTGGATGTATGAAACTGATCAGATCTCAAGCGATTTTCAAAACAATTTGGAGAGCTTTTTATATTTTTAATTTGACAATGATTCAGACAATGGTCACATACATTTCTCATGTTATAATTGTGTTGGAAGACCTTGGTTGATCTATGAAGAAATTAACTACAATATAACCAAATATGGTTTTCAAACAAACTATTATGTGTGGTATCACAATGGGGGAGAAAATGGAATCTCAAAATATTGATGATCCAAATGAGAGGACTGGATTAAAGAATTTGATATATGAATGATTTCCATTTATTCATCATCATGAGAAGGAAAGGATGTAAACCTAAGAATATTTTTATATGAGCACACATGATGCATCAAATGAAAATGATGATGTTAACAGGGTAAAAAAATTGAATTATGATGTGTCAACTCTAGTATATCAATAATGTCATAAAATGAAAAAACTAGAATTTTTAATCTAATTATTTTTTGGAAAAACCATGTATGAGATTTCTAATACTGGCATCGATTACATTCTTAACTTCTTGAAGGAATTACTTATATATGATTTAGATATTCCCTCAAACCACCAGATGGCATGGAAGTTATTTGAAGAACTTGGATTTTCAAAAAAAAAAATCATGCTTGCTCGAAAGATTGTGATTTATTATGAGAGGAAACTGCTGAAAGAAATGATTGTATAAAATGTGGAACATCCCAATAGAAGCCAAAAGATGACGAAAAACCATCCCGTGTGCCATAGAAAGTAATGTGTCACTTTCCATTGATCCCCATACTCCAAAATCATTTCATGTATAATGAAATATCAATAAAAATGTGATGGCATAATACAGGGAGAAAGAATAATAATAAAAAGTTGGTTCACCTTGAAGATAGATTTTCATGGTAGAGATTTGATACTCGATATCATGATTTTGTAGCTAACGTGCATAATGTGAGACCAAGTCTTTCATGTGATGGTTTTATTCCATTTGGGAAGATGCTTACTTCACACAACACATTGCTAGTTTTTATACACATTTATAACCTTCCCCCATTGTTGTGTATGAAAAAACATTTCAATTTCATTAGTATACTTATATCTGGCCCTTCTAATCCTAGAAATGATATAGACGTATACATGGAACCTTTAATAAAAGTGTTGAAACTTATTTGGGATGTGGGTGTGTGCACATACGATGTATGTTCAAAATACATATTTCAGATGCGTGTTGCACTTATATGGAAGATCAATGATTTTCCTTCTTATGTAATGATGTCTGGATGGAGCATGAAGGAAAAACTGTCATGTCTTGTTTTTATGAAGAATACTCAATCTGGAAGACTGAAATGTCACTGTAGTTTTGGTTTTATGGGACATCGGCGATTCTTTCATGTGAATCATCCATATAGAAATAATCATCGAAGATTTGACAATACCATGGAGACCGACAATCCACCTTATCATATGTTTGGAACTGATGTGATTAATGAATTTCAAGATTTTAGTTTTTCATTCGGGAAGGGTCAAATGAAATCTTGAAAGAGGAAGAATGTTTCCAATGATAGCTGTTACAATTGGAAGAAAAGGAGTATCTTCTTTGATTTGCCTTATTGGTCATCCAATTTGTTATGTCATTGCTTAGACATAATGAACATTGAAAAGAATATATGTAAAATGTTTCTTTTGATTCTTCTAAATGTCAAAGGAAGGAAAAAAGATGATTTTCAGACTCAGTGTGACTTGGTGGATTAGGGTATCATACCAGAATTTCATACTATGTGTATTAGTGAAAATAAATGGAAAATTTCATGTGCTTCTTATGTGATGAAACCTACAGAAAAAATAAATTTTTGGAAGTACTAGAGACTATTAATGTTCCTGATGGATATTCAAGCAATATATCGAAATAGGTCAATAGAAGAGAGTTGAAGTTGAAATCTTTGAAGACTCATGATTATCACACCCTTCTATATGAGTTGATTACAATAGAAATCCATTATTTTTTTTTTCAATAATATAAGGATGTTAGTTATTCGGTTGTTCCATTTGTTTATATATCTTTATGCTAAGAAGTTTTCAAAGTATTTCATGAAAACATGTTGGCAGAGACACCATTCATTTTTTGTGAGTTAGAGAAAATATTTCCTCCATCATTTTTCACATGCATGCTGCATCTGACTGTCTATCTGCCAACAAAACTACTTCTCAGAGGGCCTATAGCTTTTCATTGGATGTATTAAATTGATATAAATATGTACAAATTGAAATATTATGTCCAAAACAGGAATCATACTGAATATTCTATCGTGAACGGTTACTTGGCTCAAGAATGTATGGATTTTTGCTCAGCGTATTTGTCTGATCTAACTATGAAAATGAACAGAACAATGAGAAATGGAGAAGAATAGTTTGAGAAAATTGAACTTAGTTTTCCATCACTTCCTCAAACAGGAGGAATTCTTGGATCATATATATTGACGACATTAAGCCTTGAAGAGCGGGAGATAACACATCGCACAGTGTTGTTCAACTATGATTTGTTCAATGACTACATCAAGTAAGTAAATTGAACATGTATATCTTATATCAACTTTTGTAATTGTTCATATTTGTTAAAATATTCCTATTTTTTTCTATAGGGAACATAAAAAAATGATAAATAGAAAGCATCGTTCTTTATATTTGAGAAGGAGAGAGACTTTGAATAGTAAGGAGTTTAGTGTTTGGTTGAAATTGAAGGTAGAAATATTTATGTAATAAATAAATAAAATCAATATTTAATAGATTTTAATATTCATTTATATTTCAGGTATCGAGTTTTCCTGCTGACACTGTCTTTAAGGAAATAAGCACTTTGGCTTTTGGTCCTAATACCGTGGTTTGTGAATGTAAATCAATTGTGATCAATGGGTACAAATTTATTATCACTGAATAAGTAAAGAACATGCGAACACAACATGATGGTGTTTTTCTAAATTCCACAACAGACTATTATGCCAATGCATTAGATAATAGATCTCATTTTGAAAATGCAACTTATTATGGAGTCATTGAAAAAATAATAATATTGGATTATTACCCTCATGGTCAATTCACTATGATGAAATGTTAGTGGTTTTATTCGATGATGAGGCAGAACACATTTATTGATGATTGTGTATTTCAAGTTATTAACATGACTCACACTCTTACTATCGATGAACCATATGTATTGGAATCAATGACATAACAGATTTTTTATGTCAAAGATCATCTTCGACCTGAATTTGGGGTCATTATTGAAGAAATCCCAAGACATATTTTTGATGATGGTGATGATGGAATTGACACCATCCCTACTCTCATCGGCCCTGATCCATTTATTACTTATGATGACTCTAATACTTCAATTGTTAGAGTTGATTGTGAATATGAAGTTGTGGTGGGAAATATATAGAATCATTTGTATGTGTTCTCAGTTCTATTGGTTTAGCTCGACTTGAGTTATTGAGGTTTATGATATACAAATTGATTTACTATTGATTATAAATATTTTTTATCCAAATAGACCTTCATGTGCATTTTCAATATTTACTGGTTGCAGTTTTCTTTGAGTTTTATTTTATAATATTGAATTGAATTGTATTCAGACATACCAAAACAAATAAAAACAAAACAGTTAAATTGTAACAAAAAATAGATAAATTTAACTGGAAATATTAAACTAATTGATATGAAAATAAAAACAAATGAAAATAATGATCTAAACCAAAAAATAGCTAAATTACATAACTAAAAATATGAACCAAATTTCCTAAGACAAAGAAGCCATGTATCAAATTTTTTGTTTTTTAAGTTACACCGTAGTTATCCTTTTCTAATTAATTTCATATTTGTTTTCAAATAAAGGAAATGAAACCATATTATGAGTAGTGAAGAAAAAAGATGATGGAAAATTATCATCGAATGGCTGAGATGGGCATTCCTCCGTTAGTGCATGTAGTGAGTATTTTATTTCATATATATATATATATATATCAATAACATATAATGTAATGTGATTTTTTTTAAACTTTTATAAATGATCCACCACCGAGGTTCCATTTATTCAAAGAGTAGCCTAGTTGTGGTCCTAATACTCATGCCGGTAGTACAAGGGGGGCGGTACGAGAGCTAGGCACTCCAGTCAGTGTACCCATTTAGACTCTACCCCTCCCACTAACGTACCATCTTCCACGCATTCTGATCTCGCTGTTTCTTTAGGGAAACAATGGATATTTAGGCCTCCCATTTTTTCACCACCCTTCACATCTAAGCCTCCTCACCAATATTTACCGTATCATAAGATGATTCTCACTCCTCATCCATATTATGCAGTTGGTCAGTCATCCATTCCATCCTCTTTACCATCTACTTCTTTTTCTCTGGGATTTTACATTCCTTATTTGACTCCTTCTTTGACATAATCTATGCCTACAGAGCATACAATGGGACCCACTCCACCAGTATAGGGTGAAATTCCTTCATTGGAAGTGGATCTAGAGGTTCCCATTGAGTAGATTGTCGCTAGTATATTTTAGAACCCTAACTATTTTTTTACCATAATTTATTTTCATTATAACATGTATTGATATAGTATTTGTTTTTATATCATAACAGATACATCTACTGATAGGCGGTGGGGGTGGGGGCATACAAACATGCGTTTGATGTGGAACCTCCACACGCAGTTGATGGTTGAATACAATAAAGATAATAAAATGATCGAGAAAATAGGGCAACGATGTCAGAGTTTTTTGGCGATGCTTTCCAAATACTCTGAAATCATTCTTGTTAGCCTGATCTCATGGAGACAATTTCCAAACAAAGTCAATAATAATTCTTGGGCACAAATATGTTTTAAAAAATCTATTTTATTTAATGTAATATTATTTTTATATTTATATGAATTAATATTTTGGTGTCAACTTCAGTTTAATTTATCCGATGGTGAGGGTGCACAACCAGCATGTCTAAAGGAGTTAGGTGAGATTTAGAGAGCCTATAAGAATGATTTGTATATTGGATGGTGTGATAGAGTTGACACAATGTTATATGTGGTACCTGTCGGGGATGATTTTTTGATAGAACAATATCAGAAAATGATTACTCATTGGATGACTATCAAGTTTAAGGTATTAATCACATTTGAGGTATTTAAATGAAAATTTTCATGTTTTTCATTAATATTATCTTTTTTATTAATGAATTTTATTTATGAATCATACGGAAAAAATAAAAAAACATTTATTCTAAAAAATACCTCTACACATTGGGACGTACTATGATGTCATATCATGAGAGGAAGTAGGTATGATAATTTTTTATAATTTTTATTTAGGACTTGCACTTTCTATTATTTCCTCCATAATTTTTTCGATTTCTAAAGTTTTCATATAATTTTAGTTATGAAATTAATTATTAGTAACCTATTTTTAATTTGGGTTTCCTACATTCAACTTAATTTTAGAGGAAAGTATTGAATATTGATGGATATGTACCTCGAGCAAAACTGTTTTGCTCGAGTAGAAGAAAAAAGATGGAAGTGTGGATAAAAAACCGACACAACAGCATATTGTAAGTTTTACTTTGTTGATTTAAAATTTTAATATCTATTTTATAACTTAATAGTATATTTATATCTATAACAAGTTGCTTTAGAGGCCCTTGATTCCCAAGAACCTGATAATTTTAGGCCAAATGATCACTTACATTAGGTGTTGGGATATGAGCACCCTCACAGAGTATGCTGCCGAACTGGGAAGAGTATAGTTATAAAGAGGTATTGGCCCTATTCATGTACTAGTTATAGTTCCATTGAGTTTGAACAGGTTAAATCATAGAAAAAATAGGCTAAAAAAATGGCCACACAGGTGGAAGAACAGTCTGTAAGGGAAAACACTGAATTTATGAAACTGATGAAAGTTTTATGTCTAGCACTTCCACTAGAGGTAATCACAACTTGTGATGAATATTTTTTGTCGATGTGTTTAATATAGTGTACACCAGGTGGTAGTTATAGTGGTGGTCGAGATGACGTCATTCATGACAATGATGATGGCGAGGAAGAGGCTGAGGATGAGGATGATGCTAAGACCAAGGCTAAGGATGAGGCCATAGCTGAGGGAGAGGAAGAGGATAAGGAGAAGGATGAGGGAGAAGATGAGGCCGAGGATGAGTTTAAGGATGAGGATAGGGGTAGGAATAAGGACGAGGATGAGGCTGATGATGATGGTGGTGATAGTGATGGTGGTGGTGATGAGGGATAAATTGATCTTTATATTTTTGACTGATATTACTAACATTTTATGTTTGTTGATTTTTTGTGATTAAATATATGAATGATTAGGTAGGTCACATTATTCTTGACTCAGGTATCCTAAATACTATATAGTTTAATTATATCACCTTTTACTAATGTATTGTCATCTGTTTTGATAAAGTAATTAGGGTATTTGGAAATTTATTATATGATTCAACATTCAAAGTATTGATTAGTTCAGTGGTCTTACTTTTATATTTATTTCTTTATTTATAAATAATAAAACTTGACTTGACATGGAGGTATGGATTCTATGAATTCTCCTTTTACATGGTATCAGAGATATTTCACAATTCTCTTTTTACATACACTCAAACTCTTGGCTGAAGAACTTGAGCTTATTTGTTGCCATTATACCACTTCTTAGTCATATTTCTGTAATTTATTTTCTTTTTATGATTTACATTATGGGAAACCATTTTTAATCTAGTATCATTCATATATCATTTTGTAATTGAAATTATCAAATTATATATATTGACTATATTTATTAACATGGATGAGTATTTAAATTTGGGGATTTAAAATTGATTTAAAAAATCCATATTTTCCAACAAAAATTAGAAGAAAACTATAATCTACCCAATTATACATGTAAAATATACCCCTAATAAAGAAATTACGATTCCCCCATTTATAGGACACCCAAGGCAATGCCTAAAGAAATCGAGCACTTGATCTTGCACCAATCAAGAATTTCTCTAACAAACTAACTGTATACACATGCTCCTCTCATAATAGTATGTTTCCATTAATTTACCTAGATCAATAATAAAACTCCATCATCTAACCATCAAGAAAAATGAGGATCAACCAACCAATATTATCTAACCATAACCTGCTACTCTGATAGACACAACTAGTAGCGTACCTAGAGAACCTTATAATCACTCTAGAGAGAGACACAATATCATCCCACACTAGCATCACCACAATCAACTTCACTCATTCAAATGTATTTAACCAAACAACACCTATAATGCATAACCCATACCTGGGAACTCATACCTAGATCCCATCATAAGGCATCTCATACCCAAACCTACACTTTAAATTCTTGTCAAACACTAGGAGAATATCTATAATCACATAAAAACATCACACAATAATCACCACAATGCCCCCAATTAATTAAGGAACTTCCAATGAGTTATTTTATAAAACAATGAATATGTTGTTATTGACACATTAATTAATCAAAACCCATTCCAAACAATTATCAATATTTTTTTTTCTTTTTTAACAATTTTATAAACCCACTTTCCTCATTATGAAAATAATTTCACACCCAAAAGGAGTCATGAACATGTACAAGTATATAAACCTGTATGATGCATGAACCCACACTATCATACCACATCAAAATAAGAGTAAAAAAATAATATCTCACCCAAAACATCTTACTTGAATCAAAATCTCAATTAGAACACTAAAAATAAATGAACCACAATCTCATAACCTTGTAGATTTGACTTTCCTTATACATGGGTTAGTTATATACCAGTACAAGGTATATTCCAAGTTCCAACAACACATCCTGCCTCCAACTACCATGCTCAAATATTCAAACAACCAAAAACAATTCTTTGTAACCTCTTTGTACTACCTCAACTAAAATATCTCATATAAAATCATTGGTCAATCACCACAAGACCTCAAGAACAACTACTCTTATACCAAATGCATTGTAGTAGTGGTGAGAGTCTATAAGTATCATGGGGATATTATACTCTCTATACCCTCCAAAATAAAAATATATAAATAACATAATCAAAATAAAAACATTAGAGTAAGCATAAGAAATTATAGCTAAGAGACAACCAATAATAACATATAACATCACCATGATATAAATTGGTAGGGTATCACCAATTTCCCCTAATATAAATCATTATATACAGTGTATACATGTATGGGAAAATAAAACAAGTACCAATATACAACATACAACAATTATGAATGGTTAGTGGGTGTGACCTAGGGAGACCCAACACCTGACCACACTTGATTTGGATAATTTTGAAATATAAGTCATCTCAAAAAACCACCCCAAACTCATACCTTGACACTTAGGGAAGGTTCATGCATCTTAGTCTTGACCTCTACCCTCTCACTCAGGTTAGAGACTTACCCCAAGTCTTGATCTCATATTTATCCTCATACTTCCACCCTCTTGCTCAGAGAGAGGTCTGGTATCACATCCTGACTACTAACCAATCACTCGAGGAAGGATCCCATATCATATACTAACCAAAAAACTCTCACTCAAGGTTTGGTTCTATATAATATATTAACCACTACCCTCTCACTCATGGTAAGGTCTTGTAGTTGGGGTTTGGCTTAGTGGTAAGCACCCCGTAATACTACATGAAAAATGGGGGTTCAAAACCCATTGGGTGCAGGTACTGTAGTAGTACTGTAGTGGGTACTGTAACAGCAACGGTACTGTTGATCGGTGGGTACTGTAGCGGTGGAGGTACTATGCGGGTACCGTAGCAGCCAGGTTACTATTCACAGAATAGAAATTTGGCCAAAAATTTGGGCCTACGGGCTATGTAATGGGCTACAAGCCCACTGGGCCTTTGGGATATGTAATGGGTATCCCTCTACCTAGTTAAAAGAGGTCTTTGCTTTGGTTTATTAATAAAAATGAGGCTTCAGCCCCAACCTTTAAAAAAAAACTCATGGTAAGGTCTTATATCATATCATAGGCACTACTATCTAACTTAAGGTAAGGTCATGTATCACATAATGATCAATGTCCTCCACTCAAGGTAAGGTCCGATATCACATCTTGAATACTAGACACTCACTCATATTAAGGTCCCATATCACATTTAGGATACTGGGAAAAGTACTGTATCATAACCCGAACACTACCCTATTACTCAAGGTAGGGTCATATACTATTTCTCATGCCATGTCACATACCTCAACCCTCTCACTCAGAGTGGATCTCATCACTATTGTACAACATGGTTAGATCATAAATAATGAGAAAAAAAAAACAATATTAATAACTCATATTATATCCCTCAGTTACCGACACAACCATACCCACTTAGCTCCATGTTATAAGGTAGCTGATATATCTCAACAACATGTCCCCTAACTAGTATCACCATCATAATTTAAACCTTAGGTCATACCAACCTATCATTGTATTTTATATTGTCTGTATTTTTATGTGCATTTACAGTGGTGCTTTATAAGGTGTTTTATTAGTTTTTTTTCAGGTGTGTATTATTCACTATTCAATATTTTTTTGCAGATGTTGGTAGGGTATTTTCAGGTGTTTTTCTTTTAGTGTGAATCTGTATATCTCAATAACACATACCCTAAACACTAACACCCCCTGATCTGAGTCATCCATTGATCATTTCAATTTCATCCTGAGATCAAGGATAATGCTTGGAATCCATCTAATATATCATCTAAGTTTGCACTTGGAATTCATCCATGAAATAAAATGGACTCATGTATATTTTTAGTAATATCGCAACTCCAAAAATAGGTTTCAACTATTGATTCCATGAATCCATGATTGATTATTATGATGGTTACATTACCATGAATGAAATCAAAATCCCTACTTTAGGAGTGTCCTTGTTCCTACATCATTATATCAAGATCATGGCCATCAAAACCAATGACCTATCCATTATTGTGTGAGACCATGGTATGAGGAACCTAAACACATTCTATAGATAATGAGGGTCACGAACTCAAACCACTAATTGTACTGTTAGGACCAATAGGGGCATATATACCCTGAGAGGGGGGGGGGTGAATTAGGGTATGGATATTCTTTTTCAAAATTCTTCCTGCCCCACTGGATCTTGACCTCTTTATTACAAGGGTCACTTTGTTTGCATTTGTGTGTTTATTATGATGACTTATTTTCTTCTTTGTCTGATGATGATGCTTCAAATGCAATGCAGGGAAGTAAGCAGGTAGACACAAAGATTTTTACTTGGTTCACCCTTACTGGGCTACGTCCAAGGAGCATACGCCGACAAGTTGCCGTGCGTACCAATTCCACTAAACTTCACTAGTTGTGGATTACAATGTTCTGGCTAGATCACTTCTATGCCCAGGCTCACTGCCTTTACAAAGTTTAGGGTTAGCTCACTGCTTTCCCAAGGGTCACTCCCTGTTTCTCTCTCTCTAGCTCACTGTCGGTGGAGAGGATCACCTAATTCCTCTTCCTAAGCTCACTGCTCTAGAAGGGAATCCACTCACAGTTTATAGACCTGTAGGTCTCTTCATTTGCATGAATTAATGCATCCTTAACTGTAGATAGATGCTCTGTTAAAGTTCAACTTTCACCCATAGATGAATACCCCTTTGCCACTATCCACTGGGCAAACCACTTTGGAAACACCTTCGCGAAGCACTCTACTTCACTAGGCTCCCAATTTCGTGAAGCTCAAACAAGCCTTCGCGAAGCTCCTGCCTTTTCACGAAGCTCTATCGCGAAGCTCTCTTGCGATGCACAGACCTTCGCAATGCTTAGGCCGTCGCGGAGATCCTGCCTCTCCGCGAAGCTCACTGAGCCAACGCAGGGCACACGCCTTTCGCGGAGCTAGAATAGCCGCCGCGAAGCTCCCCTTTCGCGAAGCACACTGCCTTCGCGAACCACCTCCGCGAACCGAGAGTAATGGATTTTCTCTAAAAATTCTCACTACTTTTCTCGAAGGGGTCGGCCTCTATTTATAGGCGATTCCACCGACCCTCGTCCCTTCCGCACGAAGTCAACACCACGTCATCACAAATCGTGAAGCTCCAAAGATTCCGCCGAAATTATGTCCAAATCGCGAAGCACCACGACACTTTTCCGTTCGCGAAGCTTGACGTAGTCGCGAAGAATCACCTTCAACATACCTTCACGACTTCGCTGCGAAGCTCCCTCGCGAAGCCCAACATTCCTTCACGCCTTCGCCGCGAAGCTCCCTTGTAAAGCCCTTCACCGCCGCGATGCGCTTCAGCCTCTGCCGTTCGCGAAGCTTAACGTAATCGCGAAGCATCACCGCCTCCATTCTTCTGGTCTTCGCGATTTCCAAACCATGCATCCTATCCTCGCGAAATTCATGCCTTTTCCATATTAAATTATGATCTTCATGGAAATCCTATTTTCGCGATGCTCACCAAACTCCAAATTTTGGACCCCAAAAATTTGGCAAACACTGGAAAACGGCGCCACCTTGTACTGCTATTTTGTACCGCCTCCAGATCGTCCTTTCCTTTGTCATCATTCTTTTTCAACAAGGATTGTTAACAACTTCTTGGGAACTCGAAAAATCTCCATGAAAACCTGCTTTGTCAAAAAACACAATCAACCCAAAAATACTGCAATGTTACCTCGAGGGATTTTTTCCCAACAATCTCCCCCTTTGGGTTTGTTGACAACTCTTCACAAATTTGCTCAAGATGATTTTCTACACTTTGATACCTCACTGAGTCTTCTCTCAGTTGCTACCACCATTCTTCTCTTGAGATTTTGATAGCGTTCAAGGATTCACTTAACACGTACTCTAAGCCCACATGAGCAATGCTCGGCGTGAGAAACAAGAGTAGTATGAAAAGTTCATCAATGAATCACTTCATGTCACACACCAATTGTCGATTCCACCATGATACCAATTCTTAAATTGATACCAATTGTTGAACCACACTGATCCCAATTGATGATAGCTGGAAAACATCGCTCACCATTCCAACACCACCATTCGGCTTTTATCACGATCCTCAGCTATCGTGATTTCTATGCTTTGATCGATCACTTCTAGCATCGTCAAATTTGAAAATCTCCCCCTTTCTCATTGCTCCCCCTTTCTGGCTGCTCCACCTGTCAGCTTCTCCCTGTATCATTCATGATTTGTCAAATCTCCACATTGTCTCCCCCTTTAATAATCACTATTTTCTCCCCCTTTGTCAATGAACCCAAAGGTCACCCCTTTGTAGTCTGTAACATAGTAGAGAACACATATCAGCACATTAGGGAAAAACACATCGTACCTCGGGGAGAGGGGGGGGGGGTCCCACATCCACACTACATTAAGTGTGGGGAATCGACTGAACTCCCAGAGCCAATCGATGCCTTTCAAATGCTTCCTTGGGTAAGGCCTTTGTCAGAATGTCTGCAACCTGTAGCTCTGTAGGCACATACTCTAACTTCATGATTCCCTGCTCAACTTTCTCCTTGATAAAATGATACTTTATCTCAATGTGATTTGTCCGTGAGTGATGGATGAGATTTTTTCTAAGATTTATAGCACTTGAGTTTTCACACTGGATTCCGATCGGAGACTTCACTTCAACTCCCATATCTTCAAGCTGCTGCTTCATCTGATCTTCCAAATATTATTTTTTCTTCCTTGACCAGCCTCACCATCCTTTGATTACTATTATTGTTGAAATAAAGATTGTAATTAAATTCCCCACGCTGAAAACCAATCTTCTTCAAATACTGATATAGCCTTCAGTACCATGCTCTTGGGGAGTATGATTTGCACACCAGTCATGATTTGTTTCGAATCATTGTGCCATCTTCGTTCATCTTATTGTGAAAGACCCATTTAGTCCCGATGACGTTCTTATCCACTAGCCTCGAAACAATCATCCACTTCTGATTCTTCTCAATCTGATCTATCTCTTCGTTCATGGATGAACCCGGTATTCATCATTAGCTGCATCAACAACGCATTTCGGCTCGTCCTGTGATAGTAATGATGTCTGGTGCAACGATTTCATTCTTCTTGTCTGAACTGGAGCTCATTGATCACTAATGATATTCTATCTATCAGTTTCAGCTCAACTCTTTGGCTTCCTTGTAGACACATACTTGACACTTTCTTGTTCATCATTAGTGTCTTCTTCTGAATCAGCATCAGTCACTTCTTCTCCCTGTGTTGCTTTCTTCCTCAACACTTTCATCAGGAAGTTGTTCACTGACTCATTTTTCAGTGGATTCATTTCTTTCAGCTACTTTTCTCAGATTTTTGTTGAGACGCCTTTGATTTTCTCTTGCAGATTCTTGGTATCCTGAAAATAGTCAGCTGATACCATATTGTTAGAGCAAATAGATAAGCATGAAATGCATTGTTATTGCTGCTTCTCCCTATGTTTCTTTCTTCCCTCAATAGGAAACACCTGGTCCAAGTCATCCAATTATTGCATTGATGGATCTTGAATCTGATTTGGATATAGAATGCTCCCCCTGTGTTACACAACACTTCTATCTGTTAGGCCCAACGGTAAAGACCCATTACCGTTCTTCTCCACATGCACCATTTATACTAATCTGGCACTTAGCATCAAGCCATTAACCAAATCTCTAAGCCTACTGAGTTGGAACTCGGTGTAGGAAACAAGAGATAAAGCTAATAACACAATCACTTCTAATTGTGCTCAGTTTATTCCTTTCATTTTCAATTCTGCTACGTGATTTGAATCAATTGAAACTCTAGAGCATATCACTTCTCCACTTTGCATCCTTAGATGCCACTACCCCATGGATCGTATCTCCCTAAAACCTGAAACACATGAATCACCAGTTAACAACATTTATATACATAGGGAGAGGGGGGTGTTTCTTGAATCCTCAAGATGAGGATAGTGGTTGATCCTGATGGGTCAACCCTTTGATTCTTTCTTGGAGTGCATCACATTCCATTCTTGCTTCCTCCAGCTGCCTGGCCAACTTCAACTGCTCTGGCCATATGACTAAGCATTCATTACCCACATGCTGACCCTTTTTCTGATATGTAGATTCTGTAGGCCCGACCATTCTCATCACATAGGGTATAGACCCACTAGTACTCATTTCCTTCTTTGAGGTTCTTCCAAAATTCCATTTTCCTTGATTATTTCTCTGAGCAGGAATCTCATTTCTTGTTATCTTCCCTTGCTTATTCCACCATTGCAGGGATTTTCCTTTTTCTTCCATTCCTCTCTATGGCACATGACTTGTGAATTTTTCAATGCATTCTTTATTTATCTGCCTTTTATCAGATGTCTGAATCACCACACACTTTTTCACTGGTGGTGAGTCCTCCATTGAATGTGCACTCTTCTTATTCACAGCTGTAGTGTTTCCTCCCTTTTTCTTCCATATTTTTTCATGTTCATTATTAGAGAGAGGTTGTGAGTGTGATTGATACACTTTTTGTTTAGCTCCTTGTGATTCTCTAGGAACTCTAAGCTTATTCTTCAACATACCACTTTCTCTCCTAGTGTATGATTTCTCATTATACACCACTAGAGTTGAGAATCTCCTTTGGAGTTCCTTTTTCTTTCCTGCATTCATCTTGCTGCAATGTCTTGCCAAATGCCCATGATTAGAACATAAGAAACAACTTCCATTAAAGGCATACCTCATTTCATCATCTCTTAGCCAAGATGTTGATGCAGCTTGAGTTCTACCCCTGACATTGAGCTCTTGAGCTTCCTGACACATATTCATGGTGTGTCCCATTCTTCCACAGTAATAGCATCTATTGAATGCTTTCCTCTGAGAGACTCTTCTCTCTGATTTCTCATGATGCTTCTTCTTATCCTTGGGTTTATCAAAGTTTATATTTTCACAGCCTGAAATGTATTCCAGAGCATCTGGACAGAAGCTTGATGTGTGGCCATGAATCCCGCAGAAATAGCACATGCTATCATTTCTTTTTGTAATTGCCCTTTTAGACCTATCTCCAGCACCTGTAGGATATTTTCCATTTCTAGAACTGTTCACGGCTCTCTTTCTATCATGCACAGGAGGGGATTCATCGAATCCAATACCATATTTTCCGAAACTTGTTGGTCTTTGAGCTGAGAAAATATTTTGTTGTTTCTCTTCAGAAATAGCATACCTATTCTTCATTTTATCATAACTTGTCGAAGGATGATCAAATAGAAAGTGTAAGGCATCCTTAATTTTTGGCATTCCTTTAGCATTGGATTTCTCCACATCCTTCTTTACTGATTCAAGATCCTCTTCCAACTTTTTAATCTTCGTCTCCCTTGATTCGAGTTGGACATCCAGTTCTTTCTTGAGAAGCTTCCCGCTACTCACCTCATCTTCTAGTTCATGTGTAAGCTTTTCCACCATTGCACTTTGCTTCATTACTTTTAATTTTTCCTCAGAACCAGATTTAGAGACAGATTCATTCTATTGTTGTAGGCTTCGATTCTTCTGAACTTCTTCAAACAACTGTGCTGCTAGATCATCATTTTTAGCTTTCAGATTCTGTACTTCATCTGACTTTTGATTCTCTTCATAATCATCAGCCTTTTGTTTTCCTTTCATTTTAGCCATCTTTTGTAGTTCATTGGCATGAGAATCATTCTTCTCTGTTAGGTCAGTAACTATGTCAATAAGCCTTTGATTTAATCCTCTTAGCTTGTTGACCTCAATCTCCAATACTTTGATCCGGATATCTTTATATTTGACTTCTTTGGTGTTTCCAATGTCAATTGGAATATCAGGTTCTTCGATGCACTTGACTTGATCTTTCACTTTTCTATTCAAGCCATAGATCCACCTTTTCTGTTCTTCAATCTTAATCTTATACTCACTAACCGATTCAGAGTTCTCTCATGTTGATAACTTGAGTTTCTCAATTTCTTCCATCAACTCAGACTTCTCTTCTTCCTGCTGCTGCATATAGAGTTTGGCATCGTGAACAACTTTGTTGGATTTATTTGTTTTTGATCTCCAAACATCTATCTCCTCAAGAGCAGCCTCCAAATCAGCTCGCATATCTATTCTTCCTTCAATTTCTTCTTCTGTTTCAGCATCACTCTAATGCTCATGTACTTCACTCATTCCAACATCATGATTAAGTGAATCAATCCTTTCCCTGTCAGATTCATCCAGACCTTCCTTCAGTAAACAGTTTGATTCTTTTAATTGAATCACACTTTTTCCATACATACTTCCACACTGAGGAATACCACCTGACTTCTGATTCTTCTTGGATGTTTTTCCCTTTTCCATGGCTCACCGAGATAAGAACAGACGAATTCTTTAAACACACAGATCGACTACACCAAGTCGGAGCAAACAAATCTGATAAAAGAAACCTTCCTATGATACCAATTTTTAGGACCAATAGGGGCCTATATACCCTGAGAGGGGGGGGGGGGTGAATCAGGGTATGGATATTCTTTTTCAAAATTCTTCCTTCCCCACTGGATCTTGACCTCTTTATTACAAGGGTCACTTTGTTTGCATTTGTGTGTTTATTATGATGACTTATTTTCTTCTTTGTCTGATGATGATGCTTCAAATGCAATGCAGGGAAGTAAGAAGGTAGACACAAAGATTTTTACTTGGTTCACCCTTACTGGGATACGTCCAAGGAGCATACGCCGACAAGTTGTCATGCGTACCAATTCCACTAAACTTCACTAGCTGTCGATTACAATGTTCGGGCTAGATCACTTCTATGCCCAGGCTCACTGCCTTTACAAAGTTTAGGGTCAGCTCACTGCTTTCCCAAGGGTCACTCCCTGTTTCTCTCTCTCTGGCTCACTGCTGGTGGAGAGGATCACCTAATTCCTCTTCCTAAGCTCACTGCTCTAGAAGGGAATCCACTCACAGTTTATAGACCTGTAGGTCACTTCATTTGCATGAAGTAATGCATCCTTAACTGTAGATAGATGCTCTGTTAAAGTTCAACTTTCACCCATAGATGAATACCCCTTTTCTACTATCCACTGGGCAAACCAATTTGGAAACACCTTCGCGAAGCACTCTACTTCGCTAGGCTCCCAATTTCGCGAAGCTCAAACAAGCCTTCGCGAAGCTCCTGCCTTTTCGCGAAGCTCTATCGCGAAGCTCTCTCGCGATGCACAGACCTTCGCAATGCTTAGGCCGTCGCGGAGCTCCTGCCTCTCCACAAAGCTCACTGAGCCAACGTGGGGCACACGCCTTTCGCGGAGCTAGAATAGCCACCGCGAAGCTCCCCTTTCGCAAAGCACACTGCCTTCGCGAACCGAGAGCAATGGATTTTCTCTTAAAATTCTCTCTACTTCGCTCGAAGGGGTCGACCTCTATTTATAGGCGATTCCACCAACCCTCGTCCCTTCCGCACGAAGTCAACGCCACGTCATCCCAAATCGCGAAGCTCCAAAGATTCCGCCGAAATTATGTCCAAATCGCGAAGCACCACGACACTTTGCCGTTCGCGAATCTTGACGTAGTCGCGAAGAATCACCATCAACATACCTTCACGACTTCGCCGCGAAGCTCCCTTGCGAAGCCCAACATTCCTTCGCGCCTTCGCCGTGAATCTCCCTCGCAAAGCCCTTCACCACCGCGATGTGCTTCAGCCTCTGCCGTTCGCGAAGCTTGACATAATCGCGAAGCATCACCGCCTCCATTCTTCTGGTCTTCGCGATTTCCAAACCATGCATCCTATCCTCGCGAAATTCATGCCTTTGCCATATTATATTATGATCTTCATGGAAATCCTATTTTCGCGATTCTCACCAAACTCCAAATTTTGGACCCCAAAAATTTAGCAAACTCTGGAAAACGGCGCCACCTTGTACTGCTCTTTTGTACCGCCTCCAGATCATCCTTTCCTTTGTCATAGTTCTTTTTCAACAAGGATTGTTAACAACTTCTTGGGAACTCGACAAATATCCATGAAAACCTGCTTTGTCAATAAACACAATCAACCCAAAAATACAGCAATGTTACCTCGAGGGATTTTTGCCCAACATGTACACTCACCACTATACACCTTACCTTATACTACACCTCAATATACACCTCAAAAGTTATAATTTCCACATGCCACTCCTCCCAATCCATTCAAATACACTTATAACTCTTTGAACTATTTATCTTGGATAATACGTGCCAAGGACCTTTATTGATTAAATTATCTAACCAAACCTGTTTCATTTCCAATATATTCTCTACTATGGAGGTACATTTCAAATTCTCATTCAAAAATCGAGGCCAAAATTCACATGAAATTACATTAAGAACATCATCCATAAACCCCTATATATTACACCACAATGTAATATATTAAGGGTATATCAAACCCCTATTTATTACACCATAATGTAATGTGGGTTTCCACTCCCCACAGATTGGGAAATATCCCAATAATCCCTTGTAACTTGATCATCAATGATTATATACTACCTATAAACTAGATCCTAATTTTATCTCTAATGAGACACCATTGATGAAAAAATTTACTAGCCCAAATCTATATAATTCCATCCATTCAAATTGAATCAAGATCATATAATTATTGTTGCATCAATTTCCCAAATGAGAGAAATAATCTTCCATCACTATTTAGATTATATTTTCAAGTGTTGTGTTTATGGAGATGTTTGTTATTAGGGTGTTGTGGTTTTCAATGGGGTATTTTTTTTGGGTGTATTAGTGTTATTTTGAATTCTATATAGTGTACTATAATTGCATTGGTGTTATTCTGATAGAATACTATTTGGATAATATTTGTATGCATTGGTGTTATTCCGAATTATGTACAGTGTATTTCAATTATAGGTAATTGCACAGGTAATTGTAGGTAATTACCTGTAATTTTAAATTTTGAATTATGTACAGGTAATTGCATTGGTGTTATTCTTACAGGTAATTGAACAGGAGGGAGGCAGGCTGCTATCTGTTAATAGATTTCCAACAACTCTATGCCAACGGTTTAAAAACCATTGGTATAGATATTAAAACTGAATCTATACCAATGGTTTATAGCAAACCACTGGTAAAAGTCTATTCTAATGGTTTGTAAACTGTTGTTGTAGACCCGAAAACTCAATATTTACCAATGGTTTACATCAAACCATTGGTAAAAGTCTATACCAATGGTTCATAAACTGTTGGTATAGATATATGGTGAGTTATATTGCAATAGTATCAAATTGTTGATAACAAGTTATACCAACGGTTACTACAAACCATTGGTATATTGTGATGTAAGGTTCCATATACCTACAATTATTGAATAACTATTTGAATATGTTTATCCTCACACATCAGTAGCCAACGGTTTGGACAACCATTAGTATAGGTTATACCAATGGTTGTACAGCCTATACAAATGGTTTTAAACCATTGGTATATCATAAGTTTCCAGCAGCGAAAGATTAATAGATAATATCGATGAACACATTGTAAAAATGGTTTGTGCCATACAAAATGATCATGATTAAGGAATTTGGGGGGAAAAAATCCTTTTTTAATTTCATAATATTACATGTAACATATATTTATTTATTTTTTACTTTTTAAAATTTCATAAAATGTTAGATATATTAGTTTTATTTTCTTTATTAAAACACATATTATAACTAATATGTTAATTTTTTTTGTCTATATTAGTTTAGTTTTGTTTATTTTACCATGTTTACCCTTACTTAACTTATTTATTTTTTGATTTTATGGAAAAATAAATAATTTTAATCTAGTTTTTTAAATTAATTTTTTTATAAAATTTTATATTCAAATAATATTATTTTTGATGTTAAAAATGGTGTAATAAATTAGATAATTTTTACTATTAACACACTATTTTTGGATTTTTTTTCATTCATTTATGTCATTTCATCTCTCATTAATGTTATTATCATTTTAGATAACTACTTTAACAAATATTAATAAAAATGTGTTTAGTTTAGTTTACTTTTTATTGAATAATTTTTCACTATTTATTTATTTTTATATGTAATAGTTGGATTTGTATATTTGTATACTAAATGTTTTTTATTAAAACACCATTTTTGGATCTGTTTTCATTATTTTATGTCATTTCATCTCTCATTAATGTTAGAATTTTAGTTAAATATTTTAAAAAATATGAATAAAAATATGTTTAGTTTAGTGTAATTTTTTTCTTATCATTTTTTATTTAATTTTATATGTAATAGTTGGATTTTTATATTTGTGTACTAATTGTTTGTTACTTTGATTTGTAGGATAATTGAAGAATAAGTATTTGATCCACCACATACCTATGGAGAGGAAAATACACATACTTTTAGGGAGGATTTTACACATACTACTATTGATGTGCCTTCTCATCCTTCTATACCAGAGCCATTAACTTCTATAGGGGAAAAAAAGTTTGAGGTTTGGTAAACGTGTTTACACACATTTACCAAAATTAGCACTTTCTCATAGTCGAGACCAGAGGATACTGATTGTTTTGGATGATAATGATATTCCCTGGGGTCTAAATGAAAAACAATTAGTACTTTTATTATAGTGCAAGCTCGAGGCAAAGTTAGTATTTTTATTTCTGATGGGAGAAGTGTTAACAAAGTGACTATATCTCAGTTATGGGAAACAATTTTGGTAATATCATTTGTTATTATTTTACTTATCATAAAATGTTTTTACTTATATAATTTTTTATCATTTTTATTAGATGGCATGTGAAATATCTGATACTGGAGGAGTCATTGAGAAATATTTAGGTTTGGATTCTAGGAGATGGAGGGATTTTAAATCAACCCTCACAACAGAATTCATTTATGAGGATAGGGAAAATAAAAGTCCATCTGATATATATCCATTTCTTGATGAAGAAACATGAAAGTAGTTTGTTGAAAGTTGATGAGAAGAAGCATTTTCTGTAAGTGAAATGTTAGATTTTATAGGTTTTTTTATATTAATGATCATATTAATGATTTTATGACTTCAGATAAAACTTCTTCTAGTCTTGATAGATTATAAATATATTCAAATTTATTATTGGAAGTTTATGACATTCTAATAGAAGCTAACATTTTTGGGCATGAAATGAATATGAAGATTAAAAAAAATATCATGGAGATTATAACTTTATATTTTTTGGAAATCAATACAATGTAAGTATTTTCCATGTATGTTGATTATCATATATATTTCAGTTATTTTAATTTATTAAAAATTTATACTTATGTTTATTTAGTATTAGGAATCTTTATAAAATTTTTATACGTCATGATACAACATTAGTATATGTATTTATAGTCCCACAATTCATTTCACCTATAATGATGAAAATGAATGATGCATAAAGAACAATTTATATTGTTTAAAGACTTCAAAATAATGTAATTATTCAGTGTTAGATACTTCATTATCTTCAAGAGTATGAAACATATATCTCATAAAGTGTATATATCTCAACATAATAACCAATCACATTATATTTTTTTTATATATTAGTTTCCATTGGATGTTGGGTGTTTTTTCCCAAGAGATAAGACATTTCACTGACTATGCTCTATCCATGGTGAAGTATGAGAAAATTTTAAGAATGTATTGAACATGTAAGTTTTAATATTTGAATACTTATATATATATTATAATGACATTTAAATTTATTTTATACATATTATTTTCAAATAGGGCATGGGATTACTTTATAGAGACAACAAGAAAGTAGAGAAAAAAGATCAAATATGTAAAAGCAAAGGTGAATTTTTATTTATAATTACTACATTTTGGATGTAAGAACTTTCATTGTTATTTTGAATTTAAAAATTATTTTTTTAAAAAATATTCATAAACAAGGAGTGAAGGTGTAAATACCCCGAATATAGTAGACTAGAGTTAGTGGTTACTTTATTACATTGGAATAATATACAAGAAATCACATCCCAAATGATTGAATAGTTTTGTAGTCTTGGTAAAATAGACACATACTTTAAATTCACATTACAATTGAAAACATAAAATACACAGAGTTTTTTCTTTGATAACACCATTATTAATCATAGTGTATCCTTGTATATCAATTAAAAAACACTTATTGGGATCTTGGAGAAAATAAAACATAAGAAAGGGCTGATATCATATGATTAGTAAGGATAAGCGTACATTAGAATCTATCATGAATAAATAATAACAATAAATATGAAAATGTAAATAACTAAAACACAAACCATTTAATTAATATACTAATCATAATATGGTATAAATAAATGATGATCAAATAAATCCATATAAATAATCACATGATCGTAAAACTTATCCATGAATATTATAACTTATAAAATAATCACACGGACATAAATAACTAATATCATAATAATGTAATTCAAAATTCTAGAAATATGAAACATATTATCAAGACCTTTCATAATATAGTTTAAATATGTGAGTAGAAACATGTCTAATTTGGCCAGATAATTTCTATAATGATGTATCGAGGGGATATCTATAACTAAGTCCCAACCATAACTCACTAAGTCCAATACATTCCTCATATAAAAGGGGTGAAACATAATCAATATAGACATTCACATTGAAAAACTAACATATGAAATGTTACTACTTACCTTGATTAAATAATCATAATCATAAACCATCCAGAGTAATATAGTGAATGATAATAAAATTGTACATCCTCATTCAAAATGATCATAAAACATCCAAATAAATAATAAAGATGATATCAATATAACATATCTATAGTGAATCATTAGTATAATAAAGGTTTGATGTTTCTGATGAATATAAATACTATAATAATGCCATTAATTATTTTTGAGAAAAATAACATTTTCACTTTGAAAATATATATTTTTAAACTAAATGTTCACAATTTTTTTGAAAATAATTCAATTTAAAAATAATAATTGAAACTTATAAAATAATATTTAAAAAATTTAGGGGTCATGATAGTAATAAATTTCATTCATGTCATACACGTTAAAATAAATTCTACTTTCATGTTTTCAGTAAAAGCTAAATAAGCCTTATTTTGAAAAAGACATGAAGATTCATTTCATTTTTTTGTAAAAATTAAAAAATGGGTAAAAATTTATCTAATAAATAATTTTGAAAATTAAAAAAAAACCTTTTTGAAAACCTTTTTAGAAAACATTTATTTTGATGAAAAAATATTTTTGACCGATGAGTAAAATAAATTCATATTTTCTTAAAAACATTTTCTCAATAATATCAAGTATCAAAGAGTGTAAAAATGGTTCTATTACTTGAATAAGTTTATTAATAACCAGATTAATATAAAATTTATTTAGTCTAATATAAAAATATCAACCCAAGGGATACTTAAACAAAAACAGTCCTGAATAATAATGATATTGTGAAATAAACAATTACTACTTTGGTAACTTTTGAATCATAATCTCCATGAAAGAAACAACTTAAAATGAAAATTTAAATACCATGAAGATAAATATATTAATGATATAACATATATAAAGGGAAAATATATACACCACACAAATTAATAAGTGGTGAATATGGCGTATGTCTCACAGAAGTAAAAGTGAGACGAGAAACCCTTACCTCAAGTTTGACTTCCTTCGTATGTGTCAAAAAAACCTATATAATAAAATCATATTTATTATAAATCTATTAAAAAACCATAATCATATATATTATACCATATATTATTTATTTATAGTATTTTATTACCCGTTTACTAATAATTATTTGTTAAAATCACAGTTTCGGGTGATAATTGCTTCGTTTTTCAAGTATGTTTTAGTTTGGTAATTTTGATACTTTTAATTTGATCATGGTTACATCATATACACAATTTTAAATATTATATAAATATTATATATATTAACTATATATGTATTTATGGTAATCTATTAAATTTAGAGATAGAAAATGGATTATACTATTCATGGAGACGACAAACCGTATGTGCACATGAACGCTGTTTCCATTTTTTCTCAACAAATAGAATTAAAGGAGAATAAATATTAATTAATATTTATAGAATAATTATTATGTTATATATATAATTTATTTTAATCAAATTCATCCTTATTACCATCCATATAAAAATAAAATGAAAAATGTTTCACATCGCTATGTGGTGGCAATAGTCTACACATACACACAAGTGATGTTATTATTTTCAAAAGGATTGGAAGGTAAGAAGTTATGTGTGATATTATATTTATATAAGTATATTTAGATCCTAAATATCACATATATTTATTAAATTTAACCAAAATACCTTTCATGTAAAGTTTAAGTGAAAAAAAATCACATCGTTTCGTGAGGAGGTAGTCCGTCACACACACAAGCGACGTTATCGTATCCCACACATAATGGAAAGTAAGAAGTTATATGTGATATTATAATTTTAGAAGTATAATAATTTCATAAATATCATATACATATGTTAAATACATCATTATATCCATCCTAGGAAGGTGGTGATGGAAAACGAATTACATGGGTTTGTGAGGCAGTGGTCTATCTTACACACAATCAACGATTTTGTTTCCCATTTGATGGAAGTAGATATAGATATAGGTTATGAAATTATCATAATAAAATATAATTATATAGTATATAATATTTTTATTATATTATAATATTTTAATAAGGTTTTAAGTAGTTGTAATAAGAAATAAAACAAATACACATGTTTACAAATTTTACCCATTCTTCAGAGAGCCTCTTTAGGTTTATACCGAAAGTCTTATTAGGAGAGATTAATAATAAAACTATATGATCTAGGATGTGAATATAGAATTAATTAAGGTATATGGGTATGTATTAGCTGAACCAAAGTGTTTTTAAGTGATAATAGGGGAGAAGAGTGGGAGGTCTTTTATAAGTGGGGAAGAGGACACATGAAAATTTTGAAAAGATAAAGTGAAAACCACATTTTTCTCATGAAAAAAGCCTCCAAATGGATCATTATAGAACATTAGTGATTATATAGTCTAAATATTTCCATAAAATTTGTGCTGGATAAATTTTATATAATTTTTAACCATTATCTTCTTAGTTTAACCCCCTGGTAAATCAATTTTTTCTTTAACCATAATAATTAATTTTTTACTCTTGTTACTATTCATAATAGTAAAAAATTAATTTAAAATTATTAAATAATAAAAATTATGTTGATTATAAATATGGAATCCATTTTTATAAATTCAATTTATAGAAGTGGAAGAACCCAATTTAAAATTATACCCGTAAATGTGATGAAAAAACAGGTTTTTGAAGAAAAAATTCTCATAAGTATAGAATGTTCTAATATAAAAATTCAATATCAAATTTATTAACATGACCTAAATTTTATTTATTATAATATAATATAACTTATTTTTCTTTAGAAACAATTTAAATTGTAATATAATTTGCAAATAATTTAAATGAAAGGGTAGTTTTCAATAAAAATTAATATTTTTTCACTATTCATCAAAAAATGAAACATTTTAGAAAAAACACAAAAATTCACCCTAAGATAATTTTGATATGATTATTTAAAAAATTAAGTTCATTTTAGAAAATAAATTTTCTGAAATAGGTAAAAATTAATTTTATATTATGTGTGAAAAGTGCGACTAAACCTCTTTTTTGAAAAATACTATTTTTCAAAAAAAATTTGTTTTCCTTTAAAATGATTCTTATTTAATTTTAATAAAAATATAACCATTGAATTTATTTTATTCCTGTGTAAACCATATAATTTTAATAATTTATTTAGTCTTATTCATACCCTCCAACTTAACGATTAGGTTATGATGGTCTTGTTTAAATAATAATATTTTAATAGAGTATCATGTATCATTTAAACCTGGTGTTGACTGCATCACAAAATATCAAAGAGATTGAATTTATTTAAAAATAAATATATCATAAATATTTAGAGTATTTCATTTTATTCTAATCTTTGTGTCATGTGTCATACACACCATCGAACATGATGTTCCTCTTTTAAAATCTCAGGGTGTTACATTCTACCCCCTTAAATAAATTGAGTCACCATAATTTAATCTTGATACTAATAATCATGGTTTTGACATTTTAAAATGTATTTTTTGGAAACCCACATCATAAAAGGGTTTAATAAAACTTTATATTGATAAGAGAGAAATTGAATTATGAAGGCCATATAGAATAACACATTGCAAGTAAGAGAACATTGGTGGGAAATAAAAACATGGTCATAGAATATAATACTAACACATAATGATTAATAAAGAGTCATATATTACATGGTCATGATAAAGTTACCCACCACAAAACAATAAATCCACGATGTGTTAAAAGACCATCGATTCAACAAAAATAAAAGTAATATGACAAATTTTTTGTGTCAAGATATTTTTCCTAAAGTTTAGAGATTATGTTAGCATTATGATAGAGAACACTAAAAAATATACTTACAATTTCATCCTTTGGTTGTGATTTAATCAATTCCTACTTCATATCTTACTCCAAGAAATGAATATCTAATTGGAATTTTTATGCCCGAAGCATTTAATAGGTCATTATCTCAATAAAAGAATGAAAATTCATTCCTCCTATCTCTATATATTTTCTAATATGAAAATGGTTATCACAAGTTATTAAATAACACCCAAAGTTCAACATAATCCATTTCATAAATAGTTAACCATAACACTCATCCAAAATATGCCTGACCAAATTAAAAGTCCAAAAATTTATAAGGGAGGTCACTAAATCAACATTATATTCCCCAGACAATATAAAGTGTCTCTTAATGTCACATTCCAAATATGTGAATATCTTGATCGCTATAAAACCTTAATGAAAACATTCATGCTTCTAAAACTGAAATATCAGGTTATCAAATATATTCCATAAATCCAAACATAAAATCCAAAAAAGATAACATAAATCACTAACCAATTTCAAGGTAACCAGTACTATCCCAAAAACATCTCGTTATCATTATTACATTAACATTAACCACATATTTAGGGTTATATTCCCTCAATCATGTGTTTTCCAAAAATATCAACTTTCTAAAGAATCAATTTTCTTAGGTATCAATACTATTCATCACATGCTTTCAGATCCTTAAGGAAAAGGTACTACAATACAATACTTATATATTTTATGATTCTTATAATAAGAATATTTATAACATATTTCTTGAATCCAAATAAAAGGACATTAATCATTACAGTTAGGACGCATCTATATCATAAGCTTGACCACGATCCCTAATATTCTTTTAGGGTATATTCCATTAACGTTTGGGACATTCATTTTCATAGTACCCCATATACTTACAGTTAAATAATTGAACATTGAAAACTTCTTTCTTTCCCTTGAAATCATGAGCATAATATCCTTTCCCTCCACACTCATAGTAAAATCTCATTCCCTTCAAGCAAGTACCAGTGTGTTTCTTTCCATAATTATCACATGTGGGAAAATCCATCTTTCCCTTCATCCCATTATCCATATTTTTATCTACCATCCTCTTCTTCTCTTACTTTATTTCAAATCTATAAGACTTGGGGAATTATTTCTCTATCTTGATTTTATATGATACCATGTCCTTGTATGATGGGAATGTTTGGGAGTCTAATTACGTTTGAAGGATCATATTTAAACCATCAAATAAATGATTAATCTTACTCTTTGGATTATATATATAGTCTGTAGCATGCCTTACTAACCATGTAAATTTGGATTCATACATAGCTACCTTTTTATCTTCCTTTTGTATTAGACTCAAGAATTGTATCTTCATATCCGCTCATTGCTCGTGAGGAAAATAGTTTTCAAAGAAGAGTACCTTAAAATATTTCCATTCCATGTCCATTATTTATTCTTCATTATTAGTGTTTTGAATTAATGACCACCATTGATCCACATCTCCTGATAGATGATAAACTACAATGACAACCTCCTCCCTTTCATTACTCTCAAAACCGAGAAATACATTCTCTATAAAACTTATCCATTTTCAGCTACAAATGGATTTGTAGTCCCATTGAATGATGGAGGTTTTTAACCCATAAATCAGTCTAACATTATTACACAACATGGTGGATAAGTAGCCTACTCCATATGAGAAAGTTTATTTCTCATAACCCATGTCATCTGCCCTAATATGGTTATAATTTGTTCAATTCTAGCTCCAACTCCAGCTCCAACTTCATTATCTTTTCTAGGAGGGAAATCTCTATATGGGGGATGTTTATTGATAAGGTTCCCATTAATTACCCTAGGAACTATTTATAAACAATGTAATACACTAGATTATATAATAACATTATGAAACATAATGTATAATCCCAATATTAGTGAAAGACTTAACATAAATTTAAAAATATATGCATAGCTAATCTCATAATCCTAAACATGTTTTCTTTGGGAATTTTTTAAATCATAAAAATATTTTAAAATCCTTTATAATGAGTTTTAAATAAAATGTAAATTAACCAAATCATATCCATCAGGAGTGTCAAACTAGGTGCACATTAAGGATCATTGTCGTGTACCGAGTAATGATCGAGTCAAGTATGATTCTACCTTTTCAGAGTTGTTACCTCTAAGTACATATATTTCAAAATCACATCCACTTATAGTATCCAGAAATGGATATATTTCTTAAGAAAACACATAATCTCTACTTTAAAAAAACTTTAGGATGTTATATTATACCTATAATTATCCTTAAAGTAAGACATAGGGTCATATTCCCTAATATTTGTTTTTCAAAATATATTTCCCAAAGTTTTTACTAAAATTCCATGGATACTAGCTGTAAAGACCCCTAACCTAGTATCTTAAAGTCAATGGTTACTTTATTAAATTATCATAACATTCAAGGGATCACATCCCAAAGGATCAAATAGTTTAGTTGTATTGGTAAACTAGATACATACTTGAAATTCACATTACAATTTAAAACATAAAACACACAAAGTGTTTTATTTCATAACACCATTATTACTCATAGATCATCCCTACATATCAATCACAAACCCTTCTTAGTATCTTAGGGGAAATAAAGAATAATCAAGGGGTGAGCTCAGATGCTTAATAAGGGTAAGAGTACTAGGCACCGTGCATCTCTTCATGAGGCACTACTAGCCAATCAGCCATGCAAGGTGAGGATCTAAGAACCTTAAAAGCTTAAAATTCTAGGGAGGTTTATTTTAAAGTGTATTCAGGTCTTGGGTATTTAAGGTCATGTATTGGAAAATTTTCCTATGGGACTTCGAATCATATTTGGGTCTTATGCCTTAGGCCTATGGGTCATGTAAGGGTTCCCCCTCAACCCTTAAAAGGGGGATTATCCAAAAAATAAATAAAAATATGAGGACTTTAAGATTTTAAAGTAATAATAATAATCAACCTGACAAGGTAAATAACTAAAACACATTCCATTTAATCAATAAACTGATCACAATATGGCAGAAATAAACGACGATCAAATAAATCCATATAAATATTCACATGAGATTGAAACTTATCCATGAATATTATAAATAATCAAAGAAAATAGACATCAATAACAAATATAATAATTAGGGAATTTATAATTCCATAAATCTAAAACATACTATCAATACCTTTCAAAGGATAGTTTGAATTTGTGGATAGAAACCCATTTAATTTGGCCAACTGATTTGTCTTATAAGACCTATTGATACATCGAGGAGATATATATAACCATGCCTAACCTATCAATTAATAAGTCTAATGAATTCGTCATATAAAATGGGTAAAACATAATCAACATAGACATTCATATTAAAAAACTAAAAAATTAAATGCAAATACTTACCCCAATCAAATAAACATAATTCTAAACCATCCAGAGTAATATAGTTAATGATAATAAAATTGTACATACTTAGTCAAACTGATTATAAACCATAAAAATAAAAAATAAGGATTATATTAATACAACATATCCCCAGTGGATCATAAGTATAATAAATGTCTTATGTTATTGATGAATAAAAACACCATAAGAATGTCATTATTTTTTTTTCAGGAAAATGACCTTTTTCACTTTGAAAATATATATCTTTTTTAAACTAAAATATCAAAAAATATTTTGAAAATAATTATATTTGAATACAATATTTGAAAATTATAAAGTAATATTTTAAACATTGATTGTTCATGATTATTGGAATTTTTTTTCTTGTCATACGTGTTAAAACAAAGATTCCATTCACATTTTTTGGTAAAAGCCAAATGGGCCTTGTTTTTAAAATGACATAAATATTACTTTAATTTTATTTATAAAAATTAAAAAATGGGTTAAAATTTATTTAATAAATAATTTGTAAAATCTTAAAAAAATATTTTTGAAAACATTTTTAGGGAACATGAATTTTTATGATTTTTTTGACCGAAGAGAGAAATAAAGTCATATTTTCTTATTTTTTTTAAATCATATTAAGTACCAAAGAGTTGAAAAATATTACTATTACTTGAAAAATTTAATGAATAAAAAAGTAGTAGAAAATAGATTTAGTTTAAGATAGAAATATCAAATAAATACCCAAAGGAGAGCTAAATAAAAACAATCCTGAATAATGACTAAATTCTGGAATAAACCCTTACCACTTTGGTAAAATTTGAATAATTAGATCTATGAAAAAAATAAATTAAAATGAAATGTTAAATACCATTAATAGAAATATATTGAAGACATAAAATATTAAAAGGGGAAGTATATACACCACACAAAGTAATAAGCGGTGAATATGGATTATGTCTCATGGAAGTAAAAGTGAAACAAGAAACCCTTACCTCAGGTTCGACTTCTTTAATATGTGTCAAAACCTCCTATATAATAAATATAGGTTTATTATGAATATATTAAATAATTATAATAATATATATCATACCATATATTATTTACTTATAGTATTTTATCACCCTTTTATTAATATTTATTTTTGTTTAAATCGCTATTTTGGGTGATAATTTCTTTGCTTTTTATGTATGTTTTAGTTCGGTAATTTTGATCCTTTTAATTTTATAATAGTTACATCATATAAACAGTTTTAAACCTGATATAAATATCATATATATTAATTATATATGTATTTATAGTAATTTATTAAAGTTAGAGATAGAAAATGGATTACACCGTTCATGTAGCATGAACATTGTTTCCATTTTTTCTCAACAGCTGGAACAAAATGAAAATAAATATTAATTAATTTTTTAAAAATAATAATTATTTAATATATATAATTTATATTAATCACATAAAACCTTATTACCACCCATGTCAAAATAAAATGAAAAACATTACACATCGCTTTGTGGTGGTGGTAGTCCACACGTATGCACGAACTACGTTATTATTTTACAATGGATTGGAAGGTAAGAAGTTAGAAATGATATTATATTTCAAAATTTATGGTTATATCATAAATATAACATATATTCATTAACATTAAACTTACTAACTTTCATGTAAATCATAAGAAAAAAATGAATCACAACGCTTCGTGAGGTTGTAGTCCGCCGTACACACGAGTGACATTATCATATCCACCACAAAATTAAATGTAAGAAGGTAAATGTTATATAATAATTAAATAATTATAATAATTTAATAAATATCATAGAAATATATTAAATCCATCATTATATCCATCCTTTACATTTGTTCATAGAAAATGAATTACATCGGTTCGTGAGGCAGTAGTCTGTTGTACACACGTTCGAAAATTTCATTTCCCATTTGATGGAAGTGGAGATATATTTGGGTTATGAAATTAACATAATAAAATATAATTATATAGTAATTTTTGAATTATGTGGAATAAGAAATAAAAAAATACGCACATTTAAGAATTTTACCTCTTCTTTGAAGAGCTGATTTAGGTTTATACATAAAGCCGTATTTGGAGGGATTAATAATAAAAATGATAAATCTAGGATGTAGGGATGAAATTAATTAAGTTATTTGGGTATGTATTTTCCAAACCAAATCTTTTTGTAATTATGAAGAGGGGAGGAGAGGGGCCAACCTTTTATAAGCGGGGGAGAGGACATACATGAAATTTTTGAAAAGATAAAGCGATATCCAAGTTTTTATCATAAAAAGACACCAAATGGGTCATTATAGAACCTTAGAGATTTTAGGGTCTAAATATGCTCATTAAATGGATTCTGGAAAAGTTTTAGGTCATTTTTAACCCTTATATTTTTAGTTTAACCCCTTAGTAAATCAATTTTTACCTTACCCGCAAAAACTAATTTTTAATAATTTTACTATTCATAATGGTAAAACATTAAGTTGAAATTATTATAAAATATAAATTATAATGATTCAAAACATGAAATACATTTTTAAAAATTCAATTCATAGAATTGGAAGAATTTGATTTAAAATTATACCCACAGATGGGACAAAAAATGGGTTTCCAAATAGAAAATTCTCATAAGTATTGAATGTTTTAATATCAAAATTAAATATGAAATTGATTAAACTTACCTAAATTTTATTTATTATAATATAATTTAACTAATTTTTCTTTAAATCCAATTTAAAATATAATTTTAATTTGAAAATAATTTAAATGAAAAACAATTTTTAATAAAAATCAGCATTTTTTACCATTCATCAAAAAATGAAAAATTTCAGAAAAATTCCTAAAAAATCACCCTAAGATAATTTTGTTATGATGATTTAAAAAATAAAGTTAATTTCATAAAATATATTTTATAAAATTTGTAAAAATTAATTTTAAATTATGTGAGTAAGGTGAAACTAAACCTCTTTTTAGAAAAATACAATTTTCCAATAAACATTTATTTTTCTTTAAAATGGTTCTTATTTTATTTCTAATAAATAAATAACCATTGAATTTATTTTATTAATGTGTAAAACATATAATTTTCATAATTTAGTTTATACTACCCATACCTTCCAACATAACATCTAGATTATAATGGTTATGTTTAAATAATAATATTTTCATAGAGTATCATGTTTCTTTTAAACCTGATGTTGCATGCATTGCAAGCTATCAAAGAGAATGAATTTATTTAAGAATAAATATATCATAAATTTTTGGGGTGTTACATTCTATTATAAGTTTTTTTCATCTCATACACTTTATCAGACATGATTTTCATCTTTTAAAATATTATGGTCTTATAAAAGGAATGTGGATACTATGTTCTGAGATTTATGTATGAAATAATTTCAATAAAAACACTTACAAAATTCTAGATGCTAAGATTTTTTATAAACCTTTCCTTTAATTTTTAATTTGTTTTATTCAGAATACATGTTAAATGATTTATTTTTAATTTATATATTTTTGATGACTCTCAGACATACACTAGACAAGAACTAAAACACTTACAAAATGAATGAGACAATTATTCCGAAGGTCTGATTAAGTTTTATTTTTTTTAATATACATTGTAAAGTTTAAAGTTAAAATTTTAAATGTTTATGATATTATTTTTTATGTTTCTGGCATTCTACTATAAATTTTTGTGCTGCTACAATTGTAAATGTTTGTGCTTCTATTTTTGTAATGTTATGAGGGGTGATTTTTTTTTAATTTTTATTAACTAAAATTAGAAGGAAGATTTAATACATCTATTTATATAAAAACACAACATGATAAATGTTTTTACACATCAATTATATAAAAAATGACATGGAAAACCACCTAGAAATATGACATTTTAGGATGTTTTCTATGACATCCCGCCTTTTTATTACATAAATTTTCATTACATGGTACATATAGAGGATCTTTTAAAGTTAAGTTTCTTAGAAATAAGGTACACAATACATAAAATCATAAAAAATTATACTAAAACCACTTGAATAAATCCTTATGGGTTCATCCTAATTGCATTTACAACATCTGATGTCTTGAGGACATATATCAAAGGAAAGGGATGAGCATGAGGCCCAGTAAGGGAAACAATTTATATGCGATCATTAGGAATATAAAAAAAACATGAGGAATGTTCTTAAGGAATGAGAAAAGTAAAATAAGGCATATAATAATAAAAATATCATGAAAAATAACACATAAAGTTGGCTACAACATTAAATTTATACATTCATAAGCATATCACCAAGGTCAATCATTATGGTTCTGTAAATGAAAATTACCCTGGTTATTCCCCAAGGTATCAAAATACATGTCTTTTATAGAGATTAAATTATTTACCCAATGCATCGAAGAGCTCTCAGGGTGAAAAATTAATATTTATTAATTTCATGTGAGACAAATATATCATAATAAATAATTTCATCAATAAACCATGGATATTAAATATTGAGTTTCTTATCAATATCATGGCATACAAAAGTGATTAAAGACATGATCATTACATCATTTTTATCACATGAAAAGGGAATGTTGATTTATTATGTGTAAATACCAGAATAAAATAAATCATTTTTTACATATAGGTTAATAACCATTTAAATAAATTGGGTTGGGTATCTATAAAATGAAAATAAGATAATATCTTGAGGAGAAGAGAGAAATTTTGAGAAGTAAATTCGACAACATAACGGGCATAAAACATGGTTTTATAAAAGGGTAAAATGAACGGGAATAAGGATATAATATTTATAAAACATTATTTAGTATAAATGGTATTATAAAAAGGATAATAAAAAATATAAATCATAACAATTAGAATACATATATAAAAATAGGTTCCTGAATTGAAGATAAAGGAGGGATAATTCCCTTACCTTGAAGATTTACTCCTAGATCTTGAGGAATGGAACCTTGTGGACTTGAGGAAACCTTTGGGGAACTCATTGGGAGGAAAAAATACCATATATTAATGGATGATGGATTGTGAGTGAAAGGAAATAGAGAAATGGGTGGGTATTTATAGAAAAAGTGGAGGACTTGTTTAATAATTTCCAAATATAGGCCTTGGAAATATTGGTTGTGGAAAAATAAAAACCATTGTATTTCCCATGGTTTTGGAAATTTCGGTCATATTTTAAGTTATTTTAATCCATAAGAACTGAGAATTATATTATATTACTTATTTTGGCATGGAAAATTAAAGTTTTCATTTTAGACTTTGGAAAGAAAAATATTGGTTTCGAAATTGATTAAAATATATTAAAATACTTGATATTAATAAATTAACATATTTTAGTTAATTTATTTTATTTAATTAATTATTAAATCATTATTACATAATTATGAAGTCATTAAACATACTGGAAAACCCAAACTGTATTTTTACTATTCACAGAAAAATAAATTATTTTATAAAATTATTATAAATTCACCCGAACCTAATTTCAACATGATAATTTCAAAAATGATGTTTATTTTATCATAATAATTATATAAATATGATAATTATAACTTTTAACTATAAAAATACCTTTTTATTAAAAAAATAGTGGGTTGAAATGCATAATAAATTTTACGACCCTTAAAATTCAAGGACATAACAACATTATTTTGTCATTTATATTTGAATAAGATTGTTTTTATCTTACCATTTCTTTAAAATAAATATCATTCATAATATTGTATTTTATTATAATTTTTTTTATCTTTTCTGAAAAGAATAATTTGTGTTCAAAAAAATCAATTTATCCAATTCCATCCCAATTAAACCTATAATTTTATTATGAAAAAATATTCTTAAAAACAGAATTGATGGAATAAAAATTTTATTTATAAAAAGGAATTAAACTTTAAGTAACTAAGGACTTGTCAAATGACCCCTTATAACACCTGTGTATGGCTTAAGGGTTAGGTGTGTGATAGTGATAGATTCACCAGGTGGATCGGCTAACATCAAATGATGGTAATTTACACTGACTTTAACTTCTCCAATAGATGATATCATTATAACTTCACTTGTTGAAGCTTAGCTTGGGATTGGTCAAGGACGAACCCCAGTGATGCTATGTCCCATTTAAGTTTTGATAAATGGGCTTCATACGACATGATCCTACTGGTTGAGTCCATCACTTCTCCTTTATTCATTAATTTTCCTTTGTCATTTCTACTTATAACAGTAATTATAACATTAAAATTATTACCAAAATTATAGTTTCCAATAGTTATATTAACCAATGGTAATACTTGACCAATTATCATATAACAATCAAATCCAAATAGTCACATTTCCCTTTATACTCTATAAATACTACTTAATTATTAAAGATATATGGTTTTGTTGGGTAAACTAAAATATCACACATTTTAAAGAAAAAACATTATTTTAAAAATTTGGGTCATTACATTCTTCCCCCCTTAAGAAATTTCATCCCCTAAATTTTCAAATTGTGATCTCAGTTAAGAAAATGTGTGGGCACTTCAATCTCATTGTCGCCTCTAGTTCCCCCGTTGCTTCTTTATATTTATGGTTCCTCTAAATCAATTTGATGAGGAAGGTAGTACTGTTTCATAAAACCTTGTCTTTATAGTCCAAGATCTCCATCAACTGCGCCTCATAAGAGAGGCCATGTTCTAGTTTTACCCCCTCTAGATTCAGTACATGTGAAAGGTTAGGTATATACTTCCTTATGAGAGATATGTGGAATACATCATAAAATTGAGCTATATTTGGTGAAATTGAAAGCTGATAGGACACTTATCCTATGAAATCAAGGATTTTTTAGGGGCCAATGTACCTGGGGATTAACTTCCATTTCTTCCCAGACCGTATGACTCTCTTCTATGGTGATATTTGAAGGAAAAATTTATCACCAACATCAAACTCTAAGACCCTTTGATAGTTGTAAGCATATCTCTAATGTCAAATATGACGAGCCTTTATTTGTTGTTGGATGGTGTGAACCTTTTCTATAATCTCTTGCACAAGATCGGGCCCAATCATCTTTCTCTCACTAACTTCATCCGAACAAGTAAGAGTTATACATCGCTTCCCATATAGAGCTTTATAGGGTTCCATTTTAATACTCAACTGGAAGATATTATTATGTCAGAACTCAAATAATGGGAGGTGTTGATCTCATTAACCTTTAAATTCTATTGAGAATGTTCTCAGCATTTCCTCGAGTGTCTGAATAGTCCTTTCAGATTGAACATCAGTTTAGGGGTGGTAGGATATATTGAAATTCAATTTAGTATTCATATCATGTAAAATAATTCTCTAGAATTTTTATGTGAACCTTGGATCACAATTAGAAATGATAGAAAGTGTCACCCCATGCATCCCCACCATTTATTTTACGTATATCTTGGAATGTTTTTAATAGATAAATCTTCTCGAATAGTGATAAAATGGGTAGTCTTGGTGATTCTATCCACTATAACCCATATCTCATTATTTCCTTTGGATATTCTTGGGGGACCAGTGACAATTTCTATAGTGATATTTTCCCACTTCCATCTCAATATGGGTAGTGGTTTCAATACCCCTTTAGGAATTTATCACTTCGCCTTCACCTTCTATCATACCAAGAACCTTACAGTGTAGTCAACAATGTCCCTTTTCATATTATCCTAGAAATAATGATAAAAAAGGTCCCTATACATTTTATTTCTTCTAATATGTATAGAGAATGTAGAGTTATGAGCTTCATCCATCAATTACTTCTTTATCTTTGGAATATATGGAACACATAGCCTTGTACAAAATTTTAGTACACCTTCATGATCAATGTTAAACATGGGAATCTTCCCATTATTCACATCCTATATATTCTTATCTAATAAATAACATTCTCTTTGAACTTTATTGATCTTATGTAGTAATGACAGTTGAGAAATAATTTGGGATAAGATTGATGATGTCCCTCCCCTCATGATAACCATGCCCAACCTTATGAGGTCCTTTATCAATGGATCACCTTGAATCCTCATTAAAACCAACACAATAGGGTATTTCCTACTTAACGTATAATAGGATTTGTTTTCTATTCTAGGGTGATAATGAATAGAACAATCATAGTATTTAAGAAGTTACAACCATCACCTTTGTCTCATGTTAAATTAATTTTACATGAATATATATACTTCAAGCTTTGGTGGTATGGGCATATATCACATTTCGCCCCATAAAGATAGTGCCTCCATATTTTTAGAGAAAAAATAACCACATCTAGCTTTAGTTCATGCATAGGATAATTCTTCTCATGAGGCTTTAATTGCTGAGATGCATAATAAATAACCTTATCATTTTTGATGAGGCCACGTTCAAGGCTTTTCATAGATACATTGGTAAAAAAAATAATATTTCTTTAATAGAGTGTAGAGTTAACATAAGTGTAGTAACCAATATCTTCTTACATTCTTGGAAACTTTCTTCACACTCATTTGTCCCTATAAAATTTTCCCTCTTTTGAGTTAACTAGGTTAATGGGTTATAAAGTCAAGAAAAGTTTTTCAAAAACCTCTTATAATATCCCGATAAACCAAGGAAACTATGAATATTAGTTTTTTGTTGTTGGATGAGGCCATTCCTCCACAACCTTTATCTTGGAAGGGTCAAATGAGATTCCTTTATTGGTTACAATGTTCCCCAAGAAAGAAACTAGTTGTTACCAAAATTCAAATTTTCTAATTTTTCCAAATAGACTCTCCTTCCTCATAGTTTTCAATATAAACCTTATACAATCCTCATGTTCCTCGTGAATTTTACAATATATCATAATATCATCAATAAAAACTATCACAAATTTATCAAGGTAGTACTTAAAGACTCTATTCATCAAATCCACAAATATAGCAGGAGCATTAGTCTAGATGAAGGTAAAAACAACAAACTCATAATGCCTATATCTTGATCAAAAGGTAGTATTTTGAATATCTTCTTTATTCACCCTCAATTGAGGATAACCATATGGAAGATCAATCTTGGAGAATAATTGATCCCTATGAAGATGGTCAAATAAATCATTAATAATCGGTAGAGGGAACTTGTTCTTCACTAAAAACTCATTAAGTTCTCTGTAATCAATGTATAACTGCATTGATCTATCCTTATTCTTCAAAAAGAGAACTTGTGATCCCTAAGAAGACACACTTGGTTGAATAAATCCCTTATTCAAAAGATCTTGAATTTGTTTCTTTAATTACTCCAGCTCCACAAATTTCCATTCTATAAGGGGTCTTTGATATCAGTTTGGATCTAGGTATGAGTTCAATGGAGGAATATACCTCTCTTTCTAGGGGAGGTCTTGGTAACTCCTTAGGAAATATGTCAATGTATTTATGAATGATGAGGACATTTTCTATTCTTATACTTTCATTTCCTTCTTCCTATTCACTAATCATCTCTATACATAAGGATACAAAGGTTTTTCTAGACAAATATTAGGTCAAGATATCTCTCCTTTAAAATTAACTATAGGTTCTCCATTCAATACTACTGAGATTTCCTTACTTCTTTAGTTGATCTTATCATTATACTTTGAGATCCGATCCATACTTATTATAGTATTGAATTTCATCATGGTAATAACTACTATATTTGTGATGAGACTGTGTTTTTCAAAGAAAATATTAGAGTTTCTATATACTGTTGATGCTTGGATAATCCCTCAAGGAGTCTTGAATGATAACTTTACTTTTAGAAGTTTATAAATTGATTTTATATTATTTTCAAACTTGTAAAAATAAAGGAATGAATAGAACCAAAATAAAACAAAGTACTTTCTAACTTTGAGTAAACAATGAGAGTACCTACCACCTTATCATTTGGACATTATACTTCATCCATCATGATAGAAAATTTCTAACCTTACTCTCTTGGACTATGCTAAGGTTGATGGTGATTTCCATCAATTATCTTCTAATTTGAATAGTGATTGGAAAAGTTCCCAAGCTATCCACACTTGAAGCATTGGAATTCATAATAGGACTGCATTGTCTTCTATTTGTCATTAGTATTGAGATGTTGAGGCTTCACCTCACCATGATAGTTCTGATCTATATAGACATCTCTTCCACACTTGTAATATTTTCCAGTCTCAAGAAAGTAGTTCCCCAAATTCTTCTTACCAAATTTTTTGAATGTGGGAAGTTGCACTTACTTTTCTACTCTTCTATGAACAAAGTGTTGTGTCGGAACAACCGAGGAAAGATGGCAAGAGGGGGGGTGAATTGCCTTTTAAAAAAACTTGATTAACAAATAAAAAATCAAAGTAAAGTGCAGCGGAAATAAAGAGGCAAGACACACAAAATTGATAACGGAGTTCGGCCAAAAACCCGGCCTACGTCTCCGCTCCCAACTCAACCGTTGAGAGATTCCTACCGCTTGCTTTTCAATGGTTTTAGCAAGAAACCCACTAGGCTTTGAGGTAGCACTAGGACCTATTACAGCTTGCTTTTGGTGGTAATGCAAGAACCCACTTGCTTTTAATGGTTTAGCAAGAACCCACTAGCCTTTTTAACGGGTGAAGGCTAGCTCACCGATGTCTCAAGCTTTTTAAAGGAAAAGCTTGACAACCTCTTCACACCTTAGTGGTGATGTGAAACCCAAAAGAAAGGGAGGATGAGAAAAGGTTTTGGGTTTGTAGGAACAAACCCAATTTTAAGCTCAAAATAAATAATTCAATAAAAACCGTAATTGAGGAGAAGCCTTGGGAGCCAATTGGATAATGGAGTTGATGTAGCGTGCTCTCCCAAGCTTCTTGAGGTGCTACTTGGATTGGAAATTGGTTGGAGCACTTTGGGTTCCTTGAGGAAATCCGCCGGAGGTTCGCCAAAATGATCAACAATGTGTCCGGTGGCTTAGTTGAAGTTCCGGGGCTTCCTAGGCCTTTATTTATAGGCTAGGAACCTTCAAGTATCCGTTGGAGGGCTTTGGAGCCGTTGGAAAAGGCCTCGGAGCCGTTGGAGGCCAAAAGAGGGTTGACTGGTCAAACCCAACGGCTAGTTTGACTGGGCTACCGGCTGGCCGGTACAGCTCCACCGGCTGGCCGGTGCTTGAGGAATTTGGGAGAATTCGAGTGTTGGCTCCACCGGCTGACCGGTGGATGGGCCATCGGTTGGCCGGTAGCTTGGCAGTAGCTATTATTCTTTTCCAGGCACCACCGGCTGACCGGTGGAGGAGCCACCGGCTGGCCGGTGGGGAGACAGTAGCAAACACAATTTGGGCTGGATGCCACAGGTCGACCGGTGACAGAGCCACCGGTCGACCGGTGGAACCTGGCAGTGGGCAATGCCTCTGCCAGTTCCACCGGCTGGCCGGTGCTATCACACCGGTTGGCCGGTGGACTGAATTTCAGTCCACTTCTTGTCCATTTTTGGGCCAATCCTTTGGCAATCTTTTTCCTATCATCCACAACACTTAAAAACAAAGTTAAAAACATATGAAAGTGATTGTGATCATGAAAATCAAAGAGTGTGGGGTACAACAATCTCCCCCTATTTTGATGATCACAATCACTTATCAAAGCAATGTAAAAACTTAAATGAAAGGCATGCCTAAATGATAAATTGAAAATAAATACTAAGCATGAGAGAAAAGATTCTCCCCCAATCAATCAAGAAATTTCTCCCCCTTTGTGATTATCAAAATAGCTCGGGGCATAAAACTTGATTGAGGGAAAAGGTTTGAAAAACTAGATATGAGAATTGAAAAATCAATTGAGATTTTTGAAATTGAAATGAAAATTTTGAATCAAAAATTGAATAACAGTTTGAATTGAAAGTTTTGAATCAAAAATTGAATTTTGAAATGAAAATTTTGATACCAAGTGTTGAAATTGAAAGTTGGAATCGAAAATTTTGAAATCACAAAAAAAACTTAAAAGATCCTAACTCCCCCTAAATAAAAACAAAAAGTCACCGGGGAGAGGGATTTTGAAAAGAGACAATTTTGGGCCCGGAGAGACTCGCTAAGAGGGATTTTTCAATCCACACTTGCCTTGTAGCGGGTCTTCTCCTATAGAATTCATCCAAATAAAAAATTGATTTGGGCCTACCGTACTGGGCGTTTTTGCAATTACATTCATATATCATGTGCCCGGGTTTCTTGCAATAGTTACAAAATTTATAACAAGAGCTCCCCCTTACAAAAATAGTTGGAGCATGGGAGGAGGAAGCTATATTGGTGTAGCCTAGCCCTTGGGTGGTTCTAGATATACGTTGGGAACCAAGCAAATTGTTCAAATTTTGTTCCCCTTGGGTGAATTTGGCTAGGGATTCTCTAAGGTCCTTGATGGTTGATTCCAAAGAATCAACATTTGGGAAATTTTGGATTTTTAGGGACATCTCTTCCTTCTCTTTGAGAAGTTGTTCTTTTTCGGAGGAGAGTTTTTTGAAAGACCTTTTTAAAGCAACAAATTTTGACGATAAAGCATGAAAACCTTTTTCTAATTGATCTCTAGCATATTGGAGATCCTCATAAGAAAGATGATTTAAAGAATTTGAATTTGAAGAACATGAGGAAGAGGAATCGGAAGAAGTTACCTCATGATTTTCCATTAGGCATTTTTTACCTTGGTCGCTCGAGGAGAAGGAGGAGAATGAATAGGTGGAGCTATCACTCCATGTTGCCTTTGAAGCCTTCTTCTTCCCCTTTTTCTTGGCCCTTTTCTTGTGACGTGGGCAAGCGGGCACAAATTTTTCATCGGGTTCTTGCTTGTTGTCGGGTTCTTGCTTTTGAGCCTTCTTAGTGCCTTCATGGGTAAGTTCTAAAAGCTTCCAAATATCATGAGAAGATGTGCAAGAAGAAATACAATCAAAAACATTACGATCTAACCCACAATGTAGAGCATTCATGGCTTTGCCATCAAGCTCGAAATTTGCAATGTCTACGGGGGTCCATTGAGATTCATCTTTACTAGAGAGAGTATAACCATGCATGACAATTCTAAAAATAGGATAGCCAATACTTTTTAAAAAAGTGGTCATGCGGGTTTTCCAAAAACTATAATCGGCTCCATCAAAGAATGGAGCACGATCCAAAGAATGTCCTTCGGGGGATTGAGAGGAAGAAGCGGTAGAAGCCATCAAAAAAATAATAGGATCTTTAATTTGAAACCGGTTAGGGAATTATTCAAATACGCCCTATGATACCAATTGTTGTGTCGGAACAACCGAGGAAAGATGGCAAGAGGGGGGGTGAATTGCCTTTTAAAAAAACTTGATTAACAAATAAAAAATCAAAGTAAAGTGCAGCGGAAATAAAGAGGCAAGACACACAAAATTGATAACGGAGTTCGGCCAAAAACCCGGCCTACGTCTCCGCTCCCAACTCAACCGTTGAGAGATTCCTACCGCTTGATTTTCAATGGTTTTAGCAAGAAACCCACTAGGCTTTGAGGTAGCACTAGGACCTATTACAGCTTGCTTTTGGTGGTAATGCAAGAACCCACTTGCTTTTAATGGTTTAGCAAGAACCCACTAGCCTTTTTAACGGGTGAAGGCTAGCTCACCGATGTCTCAAGCTTTTTAAAGGAAAATCTTGACAACCTCTTCACACCTTAGTGGTGATGTGAAACCCAAAAGAAAGGGAGGATGAGAAAAGGTTTGGGGTTTGTAGGCACAAACCCAATTTTAAGCTCAAAATAAATAATTCAATAAAAACCGTAATTGAGGAGAAGCCTTGGGCGCCAATTGGATAATGGAGTTGATGTAGCGTGCTCTCCCAAGCTTCTTGAGGTGCTACTTGGATTGGAAATTGGTTGGAGCACTTTGGGTTCCTTGAGGAAATCCGCCGGAGGTTCGCCAAAATGATCAACAATGTGTCCGGTGGCTTAGTTGAAGTTCCGGGGCTTCCTAGGCCTTTATTTATAGGCTAGGAACCTTCAAGTATCCGTTGGAGGGCTTTGGAGCCGTTGGAAAAGGCCTCGGAGCCGTTGGAGGCCAAAAGAGGGTTGACTGGTCAAACCCAACGGCTAGTTTGACTGGGCTACCGGCTGGCCGGTACAGCTCCACCGGCTGGCCGGTGCTTGAGGAATTTGGGAGAATTCGAGTGTTGGCTCCACCGGCTGACCGGTGGATGGGCCACCGGTTGGCCGGTAGCTTGGCAGTAGCTATTCTTCTTTTCCAGGCACCACTGGCTGACCGGTGGAGGAGCCACCGGCTGGCCGGTGGGGAGACAGTAGCAAACACAATTTGGGCTGGATGCCACAGGTCGACCGGTGACAGAGCCACCGGTCGACCGGTGGAACCTGGCAGTGGGCAATGCCTCTGCCAGTTCCACCGGCTGGCCGGTGCTATCACACCGGTTGGCCGGTGGACTGAATTTCAGTCCACTTCTTGTCCATTTTTGGGCCAATCCTTTGGCAATCTTTTTCCTATCATCCACAACACTTAAAAACAAAGTTAAACACATATGAAAGTGATTGTGATCATGAAAATCAAAGAGTGTGGGGTACAACACAAAGTTCCTCCCTAAGTTTGTATCCATTGATATCTTATTTTCATTTGATCTATGTGACCACTGTTTCTCTCCAAACTCTAATTAAACCTTCATATCACTCCACAATATCTCTTCATAGCTTTCATAGTCTAAATTAGATAGATTCCTCATTATATGTGGTCTTAGTCCACTAAAGAATCTATCAACCTTTCCCTCAGGATCCATAATAAATATAGATGTGGATAAAGTCTTGTAAAGTTTATCACATAGTTTCCCACCAATTAATTTTCCTACTTCCTTAGTTCTAGGAATTCCTTCTCTATTTTTTTCTCATAAAAGGGGGAAATATTTATTAAAAAAGATTCTCTTAAACTCTTCCCACTCCATAACATCAATCTCTATTCATAGATTTTTGTTTTTAATAAGTGTCCACTACCTATAAGCTTCTCCTTCTAAGTGTTATACTTCCAAGGTGACTTTTTCTTACTCTGAATACAGGATTACATAAAATATATTTTCTATAAAGCTTTCTCATTGTTCAGTAATCAATGGGTCATTATATCTACTAAAATAAGGTGTTTTTTGTTACATGAAGGACTAAATGGAATTTTGTTCCCTTCAAGGTGAATCTAATCTCTTAACTTGATTCAAGTTATTATTCACAACTCAATATAGTTAATTCACCATTATCATGAATTTTTCCATTCCGAATTCCACTAGAGGGTCGTCCGTGCAACATCCATTACACTCATCATTTATGTGGTTCCTTCTATTTAACACCATTTTCTAATAGAATAAAAACTTAGCGATAAATGTGTTTCATTGAAGAATCTAATAATTCTAAAGGAATTTTATGTCTTAAAAAATCATGCTTAAATATGTTATTCTTTAACAATTACATTTTCTATATATCCTTCATAATGGTTCATAAAAACCTTGTGATTAACCAGAAATATCCCTCAGGAGTGTCGAAACATGAGTGAAGTAAGGTAAATTTTTATGCACTAGTTCCTGTTCAGGTCTAGCTCAAAGTGGTGTTTTCAAGTGTTACCCCTAGATACATCTATGCAAGAGCCACATCCACTTATTCATATCTAGAGAGATATTTATTTTCTCAGAAACCACTAGCTTAATAATTTACCAAAACAATAGGATGTTTTCCTATATTTAATCACTTTTCTAGGGCTCTTCTTATTGTTTTGAAATCCTAATTTCAAAAAATAACTAAATCATACTTTGATACCTACTATGACATACCACCTTTTTATTACATAACTTTTCATTACATGGTACATACATAGGATCTTTAAAAGTTTAGTTTATTTAAAATAAGGTACATAATACATGAAAACAAAAAAAATCCTTCTAAAACAACTTGAATACATCTTCATGGGTTTATCCTAAGTATATTTACTTCATATCATATCCTGGGGACATACATAAAACGAATGGGGTGATCATGAGGCCTATTAGGGGAAAATAATTTATATGTGATCATGAGGAATATCAATATGAAAATGAGGAATTTCATTAAGGCACGAAAAAGGTAAATAAGGCATATCATAATAAAAATAAAATGAATCATTACATGGAAATGTGGATACAATATTCAATTTATACATTCATAAGCATATCACCAAGGTTAATCACCAATGTTTGTAAATGAAAATTACTAAGGTTATTCACCAATGTATCGTAAAACATGTCATATCTAGAGATTAAATTATTTACCCAATGCATTGGAGTGATATCAGGGTGCACCCTTAATATGTATTAATTTCATATGATCCACATAGATCATAATAAATCATTTCATTAATAACATATAGATATTAAATAATGGGTTTCTTATCAAAATCATGCTGTATAAAAGTCCTTAAATACATGATCATTACGCCATTTTTAGCCCACGAAAAGGGAAAGTGGGTTTCTTATGTGTAAATACCCAAATAAAATAATTATTTTTTTACTTATAGGTAAATAAAAATGTAAAATAATATGGGTTTGTTATCCACATAATGAAAATAAAAGATATTTTTTTGAGGAGAAGAGAGAAATTTTGAGAAGTAAATTCGACAGCATAATGGGTATAAAACATAGTTTTAGAAAAGAGTAAAATGAGAGGAATAAATGGTATCACATTTATAAAACATAATTTTTTAGTAAGGGTATGATCAAAATGATAATAAAAAATTGAAATCATAATAATTAGAATACATATACCAAAAGAGGTTTTTGAATTGAATAGAAAGGAGGGATAATTCCCTTACCTAGAAGAGTTACTCCTAGATATTGAGGAATGAAACCTTGTAGGATTGAGGCACCTTGGGGGACTCCTTTGGAGGAAATAATACCATAAATTCATGGATTATGGATTTATAGTGAGAGTAAATGGATAAATTGATGAGTATTTAGAGTAAAAGTGGATGATTTGTTTAATAATTTACAAATATAGACCTTTGAAATCTAGGATGCGGAAAAAAAAAAAACATTGTCTTGACCATAGTTTTTTACCCATGATTTTATATATTTGGGTTATATTTTAAATTATTTTAACCCAAAATAACTGAGAATCATATTATATTACTTCTTTTGGCATGGAAAAGTAAAGTTTCTACAAAATAATGTTTTTAAAGTCAAAGTTTCCATTTTAGACTTTAGAAAGTAAATTATAGGTTTGTAGATTGATTAAAATATATTAAAATAATTTATATTTATAAAATAATACATTTTAGTTCATGGATTGTGTTTAATTAATTATTACATCATTATTAAATATTTATGAAGTCATTAAACATATCGAAAAACCCGAACTGTATTTTTACTAGTCACAAAAAAATAAAGTATTTTATAATTTTTTTTAAATTTACCCTAACCTAATTTCAATATAATAATTTCAAAAATGATATTTATTTTATTATAATAAATACATAAATATAATAATTTTAACTTTTAACTATAAAAATCCTTATTTATTAAAAAAATAGCAGGTTAAAATGCATAGTAAAATTTAAAACACTTAAAAATTTTCAAGGACATAATAAAATTATTTTATCATTAATATTTGAATAAGAGTTTTTTATAATACTATTTAATTAAAATAAATATCATTCATAATACCTTAGATTATTATAAAAATTTATATCTTTTCTAAAAAGTACAATTTGTGTTTGAAAAATCAATTTATCCAATTTCATCTCAATTAAACCAATTTTTTTATGAAGAAAAACTATTATTAAAATAGAATTGATGGAATAAAAATTTAATTTATACAAAGGAAATATTATTTAAGTAACTAATGCCTCAACCCCTTATAACTCCCTTGTAGGACCTAAGAGTAAGGGGTGTGATAGTGATTGATTCAGGGGTGGCTCAACAAACATCGACTGAGTGGTAATTTCATTGAACTTAAACTTATCACATAAAAAATTTCATTATAGCTTCAATTGTTAAAGATCAGCTTGGGCTTGGTCAAAGGTGAACCCCAGTGAGGCTACCTCCCTCCCAAATTTTAAAAAATGGGTTTCATATGAAATAACTCAGTTGTTTGTGGCCATCGCTTATCATTTCTGCATTAATTATTATTTTTTCATTTCTATTTATAAAAACTAATTATAACCTTAAAATTATTACCAAGTGTATAGTTTACAATGGTCATATTAACCAACGATCATATTTGGCCAACATTCATATAATGGTCAAATCATGATGGTAATGTTTCCCTTTAAACTCTATTAATACTACTTTATTATTAAAGAGATATGATTTTGTAGTGTAAAATAAAATAACACACATTTTTAGGGAACAAATATCATTTAAAATGTTTGGGTAATTACATTTTCCACAACATTTATGAAAAAATGACGTGATAATCAGTTTATCACATCGTTTTTTTTAAAATAACCGATATGATAAGTTTTTTTTCCATTTTGGTTTTAATAAAATTGATGTGGAAAAACTTCTTCAGAATATGTATTTTTAGTATGATTTTTAACATCAGGTTTTTCAAAAAATGATATTAAAATAAATCTTTAATAGAATTTATCACATCAGTTATGAAAAAACCAACATGATAAAGTATTTATAATTTCAGGTTTTTAAAAGATCGATATTTTAAAACCATTTTCATATTGGCTTTTAATAAATTATGTAAAAAAAATACTCTATATATTTATTTAAAATATCAATTATTATTAATTTATGTGAAAAAATTATTTACAACATCACCTACAATAACATCGCGAGGTAACTAATGTTAAATTCCTTTTTTCACTAGTGAGAGTAAACATAAGAGATATAATTCAATGATAATAAATGAGAATAAGGGTATTTGAATATGATAATAACATAATAAAGTCATAATTAATCAATTCATTGACCATAAATCATGTTTCATGGCATAAATCTTTGTCATAAAAAAAGAAAAAAGTCATAAGAGTGTGGAATCATCAATAAAAAAACACGATCCATTAGTGTATATCATAAAAAAGTAATTTGAAAATATCATAATATCATAACATTGTGAACATGAATAAATAGTAACAAGTTCACTCATTAAGTTAAGGACATGAAATCAGGTCCTTACATAAACTTATGGACATGAAACTAGGTCCATGTATAAAATTTTGGACATGAAACTAGGTCTACACATAATGTTGTGAACATGAAATTAGGTTCACACATAACCTAGTTGTTTCATGTTTTATCCACCTTTACCCAATGAATTTTATGACTATATAATATAAGATCCAACTATAATAAAATGAAAATCATGAATACATTTTCCAAAAGATCATAAAAAATTCATCATATCATCATATCATAACTCTTGGAAAGGAAATAAATTTTGTAAACATTTTATCATTTCATCAAAGTATATCCCATGGGAAAGAATCATACAGGTTTCATCATAATAGAATTATCTTTTGGGAAATAAATAGGTTTCATAGAATCATCCTTAAATAATAATCATCATGAGCTATTTAGAGAAAGAAACATGATAGTATCATAAGATCATATCCTTATTAAAAAAAATCCTTAAAGGATGGTGATATAAATGAAAAAGTCCTTTAAAAGAACATTCAAACTTTTCTATGATAACATGAAAAAAAATATTCTTTTATATTGATAAAATTTTAACTGAAAATCCATATAATATTGAGAAAATACATGCAGCGACTCGGTATTTGCCTTGTATGACTTTGGAATATTTCTACATAAATTTTCAGAGCTAGGCACAGAGAGAGTGTCCGATTCCATGGCCCAGTGTGCCCGAAATAATTTTTTTAAAAATATTAAGTATTTTTATACTATGCACATGGAAGAAAGAATTTATCTATTAAATGGAAGCTTGGATCTAAAAACTGAGGCCACATTTGAGTCCATAGTGTGCAGTTTACTCTAGGCGGGGTATAACTTTTGTGGGTGCAGGCCTTCTGTGGAAAAAGTTATCGAAGATGTTTTTGTAAATAAATTAATAAATTTATTTTGGGACGTCAGATCAAATAACTCATGAGAAGAGTCTCATATCTAATTTCTAAGACTATATTTGAGTTTAGAACTCCATATTTACCCTAGGTGTGACATAAACATTGTCGCGCCGGGTGTTGAGTCAAAGGTGAGTCGAGGGTTAGGTTGTTAAATGAAGACAATTTAATAAAAAAATTAAATCCCATTATTCCCCCCTTGGTGTGCAAAATTGGAGGCATCATCATCTTAGGAGTGCCAAATTGACCTAAAAGTGTCAGTGGTTGACCATGAGGTAGGTGATTTGAGTTTTAATCCCGATCCCATTGTTTAAGCATCATTTTCTTTGATTCGTCACTGGATCTGTGTAGATCGGGATCTGAGGATCCCAAATATGTCTTCGTTGTATTTTTTGACCACCATAGTTATTTTGGTGGTATGTGGAATATTCAGTGGCATTCTAGTGACGTTATGGTGCGGCGCGACTCAGGTGGAAGGTGGCATGGTGGGCTGCTGGCGGAGGGCGGCAGTGTGGCAGTCTACTGGTGGAGGCACTGCGATAGTCGGAGTTGTCGGTGGAGGCTCGGTGGTGAGGGCCATGGTAGACGGGGGGTTGTTGGGAAGTGGAAACGCAGAGAACCCGAGGGGGGGGGGACCAGAGTAGAAGTGTGCTGGGTGCGCGGGCCGCAAAGAGGGGGCCGGTCTAGCTGTAATGGTATAGAATGGGTTTGGGGTGGTTTAAACCCTTGTATCTCTCAAAATACGTGTATGATTTGTGTGCTGTCTTTGGCCACACATTACTATTGTTGAGGTGTAATTTTTGATACTAGTTGGAGGACTTTATGTCTTGGTATTGAGACTCAGTGATACCAAACGTCCAATTTTAATAATAATAATATAATCATTATTATTTGGTGAATATTGTATCGGATGTATCTCATGTGTCTGATGTCCGATTGACATGATATCAGTGGCATTGAGACCCTAATTTTAGTATAGATGTGTCAATACTAATTCTGTGTGCTTAAACTAGAGTCAAGGTGTGGGACTCATGAGGCTTGGTTTGGGAGTTTTCGGTGAAATGTGACCTTTTCACCGGGTGTCTATTTTGGGCAAGTAAATAGCCTATCCTGAGTGTTTTTCTACATAGAACATGATGGTGGCCTCCATTACAACTTGAGGGAATCCCAAAATCATGGTAATGGGTTCATTACCTTTAGGTAGTTTCCTTTGGGGTTGTTACTCCCCTGATGGACTAGGGTGTGGGTTCCCCGTGACGTTCATGTAGTTGGACTACTCCCCTACAACGACAGGGTGCGGGCTCTCCATTCTCATTGGAGGGTAGGGTCAGTACTCCCCTGCCGTGCTAGGGATCATGTCCTATATCATTGTAGTGGTTCTCCCCTACCATGGGTGCGAGCTCATGTTTCATAGAGTGGTTCTCCCTTACCGTGGGTGTGGGCCCACATCTCTTGCGGTGGTGCTCCCCTACCATGGGTGTGAGATCACATTTTATAGAATGGTGATACCTTATCATATTTGTGTGTGAGATAATGTTTCTCAAGGTGCTACTCCCCTTTCATACTAGGACATGGGTTCACACCTATGGAGTTAGTGCTCTCTCAACGGGTCGAGGTGTGGGCCCCTCCAGAAATGAGCGACAGAGGTTTCATGGGTTGGTTTAGGTGCCAGTACTCCCTAAAATGAGGGGTAGTGGTGAGGTGAGGGAATCTCTATAGTTCTCATGATCTTACATAGGGCATAGTTCATCATTGGTGGGATCCCTCATGTTGGGCTCTAGAGTTGGGCTTAATGCGTTATTACTGGTAGATCCTCGAATAGAACTTGTCGTCGACGATGAGGTCAGAACCTCCATAGGCTTGGTTCTTGAGATAAGTATATCTTTTTTATTTTCCTATGTTTCACTTAGGATGTTTTCACTTCTTTGTCGACACACCCTATGGTTTGAGTAGACAAGTCGTGTTTAGCCGATGATGGTCTCGAGATGGAGTTTCTCTCTCGTTTGGGTTTCCTCTAGATGGGATTATCAGATTGATGCCTTTCTGTTTATCCTTTTCTTTTGGGATTTTGGGGTTCCTATAATTATCTTTATACTCAACCCTATATGGGATTTTCTTAGACATGTTTTGTGTCTTGTGTAGACCACATGCCTTTTGACAGAGTCCCAGGAGGACCTGAAGTAGGAAGAGCTTAGTGAGCTAGACTGATCGGGGTGTTTACCGAAGCTTGGTTGAGGAGGTTTATAGTGGGTGAATTTGGCAGTGATCCCCTCCTTATGAGCAGGTTTTCCACTTTTTCAATTTTATTTTGGTGGGCCCTATTTTTCACCTTTTTGTACTTCAGCTATACTCTGGATTGAGATAATTGTATACATGCATTTCTTTCAGTTTTTACACGTCTCTACTCTGTTTCATGGTGGTGTATGTGGGTGTCTATGTACATGTACCTTAGGCTAAGGACTCCCATGTGTGTGATATCCTACTCGGCGCTAGTCGCCTATCCCTAGCCTATTGGAGGCAGGCTTGGGGAGTTACATCCTGGGCCTAGTCGGTTTGGGTTATGATTTAGAGGTATCATAGTAGGTTCCACCTTTAGGACCTCAGAGCATAGTTAATCTAGATGCGATCTTGGTTTGGGTTGCATAGAGATAGTGTTAGAGTGTTTTGAGTTCATATTTTAGGCCAGAGACTCCATTGTTAGTGCGATAATCGATGTATCCATTCATCAGAACACTGATAACCTACCTTTCAACTCGGGTCATTAAAACACTTCTCATAGAGAAATAAGACTACATGTATCATATAGGACTGGGTTTGGGGTTTTCCTTGTCCTTCTTGAGTCATCTCTCCAGATATACTCTTTGACTGTGGTGCGTCTTAATGTTATTTCAAGATGCCTCCTCGACAACAACCATCCAGGGTTCTGCGATAGGATTGTGGTGATGATCCACCCCAAGTAGAGGCTTAAGAGTAAGGAAATGGTTATGAAGTGGGACCTATATGTGTACCTCTAGTTGAGACACCACCTATCGAGCGATAGGTTGTGCTGGCAGTGCTGGACGAGGATGCGCATAGGCTAAGTGCACTACACGAGTTCTAGAGGCAGCAACCTCTGAGGTTCTGGGGTGATCCAGACCCCTAGGCAGTTGATGACTGGCTTGTGGAAGTCATGTGCATTTTCTACCTTATTAGGACACCTTCCTATCGGATGGTGGTCCAAGCGGCGAAACTTTTTCATGGTTCGACTGGGCGATGGTGGAGTCTTATGACATAGACCCACGATGAGGAGACACTCTCCTAGGCTGATTTTGAGTGGATATTAAAGGAGGAGTTTTATCTAGCCACACCAAAATCAGTGTAGATCTAGGAGCTTTTGTAGCTTCAGCAGAGTACCATGACCGTGGTGGAGTACTCGATGAATTTTATCGACCTTTCATGTTACTCCCAGGATGTGGTACAAGACCCATTCTTCAGGGCCCAAACTTCTGAGCAGGGCCTCTGTAGAGATTTCCTAGTTGGTGTGGTCTCCTTGTTCCTTCCAACCTATGAGGGGGTACTAGAGTAGGCTCTAGTGGTTGAGAGCTTCCTAGAAGAGGGATAAAAGGACTTAGCCTGCAGTGGGGTTTTTTGAGGGTGAGATGTCATCCACAGTTGGGAGACAGTAGGCATCCAGATCGAAGCGTAGGAGGAATATGTTAGAGTTGGTTCCCTAGAACCAACTTATTTTTTACATTATGATAAATATATATTCATTGGATGTATATCAATAAACTCATTTTCACATCATGTTTGTTCTTCTACGTAACATTTCACGTGACAATATCCCAAGAGTAGTTGTCGCACTAAAATGTCATTGCAGTTCCCCACTATGATGAGAAACAAAAGTGATATGACACTATTCTTTGATATATGTTCTATATATGGATGATATCATTTGAGGGACATAAATGATACAAGCTATCAGGTGTGGAGGCTCATAGGACATTGAGACACTTTCTCATGGTGTACGCCCTTGGTGATATCCAATAGGATATTATGAGAACAAGACCCGATAGTAGGAAATCCACATTTATAAGTGTAATTGGATGTTCCTATCTATGGAAGTGTGTATTGGTCCTCATACTTTAATATTACTATTAATGGGTATTATGAATAGTAAACTTAGTTGTATTGGTGAAAACTATGATGACATATATTCGTGGTGAGGTAGGATATGTTGGGTGCGTCACGAGTAATACTGCATCAATGAATAATGCAAGAAAGGATTTATCCCTTCTATTCCATAATAAAAGTTGATATCTCAGTCCCTTTGATGGGAATGATACAACCTAAATAAATCCATGGACATGGTGTTCTATAGGCATGCTCAATTTTCGAGTAGTCAATGAATGAGAAGTTGAGCACACGGGTTGATGGCACTTGCATACAACCCACTTTATTGGAGCTATTGAGACAAAGGAATTATATTACTCAGTAAGTGTTCATATGAGGTGACATGTTGTCATGACATTAACTTCTTTATCTACGGGTTCCTTGGCATGTTACTAGATGTGAACATTGGACTTTAGGCTACCCCACCTAATGCCACTAAGAAAGAGGCCTAGATGGTCACACACTAAGTGTATTCAGTATCCCAGTTAAATAATATATTATTTATTATTTAACAAGTTGAATAAATATAATTACCAGATGTGGTTTAATAATTATTCATGGATTCCTGATCGCATTTATTTTGACACTAGTTATTCGAGAGAATATAATGGGGAAAAATTAATTAATAAATATTTATTTTCTATTTAGTGGATATAATATTTATATATTTATTGTCGAATAATGTAGTGATAATTATTTAATACATAAATATTCATTATTCAAGGTTTAATAAATATGGTGGAGGATTGGGGGACTGAGTTAAGGGTTTGGTGGGAAATAATAGTATTGAATATTATTTTATTAAATAATATTTAATTATAACTCACAAGTTAAGAACATGTCAGGAAATAATAATGTTGTTATTATTATTTGACATGAGGGTTTCTCTAGGATTAATAAAATAATTAATGCACTTGTGAAGATATGTGTAACACGTTTGGATCACGTGTGGATCACCACAAGAGGAGATCTACCCTTGATATCTACAACCCAACAATGATACACCTGCAGATCTATGGCCAAATACATCAATGAAGAAAGGATAACCTTAGAGGTAATTGTTATTTAATTAAATTAATTATAAACAAAATATATTGATCCTCTTTCTTGGTTCTGGGAGAAATTCTTATTTATCTAAATCCTTGATTCAATTCCATGGATACTAGTGTTCATCATCGTATTGATCTTGGATTGATCATCAATTATTGAAAAAAATAAAATTTGGGCATCCCCCATATTGTGCTTCCACTACACTCGGATCCTACAAGTGGTATCAGAGCAGACATATTATTGTTTATAATTATTTATTTTCATTGATGATTTACCCATTCATAATTTTGTTTTTCAATTTGTGTTTAATATTTCTTTAAATATGAATTAAGGGATATATTTTTTCCTTAAACATTTTTCATAGATCTAATAGAAACGATCAATTTTATGAATAAAGTAAAATCAAGGAACTCATCCAGAGGTGCTAAGGATCCTGTCCATACAACACCATACTACACATCATGTAATCAAAATTACATGTTGTGTAGTATTTTTCAATGAATCAAGATTTGGTTTGGTAATCAATTTGAGATATTTTGTTAATTAGGAATTAATGACATAATTAATGAACTTTAATCCATGCGGTGTTGACCAGGATTAACTGGTATATGGAAACCAGACTACACGTCGTGTGGTCCACTAGACAAGGCATGTAGTCCCTTTGGGTTAGGGTTGAGCCCTATATCCCATACATGGCTTTCCTGGATGGTGACTGTGTAAGATAGATTCTACATGGTGTGTGTCCCTCTAGACACATCATGTACTCTAAAGATTTCTAAAGTACACCTCACATGCCATTTCCCCAAGCATGTACTTCAGATGGAGGGTGAGGAGGGTACATGCTGTGAAGTTAGATCTATATTCCATGTACTTTTTCCCAATTATATAGATTTAAAATTTATTTTTATATTATATAACCCTTGAGACATGTACCTTCGTGCGAGCATAAAGTTGGGACACAACATGTGATAGGTGTTTGATATATATATATATATATGTTTAATTAACATCTGTATAATGTTCAAAGATATGAACATCATGAATGAGTTGTATTACAATTATAATTCTAACTACATGCTACATGACACAAAGAATAAAGTGTATACCAATATAATACATGTTGGGTAGTTTTGGACGGTTATTCACCAAGTTACCTCCAAGGTACAAGTTCTGTACAAATTTAATTTTAAATGAATGAATTAATTCGTTTAAAATTATAATGGATTGGAATCTCAAGGAAATTCAGAAAAGGTTTAAGATAAAATGATTGATTAATTAAAGATAACAATTAATTGATATGAGTGTGATTTATCTTAGATAAGAATGATTAAATTATTGAATTATAGTTTTATTAAATGACTAATTCATTGCATTCATGTGGATGATCATGAGATAGACCATACCTTTATATGTTATTGGTTTCCCTTTTCATTTATTATTAAATTAAATTGTTATCATGCATGCCTTATCTCCTAATTAATATGTAGGGCTTGCATGCCCATGGTTTATTTTATGTAAACCCCCTTTTACCCCTCACCTGAGTGTGAGTAAAAGCATATGTAATTGTCGGAGATCCCAATCTAGTAAAGGTAGTTCAAATTAGTATCCGAGGTGAAACCTATCCAAGGAGATACAAAGGTGGATAGGTGGAAATCTATAAACACGAACCTAATTTGTTCAAGGTGTTTATCCCCTAGGTCATCGGTTAGTTTATCAATTGCTAGATAAAATAACCATTTGAACAATCTCATGATCATACCATTTATTTTATTTCTATCAGTTTCTTGGTCTATTCATTATGGATGTATTTTTATAATCCCATAATCAATAAATTAAACAAGCATGCAAGATGTAACTAAAATAAAATGACTTATGCCCAAATATTATATAATACATGGTTAATCACTTAAGATTATCCCACTTAATATTAACAAGCATGTGAAAAGTTAATAAATGTAAATTTATGCATAAATGATTAAATCACTCAATAAAATATTAAGTCAGTATAGCCTTCTATTACTTAGGTTAGAATCAAACCATAGTTCAAAGTGCTCGACCATCCAAATTTGGGGTGCTTTCAATTATCAAGGAATTATAATTTGAGTTTTTGGGTTTAATTGACTTAGTTTACATCAAGGGTTGATTGAAAAAGAAGGTCTTGGTGTAACTGAGAGGCAAAGTTTGAGGAAATCCAAAATTAAGGATTATACGATTGGGGAGTCCACTCAACAGATCAATGAGTTGTGAGTTAATGTATTTGGCATTTTAAATGCCTACCTAAAACCTTTCAAATTGATTTACATTCCAAAGTTGGTGTAATATGAAGGTAAATATGGATCATTGACTCTAGAATTTCCAAGAAGTAGGATATTCTAAATCCAATGGTGAGGGTTATTGGGTTTTGATAAAATAGTGGGCGACTAATGAATATTCATTTATTTATTTGTATTAATTTTATCAGATAATGTACTAAAACTCTATTCATCTTATTTATAGAAACAACATTAAAAATGACATCAAACATATTGTTGTGATCCATAATTGATAAGGAAAACCATCTCACCAATAATAATTTCTAGGAATAGAAAAGGCGACTTCAGGTCATCCTTCTCCATGAAAGGAAACTATATGTGCTGGAAGAACCTTTACTTATTGTATCGGGAAATGAGGCGAGTGATGAGGATATCTCTGTGTGTGGGAAATAGATAAATGACACTACAAATTTTCAGTAGCTCATGCTATCATCCATGACCAATGATCTCTTTAAGCAACATGATAAAATTGATTCTTATATAATGATTTCTCAACTTCGAGATATTTATCAAAAGGTGGTGAGACAAGAGAGGTATGAGATCTCCAATACTTTGTTAACCACTAATCTTAGAGAGTCTATGCTAGCTGAACCACATGTAGTCAATCTTATTGGCTACATTGATCATATAAACATCTTAGGGATTAAATTCCTAGATGATTTGTGTATAGATATCATACTATCATCACTTCCCAAGACCTTCTCTAGTTTTATTGTGAATTATAATATGATAAATAATGAGAAGAGTCTATCGAAACTTATTAATTTAATTCTCCAAGTAGATAAGGATACGGGGCATGAAAAAACCACAGTCCTTATGGTTAATAGGAAGAGTAAGGAAAAGAAAAAGGGGCCTAAGACTTATAAATAGTCTAAATCCCCTGAGAACCATCCGACCAAGAAAAAGAAGATCCAAAGGTAGAGAAAGGAAAAGAAGTAAATATTTTATTCATGTGGAAAGTCAGGACACTGGAAGAGGAACTACACCCAGAGGGAAAGGGGAAGCCAAAGGTGAATTCATTATCTAGTGTAATCATTCCATTTCTACACATTGGGTATTAGATATAGCTTGTGGTTCTCACATCTGTATTCAAATGCAGAAACCGAGTAGATTACAGAAAATTGCCAGAGGAGAGGTGGATCTTCAAGATTCCATGGTGCGAGGATGAATGCTCTTGTATTTGGTGACTACCACCTCACATTTCCAATGAGAATGATTTTGGTTTTACATGTTTATTATTATGTACCTAATGTTACCAAAAATGTAATTTCTATATCAATTTTGGATACATATGGATTTATTTTCAAGTTTGGAAATAAAAGTTGTTTCTTTTATAAGGAAAACATATTTTATGGTATAGAGAATTTAAATAATGGTCTATATGTATTAAATTACGAAAAACAAGTGCTGGAAGTTGATAACGAATCAAGTTCACATAACTCATATAACACCTAGTTGTGGCATCACCATCTCAGTCATGTAAATGAGAATTTTTTGATAAATTTTAGTCAAAATGGTTATTTAGACTCTTTTGAGCTAAAAAAACTTGATATATGTCATGCTTGTTTACAATAGAAAATGACCAAACCACAATTTGGTGGACCGGGTGAAAGGGAAGCAGAACTTCTAGGATTGGTACACACTGATGTGTATGGATTGTTTCCAATAGAATCTAGAGGTTTATATTCTTACTTCATAACTTTTACTGATGACTTGAGTAGATATGGATATATTTACTTGATGAGGTATAAGTCCAAGTCCTTTGATAAATTCCAAGAAATTAATAATGAAGTAGAGAATCATCTTGGTAAGAAGAAAATATAAAGAAGCTTCTATAGGATTGAGGTAGAGAATATCTTAACCAATATTTCATCGATTTCTATGGGAGCATGGGATTATATCTAAAATCACTCCACCTTATACACCACAGTAGAATGGCGTCAGTGATAGGAGGAACCATACCTTGTAGGACATGGTAAGGTCGATGATGAGTCATACATATCTTTTATTATCTTTTTGGGGATATACATTACAAACTACAACATACACATTAAACTGAGTACCAACTAAGGTGGAAAATGGAATTCTCTTAGAGTTATGGAGTGGAAAGAAACTCATTTTGTCACATACACATATATGGGAATGTAATTCATTTGTTAATATTTTCTCAGGAAACAAACTAGCACCCCGGGGCATGAGGTGTATCTTTATAGGGGATCCCAAGGAAACAAAGGGATACTACATGTACCACCCCTCAGACAAGAAAGTAACAATTTCCAGATAGGTTGTTATTCTTGAGAGGGAGCACATCCTAAAAAAGGATAGTGGGAGAAATATTGAATTCGATGAAGTTGATGCTCAAGATACACAAGAGTTCGTACAGAAAAAAGTTCCACATATCCCCATGGAAGAAGTTATTCTTGAAACACAAGTACTATGTAGGAGTGTAAGAGAGGTAAGGGAATCAAAGAGATATGGTTTTCTTGTCACTGAGGATGGTGACTCATTATTTTTGGAAAATGATGAACCTATATCCTACAAGGAGGAACTATAGAGCTTAAAATCGTCAAGATGGCTAGAAGTTATCAATTTTGAGATGGATTCCATATATCAGAACCAGGTTTGGGTTCTGGTCAATGCACCAGTTGATGTAAAGCCTATTGGATTTAAATGGGTATTCAAGGGGAAAATAAGACATGGAAGGTAATTTAAGTAGCTATAAAGAAAGGTTAGTGGCTAACATGTTTAAACAATGTTAAGGAATTGAATACGATGAAACATTTTCACCATCTTCCATTTTTAAATCCATGAGAATCATACTTTCCATAGAATCTTACCATGACTATGAGATTTGGAATATGGATGTCAAAACTATATTTCTTAATGGGAACCTTCAGAAATATGTCTATATGTCACAATCAGAAGGGTTTTTGACACCATGTGATTCCAAAAGTATTTTAATGTTGTAGATATCCATTTATGTATTGAAGCAGGCATCTAGGTCATGTAACATTTGATTTGATGAATCCATAAAAGAATTTGGTTTTGTTAAAAATGAATGTGATCCATGTGTTTAAAAATGGTTTAATGGGAATGCAATCATTATCCTAGTAGTATATGCTGAGGACATATTACTAATTGGAAATGACATACCAGTATTACAAATAGTTAAAGATTGGTTGAAAAAGTGCTTCTCCATGAAGGTCTTAGGCGAAGAAGCCTACATTCTAGGGATCAAGATCATTCATGATAGATATAAGAGGATGCTTAGAATAAGTCAAAGTACATATATTGACTAGATACTAAAGATATTTAGAATGGAACAATCCAAGAGGTCTTGGTTCCAGTGTCACATGGTTTACATATTTCTAATAAAATGTGTCCCCAGACACAATAGGATAAAGATATAATGAGTAAGATCCCATATTCTTCAGAGATAGGATCTATAATGTATGTAATATTATGTACTAGACTTGATGTTTCCTATGCATTGATCATGGTAGGAATATATCAATCATATCCATTAGAACAACATTGGACTACTATTAATACTATCCTTAAGTATCTGAGAAGAACTAAGGATATATTCCTAGTGTATGGAGGAGACGAGGAGATTTTCATTAGAGGGTATGCTGATGATAGTTTTAAGACATATAATAATGATCTGAAGTCACAATTGGGATATGTTTTCTATCTCAACGGAGGATCTGTGAGCTGGAAGAGTTCAATGCAGCAATTTGTTGCTGATTCTATAGTGGAATCTGAGTATATAATGACTTATGATGCAGCCATGGAATCCATTTGAATTCATAATTTTTTCTAGGAGCTTATAGTGATACCTAGTATTAAAGACCCCATAAAATTGATTTGTGATAATACTATAATGGCGGATCTTGAAAAAGAGCTAAGGTCACATCAACAGGTAAAGCTCATACTCTAGAAGTATCACCTCTTGAAGGATTTATATCAAAGAGGTGAAGTTTCAGTGAGCAGAGTACCCATGGAAGAGAAAATGGTGGACCCATTTAGTAAAGGCCTATCTCATCAGAAGCATGAATATCATGTGAGAGAAATCAGACTGAATATTGTTAGCAGTTGGATCTAGTGAAAGTGGGAGTCTGTTGGAGTTGGTTCCCTAAAACCAACTTCTTTGTACTTTATGATAAACATATATTCATTGTATATATATCAATAAACTCGTTTTCACATAATGATTATTCTTCAATGTAACATTGCATGTGATAATTTACCAAGAGTAGCTGTCTCACTAAAAGGTCATAACAGTTCACCACTATGATAAGAACCCAAAAGTGATATGACACTATTCATAGATATATGTTATATAGCCTGATAATATAATTTGAGGGATATAAATGATATAGAATATCAGGGGTGGAGACTCATAGGACTTCAAGACACCTTCTCATGGTGTACTCCCTTAGTGATATATAGTAGGATATTATGATAAAGAGACCCGACAACAGGAAATCCACATTTATAAGTGTCATTGGATGTTCCTATCTACGGATTTTTTATTGGTCCTTAGAATTTAATTTTATTATTAATGGGTATTATTACTCACACACTTAGATGTATTAGTGAAAACCGGGATGACATATGTTTGCGTCGAGGTTGGATATGTTGGGTGGTTCATGAGTAATACTGTATTAATGAATAATGAGAGAAATTATTTTTCCCTTATTCTCCATAACGGAAGTTGATATCTCATGTCCTTTGATGGAAATGATATATCCTAAATAAATCCTTGTCCACGGTGTTTTATAGGCAAGTTAAATTTTTGAGAATTCAAAGAATGTGAAATAGAGCACACCGGTTTATGGAACTTACATGCAACACACTTGATTGGAGATATCAAGACAAAGAGATTATATTATATTCTAAGTGTTCATATAAGGTGACATGTCATTGCGGCGTTAACTTCTTTCTCTATGGGTTCCCTGCATGTTTCTAGATGCTAAACTTGGACTTTAGGCTGCTCTACCTAATGCCACTGAGAAAGAGGCCTAGAGGGTCACACACTAAGTGTATCGAGTATCTCTGTTAAATAATATATTATTTATTATTTAACAAGTTTAATAAAGATTATTATTAGATGTGGTTTAATAGTTATTCATAGATGTCTGATCACATTTATTTTTACACTAGTTATTCAAGAGAATATAATATGGATAGAATAATTAATAAATATTTATTTTCTATTTAGTGAATATAATATTTAAAATTTATTAAAGAATAATGTAGTGATATTTATTTAATAAATAAATAGTCATTATTCAAGGTTCAATTAATTTGGTGAAGGATTGGTAGACCGAGTTAAGGGTCTGGTGAGAAATAATAATATTGAATATTATTTTATTAAAAAATATTTAATTATAACTCGCATGTTAAGCGCATGTTAGAAAATAATAATTTTGCTATTATTATCAGACATGGGGTTTTCACTAGGATTAATAAAATAATTAATTCACTTGTGCAAATTATTTATTATTACCCTAGTGAATCAAATTCCTGGTTATATTATTCTATTATTAGCCAAGGGCTGTCTAAGAAAAAAAATTATTGTGCAGAAAAAATTGGAGAAAATATCTCAAGATTAGAGATTTTATCCCTCTCCAAGAACGCTCTCAAGAATGAGAGAGATCCTCCTCCACCAGATCAAGGAGAACGCTTTGGAAGTGGTTCTCAAGGCTATCGAAGTTGGATATCACAAGTGCAATGATCTTCGGTGCTAGCACCCAAAGACTCCTTCGGAGACGTCTGGTGATACGTGGAACACATGTGGATCACCGCTATAGGAGATCTACCCCTGATCTCTACAAAAAAATGACGACACACCTGCATATTTGTGGAAGAATGCATCAATGAAGAAAGAATCACCTAGGAGGTAATTCTTATTTCATTAAATTAATAATAAACAAAATTTGTTGATCCTCTCTCTTGGTTATAGGGAAAATTCTTCTTTGTATAAATCCTTGATTCAATTTCATGGATATCAGCTTTCATCTTCGTATTGATCCTAGATTGATCATCAATTATAGAAAATAATAAAAGTTAGGCATCCCCCTCCCTGTGCTTCCGCTACGCCTGGAACCTGTAAGTGGTATCAGAGTGGAAATATTATTATTTATAATTTTTTAGTTTCATTGATGATTTATTCATTCATAATTCAGTTTTTTCAATTAAATTTTAATTGTTCTTTAAATCTTTATTATGAGATATATTTCTTCCTTCATCATTTCTCACACATCTAACAAAAAAAATCAATTTTATGAATAAAATAAAATCAAATAACTCATCTGGAGGTGCCAAGGATCCTAGCTGTACAACAAAAAACAATACGTTGTGTAATCAAAATTACATGTCGTGTAGTATTGTTCAACATATCAATATTTGGGTTGATAATCAATTTGTGATCATGCGTTAATTCGGAATTAATGGTATATTTAATGACCTTTAATCCACGCAGTGTTGACCAGGATTAACTGGCACATTAAAATCAGTCTACATGTTGTGTGGCCCACTGGACACAGCGTGTAGTCCCTTTAGGTCAGGGTTGAGTCGTGTATCCCATACATGACTTTCTTAGCTGGTGATCATGTAATGTGGATTATACATGACATGTGGCCCACTGGACATGTCGTGCACTCCTAATATTTCCGAATTACACCTCACACACCATTTCCCCAGGCTTGTACTTTAGATGGATGGTGAGGATGGTACATGTCATGTTGTTGGATCTACAAACCATGTACTTTTTCCAGATTACGCATATTAAAAATTTATTTTTATATTATGTAACCCTTGAGACATGTACCTTCATGTGGGAATAAAGATGGGACACAACATGTGATAGGTGCTTGATATATATATATATATAAATGTTTAATTAACATTTGTGTAATGTTCAAAAATTTGAACATCATGTATGAGTTTTATTACAATTATAATTCTATATGAATGCTACATGTCTCAAAGAATAAAGTGTATACAATTATCATACATGTTGGGTAGTTTTGGATGGGTATTCACCAAGTTACCTCTAAGGTACAAGTTATGTACATAGTTATTTTTAAATGAATTTATTAATTTGTTTGAAACTATAATGAATGAGAATCTCAAGGAAATTCATAAAAGGTTTAAGATAGAAGGATTGATTAATTAAAGATAATAATTAATTGATTCGAGTGTGATTTATCTTAAATATTACCAATTAAAGAATTGAATTCTTGTTTTATTAAATATTTAATTCATTTCATGCATGTGGATGATAATGAGCTAGACTAGATCTTTGTATGCGATTGGTTTTCCTTTTAATTTATTTTTAAATTAAATTGTTGGCGTGCATTCCTTAACCTATCATTAACATGTAGGGCCTATGTTCCAATGGTTTCTTTTATGTAAACCCTCTTTAATGCCTCACCTATGTGCGAGTAAAAGCATATGTAATGTATGGAGCTCCCAAGCTAGTGGAGACGGTTCAAGTTAGGAGCCGAGGGGAAACCAAACCAAGGAGATACAAAGGTGGACATGTGGAGAGATATAAACATGAACCTAATTGGTTCAAAGTGTTTCTACCAGTGGTTAGTTTATCAAATACTAGATAAACTAACCATTAGAAAAAGATCAATATCATACCCTTTATTTTATTTCTATTAGTTGCATGGTTTATTCATTAGGGATGTATTGTCCTGATCATGTAATTAATTAATTAAACAAGCATGAAAGAAGGTATAAAAATAAACTGAATTATACGTAAATATTATATAATACATGGTTAATCACTTATACTTATCCCACATAATATTAATAATAATTTGAAAAGATAATAAATGGAAATTTACGCATAAAGGATAAAATACATCAATAAAATATTAAGTCAGTATATCCTTCCATTATTTCTATTAGAATCAAATCATAGTTCAAAGTCCTTAACCAACCAAATTTGGGGTGATTTCAATTATCAGGGAATTCTAATTTGAGGTTTTGGGTTGACGTTACTTAGTTTACATCAAGGGTTGACTGCCAAAGCAGAACTTAGTGTAACAAAGAGGCAAAGGTTGAGGAAATCCAAAATTAAGGATTTCAGGATTGGGGAGTCCACTCAACAAATTTCGGAGTTGTGAGTTAATGTAGTTGTCATTTGGAATGCCTACCTAAAACCTTTAAAATTTATTGACCAACCAATGTTAGGTTAATACAAAGGAAAATATAGATCCTTTCCACTAGAATGTCTAAGAAATAGGATATTCTGAAGGCAACAGTGAGGGATATTGGGTTTCGATAAAATAGTGGGAGACTAATGAATATTTATTTATTTATTTGTCTTATTTTTATTAGATAATATACTAAAACTCTGTTCATCTTATTTGTATAAACTATATTAAAAATGAAATCAAACACAACATTGTGATCCATACTCAAGAAGGTAAAACTTCTCACCGACACTAATTTACAGGAATGAAAAAGGTAAAATCAGGTCATAATTCACCATGAAACGAAACTATACGTGCTAGAATAACCTTCACCAGTTGTGCCTGGACACAAGGTGAGTTTTGAGGAGATATCTGTGTATGAGAAACATCTAAATGATGCTACAGATGTTCAGTTCCTCCTGCTATCTTCCAAGACCAATGATCACTTTAAGAAACATGATGAAATTTATGCTTATAGCATGATGTCTCACCTTCGGGATCTCTATCAAGAGATGGAGAGAAAAGAGAGGTATGAGATATCTAATGATTTGTTCACCAATAATCTGGAGAGTATGTTCATCTTATTTTTCTAACCTCTATTCAGTGCCTCATGCTAAAATTATGTTCATTGATAATTATAGATTGGATACTAATAAATTTTTATTTATTTATTTGTCTTAAGTTTATTAGATAAAGTACTAAAACTCTGTTAATCTTATTTGTATAAATGACATTAAAATGAAATCAAACATATAATTGCGATCCATACTCAAGAAGGTAAACCTTCTCAATGGTACTAATTTACAGGAATGAAAAAGGTGCCTTCAGGTCATAATTCACCATGAAAGGAAACTCTATGTGATGGAATAACCTTCAGCAGTTGCTCTTGGAAATGAGGTGAGTGGCGAGGAGCTCTCTATGTACGAGAAACATCTGAATGATGCTACAAATATTTAGAAACTATTGCTATCATCCATGACCAATGACCTCTTTAAACAACTCGATGAAATGGATGCTTATAAAATGATGTCTCACCTTTGAGATCTCTATCAAGGGAAGGTGAGACAAGAGAGGTATGAGATCTCCAATGCTTTGTTCAACATAATGAAATGGATACTTATAGCATTTATTCAAGCTTATTAGCTACATTTAGCGTTTTAACATCTTAAGGATTAAATTCATGGATGATTTTCATACAGATCTCATACTATAATCACTTTCCAAGACCTTCTCTAGTTTTATTGTGAATTATAATATAAACAATAATGAGAAGAGTCTATCAGAACTTATTACTTTAATTATCCAAGTGAATAAGGACATGGGGTGTGAAAAACTCACACTCCTTATAGTGAATTGGAATAAGAAGGACAAGGAAAATGGGAATAATACATATAAATAGTCCAAATCCCCTGATCACCATCTGAACAAGAATAATAAGATCTAAAGGTAGGGCAAGAAAAAGGAGGCAGTATGCTTTGCTTGCAGCTAGTCGGGCCACTGGAAGAGCAACTGCACCCAGAGGCAAGGGGAATCCAAATGTGAATTCATTTTTGATTGAAATCTTTCCATTTCTACACACAGGGTATTAGATATAGATTTTTGTGCTCACATCTATATTCAAATACAGGAACCATGTAGATTCTGGAAAATTTCCAAAGGAGTGGTGGATCTGCGAGATGCAAATGGTGTCACGCTAGCTACTCTTTCCATTAGTGACTACCACCTCACATTTCCAAAGAGAATGATTTTGGTTTTAATTGGATGTTATTATGTACCTAGTGTTACCAAAGACATAATTTCTGTATCAATTTTGGATACATATGGGTTTATTTTCAAGTTCATAAATAAAAGTTGTTTTTTATAAAGACAACATATGTTATGGTATGACACATTTAAATAACAGTCTATATATATTAAATTATGAGCACCAAGTGTTGTAAATTGAAAACAAATCAATTTCAGATGACTGATATAACACCCAGTTGTGGCATCACCATCTCAGTCATGTAAACAAAAAGCATTTGAAAAAGATCTGTCAACATAGTTATTTAGACTTTTTTGAGCTAAAACCACTTGATAGATGTCATGCTTGTTTACATGGGAAAATGAACCAACTGCAATTTGGTGGATAGGGTGAAAGGGCAACAAATCTTTTAGGATTGGTACACATTGATGTGTGTGGATCATTTCTAGTATAATCTAGAGGTAGATATTCTTACTTTATAACTTTTACTGATGACTTGAGTAGATATAGATATATTTAATTGATTAGGTATAAGTCCAAGTCCTTTGAGAAATTCAAGGAATTCAATAATGAAGTAGAGAATCAGCTTGGTAAGAAGATAAAGAAGCTTAGATTAGATCAAGGTGGAGAATATCTTAACCAAGAGTTCATCGACTTTCTGTAGGAGTTTTAGATTCTATCTCAACTCACTCCACCTTATACACCACAGTGTAATTGTGTTAGTGAAAGGAGGAACTATACCTTATTGGACATGATAAGGTAGATAATGATTCATGCAGATCTTTTATTATCCTTTTGGGGATATTCATTACAAAATGTGGCATAAAAATTAAATATAGTACCAACTAAGGCAGAAAATAGAATTCCCTTTGAGTTATAGAGTGTAAAGAAACACATTTTGTCACATAAACATGTATGGGGATGTGAGGAATTTGTTAAGTATTCTTGGGAAACAAAATAACACCCTAGGGGAAGAGGTGTATCTTTATAGGGTATCCCAATGAAACAAAGGGATACTACCTATACAACCCCTCAGACAAGAAAGTAACTATCACCAAAAAAGCATCTTTCTTGGGAGGGAGAACATCCCTAAAAAGGATAGTGGGATTAAGATTTAATTCATTGAATTTTATGCTCAAGATACATAAGAGTTGGTATAGGAACAATTTCTATAGGTCTCCATGTAAGAAGTAGTTTCTGAAACACAAGTAATGAGTAGGAGTGTAAGATAAGTAAGGGAACTACAGAGATATGGTTTTCTTGTCGCTGAGGATGGTGACACATTATTGTTGGACAATGGTGAACCTATCTCCTACAAGGAGGCAGTTGAGATCTTAGAAGCTACAAGATGTCTAGAAGCTATGAATTCTAATATGGATTCCAAGTATCAGAATGGAGTTTGGGTTCTAGTAAATTCACTAGTTAATGTATAGCCTATTGGATGTAAATGGGTATTCAAGAGGAAACTGGACATGGAAGGTAAAGTAAGTACATATAAAGCAAGGATAGTGGCTAAAGGGTTTAAATAGTGTTGAGGAATTGACTATGATGAAACATTTTCTCAAGTTTCCATGTTTAAATCCATGAGAATCATATTTTCCACAACAGATTACCATGACTATGATATTTGACAGATAGATGTCAAAACTCTATTCCTTAATGAGAACCTTTAGGAAGATGTCTATATGACACAACCAGAAGTGTTTGTGACACCAGGTGATTCCAAAAGGATTTGAAAGTTGCATAGATCCATTTATGGATTGAAGTAATCATCTAGTTCATGGAACATTAGATTTGACAAATCCATAAAAGAATTTGGTTTCATTAAAAATGAATGTGAGTCATGTGTTTAAAAAATGTTTTATGAGAATGTGGTCATTATCCCATTAGTATATGTTAACAAAATATTAAATATTGGAAATAACATACTAGTCTTATTACCAGTTAAATATTGGTTGAACAAGTGCTTCTCTATGAAGGACATAGGTGAAGAAGTGTATATTCTAGGGATCAAGATAATTTGTGATAGATCTAAGAGGCTTCTTGGACTAAGTAAAAGTATATATATTGACCATATACTAAAGTGATCTAGTATGGAACAATCCAAGAGGAGATTGGTTCCAGTGTCACATGATTTACATCTTTCTAAGAAAATGTTTCCCCATACACAATAGGGGAATGATAGAATGGGTAAGATTCCATAACCTTCAGTGATAGGATCTATCATGTATGAAATGTTATATACTAGACTTGATGTTGTCTATGCACTAATAATTGTAGGAAGATATCAAGAAGATATAGGAGAACACCATTGGACTACTGTTAATACTATCTTTAGTATCTGAGAAGAATAAAGGATATGTTCCTGGTGCATGGAGGAGATGAGGATCTTGTCATTAGAGGGTATACTGGTGCTTGTTTTCAGAAAAATTAGAATGATCTGAAGTTGAAATCGGGATATTTTTTCTATCTCAATGAAGGTTTCATGAGCTAGAAGAGTTCAAAGAATTCAGTTTTCACTGATTCTATAAAAGGAGTCTGAGTATATAGAATCTTATGATGTAGCCAAGTAATAAATATGGATTCAAAACTTTTTCTAGGAGAATTATGTGGTACATAGCAGTAAAGACCCTATCACAATGTATTGTGATTATACTGTAGGGGTGGATCTTGCAAAAGAGCCAAGGTCACATCAACGGACAAAGCACATACTCCATAAGTATCACCTCTTGAAGGATTTATATCAAAGGGGTGAAGTTACAGTGAGTAGAGTATCTGAGGAAGAGAACATGGAAGACCCCTTGACTAAAGACCTATCTTAGTAGAAGCATGAATATCACGTGACAGATAAAAGATTCTTAGTAGTTCACTCTAGTGAAAGTGGGGGTTTGTTGGAGTTGGTGCCTTAAAACCAACTTCTTTGTACTTTATGATAAACATATATTCATTGGATGGATATCAATAAACTACTTTTCACATCATGATTGTTCTTATGCGTAACATTTCATGGGATAATGTCCCAAGAGTATCTGTCACACTAAAAGGTCATAGAAGTTCCTCGCTATTATGAGAACCTGTAAGCGCTATGAAATTATTATTAGATATATGTTCTATAGACAGATGATATCATTTGAGGGACACAAATGATACAGTCTATCAAGGGTGTAGACTCACAGGACTTTGAGACACCTTTTCATGGTGTATACCCTTGGTGATATCCAGTAGGATATTTTGAGAACGAGACCCGATAGTAGGAAATCCACATTTATAAGTGTATTTGGATGTTCCTATATATGGATGTGTGTATTTTTCCTTAGAATTTAAGATTATTATTAATGGGTATTATAACATGAACAATTAGATGTATTAGAGAAAACAATGATGATATATATTCATGATGAGGTAGGATATTTTGGGTGTTTCACAAGTAATATTGCATTAATGAATAATGAGAGAAAGGATTTGTCCCATATGTTCCATAATAGAAGTTTATATCTCATGAAATTTTATGGAAATGATATGTTCTAAATAAATTGATGGCCATGGTGTTCTATAGGCAAGTTCAATTTTTGAGAAGTCAAAGAATGAGAAATCAAGCACATGAGTTTATGTCATTTTCATGCAACACTCTTGATTGGAGATATCGAGACAAAGGGATTATATTATATGGTAAGAATTTGTATGAGGTGAAATTTCATTGTGACATTAACTTCTTTCTCTATGGGTGCCTTGGAATGTTTCTAGATGCTAACCTTGGAATTTAGGCTGTTTTACCTAATGCCATTGAGAAAGAGGCCTAGAGGGTCACACACTAAGTGTATCAAGTATCTCAATCAAATAATATATTATTTATTATTGAACAAGTTGAATAAAGATTATTCTTGGATGTGGTTTAATAATTATTCATGGATGCCTAATCATATTTATTTCGACACTAGTTATTCAAGAGAATATAATGTGGACAGAATAATTAATAAATATTTATTTTCTATTTAGTGAATATAATATTTATATATTTATTGGAGAATAATGAAGTGATATTAATTTAATATATAAATAATTATTATTCAAGGTTCAATAAATATGGTGGAGGAATGGAATACCGAGTTAAGGGTCTAGTGAGAAATAATAATTTTGAATAATAATTTATTAAATAATATTTAATTATAACTCATAAGTTAAAGCACATGTCAGGAAATAATAATGTTGATGTAACTATTTGACATGGGGGTTTCACTAGGATTAATAAAATAATTAAGTCACTTGTAAAAATTATATATTATTACCCTAGTGAATTAAATACCTTGATATATTATTCTCTTTTTATCCAAGTGCTAGCTAAGAAACAAAAATAATTGTTGTGCACAATGAATTGGAGAAAATCTCTCAAGTCTAGAGAGTTCATCCCTCTCCAAGAACACTCTCATGAATGAGAGAGATCCTCCTACACCGAATCAAGGAGAATGCTTTGGAAGTGGTTCTCAAGGTGATCAAAGGTAGACATCACAAGTGTAAGGATATTCTATGTCGGCACTCAAAGACTCTTTTAGCGATGTCTAGAGATACGTGGAATACATGTGGGTCACTACTAGAGGAGATCTGACCTTGATCTCTATAATGAAATGATGGTACACCTATATATCTTTGGCCGAACTCATCAATGAAGAAAGAATCACCTTGGTGGTAATTTTTATTTAATTAAATAAATTATAAACAAAATATGCTGATCCTCTCTCTTGGTTCTAGGTGAAATTCTTCTTTTTCTAACTCCTTAATTCAATTCTGTGGATACTGGTGTTCATCTTCATATTGATCCTAGATTGGTCATTGATTATGGAAAAAATAAAAGTTGTGCATCCCCCATCTCGTTATTTTTCTACACCTGGAACCTACAACATACCCATGCCCAAACTCAGGCATGTGGGTATGAGGGGAAGGTGCTAGGACAATGTTTTGGTCAGCAGTAAGAGAGGCACTACTATGCTTGTGATGACTGGGGACATCTTTCTAGATATTTTTTGACTCTCCATGCTACTGATAGGGAAACAATTGAAGAAATTTCTTATCAAAGGAAACGTTTTGATCATGGATGTATGCAGGGCGACAAACGTGGTGGAAGAGCAGGTGTAGCAGTGGGAGGTGGAAGACAATATGATTTTCCACAACCACCACCCCCAGGTGGTCCACACTAGGCTCAGAGAGTCGGAGGATGGGGGAAAGGACAACTGTAGACCATAGAGGCCATTATCTCAGAGGCTCTGTGGATGGATATAGGTATGCTTGGTGCCCTTTCTACTTTTTGTAGTAGTTTTGATAAACACTGTTAGCCGATACTCTTTCCTTTCCATTTCTTACTCTAGGTTTATTCAGAGTGAAACATGGCATTGGTAAGACCTTGTGTCAGTGTTTTTCATTGTAGCTTCGATTTCATGTGGAATAGAAATCCTTTCCCCACCCATACATGTTTTTGTGATGCGACTAAAACCATGTGGGAAATTCAGTTCTGCCCAAAGCGGATAGTGTCAAGGTGTGGTGGATGAGTCCCTCTGTCTTATGTGTTTGTGGGGGGGTATTTTATGTTATTGTTCCACTGAGGTCCAGTGAGACCTAGTGTGCATTGGGTAGCCCTGTGTTTTTTGTTTTTAAGCTCGTGTATTCGGCGTTAGCTTGTTACGTGATTCTTTTGGGGAGGTCATGGTGTGGTTTGACATGGCTTCACACTCACAATAATGAGGGATTCTTTACCCACTAGGTTACATTCTTGATACATGATCCAAAATTTTGTGGGTGTGTTAGCACCACCCAAAGTGGATAATATTGAGTTTCGGTGGATGAGTTCCTTTGACTTGTGTGTTCGAAGTGGGTTTGTTAGTCCCTGCTTTAGGTTAGCGAAGTGGTGTACCGCTAGACCCTCTGAATGTAGGATATGAGGCACTTGGTGTTTTCCCACCTTTCGTAGTTAAGGATACCTATTCCCAATTTCACAATGTCGACCTGGGATAATTTGGACTTGGGTGTGGCCTTGGGTTCCTCAGAGTGTGTGGTCATTGTCACCACAAGAACCCGTGGTGATTTTGTTGTGGTTTTTGGTGAACTTGATGGTGCAGGAGACCCAGTTGGGAGTTATGTTTCTTTCCCTCATGCCTATCCTTTGGATTTTCAGGGATGAAAATTCTTAAGTTGGGGAGGATGTAGTGACTTAGGATTTTCCTTATAAGACATTAGAATATTTCTACATAAATTTCCAGATTTAGGTGAAGAGACAACATGAAATTTCATGGCCCGGTGTTTCCAGAATAAATTTTATAAAAATATTAAGTATTTTTATACTCTTTATGTGGTATAAAATATTTATCTCTTGAACGGTAGCTCAGATCAGAAAACTGAGACCATGGTTGAGTCTGAAGTGTGCCATTTACCTTAGGTGGGGTATACCTTTTGCAGGCACATACCTTCAGTGGAAAAAGTTATCGAGTGAGTTTTCATAAATAAATTAATAAATTTATTTTGGGATGTTGGATCAAATTACTCATGAGAAAAGTATCAGATAGAATTTTTTGATACCATTGTTGAGTTAAAAATGCCATGTTTACTCTCGACACGATATAAACTTTATCGTAATGGGTATCAGGTCAGAGGAAAGTCGGGGGTCAGGATGTTAAATGAAGAAGATTTAATAAAAAAAATTAAATACCCTTCTTCCCCACCTTGGTGCGCATAGTGGGAGGCAGTATCCCCTACCTCTTCTCCTTTACTGACGAATGATCTGAAAGCCATATCATCAAAATGAAGCACTGTCGGTCTCATATTTTGACGGCGAATGCTCGCAGATCATGAAATAGTGGATTTAGAGTGCTGAATCGTCCTCGAAGTATTGATGTTTCATCATGAGGTAGGATGTTTGAGTTTTAATCCCAATAACCTTGTTTATGAATCTTTTTTATTTGATTCATCACTAGATCTGTGTAGATCAGAATATGAGGATCCTAGATCTTTCTTTGTTTCATTTTTTCCGGCCATCGGGGTGATTTCAGTGGTCCGTGGAAGCTCCAGTGGAACTCTGGAGACATTATGGTGAGGCGCTACTCTGGCAGAAGGTGGCGTGGTGGGATGCTTGTGGAGGGTGGTAGCACGGAGGTCTTCTTGTAGAGGCGGCGCAACGATCAGAGCCGCTAGTGGCGGCTGGGCGGCGCAGGCCGTGGCAGACAGGGGGTTGCTGGGTGGTAGCAACGTGCTAGGTGTATGGGCCAAAGAGAGGGGGACAACCAAGGATGGGCTAGACTGGGCTGCTCTAGGTGAAGTGGAATGGCCAGAGCAGGCTGGTCCAGCTGTAATGGTCTAGAACGGGCCAAGGGTGTTTTAAACCCCCATATCTCTCAAACCAGGTGTATGATTTGCATACCGTCTATGGCCGTGAATTACTATAATCAAGAAATATCTTTTGAGACTGGTTTTAGGACTTTATGTCCCGATATCATGGTTTGGTGACATGAAATGTCTAATTTTAATAATAATAATATAATTATTAATATATGGAGAATCTTGTATCAGACGTATCTCTTAAGTCTGATGTCTGATTGATGAAACTTCAACATCATTGCGACCATGATTTTAGTGAGGATGTTTCAAGACTAATTTTGGGTGCTTAAACCTAAATTGAGGTGTATGATCCATGAGGTTCAGTTTGGGCATTTGTAGTGAAATGTGACTTTTTCACCAGGTGTCTATTTTGGGCAAGTAAATAGCTTATCCTGAGTGTTTTTTCATATATAATGTGATGGTGGAATCCATTATGTCTTAAGGTAATCCACAAGACATGGGTGTGGGTTCATTAACTTTGGATAGTTTTCTCCAAGTTTGTTACTCCCCCGATGGACTAGGGTGCGGGTTCCCTGTGATGTTCATGCTGTTGGACTGCTCTCTAATAGTGACAGGACGTGGAATCTCCGATATTATTGGATGGAAGGGTCGGTACTCCTCTTCTATTCCAGGGAGAGGGTCCTCTATCCTTGTAGTGGTGCTTCCCAACCATGGGTGCGGGCTCACATCTCTCATGGTGGTGATCCCCTACCCTGGGTGCGGGCTCATGTTTTACAAAATGGTGCTTCCCTAATGTGTTAGGGTGAGGGTTCATGTTTATCAGGGCGGTACTCCCCTTTCATACCAGGGTGTGAGTTCACACCTGTGAGGTTAGTGCTCCCTCGACGGACCAAGGTGCATGCCTCTTCAGACAGGAGAGACAGAGGTTTTGGGGGTTGGTTTAGGAGCTAGTACTCCCTTGACTATGAGGAAGTGGCAAGGTATGAGACTCTCTGAAATTATTTTTATCTTTCATAGGACGCAGGTCATCGTTGTTGGGATCCCTCATGTGGGGTGCTAGAGTTTGGGTTAGTGCATTGTTACCAGTAGAGCCTCGAATAGAACCTATCTCTGGCGATGAGGTCAGAACCTCCTGAGGCTAGGTGCCTGAGACGAGTATATCTGGTGTGTTTTTCTAGGTTTCCCTTGTGGTGATATCACTTATTCATTGAATAATTTTATGGTTTGAGATTAATAGTCCTGTTTAGTTGAGGATACTCTTGAGATAAATTTTTTCTCATTTGGGTTCCCTTTGACAGGGATGAGTGGATTGATGCCTTTCAGTTACTCTTTTTCTTTTGGAGTTTTGGGGTGACTACTGAGTATCTTTATACTTACCCCTACATGGGCTTTTCATAAACATGTTTTGTATCTTGTGTAGACCAAATTCCTTTCGACGGAGTCCTAGGAGGACCCGAAGCAGGTAGATCTTAGTGAGATAAATGGATCGGGGTGTTTACCAGAGCTTGGATGAGGATCTTTCCAGTGGGTGAATTTGACAGTGATCCCCTCAATATGAGCAGGTTGGATTCTTTTGCAGTTTTCTTTTGGTGGGCCCTATTTTCCCCCTTTTTGTACTTCTATTGTACTCTGGTTTGGGATAGTTGGATGCATGAATTTCTTTCAGTTTTTACATATCTCTTCTCTGTTTCATGAAGTTTTATATAGGCACAAGCATATATGTACCTTAGGATAAGGCCTCCCATGTGTGTGATGGCTTACTCGATGCTAGTCGCCATCCCTTGGCCTATTAGACTAAGGATTGGGGAGTTGTGGCTCCGGCCCCGTTGGTCCAGGTCGTGACAATAAATTTCTTTGAAATTAACCATGTTAACTTGTAAAGGATGATTCAAAGAAAATAGAATTCATGATAGTGGAAAAATCCATTCATGTTGTATAGATTAAAAGAAAAAATTCCTTCCACACTTTTTTAATAAGTCAAAAAATGAATTTTTTTGAAAACATTTCATTAAAAAGATTAATTTTAAACCTTTTTAAACAAAATAAAAGGTAATGAAATTGAACATTTTAAAACATTTTATGTATAAGTAAAAACTTCCAGAAAACAACTTTAAAGCCCACGGACATGAAAGAAAAATTTCATCAACCAAAAATGAAATAAGGTCAACATTTCATTAAAAAAATTTCTTGGTCATTTTAAGCACAAAATAGAGGAAAATGGTAATAATACATAAAAATTATAAGAATAACCATAATAGAAGAAAATAGATGCATTAAAGGATAATATGTATATAATTTCACTCAATAAAAATTTAGTACATAAAATCCCTAAATGAAATGATATTGTAACATAAACCCCTTACCACTATGGTAACTTTTGAATAATAATACCCATGAAATAAAAAACCTAAAATGAGACTTTTAATAACATGAATAAAAATATATTTGTAGCAACCTGACCCAAAATCCACTAAGAGGTTCCCTAAGTTGGTTGGGAACATGAACTCAAGCGCACCTCCCCATATGCTAGAGGATTCCGAATAGACATGAGGGACTAGGGTGTGAATGTGGGGATATTATTCACTCTTGATCAGATCATAGCACAATGGTGAACAATAATGATAAGCAGTGGAAACATAAATAAATAAGTAGTAGTGGAATAATAATAAATCATCCAAAAGTAATGAACAGGCAGAATCTAAATCAATTTTAGATACACAAATGGTTATTATGTCATGATGCTATACAAAAAGGTAAGTAAATAGGATACATGTGTAAAGACATATATAACATTCAATACAAAAAATTAAAAGACCAAAATTTCCCCCCACTAGAACCATGAGCATAGTCTCGGTATTCTGCTTCTATACTCCATCCTAGTACTGAAAATTAAACATTGGAAGCTGGCTACTTCCCTTCGTCTACACCTATAGTCATGAAGTCTATTTGATTACCATAGGTATCCCAAATAGGGTGTGAGATATACTCAGTAGGCCACCACCAACAATGTCTATAATTTTCAATTCCATTCATATAAAATGGGCTGTGTGTAAGTAAAGGTAAAATAATAAATAAATAAATAAACAACATTGGACTAGGCTCCTCATGGGACCCCAACCAAAAATACCTACTTCGGCCCAAGCCAGATATCTTTGAATAGAATTCAACCTGTACAGATATAATATGGGTGCATGAATGGTTCCTTGAAGATCAAGTATAAATAATTGACCAAGCCCAAGCATGTAATTTGTTTTTGTAGACGCTTCCTTGAGTTAATAGTTTTGAATTATTAGTTTTTGATAAAAAAAGATTCCATAAAATTTAATGCATGTCATCCTGATCCCATCCAAAGTGATCTATAAAGAGGAACCCAAGTATCGATCTATGAGCACTATAAATACCCATAATTATAAGAGTCCATCCAAGGTGATATGTTAGAAGAATCATAAGTATCACTCTCAGAATAGTGTAATCATGACCCTCTAAGCCCATCCTAGGTATACCATATAGGGGAACAAGTATCGCTTGTGGAATAGTATAACTGTATCGTCCACTGAGCCCATATAAGGTGACTCCCCTAGGGAACTGGTATCACACATGGGTTGATAAGTGGTCTGCCTGGTGATCCCATCTAAGGTATACTATAAAGAATCCAAGTATCGCTCCCAAAACATTAAGGTTTATTTAAAAATATAATTATAAATCACGATGAGCCATTCCAAGGTTTCTTTAAGACATGAACCTTATATCTACCTCATCTTGACATGAAGATATGGTTTAGCTATTAATAACTCATACCATTTAACAAGGTATTACATCCATAACACTTTAATCAAGTTGGATAATATATTCAATTAAAGTAAAGCAAGATATGTCATAATACACAAGGGATTAAACACATAGAAAATCATATATTTTAGATAAATTAATACATCCATGATAAAAGAAATTAAATTGGGTTTAAAGTATAAGTCTCTAAGACTTTAAGAAGGGAACACCCATAGGGGTGGCTCATGTCAAGGTTATCACCCCACAACATTGATTCATAGGTATCTAGGGCTCTGTTACACATTAGAATAACATTTAATTTAATTATTTGAATTTTAAGGAGTTGACACTAGAGAAGTATGGCACACAACACAATGAAACATGATAAAATACAATGAGACTTTTAGGGAAAAGAAATATACTACATAACTTATGCTTGTAGTACTCTCCTCATAAAGTATCGACCATTTAATCGAGTTAGAACATGAGAAAATCCAAAGAATAGACCAAATACCTGAAAATATGTCATAATAAATCACACCAAAATAGTGAAAAATATGGAAATATAAATAAAAGAATGAAGGGATAGAAATGAGAATATTACTATTGTAGATCCAACGTGATTGATGGTGAAGAGAACAGATCTCAAAGGAAGGATAAGTAGAAGAACCTAGGTTAGGCTTGGGGAGTTGTAATAGAGGAGGACCTATTGTGCAAGGGGGAATAAATAAGCCCCTATATAAAATAATGGGTTCTTCCCCCTTTAAAAATGAGCCATGAAAATACATGGTATGTATTATATATACACATCATGTATTGTTCATGATGTGTATATATAATACATGTCATGTAAGGCTTGGGTTTTCCCCTCTCAGGAAAAACCAATTCACAACATGCATGGGGTTTGTCTAAACCAATACACATCATGTATTTGAATACATGCCGTATATTTAAATACATTTTGAGTATTTGACTTACAACCAGGCTCCAAACCACCTACTACTTTCTTTCCAAAAGCAACTCAATCGGCCTAAAGGCCCAGTTACTAGGGTCTAAGATAAAAACAAAAACTCAATGAGGGTTTAAATAAATTTAAAAGAATCCATACCTCTCTAAAAATCTGGGATGTTACAACTTCCTCTCCTTAAAATAACTTATCCTCAAGTTTCCCTTTTGAGGGTAGTAACATTTCATATAAGAAAATTTCCTACCACTAAGCATGTACATCAACCACTCTCCCCAAGTCTCATCCTATACATGATTGTGTTACCATAACAACCAAACTAGAGGAACTAAACTTACTCGTAGAGCCTTCATGCTCTGATCAATGATACATATCAGATTCTCCTTAAAGGATTAATCTACATTAATTTCAATATCATCAGGATAAAATGAATGATATGGGTTAAGATGATATCAATGAAGCTGTAATACATGGTAGACATCATGCATGGCCGAGTACCTCTGAGATAAATCCAACTAATAGGTCATCAGCCCAACTCATTCCACAATCTCAAAAGTATTAATGTAATGAGTCAATAAATTTACCTATCTCTAAATCCATCTATGACCGAATCTAGTAGAAACTCATAGAAATATCTAATGTACCACCACAAATTCTAGAGGTCAGTAGTGGCGATTGGTATAAGACTTTTTTTGACATTGAGCTATAGCATTATTCTTATGAATTAGATGTACCTTCTTTTAAGTCTCTCAAATGAGATGAGGAACCAATAACACTACCTCACCTACCTCTAACCAAAATAGATATGAACGAAACAAAATAACATAAAGGGCCTCATAAGGATCCATCTGAATCATTTCTTGAATGTTTTTATCATAGGGAAACTCAATGAGAGGTAATTGTTTGACTTAATAACCTTTGAAATCTAGGAAACATTCCTTAATAATATCCTCTAACACCTGTATCATATGCTTAGACTAACCAACAGTCTGAGGGTGATATGATATACTCAGTAGAACCTTTGAACTTAGTGATTTATGTAACCCTTTATAGTATCATGATGTAAACCAAGAATCTCTATCTAATAATATAGAACGGGGAACACCATGGATGTGTAAAATCTCCAAAATATAAAGCATATCATTCTCATCAAATGATAAGTGCTCCTAGATAGGTAGGAAGTGTGCGACTTTAGTCAAACTATTTAAGATCACTCATACTGCATCACTTACTTGAGGGGATCTCGGTAAACCCTTCATGAAACCTATAGTGAAATCATCCCATTTCCACTTTGGAAAGTACAGTGGATGTAAAATTCTAGCAGGCCACTGGTGCTCTGCCTTCTCCGGCTGACAGGTGGAACACTGTGTGAAAAAACTTACAGTCTACCTCTTCATACCTGGAAACCAATATTGAGGATAGATATCTTAGTACATCTTGTTAAGCCCGGTGTGTACCACCCAAAAAATCATGATATTACCACAACAACTCTTCCCATATTCCAATAGAGTCCTATAAATTTCCATAGAATTGTAGGATCTCATCCACATCAATAACCCAACCAGGCAGTGGGTCCTCACCTGATACACTTTCCCCCAGGAATAAGCCTTTAGGATCAAAAATATGTCTCAATATTACCTATTATATAAGGGAGTATGTCACTTTTAGAGATGCTAATATAGGATACCCCTTATATTACTGAACCTCTAGGTGTATCTCAAACAATAGGTCCACCAACTACCACTCACTACTGGCCTCTTGGATGGCCTATGTCTGAGTCTTCTGGATCAAGGTGTTAGCTACTATATTTCCCTTTTTGGATGTATAATGATGATCAATTTTAATGACTATAGGTATTCTACCCATCTGTGCTGCATGAGATTCAATTCACACTTTGTGGAAATGTATTTGAGTCTTTTGTGATCCATGTAAACAATGAACTACTCAACCAAAAGATAATGCATCCAAAAGTGTAAAGAATGAACCATGTCTACTAGATCAAGTTCATTTGTAGGGTAAATACACTCATGATGTCTAAAATAGTGGAACCCATACACTACAAATTGATTCCTCTACATTAGAACTTATCCTATCCCAATTCTTGATACATCACAATATACTGTATAACTTCTACCTGACATTGGAAGAATCGGTATTAGAACTGAAGTTAGTCTCCCTTTTAACTTCTGAAAGGATACTTCAAAGGATTCATACTATAAGAACTTGATACCCTTTTTATTAGAGTCTTTGATAGGTGATTCTAGGCATGATAATTATTTAATAAAAAGCCTATAATAACCATATGAACCAATAAATTGCATATTTCAAAGAAGTTCTTGGGATGCTCCAAGAAAACTACAATTCTCACCTTTATCTAGGTCATAAGACACTCTAGCCTCTGAGATTATATGACTCAATAAGTGAATCTTATTGATCCAAAAGTGGAATTTGGTGAGCATAACCTACAAATTATGCTCTCTCAGTATGTTCAAAATGATATTAAGATGATTTTTATGGTCATGTATAGTGGTAGAATACACCAAGATATCATCCATTAAGACTAACACAAATGAATCCAGGTATGAGTGTAAAACTTGATTCACTAGAGCCATAAAAACTACTGGTGCATTATTAAGGCCAAACAATATAACTATATACTTATACAAGATGTATATAATCTGGAATGTTGTATATGGTAAGTATGATAGTCTCACATGCACTTAATGGAAGTCTAACCTCAAATAAAATTTAGAGGAAACCATCAAACCTCAGATATGGTTGAAGAGTTCTTCTATACAAGGCAGTGGATACTAGTTCTTAACTGCATTCTATTTTAACCATTAGTAATCCATGGAAAATCTGAAGTTACCATATGCCTTCTTGAAAAAAGGATAGGTGAACCCCATGAAGAAGTACTAGGTTATATGAAAAACTTAGCTTCCAAGTATTATAACTACTTCTTGAGTTCTTTGATTTTAGTAGGTTTCATCCTATAAGGAGGGATGGAAACTAGCACCACTCCTCAAAATAGATTAATAGTGAACTCCAATTCTATCACAGGATGTATCCTGAAAAAGTCATCAGGGAAAACGTCCATAAAATGATCCACCACAGGAGGAAATTATATATAGTTTATTTGCAAGAAACTCATAAAGAGACTATCTATATGTGATATCACTCCACCCAGGCCATGATTCACTAGTCCAGCTCAATGTACTTGTACATTCCATTATCCCTTATGAACATAAGCACTGCCCTTGGGTGATGTAAATGACACCCTTTGGTGATAGAAATCAACATGGGCATGGTATGGAACCAACTAGTCCATCCAAAGAATGATTTTAAAGTCTGTCATCTCAAGGATAAAAATATTCAAGAGGAAGAGACATATACCCAACTTAAGAGGGATATCCATGAATTGGTGTACTCTCTGACTGAACCCCTAACAGAGTGTCAAGAGTCATCACGCCACATAAGTATTCTGTCTCAAGGCCTAAAATTTCCAAAATTTACATAGATTAAAAGGAAATAAAAGAACATATATAAAATAAGGAAAATAATAAAGTATAGGATAATATAATAGTACCTCAAATAGTAGAAGGAAAAGGACTCTTCTCCTCAGGAGTAGGCTGTACTGCATAGATATGGCCCGATCAGCAGTTCTGAGATGCAATCTGACTAACCTAGGAACGTCCACTATACTAGAACTATACCTTTAAAGCCTGAATACCTTGAATACATCCACCTACTTATCCTAACCAACTAATAGTAGACCAACACCCTTCCTAACATGGATCTTCTAATCATATACCTGAATGTGGAGTCGGTACAGATCCCTTATCACTAGGAACTAGGGGAAATTTAAGTAGAAACATTGAAGGTGACCCATCCTCCTGTAGGTTTAGAACTCAGTTGGGTTCCTCATATAATATGTTTTATTATGGCCTATCCTAATACACTAGAGACACACTATATAACTATCATTGTGTATCATTAGACTGAAGATGCCCCTGCGAGAAACCTCAAAATGGAATGTCTTGCTTCTAGATGTTCCATATCCCTATCTCAAAGATGAACCTCCTTGAATCAAATTATTATATTCTCTTAGGTTCCACTTAGTGATGAGGGACTGGGTTACTATCTCTAAAATAATGGTCAGTTGGAAAATCATTCACCTACAATCAGATGGTGTACATAATCCCATCCTCAAATCATCTTGCATTTGTTAACATGTCACCAGTCAGTGTCGGTGGAAAACACTAAAGCTCTATGAAATAAGTGAAATACTTCATCATTGAAATATTTAACTACTTTAGGCACATAAACTCTCTAGAATAGTCTACTATCAGTGTATTCAGAAAGAATTTATCATATAAGACTATTTGGAAGTCCGCCCATACCATACCTTGATGATGATATACCTGAGAGACAACATCCCACCAATGTTTAGAAGAGTCATGAAGAATATGGGTGGAGAGATTGACCCTCTGCTATGGAGGTGTCTCTAAATGATGTAAGACCAATAACATGGACCCTATCCAAGATTCTGAAGCCTGAGGACTTCCATCCCTCAAGAAGGTGAGATGATTCTTCTATGGGAATTCTCATGTCAACTATTCTATAGAAGAGGTAGCTCCTAGATCTCTCTATATAGACTATATGAAGTGGAAAAAGGTATATCCAAACCGAGCATCGAATTCCAGTGGAGGAAAAATTGGAGGTGCATCTAGTGTCACTACATGAGTTAATACTGGTGTCTCTTGGTACACCACATCTAGAGCATGGTCATAACCACCCTCCAGGTGTACGATTCAAGGAAATAGTGGTGGAATATCTCTTCAATTTCCAAATTCATGCCTTAGATAGAATTTAATGACAATTAAAATCAATGATAGTATAAAAATTTAGGTACCTAGACTTCCTCTCTTGCACGAATGGCCTCATGTGGGGGTGTGGTGCATGAAAAATGGGGTTCTATTGTTTTTGCATTCTATGTTACCTTCATTCATGGTGACTCCCTTATGGAAGAGGCCTGTGCACTTCTCTGTGGAATTCATCTCTGCATGGATAAGAACTTGTGTCTAGAGTCAGTGGAAATAGATTCTCTGTTCATACAAAAAGGTCTATAAGAACATTATTATATACCTTGGAGTATCATTTATCACCCAAGGAACATTAATACCATTCTAAAAGACAGAGTGAAGGTGCCCCACACTTGGAGTGAAGGTAATATGATTGCAGATTTTGTTACTTCAAGGTGTAAAAGAGGACCACCTCATCACCTTTTCTAGTTTGGGATCCCTTCCTCCAGAGTGTGTGAACATTGTTAGATTATATTCCCTTGGTATTAATTTTTCATGTCCCCCCTAAATGCATATGTATCCCTTGCTTAGTTCTCTAATAAAATGATACTTTTGATGAAAAAGGTACCTAGCCTTACTATAAACAAGTCACACATTTCCGCATGCTCCTAAATCCAGGTCAAGGTGATAAGAAAGATCACAAAAAATCATAGGAGGCACTGCCTACTACCCACTAATAAGGTCATTTCAGGGTCAAGGTCTCATATAACACAATATAGGTTCTAGTATATAGAGTTTTAATTGCTAGGTATATAGGAAAACACCCTTTACTTTGAAATTAGCATCCCCATTTAATGATAACCATTTCGTTTGAAAATTTGAATTTATTTAAGTTCATTATTATTTATATGTATATATATCAAAATCCGGTTAGATATGTCACCATTCCCAATTTATAAAGGCCCATACTCTTTATAAATTTCAATTTGTGTGTCAAGTAAGTACGAAATGACCCTTACATCTAACATCAGGATGTAACTGGTCATATAAAATGATTTTATTAAATTAATTACCATTCCAAATTTATGGAAGTATATGATTCATAATTTATAATTGGAATTCATGTAAACAAAATCAGCTAACATTTCATCCCATAGAACTAATGGCCCATGGATCAAACCTGGTATAATTGGTTAATGAAGGTTCCATCAATAATCTATATAGAAAAATACCATTTACATTGATCCATACACTTTAATTTTTCTAATTATTATCCCTATAAGAAACATTATCACATTTCCATATATAAGAATCCAGACACTCATGTCAATCAAATGCAATACAATTAATGCACAAAACAATATAAACATGGTATGACATAATGCATGACATGTGAATACTCAAGTTCCTATAATGATGCATGAGATGATATCTCCTTGATGTACCACTTCAAGGGAAAAAATTCTATAATAATAATATCAATAATAATAACATCACAAAAAAAAGTTCATCAGCCAATGATGAAATCATTACAACTATAATAGGCACATACTAAAATAGAATATCCCATACTAAGTAAATAGGGTTTACCCTGTACATGGGTTAGATACTCCCAGACATAGGCTCATTACCAAATTCAAACACATTCCTAGTATCCTATCTAATACCAAAACTATAAGACAAAAGGAAGAAGAAATTATTATGATACAACTTTATAGCATCCTGACTCAGAATCCACTAAGCAGTTCCCCAATCTGGTTGACCACATGACCTCAAGAACACCTCCTTGTATGATAGAGGATGATAACTAGAAGCGAGGTCCTAGGGTGTGTCTGTGGGGAGAATATTACCTATTGATTAGAGTATAGAGTAGTAGTGAATGATAATGATAATCAACGAAAACATAAATAAATAAGTAGCAACAAAATAATAATAAATCGGCCAAACATAACTGACGGGTGAAAGATAAATCAATATCAGATACAAAAATGATGATCATGTCATGATGTGGTACAAAAAAGGTAAGTACACATGATATAGGGGTATAATCATATACAAAATGATATACAAAAATACAAAAATTACCAAAATATTTCTTCATTAGCATCACGAGCATAGGATCAGTCCTCTACTCTTGTACTTCATCCTAGTACTAAAAATCAAACATCAGAAGCTGGCTGTTTCCCTTTGTCTACATCTCCAGTAATGAAGCCTGTTCAAGTACCATAGGTGGACTAAAATGGTGTGAGATATACTTAGTAGGCCACCACTAAAGGTTTCTAGAACTATTTAGTATGGGCATAAAAAATAAGTAGTGTTAAACTAAAGGTAAATAAATAAATAAATCACATCAGACTAGGTTTCTCATGGGATACCCAACCAAAACTACATAATTTGGCCTAATAAAAATATACATGAATGAATTTCTACCTGTATAGATAAAATATGGGTGCACGAATAGTTCATCAAAGATAAAGAATAAAAAATGGACCAAATCCAAACATATTATTTGTATTGATGGATGTGTCCCTGGGTTAATATTTTTGAATTCTTAGTTTTTGGTAAAAAATAAATCCTTAGAATTTAATGCATGGTATCTTAATACTGTTCAAAAAAATTTGTATAGAGGAACCCAAGTACCGCTCTAAGAGCACTATAAATACCTATCACTATAAGAGTCCATCCAAGGTAATCCCTAAGCGGAATCTCAAGTATCACTCTCATTATGGTATAAACACGACCCTATGATCTCATCCTAGGTATAACACATGGGGGACCAAGTATCACTCATGGCATGGTATAACCGTATCTCCCACAAAACCCATCCAAGGTAACTACCCTAGGGAATTGGTATCACTCATGGGTAGATAAGTGGTCTTCTTGGTGAGCCCATCCAAGGCATCCTATAAAGAATCCTAGTATCTCTCCCAACACATTAAGGTTTATTTTCAATTCTAATTATAAAGAACTACGAGCACATACAAGGTATACTTAAGTCTAAACCCTTATATCTCCCTCATCTTGACATGAATGTATGGTTTATGTATCATGTAATCATACCATTTAACAAGGTATTGCATCCACAACACTTCAATCAAGTTGGGTAATATATTTAATTCAAGTAAAGAAAGCTATCGTACAATTCACTAGGGCCAAAATACATGGGCAATCATATCTTTTAGATAAATTCATACTTATAAGATAAAATTAATTAAATTGGTTCTAAATCATAAGGATCTAATCCTTTAAGAAGGGAACACCCTTAAGGGTGGCTCATGTTATGGTGATCACTCTATTACATTGATTCACGGGTAGCTAGGGCTCTATTACACATGATAAAAAAATTTAATTTAATAAATTTAATTTTATTGTGGTGAATCTAGATAATTTTGGAGCATAGAAAAATGAAATTATAAAATACAAAAATACTTTTTGACAAAATAACTAGACCACCTGCCTTATCCCTAAAGTACTCTACTCATCAAGTATTGACCCCAGAATCGAGCTAAAATGGGAGAAAATAAAAAGAATAGACAAAATCCCTAAAAATAGGGCATAAGTGATCACAAAAAATAGTGAAAAATAAGGAAATATAAACAATTAAAGGAAGGAATATGAACAAATAGATTATTGTTGTGAATCCAATGTGACCAATGATGAAGAGAATAGAGCTCGAATGAATGATAACTAGAGGAACCTAAGTTAGGAATGGGTAGCTCCAATGGAGGAGGCCCTATTATGTAAAGGGGAAAAAATGAGACCCCTCATAAAAGAATGGGTTCTGAACCCTTTAAAAATGATCCAAAAAATTTACACGATGTGTATTATATATAAACATTTTGTATTGTTCATGAATTGTATATATAATACACATCATGTATTGTTTACGACGTGTATATATAATGCACGTTGTATAAGGCTTGGGGTTTTTTCCCTCTTAGGAAAAACCAATTCATGACATGAAAGGGGTATGGACATACCAATACACATCAAATATTTGTACTGTATATAGGATCCATCCAACAAGCTACTTTCTTTCCAGAAGCAATCTGACCAGCCTAAAGGCACGATCATCAGGGTCTAATCCAAAAAGGAAAACTCAATGAGGGTTTGAACGAATTTAAAATAATACACACCTCTCTAAAAAATTTTGACATTAAAATATTCATTATATATCACATAAAAGTGGAATTTTATACACCACATGAAATAAACAAGTGGTTAATATGACATATTTCTCACAAAAACAAAAGTGAGATGAGAAACCATAACCTTAAGTCTCATCCTACTTTGTATTCATTAAAAACTCTTATATAATAAATAAATATTTATTATATATATATTATAGAAACATAATCATATATATAATACCATATATTATTTACTTATAACAGCTTATCACCCATATATTAACAATTAGTTATCAAAATCACCATTCCATGTGATAACTGCTTCATTTTCATGCATGTTTTAGTTTAATAGCCCCGATACTTATACCATGATCATGGTTCCATAATCTATAGAATTTTAATATTTTCATTATTATAATATTCAATCATTATATAAACTTTTATAACTATTCATATAATGTAGTGATGAAAAATGAATAACATCACTTCATTGAGATGATAGTTCTTATGTACAGATGAGTGATATTTACACTTTTTGATGGATGGAACAATAGAAATGTAAATAAAAATTCACCTTTCCATAATTATATCAAAACTATATATATTTAGTAAATCAATATTTATAACCATCAATGTGAATTGGTGATGAAAAATAAAACCCATCGCTTCGGGGGGTGGTAATCCACACGTACACACAAGCAATGTTTTCTTTTCCCATAAGATAGAAATGAGGTGGATAATGGGTGTTTAATTATCATAATAAAAATTAAGTATATCGAAAAAACTAAATTAATTACTTTTTAATGGATACCACATATTTATAAGAGGTAGAATAATAAATAAAATTGAAATTACTCGATTAAGAGTTATACCTCTTCACTAAGAAACCACCTTTAGCTTACACTATAAGCCTTGAAATGATGGTATTTTGGAAAGAAAAGAAGCTATAGTATGTTGTTATAGAATATAGGATTTTATTAGGGTAATTATTGGCTGATATTTAAGTATAAAACTTTGTGAATAATTAAGAATAGGAGTTTCCCTTTTATAAGTGATGGGATGGACACCATTTGAATCACCTAAAGTATTAAATTAATATAAATTAACTTTCATATTCACATGGTACCAAATTGATATATTTTGAATTTAGGATTATAATTAGTCAAAATAATCCCATATAATAAAATTTATAAAATTTTAAGTGATGTTTTAACCCTTATCTCTTAGTTTTAACCCCTTCCCTTATTAACCATTTTGACGATTACTGTGATATCAAAGTTTTTTACTATTTAGGGGTAAATAATGTTACTATAAAAGGAAAAGTGATCCATAAGAAAAAAATGGTTGATATTATAGACCATTCCCATTAATGTTTCCAAATATAATATTTTTATGAATTTTAAATCAATTAATAAAATATTATTTAATATAAGATACCATTAATGTCATTTTTAGGATTATTCACATAGTTTGAATTTAAAGATAACAAGATATAAATGTAATTATAATATAAAATTTTAACCGCTGAATAATATGTTATTTTTATCTAAAAAATTTATAGAACATAATAATTCAACCAAATTTTATTACTTTTATCATTTTAAAATTATTTATTTAATTTTTCTATTACTTGAACAAGCATTGTGTCAGCATTGCATAAACATTAAGGTAATTATTACATTATTAAAAATTAAAAATAAATTAACATGATAAAAAAATTCATTATTCTTTAAAATAAACATTTATAACAAAAAATAACCTCTTTTTACACTCGTTAAAATATTAGAGATATTAAAACATTGAGTGACATTTTATATTTTTTCTTTACTTAAAATAATATCAAGGTCAAATTCAAAGAAAAATGGAACCAATTTTCCATATTTTAGAAAATTTTATGATCATGGATGAACCCCACTCATCTAATAAGGTAAAGGAAAGTGTTATAGAGAATTTAAATCTTTATCCAAAATCTCTAACCCTGTTTTACCCTTATTGATGTGATAAATATTTAACATGGTTACTATTCACAACGAACAAAAATAAAAGAGACAATTTTAGAAAATTTGAACCACATGATTTTAAATATTCAATTATTTTTTCAAGATTAAATTTTTATAAGTTGAATAAATAAATTTTAATATAAATACATAAAACATGATGAAAACAAATTTATAAAAATGCTTTTTAAGCCTAAATATGAACTTTAAAAAAAATCAAGTAGAATACTGATTAATATGTAATTAATTAGATTTTATATAATTAAAGGATACTTATGTTACTTTATGATCAAATTATAAATATAATGGTACTTTTAGATTACTTGGTTTAATAAAAAGGAATGACAATTTTACAAAAAATTGATATTTCCACTATTCACTAAAAGGTTAATATTTTTAGAGAAATCCCAAAAATTTACCCTAAAATAATATTTACATAATTATTTCAAAAATGATATAAGTTTCATAAATTAAAGTTTCTAAAAATGGTATAAATTAATTATAATGTTCATGAAAAAATGTAATAAAAACTTTTTTTGAAGAAAACATATTTTTGAAGTATAATTTTACTTTTCTGGAAATTGAGTGTTTATTTTTTATGAATTAATAAAAACATTGTATCATCTTGTGTTTTTGAACCGAATAAAATTATAATGGAAATTTATTTTTATCATTTGGTGGATGAATCATTCTTTAAACCGAGCTTTGGAATGAAATTATGAGAGTTAGAACAATCAAAAATGTTGTTTTTAGACTTGGTTGAAGGCCCGAGAGGTGTCATAGGTATCTTGATTAGTTTTGGGAGAACCATACCCAAAATATAAAATTCTGTAAAGTCAGATAGGGGTGAATGGTTTGTCTGAAACCATGCGACACTTCAGAAGAAATAGTTTGGCTTGCTCAGTGGGGCTGAGGGTGTCGCACAGTTTTGCCAAACTGTACACACCAGGTAGCAAGACCATACGAATTGCTTCAGGTCTTGGATAGAGAGAGCACACACGGTTTTCACATGGTTATCCAAACAATGTGCATGAAATATTCAACCCCCCTTCCTGGATAGTGGCACTTCCATGGTTGGCGCATGGTTTGGCCAACCGTTCGTCCAAACCACACACCTCATTAATGGGGATGAAAATCACCTATACGACCCTGCCTCTTTTTTATTTTATCCCCCTATTTATTATCCATCATGTTCACTAGGGGGACCTCTCTCTAGATTCACATCTCCTCTCCTAGGGATGGAGGGATCTACCTCATTTCAGTTCATATTCGAGCGCCTTCAGGTGTATTGGATAGCCCTTAGTAAGTCTATAACCCCTCCTTCATCCCTCCTTAATTTATCTTTTCTCTAGCTGTCCTATTTTGGTTCGAGCCGATTCAACCTATTTTTAGGGAATTCATCTATTTATTCAATTTCTTTTGAACCGGACCAGACCAAGCCTTTATATTGGACATGTGGGTTATCTATGGTATATGGTAGGTGGTTTATAACTTTTCCTTCAAGTTTAGATGCTTTATAAAATATCATTATTGTGATGCATTCCATACATAATTAGTATCACTTCAAAATAGTAAATTTTCTCAGATTAAATTTCTTAGTTTACCTTATGATGTGTTTAGACCCTTCTTGGAGTGGTTAGATGTTATTAACTAAACCCAAACCACCCCTTAGGGTGGTTTCTTTTAGTCACCCTTCCAAAATGTTTCCATCCTTGTTGGAGCCACACCTTTGGGTGTGTGTTTTTATATTTATTTTAGACCGAAACACTCACCTATTTTAAAAATACATTTTAGGTGGATTGATTTATGTTTTGTGATGGAGTTTTATTTCCTAAGGTGAACTAAATGAATTATTTAAATAAAAATATCAGGTTTTCTAAAAAAACCCCTTGATGAGGTGTGTTGTCTTTAAATTAGAAAAATGACATATGTGCTATGCCTTTCTTGGATTTTTGGTATGGGTGTTTTAATGGCTTTATTTTGTGTTATTTCTTCTTTACGCATATTACTTGTGCATTTGGTCCTTTTTATCCTAAAATGAAATTGAAAATGGGTGTGATCCTCTTAATACATCCTTGTTTAATATTACAGAATGATCACTAACATGGCCTTTTGTATGGTTTAATTTAATTAATTAAATGAATTATGAATACAGTGAGAGATACTCATGTTTCCTTTCACGAAATGCCAATAATGGACTCAACTTTCTTGTGATCAACTTCACTGATGGATTTTGTATACACTAGGGGGTGATACTGGTATGCTAGGATGGGCTTACTGTGTGTTACTCTTAACTTAGCATGAACGATATCAGTTCCCTAGGGGAGACACCTTGGATGGGATCAATGGATAGATGGGTACACTAGGCCACAAGTGATACTTCCCCCCTACGTGAGATACTAGATACCAGATCATAGGTCATTGTGTCACATTAGGTTGGGAGTTATACTTGTGAGGCAATCTATAGATCACATTGGATGGACTCCATCACTAGTGAGCATTTATGGAGCTCTTAATGTGAAACATGGGTTCCTTGTTAAGGTTTTCCTCAGATGGGAATAGGATATTGATTATTTAATTTTGGTAATTAATTTTATAAAAAGGCTATTTATGCATATTTTTTACCCAAGAGACAAGTCCTCCATGAGAAATAACATGATTGAGATTGGTCCATCTCATGATACCTATTTTATAATGTTTTGTTACCATTTATACAACATATAATTTATATAGTTTGCCTATGGTTTAGAATTTCTAGATTAGGCCGAAGTAGGTATAGTCAGGCCAAGTGTCCTTGAGGAACCTGAGCCCAACTTGGTTATTTATATATTTCATGTAGTTGATTTACTTTTAATATACATCCAAACTGGTTATTTTTTTATGCATGAACTACATTATGCTTTAGACACCGTTGGTGGTGGACTCTTGAATATATCTCACATGTTCTTAGGCCTACATTGAACTGGGGTACCCAATAATACCTCATTAGTTATAGGATTGAGATCTATGGTTATTTATTGTGTTGTGCACTATACTAGGGAGTTAAGAGAATAATACCGAGCTAGTACTCAGTATGATCAAGGAGATCACCCTCAAATATTTTATTGATTTTCTCATTTATGTATCATATTATACTACCTATTTTATTTACCAGCTATATGTTTACTACTTTTATATTTAGTTCATTTGGACATGAATTCATAGTTGTGTATTGGAATTGGCCACCTTTGTTATGTTATAGAATTTATTTTCTGTTGCTCTGTCATGTTTCATTATTTATGCTTTCGCTGTTGTCGGTTGATTACTTATCATATACCGTTGTGCCACTCTGATCATGAAGGTATAGTCCCCACACCATACCACTTATAAACCCTTTCTTCTAGCTGGTAGCCTATAGCGTATGGGGAAGTTCACTTGAGGCCATGTGACGACTGGTCCAACCATCATTTTAGTGGTCATTCGGCCTGGGACGTTACAAAGTTCTATTAGAGATTTATTTTCCTCTATCTTACTATTTTTATATGGTATATAGAAGACTATAAATGTGTCTACACTAGGTAAATAACTGTGTTTGGGAGTCATCAACCCACACATGGGGAAAAGTCCAAGTGTCTAGGGATGGGATTGTTATTCATGCTGTTCATTGTTATAGTTGATATTGATTTTATCTTGAGTGATTGGCATACCTTTCTTTGCTTAATATTTTTTAGTATTTTACCCTTGGCCTGTTATGGAGAGGATTTAACATTACATGCATAATTGTAGGTGCATAAAAATTAACATTCCATGTATATTCCATGTTATGTATATTGCATTGCTAGGATCCATGATATTTTTTATGTGCCTTGTGTGTTTATTAGTATGCATGTATATAACATGTTAGTAACTTTAATAACATGATTAGTTTTGTAAGTTATTAGGTGTTATATTAGCATTATTATTGTAAAATATGATGTGAAATTTATCCAGTTCGCTTACCTGTACAACATATTTCTATAAATTATTTGGAATATTGTGTTTGCATGCCATGCTTAGGTGTTTTACCTGCATAGATAGTAGTTTTTCATGTTATTTTGTCATGATTTAGTGATTATTCAACATGTTTTTTTATGTATTGCATATGATCACATGACCTGATATAATTATGATAAAAAGGTGGTTCAAATAAAATTCCAGCATTTCCCCACATAGAATAATGGTGACATTATATTTGACAAACAAAAAATTACATGTTTGATCCATGAACCATTGGTTGAATGGGATGAAACATATTGGTTGTGATTACATGAGAGACAATTTTCAATTTATAAAGTGTATGTGTGCCTTATAAATTGGAAAATGGTAACCCATTTAATTAAACCATTGTTGACGTGCTTTATATACCTAAATACTATTATATAAATGTTAAATCCATTGAATTTTATTTTTATCTTACACAAATTGGTTGCTTGTGGACCTTTTGAATTGATCAACCTAATTAGGTCAGTCCTAACCTGTTATAATTATGAAATTGAATTGACTCAACCAAATTAGGCTGGTAATGGTGCTTATTCACAAGAGATAAATCCATTGGTGTTATAAAAACCTTGATGTTTTTAAATATTTTTTTGGGTTGAATTTTCATGGAAAATTGGATTTAAATAGACAAATATTCAAAGTTAGGGTAATATAAGGTTTAAATATCTTCAAAAAATAAAAATCAGATAATTTTGGGTGGCAATACAACCATTATCTCCTATTTTAACCCCTGGTAAACCTATTTTACACTTAATTGTGGTAATTTTTACCATTTCAACTATTCACTATGACCAAAAATTAAGTTGAACATATTAAATTATATTAATTATGATGATTAAAAATATATATTATATTATAATAGATTTAATTTATATAAATACTATAATTTAATTTTAGATAAGTGTATAAACTTCAATAAAACCACGTTTTAGAAAAATTAATTTTTAAGCATAAAACATAATTTACTTCTATTCCTTTCCTTTTAAAAACAAAAAAATAAATTTTAAAATATATGATTGAATATATAATCTATAAATTTAATTAAAACCATTAATAAATAGATATTAATTTAATTTATTAAGATTAAAATACATTGCATGTATAATTTGTTTTTTAGACAAATGTGTTTTTTAGTCAAAAAATAAACTTATACCAAAATCAATTATAATTATGATTAATATTTAATTAATCATATTAATTATAATTAAAGGACAATTATGTTACTTTAAGGTCAAATTAGAAACATCATGAGACTTTTACTTGAAAATAAATGACATTTTTTTTACAGAAATCAGTCTTTTTACTATTCACTGGAAAATATTTTTTTAGAAAAAACCTAAAAATACACCCTGAGATAATATTGAAATGATGATTTAAAAAATTATATTAATTTATTAAAATAATATTTATTAAAATTTTAGAAATTAATTATAATGATCACATGAAAAATGTGATAAAAACCATTTTTGAAGAAAACATATTTTTGAAGCATAAAATAACATTACTAAAAATTGAGTACTTATTTATTATGAATACATGTGAAATATTTAAAAAATTTCTATTTTTTTGTCATAATATGGTTATTACTATTCTTACCTTCCAATTCAAATATTAGGTTAGAACTATTTACTATATCTCTGTTCATATATACTTGAGGTTGCATGTAAGATAAGCTATTGAATAACTCAAGTTTTTGTTCAATGGAAATATATATAAAATATCAATGTGTTACATTATACCCAAATTAAAATTAAATTATCCCTCTAAATTCCATCACTATAATACAAAAAATGGGGATATCTTTGCTTCATCACATTCTCAGTTTTCCATGTAGCTTCCTTGAATTTCTGATTTCTCTAAAGAACTTTAACTAAGTGATTAGTCTTATTCCATAGAATTTTATCTCTAAGTCCCAAGATTTATATTGGGTTGTATCCACAATAAATATCATTATCTATTGGTATAACCTATGAGTCCAATACATATGAAGAATCTGGTATGTATTTCCTCATGAGAGATACATGAGAATATATTGTGAAATTTGAGAGAGGTTCGGTGGGAATTACAAGTGGTAAGAAACTGTCCCAATCCAAGAAATAATCTCAAAAGGAACAATATTACTATGTCTCATCTTTCCTTTTTTCCCTCAAAATCTCATAAACTTATTCCATGGATAAATTCATAGGTAAAACTTCTCACCAACTTTTAATTCTAAATCTCACCGATGATTGTCAACATAACTCTTCTATCTAATTAAAGCCACCATAATGCGTTTCTGAATGGATATAACCTTCCCTATTATTTCATTAGTATGATATGGTCCCAATATCATTGTTTCTACAACTTTAAAGTAGCATGTCAAATTTATACACTTATTTACATAAGGTCTTCATAAGTATCCATCTAAATTCTTGATTGAAATATATTATTATAAGAAAACTCGACTAGAAGAATGTATTGATCCCAATCACCTTTTAAATATAGAGAATAAGATCTCAAAATATCTTATAGGGTTTGAATGTTTCTATCATAATGACCATATGTTTGAGGATGATAAGCAGTATTGAAACACATCTCTGTATCTTGAGCTTGTTGACTACTTCTCCATAAATTTTATATAAACCTTGGATCTCAATCAAATACAATAGAATGTGGTACTCTATGAAACCTTAACACTTCATTAATGTATATTTTGGAAATATGATCAATAGATAATTCTTATCTGATAGCAAGGAACTGTACTAAATTCATAAGGTGATCAACTATAATCCAAAATAACATCATAACATTTATATGTTTTTGGGAGTCTGAAAATGAAATCCATGTTAATGTTTTCCCATTTACATTTTGGAATGGGTATTGGTTATAAAATCATCTTATACTTGTGTCTCTAATTATTAACTTTATAAAATACCAAACATCAAGATACATCCTCTTCAATATATCTCATCATGTTGTCCCACTAGAAACGCTCTTTTCGGTCTCTATACATCTTTGTACTTCTAGGACGAATAAAGAATTATAAGCTATAAACTTTTTTAAATAGATCCCTTTTGAGGTATGTTATTTATGATACACATACTCAATTACAGAACCATATCATTTCATCATAAAAAGGATAAACTTAGTAACACATCTCACATTATTTTATAGATCCACATCCTCATTCTTTGATAATTTAATCTTTACATGGATAGACGGTTGAAAAATAATTTTATAAAGATAAAATTTCCACCCTTTATTTAATATTTCAAGGTCTATAATTTTTAAATCTATAAATATTGGATCTCATGTGATCCTAATCATAGATAAGCTAGCAATATCCTTTTGAATCAAAGCATCAACCACCTTGTTCACTTTGCTAGAGTGGTAATGTATTTAGAAGTCACAATATTTAATTAAATCCAACCATATTCTCTGAAACATATTCAACTATTTATGGGTGAATATATACTTTAAATTTTTATGATTAGTATATATGTAACACCATTATTCATAAAGATAATTCCTCCATACCTTTAATGAAAAGATTACCACTACTAACTCTAAATCACGAGTTAGGTAATTTTACACATGAACCTTAAATTGGAATGAGGAATAATATACAACCATATGATTCAACATAATAAAACATCGTATCCTATTCTTCATTGAATTACTATAAATAAAAAACCCTTCTTCATTACAGGTTAGTGTGAGCATAGGTGCACTAACCAACCTTCTCTTTAATTCCTTAAAATTTTATTCACATTTATTAGTATAAATGAACCTAACTCCATTATGATTTAACTTGGTGAGTGGATTATATATCTATGATAAATACTTTTTAAATCATCAACAATATCCAACCAATCTTTGAAAACTATGGATCTTATTCACAATGGTTGTTATGGGATAATGTTTAATTACTTTAGTCTTTGATGGATCCACCAATATACCCTCGCTTGAGATTATATAAACCAAAAATTAAACTTTATAGAGCTAAAATTCACACTTCATAATTTTTTCATACAACTTATCATTCCTCAATATCTTCTGTACAATCCTTAGGTGATCTTCATGTTCTTCCTTTTTCTTATAATATATAAGAATATTGTCTATAAATACCACCACAAAATGATTAAGGCAATCTCAAAGAATTTATTAATTAAATACATGAATATAGTAGGGAATTAATAAGACCAAATGGAATTACTATAAATTCTTAGTTTCCATACATCAAATGGAAGGTTTTCTTGGTCATGTCTTTACTTTTGAACCATAGCTGATATTATCTAGATCAAAGAACTTGTTAGGAAAAATTTAGAGATACTTATAATTGATCAAAAAGATTATCAATATAGGGTATATGATACTTGTTCTTAAAATAGATATTGTTAAGTTCCTATTAATCAATGAAAATAAAAATTGACCCATTTTTCTTCTTAACAAAAATAACAGGTCCACCCCATGGTGAAGTACTGGGAAGAACCTTATCTATATTCTTCTGGTGTTACTTATTTAATTCCTACAACTCAATTAGGGATATTAAATATAAATACTTTTAAATAGGTGTATCACCAAGTATGAGTTCTATTTAAACTCAAATTAATGATTTGGGGGAATACAATAAAAGTTCTTAGAAAATACATCAGCATATTCCTGAATAATAGGAAAATATTCAATATCAAGTTTCTACCCAAGAATTTGAGATATGTGTTCCTCATAAATAGGTAGTATTACCCATATAATGGAATTAATTATAATTGTAAGATAATATTCATCCTCACATAGATAAAAAAATCATAGTTTGATTTGGAATATCAAATGTTATTTCCTTACTATAGCTATTTATAAGGGATCTATGTAGAGAGAGATAATCAATGATAAAAATTCAATATAACATCCACATATCTAGAGTGTGCCTTAATTATCAATATCCAATTCAATTATAGACATAAAATATTACCTTACTTGGTCTAGGAGTTATCATTTATATTAGGTAATCAACTCAGATAATGACTAAGTTCACCACACATAAAAGATTGAACTAACAGTAGTGCCCTAGGATGAACTCCATTTCCCTCCATTAAACTCATTATTTTTACTCAAAAATTAGTTTCTTTATTCCCTTATATTCCAATCATAAAATATCTTCTCATTCATTTGATAAATTTCCTTGGGTGCTTCTTCTCACATTCTCGACATGAAGGAAGATGAATCATATTTCCTCTATGGTCTTCGTGAAACTCCATTTTCACTTAACAAGCATGTCAAAGAAGTCACCCAAGTTTATATTGTTAATCATATAATGAGATATATTATTATGAATAATAAAATGGTTTTTCATTATAGATCACATTTCATTTGATTTCTCACGAGTAAAATTATTCCATTGTCCATCACATTCAGAGTTAGCACGATTCCTTCTGGTTCTATCCATTAAATGAAATAAAAAACATAGTATGAGATACAATAATCATAGTAGGAAATAATATAATATTGAAAAAAATTTATAGGATATCTAAATCATGAAACATTTTTTTCAATATAAAACACATTAGGTTTGAATTATTCCATATATGATTATCATATATTCAAATTATTCATAATGGACCATAAAAAATTATTAATTAACCCAAGAATATCCCTTAGAAGTGTCAAACCAAGTGTGTTTTAAGATACCATTGACTATGAACCATAGTGATGATGGAGATATACTCTACTAACTCTTTTTGTGGTTATTACCCCTAGATGAATCTATTCCAAAACCATATCCACTTATAGTATCCAAATAGAGATGTATTGCTAGGATAAACAAACTCTTTTCTTTACCATAACTTAGGATATTCTCCCACACTTAGGCTTATGTAAGGGGTTCTTGATAAAGTTTCCTCATCATAGTTTAAAAAAGTAACTAAACCTATCTCTGATATCAACTATAGTGACCCATAATTTTTATACATAAATAATACATCTTATTAAGAGATTATTCATCACATATCAATATGATACACAACATAACCATAAAGGTTTAGTGTCTTTGGAAACTTGGATACATAAACAGATGGTAAATAAAATATCTACATAACTTCCCATTAATTTCTTCACAACTATCATCCTTGTTAGACATATCATAATTAAAACCTTTCTTCATAACCTGGGGAAGGAAAACATAAGAAAAGGGTGATATTAGATACTCAGTAAGGGTAAACATTAGAGATATCAATCAATGATCATAAGTGAGCATAAGATAAGAATAAGGTTATGATAACATGATCATAAATTATAATAATCATACTAAATCATTCAAATATCATTAAACACGAATCATAGAATAAGGGTTTAAAAAAAAAAGACATAAGGCATAAGATATAAGAGTGAAATCATCAATAACCAATCATGATCCATGAGAACATAACATAAGCATAAGATATAATTTTCTATCATTAAAATAAGAATATAAAATCATTTCCTTAGTCAAGGTTAACTCCTAAGGCTATCATTATGAATGAAGTCCCATAATGGAAATTCCTACCTGTTCATTTACAACTTTATCTTAGGAGTAACTTCCATCCAATTAAATTTTTCATCTAATTGTAGTTTATTAACTTTGTCATCTTTTAGGAGTTTCACAACTCCATTATCATTACCCAATGCATTTGAGAAATATAACGGTCCTAAAAGTCCTTAATTTATAATTCAACCCCCTTCCTTGGTATATAATGGAACCACATATCCATGGTTTATAGTGTAACCATGCATCACAAAATCACAATCCATTCATATGTATGCCACACGATCACACAATCATTTATCATTACCTCAAGGCTTAACCCATGGAAGGAAAACTTATTTTATAAACATTTCATCATCATAAACTTAGACCATCCAGATAAAGAAAAAATATGGTGAAATTAGATAATATCCCTATTAAATCATATTAAAAATTAAGGGATGTTTTTATAGATTAAAATACCTTTAAAAACCACTAAACCATTTCTTGAGGAAAATGCCCTTTTCATATTAAAATCAATTATTTACAACATAAAAATTTCCAAATTATTATAGAAAACGTTTTCTTTGAAAATAAACATGAGAAATTATAAATTAATATTTAAATAAAAGAGTATTCATGATTCCAAATAATTTCATTCGTGCGACGTATGTTAAAAAAAAACTCCTTTCACATTTTCAAAAAAAATACAGAAGCCCCTCATTCAGAAAATGACAAGAAGACCACTTTAAAATATTTTGATAAAAAATTAAAACACTGGTAAGAATAAATTTAATAAATCTTTGGATAATTTTAAAAACATTCTTGAATTTGTTTTAAAGAAAATATTCACATGAAAGAAAATATTCCCTATCGAAGAGATAAATTAAGTTTGTTTAAAAATGTTCTTTCAGTCTCTTGAGTACTTAAAGAGAGAAAAATTAAAGGAAAAAATGTAATATATATAAATAACTAGTATATAAGAAAAGGAACATTATTTTTGAGAGATATATAATACAATTTCATCATCATGAATTTAAGTATAAAAAATACTGGTAAAAAATGAGATTGTAACATAAAACCCTTATCGCTATGGTAAAATTTGAATCATTACCCCCATGAAAGAAATAAATTCATATGAAAATTTAAATACCATGAAAATAATTATATTAATGATAAAATATATCAATGGGGTAGTATATATACCTTATAAAATAATATAGGTTTATTACATCAAACATATCTCAATGAAATAAAATTGAGATGAAGAAGCCCTACCTTATATTTGACTTAATTCATAAGCACTATAACCTCATTTATAATAAATATATATTTATTATAATTATAGAAAATAATAACATTAATACTTATAATATCATATATGATCCAATTATATCATTTCAACACCCTTTTATTAATAATTATCTATTAAATTTGTTATTTTGGGTGTTAACCGCTTCGTTTTTCATGTATGTTTTAGTTCGCAAATTATGGTCCTTGCACTATGATCATGAATTACCAATATAAATAATTTAAATAATGATATAAATATCATATATATTCATTATATATATATATATTTATAACCATTTATATAAATTGGTAATTAAAAATGAATTACATCACTTTGTGGAGACGGTAGTCTCTGCGTACGCACGAGTGACGTTTCCATTTTTTCGATGGATGGAACAAAGAAAGGTAAATATTAATTCAAATTTAAATAATAATTATTTTAACATAAATATAATATATAAACATTAAATATATCATAATAACTAGACATGAATGAGGGTGATGGAAAATGAATCATATTTCTATGTGGAGGAGGTAGTTTACACGTACACATAAGTGATGCTTGCATCTACCATTTGATTGATAATAGGTGGTCAATGGTTATTCCATCATCATAATGACATATAAATATATTTATGATACAATATTGATTAATTTTTTATTGATAAAACATGTTTATAGGAATTAGAGTAAGAAATAAATCTGAAAGAGCTTGGTTAAGATCTATAATTATTCTTTTAGAGACCTCCTTTGGATTACACCACAAGCCTTGAAGTATTTGTATCAGATTAATAAAAAATGAGATAATATGGAGGTAAGTATTATAATAAAGTTCTTGGGTATGTATTTTTTGATATATAAGGTTCAAATAGTGTGAATAAGGAAGGTAATGAAGTGCCCTTCTATAAGTGAGGGGAAAGACACACATGGAATTTCTTATAATATTTCAATGATATAAGGTCTCTTTCTTGGGAAAGTGGATTAAAATGAATAGGTATTAAAATTTATTATAATACAAGGTTGTAATATATTTAAAAAATAAAAATTATATGATTTTTGGTGCCAATCCTACCCTTATCTCCTAGTTTAACCCCCAGGAAACAAGTTTTAACGTTAACCATGGTAACAAAATTTTACTATTTTTACTATTCAATATGACAAAAAATTAAGTTTAAAATATTAAATTTTATTAATAATAATTATTAAAAATATATAATAAATTTTAATATCTTTAATTCTAATATTTTTCATAATTTAATTTTAAATAAGCGTGCAAACCACAACGAAAATCCATTTACGAAAAATGAATTTGCAGACATAAAACATAATTTTCTTCAATTAATTTCCTTATAAAAACTATAAAATGAATGTTAAAATATATTATTGAATATATAATATATAAATTTCCTTAAAAATATTAATAAATAGAGATTATTTTAATTTATTAAGATAAAATCACATGGCTTTGTAAAAACAGTTTTAAGAGAAATGTGTTTTTAGCAAAAAAAAAAGAACTTATAACAAAATAAAGTATAAAGATGTTTATTATGTAATTAATTATAATTAAATAATAATTATGTTATTTTAATATCAAATTAAAAATATAACGAGAATTTTACTTGAAAACAAATGACGGTTTTTACAAAAAATAGTAATTTTTACTATGTATTGAAAAATAAATCTTTTTAGAAAAATCATAAAAATCAACCCAAATATATTATTAACCTGAGGATTAAAAGAAAATATTAATTTCCATAATTAAAATTTCTAAATTTTTTAGAAATTAATTATATTTCTCATGTTAAAAAATGTGATAAAAACTATTTTTGAAGAAAGCATATTTTTAAATCATAAAATTACATTACTAAAAATTAGGTAGTTATTTATTATGAATACATTTGAACTATTTAAAATATTTCTAAATATTTTTCATAATGTGTTTATTACTATTAATACCTACCGATTTAATAACTAATTTTTAACAGTTTACTATATCATGGTTCATAAAAACATGGGGTTTTGTATAAACAAATCTATCAAATAACTCAATCTTATTTCAAAGGAAAAACATATAAAATATTGGTGTGTTACATTATACCACAATTAAAATTAATTTATTCCTACAAATTACATCACTCTTATATAAATAAATGAGGATATCTTTGCTTCATTACATCCTTAGGTTTCTATGTAACTTCCTCAAATTTCTGATTCCTCTAAAGAACTTTAACAAAGTTATTATTCTTGTTCCATAAAATTTTATCTCTATAATCCAAGATTTCTATTGGTTTCTATTCATAGTAAAGATCATGCTCCAATGGTACAAATTTTGAGCTTAGTACACATGAAGTATCATGTATACGATTATTTGGGAGAGATACATGGAACATATTGTGAACTTGAGAGAGGTTTGATGGGAGTTACAAGCTGTAAGAAATTATCCAAATCCTATCAAGAATCTAGAAAGGACCAATATACCTAGGGATACAAATTTCATTCTTTCTGAATATATAACCTTAATCCATAGAGAAATTCACAGGAAAAACTTTTCACCCACTTTTAATTCCATATCTCATCGATGATTATCAACATGAAACTTTAGTCTACTCTAAGCTACATTGATATGCCGATGGATGGATCTAACCTTATCTTTCATTTCCTCATACGACTTAGGTCTCAATATATATTTTTTTTTTCCAAATTCATCCCATTATTTTAGAGTTCTACACTTATTTATATATAGGTCTTCAAAAAGATCCATCTTAATGGTCAAGTGAAAATAATATTATAATAGAACTCGAGTAGAGGAAGGTTTTGATCCAAAACACCTTTAAAATATAGATAAATGTATATCAACATATAACCATAATGTTTGGGAACAATCCCCATTATTAAAAATAAAAAAAAGAAGCAAAAACTTTTGAATTGGGTAAGGGAAAACCCAATAAAAGACCATAGTCTCAGAGGCACATTGGCTCAAAATTCAGTGATATGAGAGAACAGAAAGAGAAAACCCATTACAAAATCAAAGCCTAAATAATACCATGGAAACAAATCACATTACAAGAAAACCCAAGGCTACAAAACACTAATCGCCATTAGAAAAACAACTGGCCACCAATGTTGCATATCCAATGTACCCATCGTTGAACTGAAATAACCATCTAAGGCCAGAGACACACATGCTGCACAACCGCTGTTAACACTGGAAGAAGTTGAATCCTCTCCTTCGTCACATCATCCAGGAAAGATCGAACTACACCACGGATAGGGTGTTTGTTATTGTCCACCTGACCCCACTACCACACCTCCAATCGCACCACCATCTCACCACCATCACATGACCAACTAAGAATCCACCCCCTCCTCCTGGCGTCTCTGAACCAGATCCCCCGCTAAAGGAACTTGGCCATGAAAGAGCCATGTTCTAAAGATCTGGAAGAAACCAGACCTCTGGCACACCATATCACCAGAGCTGGATCAGATCTAAAGCCGTAAGGCTGACCTCCATTGCCTGAGTCTGAGACTGAAGCCACCAACAAGATCCCATTCCACCTGTAATGCTACTGATCGATATAATCCCATGATTTTATCACAGCTCGGAGCCACTCCATGACTCCTCACCACCGAAGCAAACACCACCTCACCCAGATCGCTAACCAAAGAAGTTGAAACATGAACCCTAGGGGATAAAAAATCCTCGTATAAAACAAATCTATCCGAGTTTGATAAGAAGTACTAAAAAAACTCTATATGCAGAGCTTGATAAATACATTCCATAACTTCTAGGTAATCCTTGAATCCCAATTAGATACAATATAATCTGGTACTCTATACAGGTTTACCACATACTTAATATATATCTTGGAAATCTAATCAATATAGAAACATTATATAATAAAAAATTAGTGTACTGGCTTCATAAAGTGATCAATTATAACCTAAAAAGCATTATGTACTTAAGATGTTTTAGGAATCTGATAATGAAATCCATGGTGATGTTTTCCCATATCCATTATAGTAGGGGTAACGGTTATAGCATCATATTATACTTTTTTCCCTTGTCATTAACTACCTTAGATACTAAGCACCGATATACATACTCCTTAATATCTCTCTTCATGTTGTTCTACTAGAAATACTCTTTTAGATCTTTATACATCCTCACACTTCAAGGATGAATAGAGAATGATGAGTCATGAGATTATTCCAATAGTTCCTTCCTTAGGTATGATATTTATGGGACACATACTTCGGTACTGAACATTATCATTCCATCATAATAAAGGTTGAACTCAAAAACATTTCTCACCTTTTTTTTACAGCTCCATATCCCCCTTCTATGCCTCATTAATTTTTACATGGATAAATGGTTAAATACTCATTTGATCAAGATAAGATTTATCCCCTTAAATATTTCAATGGCCATCCTTTAAAAATCCATAAATATTTTATCTATTATAATCCTTATTATAGATAATCTAGCATAATCCTTTCGACTCAAAGTATCATATACCATGTTTGCTTTCCAAGGGTGGTAATTTATTGAGTAGTAATACTCTTTAATAAACTCCAACCACCATATTTGGAACATATTCATCTTTTTATAGGTGAATATAAACTTAAAATTTTATGATTATTATATATGTCACACCTTTGTCCATAAATATAATGCCTCCATATCTTTAAAGTAAATATTAACACTGCTAACTCCAAATCATGAGTTGGATAATTTTTCTCATGAACCTTCAATTGGAATACGACATAATCTATCACAATATCATTATTTATAATTGCATATACATTACCATAATTTAATGAAACTATATAAATAAAAAACCCTTATCCACTATTGGGTAGTGTGAGAATAGGTTCATTGACCAACTCTCTTTTTAGTTCCTTGATTTCTTCTTCACATTCATTAGTCTAATGGAACATAATTCACATATAAGTTAACTTGGTGAGTGGATTATATAGTCAAGACAAATCCTTCACAAAAAACCCATAATATCCAAAAAATATAAGAAAACTATGAATCTTAGTCATAGTTATTGGTTTAAATAACTTTCATATTTGATAGATCCAATGACATACCTTTTCTTGAGGTTATGTGACCAAAAAATGAAATTTTAAATAGCCCAAATTCATACATGGTAATTTTTTCATAAAACTTTTATTTTCATAGGATCTTCAGTAAAATCCTTAATTTATCTTAATTCTCTTACTTTCTACTGTAATATATAATAATGTCATTTAAAAACACTACTACACACTGATCAAGATAATCTCTAACAACTTTATTCATTAAATCCATGAAAATAATAGGACATTAGTAAGACCAAATGGAATCACTATAATTTTTAGGGTCTATAATTTAAATAGAATGTTTTATTTTGTATGTATTCACTTTTTAACCTTAATTAGTAACATCTAAATTGAAGATCAATTTTGGAAAAATATTGAGCTACTTGTAATCGATCAAACATATCATCGATACAAGGTAGAGAATACTTGTTCTTAATATTGATATTGTTAAGTTAACATTAATAAATGTAAATACATATTGGCCCATTTTTATTTATAAAAAAGAATAGGAGAACCCCATAGTGAAGCACTAGGCTGAATGAATCCCTTATCTTGATTCTTATAGAGTCACTTCTTCATATTTTGTAACTCAATCAGAGTCATTATTTATAAAGTATTTGAAATCAGCGTAGCACCGGTCATGAGTTCTATTGAAACTAAAATTCACGACTCAAGGGAATACTACAAAATTCCTTAGTAAATACATCCATATATTCTAAAATAATAAAAAAAATTTCAATGTTGGGTTTCTCCCCAACCATTTGAGATAAATATCACTCTTGAATATGTAGCATGACCCATACAATTAAGTTAATTCCCATTGGAAGTTTATATTCATACTCATACCAAAATAAAATTATAGGTTGATTCAGAATATCAAATGTGATTTACTTTATAAAATTATAATGGATCTATGTAGATAGAGATAATCAATGCTAAAATCACATAAAATTTGACTAAAGGATGAAAACAAAGTTTTCATAGGGAACACTCTTATAAAATTCAACATAAAATCCCCAAATATAGAGTGTGCCTTAATTATCATGATTTAATTCAGTTATAGGCATAACATAATACCTTTCTTGATCTAAGACTTATCCCTTATATTAGAGAATATACTAAGATAATTCCCAAGTTCACCACACATAATACATTGAACTAACGGTCGTTCCCTAGGATGAAATTTATTTCCCTCCATAGAACCCTTCATTTTCCTCAGTAATTAGTTTCTTTATTCCATTATATTATACATATAAAACATCTTCCCATTATATTGATACATTTCCCTATGTGCTTCTTCTCAGATTCTTGACATGTAGGAAGTTGAATCTTCTTTCTTCTATGGTCTCTATGAAACTCTATTTTTCTATTAACATTTGTGTTAGAAAACCCTCCCAAGTTGAAATTGTTAATCATATAATGAGATAGATGATTAGGCATAATCATAAGGTTTTACATTCCAACTCCCATTTCATTTGATTTCTCATGAGTACAATCATTCCATTTCTCATCGCATTATGGGTTAACATGATTCCTTTTAGTTCCAAAAAATTACTAAAACAAAAAATAATAGTATAAGAAACAATAATATTAGTGGAAAATCATATAATCATAAAAAAATAATTTATAGGATGTATAAATATTGATACATTTTTTTCAATCTATGACACATTTTGTTTAACCTAAGTCATCCATGGTTTTTATTTATTCAAATACTTCACAATTTATTATAAAAAATTGAGAAATAACCCAAGAATATCCCTAGGTAGCATCAAAATCGATGTATTTTAAGGGTCCATTCATCATTCACTAGGTGTTCAAGATATAATCAACCAACTATTTTTAGTATTATTACCTATCACAAACCAGACTGAATAACTTAGTACTCTGATAACTGAGTTGGTCTTGAAATAGCTCGAAGTCCATTCCTGATCCCCATGGGTTTTTGAAAGCACTTATAATCATAAAAGAATCAAGTGGGAATATTTTTTTCTACAAAAAAATGGAATATAAATGATACAAGTTGGTATGTGAGCACTTATTAAGGAGAAAGTACCAGAATCAAATAGGTGAAACAATAACCAAAATAATAAAACATCAGGAGACAAAACATCTATCAATGAAAACCCATATACATCCCATGCAATAGGTGGATCAAATATCCACCAATTACATCCATCACTTTGGGTCCCAAGGATCAATAACATCCACCACCTATAAGTGGTGCTTTCCCTTTTCTTAAACCTGGAAAAAGATAATCTAAAAACACATAAAGGTAAATGTAAGGTGTGAGATAAATATCCCATTATAATCTCACCATGTGATACAATAGAAATTGCATAAAAATAAAAAATTTATTCTTTGAATTTAGATAAAAAAGGCATGGCATGGAATTTTTATATTTTCAACAAAACATGATTTCAGATAAAAATATGATAGATATATCAAAATAGGCTTAAATGAACATTTTATATAAAATCATTTATATAAATCATTTTTCATGAATAATAAAATTCAAAAATAAATTTCATGTAATCATTAAATAAAACATGTCATATCACCATATAATAATCCCTGTGGTATGTTAGTTTCTTGTAATGGGATCCTCACATATCTCAATCATTATCATGACTCAAGATAGGTGTGAAAATCTAATCAACACCCCATCATGGGATACCATTATGGGAAATCATGAAAACTAGGTTTAGTTAGTGTTTTCATCATCAACCCAATGTCAGGGAGTAATATTACTAGCATTATTATCCCATATACCACTAATTACTGAAGCTCACTTGTGTTTCAATCAATCAATCAATCTTTGGGAAAATTATTCATTTCAAATAATTTCATCAATAATAGTTCAATTACCCAAATTCTAGTTTTTAACACACCATTTTATTTCAAAACCAAAACATATGTTTTCATCAAATTCACGCCCCTTTCAAATCCTCATTAAATTTAAGACAATTTTCTCAAGAATCATAAATTAATAATTTAATCAAATCATTTTTCAAAACAGGACATCATTTTCTCAAATTCACCCAATAATTTCAATTCCATAGAAATTAATAAATTTTTACATTTTCCAAAACCATTTAAAAATAAAACATCAAAAATATGAAATTTGGGTTTTTAAATCATTTAAAAACTTATTTCAAGTCAATCAAGAAAATTAGGGTTTCAATTGTTGGGTAAAACCTTATGAAACCACCTACCTTTAACCATGATATCCAATCTACATAACACCCTTGAAGGGGTTCTCCAATGTAGAATAAAGGTGTAGGAGATCAAGAAATAAAACCCAAGATCAAGATCCATCAAAATGGATATTAGATCCGTTAATATCATGATGATTTATCACTCTCTAAAAGGTAAAGAAGAAGAAGATCAAGATAAACCAGATGATAGAAAATCCACTTATCTAAAAGAGATCCAATGATATCATCAAAGTTTCGATCCAAAAATATAAGGGGTTAGAGGATTCAATTATTCCTATTGATATTATTCAAATAGAAATTAAACATATTAGGGTTGAATGGGGATGATTAGAGGTTAAACAGGGGGGGGGGGTTAGGGATGTTTCAAAAAAAAATTCAAGGTATTAAAATCATGCATGCACTGTTTTCTTGAGAAGGACACATGGTTAAACAAATTGTGCTCACTAATTTTGTGCCCATACTATTTGGGGTGTGTGGTTTAGAAAACTATGTATCCCCTACTATTAAGGGTGCACAATTTTCACTAGCGGGCATGCAGTTTGGGAAAACTGTGCGCCAATTGTGTACTACCCAATAAGGTTCTAAAATCTCCAAAATTTCACCTAAAAAACCTCAATATATGACCCAAACAAAGGGGGTGGGAATAGTGTAAAAAATAACATGAAATAAGTTAACATGATATTACAAACTCCCCATCATAAAAAATTTCTCTTTCCTGAAATCCTGCCTAGAAATATCCATGTCACTGAGATGAGTCCATCACTCCCTCATCAATTCCTCACACTCCCAAGTATCATGTGAATAAAAACCATTATTATGTAACACATAGATCAAAGGTATTATATGAACATGAATAAGTTTTTTCTCAAAATCAACAATCCTGACTGGATGCTCTGTCACAGATAAATTGGGTTCAACATAAAGATATTCCCATATCAGAACATGAGAAGAGTTAGAAGTTACTTTCTGAGATATGATACATTAAAAACATTGTGGATCTAATTCAAATGTAGTGTAAATTTTAAACTGTAAGACACTTTTCCCATATGCTCAATAATCTCAAGAGGACCCACAAAGCTCCGTGCAATATTTCCATATTTTCCAATCCATTAGTGACCCAACTGAGGTAAAAATCTCAAGAAAACCTGGTTATCCACTGAAAACTCTAAAGTTAATCAATGATTATCAAAATAATATTTATAACAACTATTTTACATCACCATTATATGATGAATCAACTAAATCTTCATAGTCATCTCTTCGAGAAAACATGGTCTAACCAAAGAAGCTTCACCAATATTTGACCAAAACAATAGATATTTACATGGCCTACTATAAAAGGACTCAAAAGAAGATATCATAATAGTGGAATAGTAACTATTGTTATTGGAAAATTGAACCATACCTAAATGATAATCTATAGATCCTCTAAAGACAAAAACTCAAGCACATAACATGTTTTCCAGAATCTATATAGCTTATTCTGTCTAGCCATTTGTCTAGGGATGATATGTCATGAAAAAATGCACTAGGGATAACATTGCCTCTTAGAGGCTTCTCCAAAAGTGAGAAGTAAAATTGGTATCCCTATTCGAGATTATAACAGATGGAACTCTATTCAATCTAATGATCTATTTCACATAGAGACTTCCCAAGTTCTCAACTTTGGTTATATCTCTAATGGGTATAAAGTAAGCCGATTTGGTCAACATATTGATCAAAAATCATATCAAATTATTATTACAAGGGATACACGACAAAATAACCAAGAAATCTATATAAATATCATCCCACTTACAAGTTGGCACTAGAATTTGTTGAGGAAAAACCAAATGTCTTTGGTGACCAACCTTGACCTATTGCAAAGTATAATAATGAGAAACAAATTCAGCAATGTATCTTCTCAAACCCAGCCATTAGAATCATCACTGCATGTCATATAACATATTTTTGGTACCTAGGTTCACCACCCACTAGGATTTATAACTACCCCCCATCACAACCTTTATCATAGGTAAAGGCATAACATACCGGTTCTAGAAACATATGACACCCTCAAAGAATAAAAACCACTAAAAAATGGTCTCCCCACTATGAAGAGAGTCCCTAATTCCATGGAATTAAACATCAAGCTATTTTTCCTGAAGAATCATCTTGAGAATAGTGAAATTAAACTAATCATTTTTCAGAACAGCCTCAATCACATCCTCCTGGACTCCCAAATGAAACTGATCAAAGAGATCCCTCAAATTCCATTTTCTGATGATTCTTTCATGGTCTGGGTTAGAAGTTTTCTACTCAAATAATCAATAATTATATTTACCTTACTAGGGGTATATGTAATGTCAAAATCAAAAGACCATAGGTACTTCATCCAAAGCCACTATTGGAGGTTAAAATCTTATTGAGAGAAGATATAACTCAATATTTAGTAATTGGAATAAATGTTTATCCTTTATTTAAAAAGGTAATAACTCCAAATATTAAGAGTATGAATCATGAATGAAAGTTTGAGATCATGGATTGGATAGTAATTCTCTCATGCCCTATGTTAACTGGTTCTATAGGCTACCATGTGATCACATTGCATAAGAACACAACCCAAACCCTAACCTGATGCATCAAAAAATACCACATAGCCCTTCCCAGCCTCGGGAGGAGTCAACATTGGCACATAAGTCAAAAAAAATTCATCTCAACAAAATAAATTTATAATTTTTCATCCAAAAACAATTTCACTCCCTTTCGAGTGAGTGAGGTTATCAAAGAATCCATCATTGAGAAATATTTAACAAAACTACAATAGTACCCCACCCAACCTAAGAATATTTGAATCTCAAAAACATTATAAAATTTCTCCCATTTCATAAAATCCTTAAAATTATTAGGATCAATATAAATACCATGTTGTGAGTCCATATGTCCCAAGAAATTCACTTCTTGAATCTAGAAATTACACTTTGAATGCTTCATGTAAAGTCAGTGAATTCTCAATATTTCTAGAACTACTATAAAATAACATAAATGATATTCCTAAGACTTAGTGTAAGCCAATATTTCATCCAAAAATTCTACCATAAACAAATCAAGGTACTCATTGAATATCCTATTCACCAGTTCCATAAAACTGTGAGGGCATTGGTTAAACCAAATGGAATAACTAGATACTCATAACGGATATACCTATTCATTAAGGTAGTCTTCTAAATTTTAAAATCATTAATTATAAACTGGTGATAAAAAGGTCGAAGATAAATCTTTGAGAAACACTTCACCAATTTTAATTGGTCAAATAGATCATCTATATGAGGTAACAAATACTTGTTCTTTATTATAACTCGATTGAGTTTCTGGTAATCAACATATAGGCGAAGTGTTCTATCAGCTTTCTTCACAAATAGAATAGGAACCGCCCATAGTGACACACTATGGAATATAAGTATTTCTCTAAAAGATTATCCCACTAAGATTTCAACTCTTTCAACTCTTTCAACTCTTTTAGTTCCATATTGTAAGAAGTAATAAACACTGCCTGGGTACCTGGTAATAAATCAATAGAGAACTCCACCTGTCTTACCAGTGAAAAACTAGAAAAGTCAGAAAGAAACACATTGGGAAACTCAATGAAAACTTGTGGGAGATCATACCTCAAATATTATTACTAAAATTCAAAACAAATAACTAATATTACCCTACCCAACTCTAAAAATGATGGTCCAACTATACTCAACCTCAAGACCCATTCTCTCTAAAAAACATGGCACACCCCATCGTGCATAGTAAAGGATACCCAAAAAATATAAAAGTCAACTAAAGACTTATGATAACTTGAAAAATCCACCCTAAACGTGATTTAAATAGGTTTAATGTAGAGAACTAAAAAATTCTAGGTAAACTCAATCTATGATAGAGAGATAATACAAGAGGGATAATAGAGACCCTACTCTCTCTTCATTCCAAGGGACATAGTAATATCCACCACATATGTTAAATGATCTATAAGAAGATTTAATAGGTTTAAAATACAAGTTGATATAAATGAGTGAGAAACACTAATATCAAATAAAGAAGTCAATAGATATGAATCTATAGTTATGGTACCTCTCATAGTTGTGGAAGCTGTATCAAATTCGTCTAGAGACTCTTCCATTGTGTGAATAATCTCCATTCCTGATGCATGTGTCTACAACCCCTTAGTTCTTAGAGAATATGATTGCATTATATTACTCTTTTGTGCTGATTATCCCATTCCACTATGTTAATAAGAAAATATATGGAATAAATTCTACAAGTGATATGATAATCCACATGAACTATAGATCTTGGGTGCCTCTGTTCAAACTCGTTTCAAATTTCCAACCTTAACACACTAGAAGAAAGTTAAAGGGACTCTAAAAAGAACTTCACAAGGTAAAAAGAATTCCTTCTATAGAGATCCACTAACAGAATCATCATTATTTCTCCATCCTTTAAATGAATTTATAGAAGTGCCACTAAGAGAAAAGGAAACTCCTACTAACCCTTACTTACCAGCTAGGTCAAACTTAGCCATCAACACTCTATCCAACATATCAACATAAGAAGTGATATTCAATATATATAATTTATATAAAATATATGATCAAATACACATCACAAATATTTGATCTTTAAGTTTCTCATTCATCACCACCTCAGGATAAAACTAAACAAGATCAGTAAAATGGTTCGCACACTATGTCATAGTCTTATTACCCTATTAAAGGTTAAGAAAATCCATATATTTCACTAAAACCATTGAATCAATATATAAATTATTAGTGAAAATAAAATTAAATTACTTCCACTCTAAGAATTCATGTTTCTTCACTACCACCATCGAATCCCACCATCTCCTATAATGTCCCTCAAACTTAAAGGTAATACACTTCAATTAAATCAAATAAAGAATTTACAAGAATGAAAAAAACAGATCTATCTTTTTCAACTAATACTAAATATCTTGAGTATCATTAGATCCTTATAAATATAGTGGTTTATTATGAAGAAAATCTTGAGAAAAATATCCCAATTCACCCCTTTGAGGTTCCAAAATTGGAGCGTAAACATGAATGTGTGTAGATACTTGTTACAAAACTTAAAAAAGGCACCACTATCTCAAAAATATTTTGGTCCAATAGAGGATTCTACTATAGTGGTTCAATAACATCTCCCTCATGTGGACTATTTAAATGAATTATCAGAGGCCGGATTCTACACAACATCAAAAGACAACATTGAAACATCAGTAAGGATACAAAAATCATTAACTTAATTAAGGGATAAAGGAAAATATATTCCTTCAACGTAATTCAACATTGGGATTTTTTTCAATATACTCACATCATAAGTAGGGAAAAATTATAGAATGAGGTCAAACATCACCCAATGACACTTTTCCTAAACACCAATAGTGACTTAAGTCTTGTTATAATAAGATATAAACATGCACTCACTCATAACTATCTAAAAAGTCCCATAAATTCTACTTAAAATCTATTAGAAAATCCCAAATACATACCAACATCAAGGGAAGATGAAAAACTTGAACCTATAATGCCACTTTTTCATGAACTAGCTCGAATAACCGCATACTCTAATACTTGAGTTGATCCTGACATATCTTAAAGGGAGTTTCTAATCCCCATTTTTTGGATACTAACACCGACTATCATAAATGAATAAAGTGTGAATAGTTTTTCCCCAAAATAGAAAAAGATAAAAGATACATGTTGGTATGTCCGCACTCCTTAATGATAAAGTAATATAATCAAGTAGGTGAAACAATACCCAAAAATGTACAACAACATGTGACACAACATATATAAAGGATAAAGCTCATACATCCCATGTAATAGGTGGATCACATCTACACCGATCACCTCCATCACTCTAGGTCCTAAGGATCAATAAAATCAACCACATTCAAGTAACACTTTCCCTTTTCCTGGACTTAAAAAAGATAATCCACAAATGCCTCATGGAAAAGGTAGGGTGTGATCTAAAAAAACTAGTAGGGTATCACCCAATGTTCAATAAGAATTACATAATAATAAACCATTTATGATTTCAATTTAGATAAAACAAGGCATGTCATGGAATTTAAATATTTTCAATGAAATAAAATTTCAAATAAAAAGGATTTTGGATTTATCAAAATAGGATTAAATGAATATTTTATATAAAAGAATTTATATAAATTATTTTTTCATGAATAAAAATGTTCAAAAATCAATGTCATGTAATCATAAAATCAAACATATCATAGCATCAAGTAATAATACCTAGAGTAAGTTAGGTTCTAGTAATATGATCCTCACACATCTCAATCATGATCATGAATAAAGATAGGTGTACACACATGAATCAACACCCCCTTAAGGGATACCATTATTGGAAATCATGCCGAACTTGGTTTAGTTAGTGTTTCCACCATCAATCCAATGCTAGGGATTTAGAGTCCTAATGTAATTATCACAATTGGCACTAACTAACCTGGATCACATGTTCTTAAATCTATTAATCAATATTTGGGAAAATCATTCATTTCAAATCATTTCATCAATCATAGTTCAATCTCCCATATTTTAGTTTTCAAAATTCATTTTAATTTCAAAATAAAATCATATGTTTTCATCAAATTCATTCCCCTTTTAAATAATAAATCAATTTAATCCAATTTTCCCAAGAATAATTAATCAATAATTTCATCAAATAACTTTTCAAATTAGGTAATCCTTTTCTCAAATCCACCAAACAATTTAAATTCCATTGAAATTGTTTCCCCCCACAATTTCCATACCCATTTAAAAATCAAACATAAAACATATCAAATCAAGGTTTTTAAATAATTTAAAAACTCATTTAAATTAAATCAAAAAAATCAGGGTTTCAATTTATGGGTAAAGTATTATGGAACCAACTACCTTTAATCATGATATCCAATAAATACAACACCCACAATGGTATGCACCAATGAAGAACTGTTGTTCATCAAGACCACTGGGGGGGGGGGGGGTTAATCAATGTTTCTCATTTTATTTTATAAGAAAGTTTCTTAACTCTTTATAAAAAACTTTCTTAACCTATAAAAATTGATAGAGTTACAAACCAATCAAGTAAAACACACAACCTCACCTTTCATATGAAATAAATATAAATATGGGGAAGCACACAAGATTTAAAAGTTCGGTAAAAAGACCCACTACTTACCATGTATGATAGTCCCACTAACATGGATTATTTCACTATTTTCTTTCCAAAATAAAAAGGCAAAATTAGTAAAAAATTCTACAATCCCAGTCGCAACTTTCCGGATATAGTTGGTTATACCCCCCAACTATTCTTTCTAGTATCCACTTACCACAAAAAATCCTTTTCGGCAACTTTTAAGTATCCATAGTTACAAGTTTCACTTTTCTTCTTATTTTCTAATCCACTTCAGAAAGTCTTAAATTTATCCACAAGAAAGTTGAACCAACCCTTACCTACGTACAATCTTCAAGAACTTCCAAATTCTACAAGGAACTTATTTGTCTTGAAACTTTTTCCAGATCCTCAATCCATAAAACTTCCTTAGCACAATCAGTCTAATTTTCCTAGTCTATAAAACACAATACAATGGATCCATCTGATGGTTAGTCTCATCCAATTCTTCTTTTTCTCTTCCCTCTTCAACTAAGTGGTAACTCAATCAGCTTCTTAATTTCTTCTTTCTGATGGAGCTCAATCTGATTAACCCCACTTCCGATGATCTCATTCTGATGGATCTTATTTCATTAGAACTTACTCATATGGATCTTTCTTAGATGATCATATTGAACATCAATCCATTGATCTTTCTCAACTTTAAACTGAAACACAATGTTTTTGGGTACTCAATACATGTTCCACAATTTTCAGATCTCGAGTGAATGAACAGTCCAGAGTAACTTTTAAAAATGAACTGATCACTCATTTTATAGTAACCTCAAAATTGGTTTAGGTGGGGTTCTTAAAACCTTTCCACCTTAACCAAATTTCCCAAATCTTTAATTATTCTTAAATATTGAATCTTTATTTTACTCATTCAATTCCTTTTCTAAAATTAAAATATCCTTGATTTCAGTATCTCTCTTTTTCTTCTTCGATGCTTCTTACTTTTTAACAAATCTTCAATCTGATTCTGATTTTTCCATTACAATCTACCTCAATACGATGAATACAATTGTGAAACAATAGTTTCTTCATTACGTTTATCCACACAAATTAAAATAAAAATTTTCTTATTATGATTCTTCATTATGAGTCTTCATTCTGATTTTTCATTATGATGAAGGCATTTGGTCACTCCTGTTTTCTTTTTCCCTTATGTAAATCTAGAAATGAATAATTATTAACAAACTTTAGTCTGATTCTAATTTCCCAATATGATTTCTTTATTATGATGGAAAAATATGTTCAACAATAGTTTCTTCATTACTTTTCTCTGCACCAAATATAAGAATGAAAACATATGTCTTCTCATTATGATTATTAGAACCAAATATCATTATGATCATGCATACCTTTCCAAGATTTAAACAAATCTAAATACAATTGTATTGGATATTATTGGTAACACCTCTTTTCTTCCAATCAAATTCTCAATAAATTGTCAACATTTCTTCTCCCCCTTTCCTTCATTTAGATAACAACCTACATTTTAAAACTTACTTATAATTTGTGAGAAATAAAAAAACAATGCATCATCAGATTTGAGCCATTCTTACTCTGAAATAGGTTCCTTATTAAGATCACCACTTTCATTCTAGACTCAATATGATTTATAACAGTTTTTGACTTTTTCATCAAATTCTCATTATGATTTTGGGATGTTTTGACTCATGCCAATGTATGTATCCAATGTCGATGATTCTAAATCTGATCCTACTAGATCCGATTATCTGAATCTGATCCTCTTGGATCTAATTATCAGAATCCGATCCTCCAAAATACGATTATCTTACTTATAGTTCTCGATCAGATTTGAAGAATTTACTCACACCCTTATTTAATCCACATTTCCATTACCTTCCCAACATACTTTCTTTCATCAATATATTGATATATTGACAACAAATACAACCAAAACATTATTGGGGTCCAAAAAGAAAATATGTGAATGTGATCGAGGAATCCATTATAGGATCAAGATCCATAAAAATAGAGATTAAATTGATCAATAACATTATAATATATCACTCTATAAAAAATTAGTGAAAAATAAGATTAGGAGATACCACATGAGAGGAGATTCACTTATTGTAAAGAGATCCAATGAGATCACCTAAGCTTTGATCCAAAAAGAAAAGGGGTTGGAGGATTCAATTCGACCTCTTGAGAGAATTTAAGGATCAAGGAAACTTATTAGGGTATAATAGGGACAATTAGAGGTTAAAAATGGGGTTCATGATTTTTTAAAAAAAATTAGGGTATTAAAATCCCACATGCATGATTTTATGGAGAGGGGTGCATGGTTAAATAGACCATGCACCCTAACAGTGTGAGCCCACTGTTTAGGGTGCACAATTTCCCCTGGGTGGGTGCATGGTTTAACAAATAGTGTGAAAAATATTCATCCCATCCCATTTGGGGTATAAGGTTTTCACTAGGGGGAACATGGTTTTGGGAAACCATGCACCAACCATGCACTTCCCAAAAGGTTCCAAAATTTCCCAAATTTCACCTGAAACACCCTATTACAAAACCCAACCAAATTGGGATCAAAAAAATATTAAAAAAGTATATTAAAGAAGGTAAGATGTTGTTACATTACCCCTAGATACATTTATTCCAAAACTATTTCCATTTATAGTATCTGGACTGGGATGTATTTGTAGGAAAACCACACTCTTTTATATACCATAACTTATAGTGTTCTCATATAATTTGGATTATCCTAATAGTTCTCACTAAAGTTCCCCATCCTAGTTTCCAAAAGTAAATAAATATGGATCTGATACCAACTATAGTAAACCATAATTTTCATACACTAATACTACATCTTATTCATGTAATATTCATTACATATCAATATGATCCAAAGTAAAAGCATATAGGTTTAGTGTCTTTGAAAAACTGGATACATAAAAATATTGTTCATAAAAGGTCCACGTCATTTCCCATTAAGTTATTCACAATAAACACCCTTCTTAGAAATTTCACACTTAAAACATTTATTCATAACCTGAGGAAGGGAAACATAAGAAAGGGGTGATAAAAAATTCTCAATAAGGGTAAACATAATAGATACCAATCAATGATCATAAGTGAGAATAAGATAATAATAAGGGTATGATAACATGATCATAACATACAATAATCATACCCAATCAGTCAAATATCTTTAAACATGAATCCTGGAATAAGGTTTTGTAAATAAAAATACACAATACATAAAAGTGCAGAATCATCAATAATAAATAATGATCCATGAGAACATATCATAATCATAAGAAATAAGTTTGTGAAACTCACATAAGTATATAAAATCAATTATATTGTCAAGTTTCACTCTCAAGACTTTCATTTTAGACAAAGTCCCATAATGGAAATGACTACCCATTCATTTCTAGCTTTATCTTAGGAGTAAATTCCATTCAGTTAACTATATTGTATCTTATAAGTTTATTAACTCCATTATCTCTTAAGATTTTATCAATTCCATCATTATCACCCAATACATTAGAGGGCTATAACAGACCCACCAGTCCTTGTTTTATAATACAACCACCCACACCTAGTTTATAATGGAACCATATATGATTTTTTATAATGGAACCACCCACCTCATAATCATAATCTATTCATATATATTCCACAAGATCATGAAAACATTTATCTTTATATAAAAGCTTAACCCATGGAAAGAAAATGGGTTTTATAACCACTTCATCATCACAGACATAAACCATTTCGAGATTGAATAAATATAGTAACAATGAATCATATTCCTAGTAAATCATAATAAACATCAATGGATGTTGTTATAGATTAAAATACATTTAATAAATCAATGAAACATTTCTTAAAAAAAATACCATTTTCATTTTAAAATAACTTATTTTAAATAAAAAAATTTCTAAATTCCTATGGAAAACATTTTATTTAAAATAAATAGGGTAAATTATAAAGGAGTATTTAAATAAAATAGTATTCATGATGGTGGGGAATTCTTTTTATATGGTGTATGTTAAAAAAATTCCTTTCACATTTGCAGTATAAAGGCAGAAGTTCCTCATTTAGAAAATGAAAAGGAGGTTCATTTAAATTTTTTTTATAAAAAAGTAAAACATGGGTAAAAAATAATTTAATAAATATTTGGATAATAGTAAAAACATTATTGAAAACATTTTGAAGAAAATATACACATAGAAGAAAATATTCCTGACCAAAGAGAGAAATTAAGCCGATTTTCCTTGAAAACATTCTTTTTGTATCTTGAGTACTTAAAAAGAAGAAAATAAAAGTAAAAAATGTAATATATACAAATAAAAAAAGATAATAAAATATATAATATCTTTTTTAGAAATATTATATAATTTCATCATAAAAAATTTAAGCATAAGCAATCCTTGTAAAAAATGTGATTACAACATAAAACCCTTATCGCTGTGGAAAATTTGGAATAAAATCCCCCATAAAAGAAATAAATTCAAATGAAACTTTAAATTCCATGAAAATAAGGATATTATTGATAAAAAATATCAATGGGTTAATTATATATATCTTATAAAATAATATTGGCATGTAACATCAAACATGTCTCAATTAAACAAAATTGAGACAAGGAACCCTTACTCTATATCCGACTTGATTCATAAGTGCTCTAAAATCCTATATAATAAATCTATATTTATTATAATTATATAAAATAATCATATTAATACATATAATATTACATATTATCCAATTATATCATTTCAATACTTGTTTATTAATAATTTTTTCTTAAATTCATTATTTTGGGTGTTGACTACTTCGTTTTCCATGTGTGTTTTAGTTAAAAAATTATGGTACTTGCACATTGATAAGGGTTACTCCATATATAGAATTTAAATATTTATTGAAATATAATATATATTAATTATATATATATATATATAACCATTAATATAAAGTAGTGATGACAAATTAATTACATCACTATGTGGAGACGCTAGCTCGTATGTCCACACGATTGGCGTTTCCATTTTTTGATGGGTGGAATGAAAGAAAGGTAAATATTAATTAACCTTTAAAGAATATTATTTTAGAATAAATATAATATATAAATATTAAATATATCATAATAACTAGCCATGAATGAGGGTGGTGGAAAATGAATTGTATCACTACATGGAGGTGGTAGTCCACATGTACGCACAAACAATACTTTCATTTACCATTTGATTGAGATTAGGTGGTAAATGGTTGTGGAATAATCATAATAAACTATAAGTATATTTTTATATTTTATTAATCATGTTTTTATTTATATGAAATGTTTATATTAATTAGAATAAGAAATAAAATTTAAAGTTCATGGTTAAGATTCATATCTCTTCTACGAGAGACCTCCTTTGACCTAGACCTTAATCCTTGAAGGACTAGTATTAAGAGAAGACCAGAAGACCTAGGATAAAGGTAAGTATTATAAAATGGTTTTTGAGTATTTAATTTTTAATCTAGTATATTCAATTTTTTTTAATAAGAAAGGAGAATAGGTTCTCTTTTATAAGTGAGGGGAGGGACACACATGGAATTTCCTAAAATATTTCAATGATATAAGGTCACTTTCATGAGAAATTGGCTCCAAATGGACAATAATTTTAATATAGGATAAAATAATGTGGAATTATATTTAAATAATAAAAATTATACACTTTTGAGTTGAAAAACCACCCTTATCTCTTAGTTTAATCCCTAGTAAACCCGTTTTAACCTTAAGTGTGGTAAAACAAATCTACTATTTTTACTATTCACTATTACTAAAAATTAAGTTGAACATATTAAATTATATTAATTATTCTGATTAAAAATATGGAATAAATTTTACTAATTAAATTTCTATAAGTTAAAAAATTTAATTTTAAATAAGCACTCAAGCTACAACGAAAACCTATTTTAGAAAAATGAAATTTTAAGCATAAAACATAATTTACTTCTAGTACTTTCCTTGTAAAAACCATAAATTAAATTAGAAAATAAATTATATAATATTTAATATATATATTTCATTAGAAAAATTAATAAATAGTGATTAATTTAATTTATTAAAATACAAACACATTGCACACATAAAAACTGTTTTTAGAAAAAAGTTTTTTTTGACCAAAAATGAACTTATACCAAAATCAAGTGTAATAATAATTATTATGTAATTAACTACATTATTTATAATTAAATAATAATTATTTTAATTTAATATAAAATTCAAAAAATAATTGTAATTTTACTATAAAATAAATGAATTTTTTTATAAAAATCTGTATTTTTTACTATTCACTAAAAATAAATCATTTTAGAAAAATCTTAAAAATTAACCCTCATATAATAATGATATTTGAATTTAAAAAATGATATTAATTTACTAAATTTTTTCCTCTAAAAATGGTATAAATTAATTATAATGATCTCATGTGATAAAAACCATTTTTGAAGAAAAAATAATTTTGAAGTATATAATGACATCACTAAAAATCGAGAAATTATTAATTATGCATAATTTTTTACTATTTAAAGCCTTTATAAATATTTTTCATTATGTGATTATAAATATTCATACTTAAAAGTTAAATTTATATGTTATGACTGTTTAATATATCACATTTCATATAGACTCGAGGTTTCGTATAAGGCACGCTTTCAAATACCTCACGTTTATTTAAAAGGAAATACATATAAAATCTTGGGGTGTTACATATTTTTATATAGTGGGTTCCATATAAGTACTTTACCTATATGACTATTGGTGGAGGGCCTCATACTATCTAGGTTATCCTACCCGAGAACTTGTGTTTTCCTATGAGGTTTAAACACATCCAAACAACTGTTAGTAGAAGGTGTTTCCTTAAACAACAAAAAAACAATATATTTAATAAAAACATACTTCAATCCATTTCCATTTTCGATATTAAATGATACCTTTAGAAACACATCCCCCCTTTTAAAGAAACCACAACCAATATGATAATAATTCTACAAAATACCATTAAGAATATTAAAAAATAATGACTATAATAATAATAATAATAATATCATTCATAACTTCTTTTGTAAAACTTCAAATGAGCCTTAAAAAAATGCCAGGAATACTATTTGAAATACACTTTGAAAAAAAATTCAAATATCAAATTTAATTTTGAAAGTGTACCTTTTATTATTATACAAATATATATATATATATATAAACAGACACACACACACACACATTTCTCAATGCACATATTCCAATAATCTCACATGAATATGTACATACATATATAAATACACACACACACACACACCTATGAATATATGTATAACATAAAACATGACATCAAACACTCATACATCAATCAAAAATGAATAACCTAAGTATGAAACAAGTAAAATCAATAAAATTTCTTGAACAAGGAAAATACAACTAAATTAGCCTCTTAAAATCATAAAAATATAAATATATTCACATAAATAATCTCAAATAATAATAATACATTTATAATCTATATAGAATCTACCATAAATATTTTATAGGACAAAAATAGTTATTATTTTGGTGAAAACACATGATTGGGAAAAATCTATAAAAACCCTCTTAGAAATCAACTACTATTTCTTTAAAACATTTTTTGATATATATATATATATACACATATATATATATATTTAAATTCATTGAACTTTATAACATGAATAATTTGAATAAAAACTAATTTATAAAACCCAATCATGTGGGGTATGTTAAATAAAACAGAAATTTGGGAATCACTAACCTCCAATGGACACAATAAAAGTAAAAACCCCTTAAATAGAGAATAAGGAGACCATAAATGTGGTTCATTGATCTAAGATGCACAGAAAGAAGAAAAATTAGTCAATATTGGAATCTTAGGGTTTAATTAAGATGTGAAATAGTGAGGATGATGGTATGTAAGTAGAAGTGATAGGAAGGAGGAGGAAGAAGAGAAATGAACCTGGCCTAGAATGATGTATCTTGAAATTGCATGAATAGATTTCCAAAAATTAAAGGGACGGGGAGGAGGGAGACACTTGTTAGGGACCTCCCTTGGAGACTTATGTGTCATGTGGAAAATGGTGAGAGGAGGGGGCTCTAATTTTATATAAAAATTAGGGGAGGGGATATATTTGTATTTTTAAAATTTTAAAAACTAGATACATTTCACGGTAACCTCATGGTTTACCAAACTATGTGACAACTATGCACAATTCATTGGGAACATCATGAAATCCACATAGTATTATCAAATGATTGGGAAAATATTTTTGAATCCATGTTAAATGGTTTTTAAAAAATTAAAAACTCATCTCCATAGTCATCACATACTTTTACTAACTACGTGGAATAATCATGCAGTAGGAAAAATCCTTATATTTTTTTTTCAAAATTTTGAATGTATGGGTCCACTAATCAAAGGTAAAGTCAAAATACAATAAATAAATAAAATATTAAAAAATATAAGGGTTGGTGTGTGATAAAAATGGACATGTTAATAATTGTTAAATCCCTTCTTATTTTTAACAATTCATGGATCCTTTTGAAAAATTACAATTTGACCATTTTAGTTTTAAAAATGATATTTTTTGGTTTATGTTAAAGTTCAATTTGAATTTTATACTTTGATATTTTTTGTCATGTTATATTGAATTTAGTTTTTATTTAAAATGTTTATAATTCCTTTACATTTATGTAGGAATTAATTTTTGATAAATAAATGACACATAAAAGTTGGTTAAGAGGTTTCAGTATAGGTGTTGCAATATTTGGGTCACGAGGAATGGGAAGGGATGATTCCATACTTACTATTTCTCTAACCTATTTAAATTAAATCTATGGTTTGAATTACATTTTTGGAATTTCAAACTTCCTAACTTTAGGAATGGGTAACCAGGATACCAACCTATTGGTGGGATAATGATTTAATGTTTAGTCTGGATGGATGACCATAGGTGTATTAGGATGTTGTATCTTAGTATCGGGTAATGAACTTGAGATAAATGGACGGGGTAGTTCATATAAAATTAATTTAAATGTATGGATTCATTTTTTTATGTATTATTTTCCTTCATAAACTTATTACCCTTATTGTTTCCTTTAATTTCTTAGTATGTACTATGATATTTTGACTTCCATTCTAATTTTTTAACTACTATTATCATTATGGGTTGATTCATCATTGATTATGTCAACATTCATGTTTTTACCTTCCACATAGGTATATTGTGATTTATTCTAGGGTGTTCATATCTAATTATGTTGATGTGATATCATACTCTAAATTGTTATGGGGGAAGTAAATATTTTTCTTATGAGCCACATTATATATAGTGGACATATCAACTGGTGTAATTTTACATTTTAAATAGATTTTATAAATTTTATTTATCATACCAATGTTATGGATGGTTGTCTTCCATGATGTAAATATATTTTTTGGTATTGTTGCGAATTGAATATGTATATTCCATGATCCAAAGATGAGGATTAAAACTACTACACAGTGACAATTGAATATAAGGTTATTTCCCCCCCTAAAAGAGGTTGTATATATGAAAATTTTATCACTTAGGAGTGGATGCTTAAATGTTTAAATTTTTTCCTTCCTAATAGAGGATGTAGTTATGGCTATTTTACCTCATATATGAGGATTTATAATTACATATAGTTATTTACCTGTTATAAAATATGTTCAATTTATTTATATGGTATTCTAATAATGGGTTTAAAGAAGGTATGGGTCCTCTTGGTTTTTTAGAATTATACGTTTATTAATTCCAGCATTAATCTTCTTGGTGGTGAGAGAGTTATTGTTTAGTTCTTTTAGTATTAATACCTTGGTGGCATGAGTTGATTATATCATTATTATATGACATATACTATGGGTTATCTTAGGAATACCATACTTGGTTATTTTTTTAGCTCATGAAATACAATATATGCAAATTACATATTTGTACACACATGAATTCATCTAATTATATATAATATTTGGGAGTTGAGGTCTATCATGACCTCCCTTATTCAAGATGAGGGAAGGGGTAGAAAAGTGCCACACCCTTCCTTCTTCAAGATGAAGGAGAGATAATGACCGTTGAGACCCACCTTCAATAAGCCTCGAAGTGGAAAATAGCATCAAGGGTATGGAATCTCACAAAAAATGGAAGACAATACCATTTTTAATAAAAATAGGATCAGGAGATAAGATGGTAAAATCTAAAACAACACAAAACATTAATATAAAGGAAACCAAAATCAAACCCATGCATGATTTAAACATAAACTGTGAAAAAAGTACAACCAAAGTACCAAAGAAAGTACCAAAATAAAGAGACTAAATATCAACACATCAAATATGCCGATTCTTGAGCTAGTAAAGTTCAGAATGGTCCTCAAATTTCTCATGGAAGCCTAAAAATAGTTTTACAAATGTAGGGTGAGTATACAAGTATACATAGTAAGAAAACTAAAGCTACCCATGCACAAGTGGGGGAACATACTAATTACCCTATGAAATAATAGTATAAACTAAAAGAACCTTCCATGACGTACTAAACAGCCTGGCCACACTCACTAAAAAATACAAGTCAAGTAAAGTAGTAGTATAGCACATCGACATTTGGGTACCCCACACCACCTTCCCACTGGTTAACTACTCATTCCTAATGGATAACATCTTGACACTAACACTCTTTAAAAACACAATCCCACTGCCATAACCATCCCACGCACACCTAGGCCTTAAAACACACACAAATCCTACCTGCAGACACCCGGGACACAACCACACCACACATATCACCCACAGACACCTGGGCCACAAAAACCAAGCCTCTCGCTCGAAGACACCCAAGCGTCATCCTGAAGACACTTGGGAAAACAAACCTGGTCTGCAAACACCTGAGCCCCTCATCCACAATAATCCTTCCCGAAGGATATTGGACTATGGTAAGCCTCAAGACATTATAGCCTGCCCAGATATGCTCGAGTGTTAGAATCCTGTAAGAGGGTGTGAGTAAGAATGTCAGTAACCAACCATCCATCCTCCCATCGAGATGTTTCAAAAGAGACCCTCCCCCATAGATGGGGGGGGGGGGGGGGCGTGTTCGGCACATGGTGCTCAACAAGGATGGGGTGTGTATAGAAAACACATGGAACTAAAAGTTATACATATAAGTAAACAAACACTCAGCCCAAACTATGAGTCCGAAAATAAACAACCAACCCACCTGAACCACTTCTGCTGCTAGCCCTATATGCAGAACCACAAAAACAACCACTTACAAAGCATAAACCCAACAAATTTTTCATTTAACCACTTTCCATTCATTAATTAAGGGGGTTTTACTTTAATTTATTACAATAATACCTGGGGAAACTACCAAGAACAACATCTACAACCATTATTAGAAGGTGAAGAGCTTGATTAACTAAACAAAAAACAACCAACCCTCTTCGTTCATCGGTACTAAAAACATTGAATATGGGAATAGGTACCAAGGTAAAATATTTCCATTGTAACACCCATTCATAAAAAAAACAAATAACAACCAAACTATAGTCCCACTGAACACCCCCTTTTTCTCTAAACACCTGTGCAACTACTACGAACAACATTCTTCAAAGTTATACTGCACAATCATGCCCACACAACCAAACCCGGCAGCTCCGTTGTACAACAACACCACACCCGATACACCTATTAACATAAAGTCACGACACAATCCCAAACCTATAGCACCACTGCCCAAACATTTACCAGGTGCAGTCCCACTGCATAACAAGTATATAACCACATTGCAGTCCCACTTCCCAATATCACTTTACAACCACAACACAAACAAAGGAAGTCCCACTACCTACAATTCTATCCATTCCACAATCAATCAATCTATCTAACTGATATTCCGTCACAACTCCTGTACCACCACATACACAAATAACATAGAAAACACCTCCGAATAGAATCCCTGCTGCACAAACATACCATTCCCCATTCACAGGACCAACCCCTCTATCCACACCTATACCCATAACTTTCCTCCCAACAGAAGCACTACACAACCCACACAAAGTCACAAAACCCAATATAACACAACACACAACCACACCTATCTAACATGATATATTAAGATTAGTTAAACAATATTATTTAAGTCCAATTTGATAAATAGGGGTGATCACCCAAGGGTTTTCATCATGGGGCATCCATTTTATTTAACCAGGTATACATGATTAATCAAATTGATATTTATACCAATTATTCATAAGGAAACAACAAAAATTATAAAGTTTCACCCATGCATAGACAAATACCACCAACAACCATGTTTTTTAGAATCCACATATCCATAACAAATCACATCATCAAAAAAAGAGAACAAATAAAATAGGCGATTAAAATCAGGGACAATTTTCTCCTATCGACCAGTCAATGTTTTGGTGCTCTGCTAATTTGTATAGTAGCACTCCGGTCAAATCCTCAACGATGATACTTTTTAGCAGCCGATTGTTTTTAGTTGATTGTATTCTGATTGGGGGGTTTGTTTTCAGTGCTTATGAAATAACTAATTGATATATATATTGATTTAAAAAATTGATAAATATTTGGGTGAGTTCATTATTAAGGAGTTAAGCTTGTGATATCCTAGAGATTTGTTTTATATTTCATTTAAATTAACACCCACTTCACAAGATAACGTTGATTGGAATTCTTAAGTGTTAAGGCTTTAATCCAATCTTTAACTTATCTTAGGGTTCTAATCTCAATCAGAGCTTGTTTATAGTAGTGTATTTATGGTTCCAATAATCCATGTAAACCACACATTAATCAAAATATTCCATTAATCCATGACATGTTAAGTCCAACATACACAATGTTAAATTTAATAATACTCATCGAGCAAATATTCTCAATCAATTAACATCCATGAATTTTGACTGACACCAATAATAGATTTACTCAGCCACTAAGATGATTAAAAATTTGGTTTATTATATTTATGATGATGATTAAATAAGAGAAGAAAAATAATGGTATAATAAAAGAGTTGTGCACCAAACACAAACACACAAACAATGATTAGAATTAAAAATAGAATTTCGATTGAATGAGGAATCAAAAGAAGGGAAGGATTTTCATCTTGATTTAAAATATTATAAGAGAATTAATATTTACGAACAGAGGGTGGATTGTTAAAACATAATACGAAGAATAAACTTTCATTAAAACATAATTACAAAACAAAGACTTATAATATTACAAATGAAGAAAAAAACAAAAGTAAATGAAATAAAAGAGAGGAGTAAGGGTCTCTCAAGTGAAAAAATTAGCATAGAAGGTCCTAACAAGAATTTTTAAAATATTTTTTCATTATAATTGATTCTCCTCTTTTATTAAATGCCAACCCTTTTGAAATAAGAGGAGGATATGTATTTACAGCCCAAGGTGGTGGACTGTTTGCATTCCAAAACTACCTCTCCACTTGGCTCAATGATTTAGACATCCAAATAGATAAATCTTGATATATCTCCTTCTTAAAAGATTTATATAATAATTTTGGCCAACTAATATCAAAATTTGGAGGAATTTGGACTTATGGAGACAAATTTATGGTGGTTTTCATAAACAATGTTAAACTGTCCATTTCTATCCATGCTTTTTCGATGTCCAAAATCTAAATGGATTTATGAATAGGAAGATGCCTTAAAATATGAATTATTTATTCAAAAAAGTCTAATGCCTATATATCATCTTTCACACTAAAATATATAAGCTTGATTTGATGATTATATAAGGATACATGTTAGGAATACTGTATTAATTTTATTTCCAGGCCAGAATGGTGGGATGAGTTTAAATGAATCAGTTGGGTTTCTTGTATTTGGAGTTGGGCCTTGAAATTTTTATCCAAGACTCGTTACACAGTTAACTGAACATTTGAGGAGAATGAATGAATTTAAACTTCTGTAGTGAGCCCAATAATTCAATATTTATGGATGGTCTATTTTATTCACAGATTATGTGGTCCTTCTTGTGTGATCCATATGACCCTTAAAATGGAATAATTGGCCCAATATTCCTTCTAATGAAATGTTATATATTGAAATTTTAATCATAAAAAACAATAACTATTCAATTTGGATAAGTAAGGTGATAGTTATAAATAAAATAGTAAACTAACTCAATTAGAATACTTCTAAAAATGTTCAAAAATTATATTTAGTATTAAAACATTAATATTTCACAAAAATTATGCTCATTTCATATAAAATAGGTAAAGGGAGTATATAATAAGTTATAAAAATATTAATAACATCAAATCCCCCACACTTTGTCTTGTGCATGTCTTCATGTACAAAAAATATAAAAAAACATAACAAAATCTTTTTCACTCACCAACAAATATTAAAATTTTGTTTTCCCCAATCAGGGGAGGTTTAGATAATTTCACTCATCCATATTTAATTCCACTACAATTTGTTACAATTTTTTTTCCAAAAACAATTCATTTTTCCATGATCAAATTTAGAAATGAAAAAATGGTGGCACACAAAACTTAATCCTCTGAAGATGATAAAATTAATTTATGGAGCTTCACTCATTCACCAACCAAATGTGAAAATATTAGAGTTTGTAAGAGATATCAGATTCTACTCCCTATCCTAAAGTGATCAAAAATCAATAGGAATTTTTAGGGGTTTTTCTGTGGCTATGGGATGGTAGGAAGATGATATCCAAAAGATAGGAAAAAGGGGGTAAAACACCAACATGGAAAAAAAAATTACAATTTTTTTTGAAATGAATCATGGAAGGAAATGAAAACACATATTTACAAGGTAATGATTATGTGAATAAAGACACAAGATAGGAAGAAAATTTTAAGCGGATGAAATGATAAAATTTTTACAAAAAAAAAACTTCTCCCAATGACATAAGTGTTCTTATTTTTCTTTTCTTTTATTTTTTTTCAAATGATGAACTTGAAAAAGATCTCACACTCATATCCTATCCCAATATTGATCTCCTCATGAAAATAAGTTTAATATTTATAACAAGATCAAAGGTTGAGGAAGAGTGATTTTTGACCTACCCAAGACACAACCCATTTTTATTTATTTTTTATATATATTTTTTGGATTTTTTGAACACTTGTCAGTAACATTTTGAAAATTACATAAATGAAAGTACATTACATTACCCAAAACTCACTGAATGACAACCTCTCCCCCACACTAAAATGGATTCTTTCCCCCAAGAATATAATAACGCGTTGAAAATCAATTAAAGGGCACCCAAAAAAATGAAATCCATTACCCCCCACAATTAAATTTCAATAAATAATGTAATGTAAATCCATGTAGATATTGGGTGGGAAAAGGTATTGGGCTTATAATGTGGATATCAAAGAAAAGGTTTTCATAGGCTCAAAGGGGCTTTCAAAAGGAGGATTAATGTAAGGGAAATGGGAGGCTATTTGGCTATTGTGATTCTCATGTGGTTTAGAAAATGCATATATCATATTAATAAACACCAAAGTAGGAAATTCATCTCTAAGGTCTATAAACTCAAGACTCACAAATGGGACTGAAAAACACACATTTTGAAAAGATGGCCATAGGTGGCCTTAGCATGAAAGAAAATGGTGTTCCTCATAGGTGGGGAAAATCAGTTTCCCAATCAAAAATTGAGCATTCAATTTTTTTTGGGTTTGACACAATATTCTTTATCCAAATATATGATGAAAACACAATATTTTTGAGATGAAACCATGTATTTTGACTCCCCAAAATGGTTAGACAAAATTTCAAAATTAGATGATGAGTAAGTATGAATCGTTTGGTTTTTTTTCATTTTTTTTAGTTTTTTAGTTTTTTAAGTGTTTTTAAATTACAATCCCACAAAAAAGAGAAAGAGTAAATAAAAAATAAAAAAAATGTGATGAGGAATGTGGTAAAAAACAAAATTAGAATGAGGGAGGAAGAATAAGAAAGATAGAGAGAGAGAGAAGAGGAGTTAAAGGGAAAGAGGTTCCCTTGGTTTGGATTTAGTGGGTTGCCATCTCCATCTAGTGGTGGGTCAACTGTAGAAGTTGGGGATCCAGTAGAAGTCGATGTTGTTCCAGGATTGTGTATCCTCTCATGGTGATGATTTAAACGATATCCATTAATTGTGAATGTCTTTTTTGAAGATGGGTCTTGGAATTTCACTACACCAAATGGGTAAACATTAGTAATAACAAAAGGAACTTCTCAACGAGAATTAATCATACCTAGGTGAATCTGAAATCGAGAGTTGAAAAGAAATACCTTTACACCTTCATGGAAAACCTTTCTCAGGATGTGTTTTTCATGGAGTAACTTATCCTTTTCTTTGTACAGATTGGAATTCTCATAGTATTCAAGTTGAATCTCGTACAGTTTATCTAATTGCAACGATATTTCTTCACCAGATTTTTCACACTCAAAATTATAGGTTTTCAGAGCCCAAAATGAATTATGTTGAATTTCATCTGTCAAATGATATGCTTTACCCAAAACTATCCTAAAAGGAGACATCCCAATGGTTGTTTTATAGGTAGTTCGATAAGCCCAAAGTAATTCACCAAGTCTTTCAGGCCAATCTTTTCAGGTGGGCTTAACAATTCTCTCAAGCACTCTTTTGACTTCTCTATTAGAAAGTTCATCCATGACATTTGTTTGTGGGTGATATGCAGTTAAAGTTTTATGTACAACACCATTATTTTTTAAAAGGGATTCCATGATTTTATTACCAAAATGGGTTCTTAAGTCTCTTATCAAGGCACATGGTGTGCCAAATCGGTAGAATATGTGTGTCTTTAGGAACTCACTAATAGTATTTGAATCATCCTTTCTAGTGGGTTTAACCTCAACCAACCTAGAAACATAATCAACTGCAGGAAGAATGTATGAGAATCAATTGGAAGGGGGGAATGGTCCCATGAAATCGATTCCCCAAACATAGAATATTTCACATAAAATTAAAGGGGTTTGGGGTATTTCATTTCTCTTTGAAATTATTCCAAACTTTTGGCAACTGGGACATGATTGACAGAACTCATGTGAGTCCTTAAAGAGTGAAGGATAGAAGAATCTAGAGTCTAGGACCTTTTGGGAGGTCCAAAGTGGCCACCACCAGGCATTGAGTGACAAAATTCTAAGATGGAAGAATGTTCATTTTCATCAAGACATATTCTAATTACCATGTCTGCCCTAGTTTTCCAATGTTTATTATCTTCCCCAAAATAATATTTTGAATAAATTTTCAACTTCATTTTTTGTTCTTTTGAAAAATTTTCTGAAAAAACACTAGAAACTAAGTAATTTACAATTGGGATATACCATGGTATTTTTGGAGTGAGAGATGAAAGGTGCTCAGTGAATAATTTATGACCAATGATTTCATAAAGAGAAGAATTAGAAATTCTACTCAGGTGATTAACCACATGGTTTTATTTTCCTGGTCTATCTTTGATTTCAAGGTCAAACTCTTTGAGCATTAGGATCCATCTTATTAGCCTTGGTTTGGAATCACTTTTCTTGAGTAATAACTTTATAGAAGAATGGTCTATGAAGATGATGATTTTAGCACCTAAGATATGGGGCCGAAATTTATCTAAGGCAAAAACCACTACTAAAAGTTCCTTTTCAGTCACAGTGTAGTGAGATTGAGTTTCATCCAATGTTTTTGAGGCATAATAGATGACATGAGAAATCGTTTCTCTTCTTTGACCTAGAACATTCCCAACAGCTCTATCAAAAGCATAAAATATCAAATCAAAGGGTAAGGACTAATCTGGGGGTTGGATTATCGGGGAAGATGTAAGAGCAGTTTTGAGTTCAACGAAGGATCTCTTGAAAACCTCATCAAAATGGAAAGTGACATCATTTTAGAGCAACTGAGTGAGTGGGATGGAAATACTACTGAATTTATAAATGAATCGAAGATAGAAACCAACATAACCTAGGAATGAACAGATGTCTTGAACAAAGGTGGGTTCAGAAAGTGATTGGATCACTTCAATTTTGGCAGGATCAACTTCAATACCCTATTTTGAAACTATGTTCCCAAGAAAAATCCCATTTGCAACCATGAAGTGTCATTTTTCAAAGTTTAACAAAAGGTTACACTTGACATACTTTTGAAAGACTAGATAGAGTTAATTCAAGTAAGATTCAAATGACTCAACATAAATGGTAAATTCATCCATGACGACTTCCATGAAGTGTTCAATGAATTCAGAAAATATACTCATCATACTCCTCTAGAATGTTGTAGGAGCATTGAAAAGGACAAAAGGCATTCTCCTATATGCATATGTTCCAAAGGGGCATGTGAAAGTAGTCTTTTCTTGGTTCTAAGGTGCGATTGAGATTTGGGAGTAGCTGGTGTATCCATCAAGAAATTAATAATGTGGATTTCTAGCTAATCGTTCTAGAATTTGATCAAGGAATAGAAGAGGGTAGTGATCTTTTCTTGTTTCAATATTTAATTTTTTCTATTCGATGCACACTTGCCATTTGTTCTTCACTCGAGTTGTGATTACCTCCCCAGGTTCATTTGTGACAACAGTTATCCCACCGTTCTTAGGTACAAATTTAATTGGACTAACCTGTTCACTATCAGAAATTGGGTAGATAATACCAGATTGAAGAAGCTTGGTAATCTCTTCCCTAACTACCTCAAGTATGAGTGGATTGAGTCTTCTTTGTGGTTGTCTAATTGGTTTTGATGATTCCTCAAGATGGATGTGATGCATGCAAAGGGCAAGGTTGATTCCTGTTATGTCATCTATTGTCCAACCTAATGCCCTTTTATTTTCCTATAACACTTGGACAAGTTTTGACTCCTCATTTTCAGTAAGTGATGTAGAGATAATGATAGGATAAGAGTGATCATGGAAAACGAATGCATATTTCAGGTGTTCATAAAGAGGTTCCAGATCAGTCACATCTTTTATTTGTGGGTTAGACAACTCAGGAATGGAGGAAGGGACTTCATTTGCTTCAGATTAATTTTCCTTAATACTATCCAAGGTGAAGCAGTAGAGATTAGAGTTGATGTGAGATTTAAGAGATTTTTCAAGATCCTCGAGATTGATGGAGTCTATGAATGAAAGGTCCACATCAACTTCACCATTTATGACTTGGTTAATCATGGTGCATATTTCACAAGATCCTATTTCATTAGAACATGACGAACATGATGAAATGTGGTTCAATTGACTCTCATAAGTGTCCTTAGAAACATGGATTGAGAATACAGAGTGATTCATGGATGGGTATCTCATGGCTTGGAAAATGTTGAACTTGACTAGTTGGTCACCAAATTCCATGGATAAGATGCCTGAATGGACATCAATCTTGGTTCTCAATGTCATTAGGAATGGTCTTCCTAGAATTAGGGGATATTGAGAAGAGTTTGTCACACCTCCCATGTCAAGGACATAGAAATCAATGGGGAAGATAAGATCATTGACTCGGACAAGGACATCCTCAATTATTCCCTCAGAATTGGCTGTACTTTGATTGGTTAACTGGATGACAACACTTGTTGGATGTAGGTGACCTAGACCAAGGTTGAAGAATATGGATTTGGGCATGAAATTAATTGAGTCTCCTAGGTCTATGAGTGCATCATTGAAGTTGGAACATCTAATTTGGCATGAAACCGTAAAGGTCCCTGGATATTTGAAATTTATGGGAATAAACTGCTAGGTGGAAACAATTTATAAGGTCCTAAGTTGCCTCTTGTGGGTGCACAATTCCTTAATAAACTTATCATACTTAAGGATTTGTTTTATTGAATCTAAGAGGGGAATATTGAATTCAACACATCTAAACATGTCAAGCATTTTAGGATGGGTTCAAAGGACTTCTTTGGCTTAGAAACAGCTTGAGAAAAAGAAATTGGATTCCTAATTATAATGGAAGGAGGTGAGGGAATGGCTTCAGGTTCCTTTTCAAGTTTCATTTTCTTTTTATTTTCTAGGTCAGCATTCAAATGGTGGTTGGAGGACCTATCTTGAGGCATAGAAATTTTCTTTCCTGATATAAGTGAAATTGCACTTACATTACCCTTGGGGTTGGGTAATGGTTGAGCTCAGAGTTGGGAAGACTTGGATGGTTGCTGCTAACTAAGGTGGGATGAAAGTTTACCGATTTGAGTTTCAATGTTTTTAAGGATGGAACAAGTGAAAGAGGCAAGATCTTCAACTGCACTTTCCCATGGTTTCTTTGAAAAAGAGGCTTATCCCGGATTGGGATTTCCTTGATTTTGGTTCTTGGGAAAGTGATTATATTGGTTTGGAAATTGAGAAGGATCACTAGGATAGTGGAAACCTAGAGGAGCAGGAGGAGGATTTATACTTTGTTGTTGAGGAACAAAATGATAAGGTTGTTAGAAGTTACCAACACCTTGACCATATTGAAACTGGTTTGAGATTTGAGGAGGGAATTGAGGGGGATGAGAGATGAGATTACAATACCTCAGGCCTTGGTTATAGGAAGAAGAGAAGGGCTCAGATTGAGGTTGGTTGATGTTTCTAACAAACTAACCTGATAGTTGAGGGTTGGTGTTATGCTGATCATAGGTTGCATTGATCTCCATTGGTCCAGATGAATCAGATGGATCATATTGTAGTTGTGGTCAAGTGTCTATTGTATGAGATGGTGAGTTGTAGATTCCATAGTTTTTGATAGGTCTAGGAAACATTGATTGTGGATAAGATGAGGTTGGGGCTTTAGAAGCCACTTTTAGTTGTCACACAAGACCTGTAAGTTCACTCATCCACTCAATCATCTTGTTCATCTCTATGGATCGATTCTATTGGACTTTTTTGACTTGAGCATGTGTTTGAGTATGGAATTGTTACGTGTTTGCAGCCATGTTTCTTATGACATCTCTTGCAACTGCATAAGTTTTATCAACAAGAGCACTGCCACTTGCGACATCAATGAGGGTTCTCTCCAAATCCAATAACCCCTTATAGAAGTATTGGATCGAGAGTTGGTCAGGGATTTGGTGGTGTGGGAAAGTTGCAACAATCTTTTTGAACCTCTCCTAGTACTCATGGAGTGATTAATTTGGGAATTGATGAATACCACTTATTTCCTTTCGGATAGAAGCAGTACAAGAAGCAAGAAAGAATTTCTCTAAGAAGAGTCGCTTCATGTAATTTTATGTGGTTATGGAACTAGGAGGGATGTAGTAAAGCCATGACTTAGCAGTGTCATCTATAAAGAAAGGTAATTCTAGGAGTTTGATTTGTTCCTTAGAAACCCCTTGAGGCTTCACGGTAGAGCACACCACTTGGAACTCTTTAAGATGGAGATGTGAATCCTCACCTGCTAGCCCATGGAAATAAGGGAGAAGATGAATCAATCCTGATTTGAGTTTGAAGTCAACCTATATGTTTGGATATTGAATAACAAGAGGTTGGTAATTTATATCAGGGGAAACAAGTTTTTTAAGTTTTTTTTCTCTAGGATTGGCCATTTTTAATTCAACTGGTTGGACAAGGACCAATTCTTGAATTATTTGATTATACCTAATTTTCCTGTTAAGTTGGCAAAGAGTTTTCTCTATTTCAGGGTTAAACAAATCTGAGGGATTTTTTGGGAGGCTATGGGGCGTTCAAACAGATGTTGTCAGAAAGAGGAAGATGGGTTTTTCTTTGTGTGTTTTTTTTAATTTTTTAATTTTTGTTTTTTTGGGTTTTTTACAATAACAAAAAACTAATGACTACATAATGAACTATCCCCATAAATGACACCATTTGAAATCATAGATGATTGTTTCCTATTGACCGGTCAAGGTTCTGGTGCTTTGCTATTGTGTATAGTAGCACTCGGGTCGAATCCTCAATGATGATACTTTTTAATCGTCGATTGTTTTTAGTTGATTGTATTCTAATTGGGGGTTTTTTTTGTAGAGATTATGAAATGATTGATTGATATATATTAATTTAAAAAATTGATAAATATTGGGGTGAGTTTATTATTATAGAGTTAATCTTGTGATATCCTTGATCTTTGCTTTATATTTTATTTAAATTAACACCCGCTTCACAAGATAATGTTGATTGAAATTCCTAAGTGTTAAGGCTTTAATCCAAGCCTTAACTTATCTTAGGTTTCTAATCTAAATCAGAACATGTTTATGGTAGTATATTTATGGTTCCAATAATCCATGGAAACCACAGATTAAACAAAATATGTCATTAATCCATGACATGTTAAGTCCAACATACACAATGTTAAATTAAAGAATACTCATTGAACAAATACTCTCAATCACTTAACATCCCTAAATTTTGACTCACCCCAATGGTAGATTTACTCAGACATTAAGATTATTAGAAATTTAGTTTATTATGTTTATGATGATGAGTTAATAAGAGAAGAAAAATAATTGGATAATAAAATAGTTGTGCGCCGAACACAAACACAAAAACGACGATGAGAATTAAAAATAGAATTTTAATTGAATGAAGAAGCAAAAGATGGGAAATGTTTTCATATTGATTTAAAATATTTCAATAGAATTAATATTTAATAACAAAGAGTGGATAATTAAAACATAATATGAATAAGAAACTTGCATTAAAATATAATTACAAAACAAAGACTTACAAGATTTCAAATGAAGAAAATCGCAAAAGTAAATGAAATCAAAGAGAGGAGGAAGGGTCTCTAAAGTGAAAACTTGAGTATGGAAGGTCCTCCCAAGACCTTGTAAAGGCTTTGGCCGTGATAGTTGATACTCCTCTCTTCTGAAATGCCAACCCTTTTAAAAGTATAGGAGGGTATGTATTTATAGCCTTAGGTGGTGGACTGTTTTCATTCCAAAACTACCCCTCCACTTGGCTTGATGATTTGGACATCTAGATAGCTAAATATAGAGATATATCCTTCTTAAAAGTTGTATATAATAATATTGGTCAACTAATATATAAATTTAGAGGAATTTATACTTATTGAGCCAATGTTATGGCAGTTATCATAAACAATGTTAAACTGTCCATTTCTATCCATGGTTTTTCAATGACCAAAATTTGAATTGATTTTTTAATAGTAAGATGCCTTCAAATACGAATTCTTTATTAAAAAAAGCCGGCCTACTATATCTCCTCTTTCCCACTGAAAAATATCAGCTTGATTTGATTAATATACCAGAAGACATGTCAAGAATACTGTGATGAGTTTATTTCCCGGCCCGAATGGTGGGCTGAGATTAAATGAACCAGTTGGGCCCCTTTTATTTAGAGTTGGGCATTTAAATTTTCATCCAAGACTCCTTACATTATCCCCAAAACTTTTGAGGAGAATTAATGAATTTTAACTTCTGGATTGAGCCCAATAATTCAATCTTTATGGATGGTCCAGTTTCTTCACAGATTCTATGGGCCTTCTTGTGTGATCCATATGACCCTTCCAGTGGAATAATTGGCCAAAGATTCATTCTAATGAAATGTTTTATATTGAAATTGGAATCCTAAAAAGTAATAAACATTCAATTTGGACCATTAAGGTGATAGTTATAAGTAAAATTGTAAACTGACTCAATTGGAATACTACTAAAAATGATCAAAAATTATATTTAGTATTAAAACATTAATATTTCACACAAATTATGAAAAATTCATATAAAATAAGTAAATGGAGTATATAGTAAGTCATGAAAATGTTAATAACATCATCAACCAATATCAAACCACTCCCAACCCATTATTTCATTGACCCCTGTTATCTCTGGATCATATTCCCTTCCCCTCATTTATTACTTGTTATGAAATAAATCCACCTATTATTCAAAGAATCCTTATTACACCCACCCTGCATGATGAAAAATTAAAGAGAGGCCTGAGAATCCCTACTTGAAACAATAGGAAACCAAATATCCTCTTTGCGCCAAGAACAGGGGATCGAACGAGTAATAAGAAACTCCATGGAAATGAGAAGGAGGGGGATCTAGCATAGACACACAACTCTTATAGGGAGGAAGGATCTAGTCAAACCAAGGGGGGATAGAAAAACACACTGGGAATAAAAGATCCCATCTTTAAAGAGCCAGATCATATATTAAAGAAAGAACAATTTCAAAATCCATTAACGTGGGATCGTGGTCAAGATCATGTGATTTGAATATATCAAAGTTCCCAGAGCATTAGGATATTAATTATATACTTAATATCCTTTGAAACTCCCTTAAAAATTCCCAAACAAGGCTTTAAAATCGATTTACATCAAATAAGACGCAAGAGGGGATAAACTGGGAAAAATTGGGAAACTGAAAATTTTGAAAATGGTGAGACACCATATGGTGTGCCACTATTTCAATGTGGAACTATCATGGTGCCACCATTATGGTGCCACCATTACGGTTCCACCATTTTAGTGTGGCACCATCACAATGCCATTGTCATGGTTCCACTGTCACGGTGCCACCATTTCGGTGTGCCACTGTTAAAGTGCCACCATTATGATGCCACCATTTTAGTGTGCCACCATCACGGTGCTACCATTTTGGTGAAACCATTTGGTTAAACTGGTTTTTTGGTAAACTCTTGAAACAAACCACTACAACCCCCAGGAACATCACAAACACTATATTTTGATAAAAGAAAGGACTGGGGAAATCTGAGTTATTACATCAGATACCTCTTAAAATATTCTCTCCATCGAGAATTTAAAACCAAAATAAGAAAAATAGGGCTCCGAACAACCACCCCATAAGATACCTCTTAGGGAAAAACCACCTTATGTTGTTCAAAAACTAGAGTTAAAACCCTAACATCTAAGAGCACCTCCTTGAAATCTATCTCTTGAACAACTGTACAAATACTAAGGCCCCACTTCCCAAAACAACCACGCAAACACCAAAGGTCACACTGTACAGATACATGGATTAAGGAGATCATTCCTCCATTTCAAGATACTATCCGCTTTGGGTGACACTGACTTGCCCGCATGGGTTTAATTGCATCCGCATTAATGCATCTTGATTAGGGATCAGGTACTCCCTTCCCCACAGTCAGGACTCTTCACACATTCAAATAATAGGGGAACAAATATTCTGATAACAAACAAGGTCAATCATTACATCATAAAATGAATCACAAAAGTAAAGCATAGAAACAAATCATAGAACAACTCTGGGTACTGGGCACACATCTGTGCCTCCCACTCCCAAGTACTCTCCTCGAGGCCACCATGCCTCTATAACACATTGACCAAAGGAATGTTTTATCCATGAAGCACCTTATCCTCATGATCCTCGATTCATACTGGCCACTCTACAAACGTCACGTCATCCTTGATATACAACTCTCCCCAGTCAATGATGTGGGAGTCATCATGTAGATACTGATGGAGAGGAGAGACATGGAAGGCATCATGTATCCTCTTTAACTACAATGGAAATGATAGCTAATATTCCACCTTGCCGACTCATCCCAACACCTCGAAAGGTCCAATGAAACTAAGAGAAAGCTTTCTCCCTCTTCTAATCCTCTACTTGCCACATCAAGGGGAAAACTTAAAGAAGACATGGTCCCCAACCTCGAACTCCAAAGGCCTCCTTCTATGGTCGGTATACAACTTCTATCAGTCCTGTGCTAGCTTCATCCTCTCATGAACAACTGAACCTTCTCTATCATACTCTGCACCACGTCCGAACCAAGAATGGTTGCCTCCCCAAATTCTGTTTAGCACAAGGGTGAACAAAATGGACTCCCATATAGATCTTCAAACGAATCAATATCAATGGGAGAGTGATAGCTATTATTGTAAGAAAATTTTACCAAGGTCAAATGTTGCACCCAAGACCCACTAAAGTACAGAAAACATGCATGTAACATGGTCTCCAACGTCTGGATGGTCCTCTCTATCTGTCTATCCATATGAGGGTGGAAAGAAGTGCTGAGGCATAACTGGGTCCCATAGGCATTCTGTAATCACCTCCAAACTTGTGATGTAAAACGTGTATCCCAATTTGAGATAATGGATATTGGAACTCCATGCAGCCACACCACCTCATCCACATACCTCTGTGCTAAGGCATCAACTATGCTCAACTCCTTGATCACCAAGAAGTGAGCCAACTTCATCAACTGATCCACTACTACCCAAATATTATTGCATCCTCCCTATGTCCTGGGTAATCCGGAGATGAAATAAATTGATACATTGTACCACTTCCACTTGGGAATGTCTAATGGATGCAATAGACTATCAGGAACATGGTGCTCAGGATTCACCTACAGACACACTAGGAATCTTTCCATGAACTCCACCACTGTCCACTTCACCTCAAGCCACCAAAACTATTCCCTCAAGCATCGATACATTTTAGAAACTCCTGGTAGAACTGCCAGGGGTGAGCTATGAAACTCATAGAGAACTTCCTCATGAATTTCTACTGGGACAAACCCTTTCCCATAGAACAACATCTAATTTTGACTATCCTTCGACCATCCCTCCAAAGCATCACCCTTGACAATGAGATTATGCATCAATTCAGTCTCTGAGTCTCTCCACTATGACTCCTCCACCTGCCACACTAAGGAAGATTGTACTATAATCTAAAATAGGTAGACTCTACCCCTATTCACCCTTGCTTCCAAGTTCAAAGTAGACAACTCCTCTATTGACTTCCAAGCATCTGTGGATTCCCGAAACACCTCCTTACGTTACTTCCTTCATAAGTCATTAGCCACCATGTTCCCCTTTCCCAAGGTGTAAGAGATCTTGAAGTCATAGTCCTAGAGAAAATCCATCCACCTTAACTACCGCAAGTTTTGGTCTTGCTGGGAGAAGATATAAATGAAGATCTTGTGATATATGAAGACCAAAAAGTACTCCCTGATGAGATAATGTCACCACAACTTCAGTGCGCTAACAAACACTGAAATCTCCAGATTATGGGTGACATAGTTACATTTTTGGGGATGTAATTTCCTAGACCCAAGAAGTTTCAAACCTATGATAATAGCCTTCTTGACCCAGGAAGCTGTGAACCTTTTCCACGTTCTTGGGTTCTTCCCAAGAAACAACCACATCAACCTTTGATGGGTCCATTTCTATCCCTTGTTGAGATAACACATGTCTAAGGAAGTGCACCTCTCACATCCAAAACTTTCATTTGGACATCTTCCCATATAGCTGGTGGTGACAGAGGACATCCAAGTCTGTCTTGAGGTGCTCAACATGATCCTCCTATGACTTTGAGTAAATCAGAATATCGTCGATGAACACAATGATGAACTGGTCCAGAAACTTGTGGAAGACAGAGTTCACGATCCCCATGAACATGACTGGTGCATTCATGATACCAAATGACATGAATATGAACTCAAAGTGCCCATACCTACACCTAAAAGAAGTCTTCGGGATGTCACCCTCCTTCATCCTCAACTGGTGATATCCATATTGCAGACCAATCTTGGAGAACCAACTTTCTCCCCTTAGCTAGTTGAAAAGATTGTATATCCTCAGAAGGGGGTAATGGTTCTTGAGCATCACTTCATTCAGTATCAGGTAATCTATGCACAACCTCAGACCACAATCTACCTTATTTTTGAACAAGACTAAAAAAACAAACAGTGACACACTTGGCTGGATAAAACTCTTTTTCCTTAGGCTTTTGACCAGAATTTGCAACTCCAGCAACTGAGAAGGCACCATATGAAAGAGATCCATTAAAATTGGATGGGCACTAGGTTGCATGTTTATTCTAAAATCAACATCATGTCGAGGGGGTAGAGTCACAAAATCCTCTAGGAAGGCATCTAGGAACTCCTCAACAACCATCACAACCTCCACTATATCTGTATCTATTGATCCCACTGAAAGATCAGTAGACAAGGAGAGAAGAGGCTCTACACACCGACTTCTCACCTAACGACTACAATCACTAAAAAAACTATAAGATGTCTATTCACACTTGAAAACATGACTCTTATTTAGAAGTAGTTGATTAAAACATGCATAGAAAACAACCATTCAATGCCAATGATGACATCGTATGGTTGCATCTGTAGTAGAATAAGATCCCCACTAGACTGATGCAGCTCTAACATCAGTCTACATCCCCAAAAAACATCAAACAAACTTGTCTGACCTCTAACTGGTGTACTCAACACTAGGGGAATGGGAAGAATATCTACATCTATTCACAGATCATGGGATAGACTAGGTGCAACAAAGGATTTTGAGGATCCTAAAACAAACAAAGCACAAGCAAGAGTTCTAAATAGACTAATCATACCTCGAATAACCTCCAACCCCACTGGAACTACTACCACAGTGGCATGAAACTATCGATTACCAACTCCTCTGCGCCTCTGATGTCAAATATTTCCCCAACAATACCATACTCAAGATCCTTCAGGATCACCCTAAGGCCATCCTCCTTCAACATCGTCTACCCTCGGTGGAGTGGGATCCCACTTCCCCTACTGCTGGAAAGGTCTGACCGAAAACTACTGCTGCTGAGGTGGGAACTAAACCTTCCCACCTTCAACATGCTGAGATAAAACTAGGCACTAGATCTGAAGATGCAAATGGACTACATAGATAAATAACCTTGGTCTTTGGCCCATGGGAAAAGGCAGAGGACTAGGAGATTGGAACTGGAACCGCTGAGGCCTACTTCCTGCTAGCTAAAACCTGGAAGGCCCTAATGTAGGAGACTTGCTGACAACTGCCTTCCCCTTCGACAAACTCGGATGGATCCCCTCTCATAGTACACCACCCTATGAGTGCATCCTTTCCACTACTTCGGCCTTCTTCTGAACTTCTATGTATGTCAGTAGGGTAAAGGGAGTGATAATATATTGAAGAGAAGGTTAGAGTGCCTCCTCCAAGCGTAACTCCCGTGGATCCTCATCCAGAAAGAGATATGGAGAAAATCATATGAGATACATGAACTTGATACTCAATTCCCTCACCAACATACTCCCCTACTAGATGGAGATTAGCTCTTGCTTCTTCTTGGCCTTCATCATCAAGGAAAGTAACCCTACCCAAAAATCATTTTCAAAGTCAGCCCATGAGACGTCAGTCTCCTTCTTCTCCCTGAGGTAAAGCGTCCACTACTGAAGCATCACCCCTCATATATGGATCACTGAAAAAGTAACCCAGTACTCCCTAGGAGCATGAATCAAGGTAAAGGTGATTGTCATCTCTTCAAGACATCTTTCCGTCTCTGAGTCAGAAACACTGCCATTGTACTTCCCTAGGGTCTGATGCAAGAAATCATGAAGAGTATTTTGCCACAAATCATCTTCCTACTCTCGATCAGACCTCCTATGATCAACCAAGTCTGCCTACTTAGCATCAACTACTCGTACCACTTGTGGACGACGTCCAGGCGCCATAGATGAAAAGGGAAAACAAGGAACTCCTAAGCCCGGGTAGTGTGAAATTTTCTTTTAAGATTTATTTTAAATTTTTATTTAAATTAAATTCCCAAAAAACTCAAGACACACAAGAAAAAAATTCATTATGATGCATGTACCTTTCCTAGGGTCTCTACCCTATAACTAGTGTAGCCTCACTTGGTCGTTCAGTAGGTCTAGAGTCCTTGCATCGAATCACGGGGGGCCCTGAATTCCCATTTCCTAACCAGTCTTCCTGGGCATATTTCACACACCAAGATTTCAAAACACCATTTCCAAAACATCCCATGAAATCCTCACTGTTCCTAACTTCAAACTCTATCCTATCCCTCAACCATCACCTCTAATAAAATTCTGTCATGACCCACCTTCTTCAAGATGAGGGAAGGGGTAGCAAAGTGCCACGTCCTTCCTTCTTCTAGATGAAGGAGAGATAATGACCCTAGAGACTCACCTCCAATATTTCCCAGCGTGGATACTAGAACCAAAGTTATAGAATATCCCACAAAACGAATGGAATTACCCTTTTTAATGAAAACATGAATAGGAGATAAGGCAATAAAATCCCAAACAACACCAAACATCTATATAAAGGAAATCAAAATCCAACCCATGCATGATTTAAATGTAAACTATGAAAAAAGTAGAACCAAAGTACCAAACAAAGTACCAAAAGAAAGAGAATAAACAACATCACAACAACTTTCCTAATTCCCAAGATAGTAAAGACCAGAAAAATCCTCAAAGTCCTCCTGGAAACCTGAAAATATCTTTACAAACGTAGGGTGAGTATATAAGTATACCCAATAGGAAGAATAAAGCTACCCATGAAAAAGTGGGGGAATATACTAATGCCCCTGTGAGAAGAAAATAGAACCTTTTATAACCTACCAAGGAGTACTAACCAGCCCAGCCTCACCTAGGCTCACTCACCAAATAAAAAAAGTCAAGTAAAGTAGTAGTACACCACATCGAAATTTGGGTACCTCACACCACCTTACCACTGGTTAACTGCTCTTTCCTAACGACTAATGACTTGATGCTACCACTCTTCAAAAATGTAGTCCCACTACCACAACCTACCCACACACACCTGGGCCTCAAAACACACACAAATTCTACCCGCATACACCTGGGCCACAACCTCACTACACATATCGCCCGCAGACACCTGGGCCACAAAAACCACGCCTCTTTCCAGAAGACACTCAGGCCTCACCCCGAAGACACTTGGGAAAACAAACCTGGACTGCAAACACCAGGACCCCTCATCCACAACAAACCTTCCCGAAGGATCTTAGACTATGGTGAGCCTCAAAACATTACAACCTACCCAGATATTCTCGAGTGGTAGAAACCCGAAAAAGGGTGTGAGGAATAAAGTTAGTAACCAGCCATCTATCCTTCCACTGGGATGTTGGGAAAGACAATCTCCCCCATGAATGGGGGTGTTCGACAAATCATGCTCAATAAGGGTGGGCTGCATATAGAAAACACAAGGAACAAAAAGTTATACATATAAGTAAACAAACACTCAGCCCAAACTGCAGGCACCAAAAAAACAACCAACCCACCAGAACCACTTCTGCTACTACCCCTATATGCACAACCACACAAACAACCATTTCAAAAACATAAACCCAACCCCTTTTTCATTTAACCACTTTCAATTCATTAATTAATGGGGGTTTAATTAAATTTATTCTAGCACTACCTAGGGAAACTACCAAGCACAACATCTGCAACCATTATCAGAAGGGAAAAAGCTAGATTAACTAAACAAACAACAACCAACCCACTTCTCTCTTCAGTATTGCCAACATTGAACAAGGGAAGAGGGACCAAGGTAAAAAATTTCCATTTTAACACCCATTCATAAAAAGAACATAGAACAAACAACATACAGTCCCACTACAAATCCACCTTTTTCTTTAGACACCTGTTCAACCACTACCAATTGTCATTATTCAAAGTTATACCACACAATCATGACCTCAGAACCAAACCTGGAAGCCCCAATTCACAAAAAACCATACCTGACACACCTGTTAACATGAAGTCATAACACAACCACAAACCTATATCCACACTACCAAAACATTTCCCAGGTGTATTCCCACTATATAAAAGGTCCATAACTTCATTGTAGTCCCACTACCCATTGTCACATGACGGCCACAACACAAAAAAATACAGTCCCACTACCTAAAAGTACTTCCATTCCAAAATCAATTAATTTCTCGAACTAAGATCCCATCACACCTCCCATACCACCCCATACACAAATCCCACAACAAAAATCAGAAAACAGAAGCCCCACAACACAAACATACCCTTCCCCACCCACAAGACAAACCAATTTTTCCAACCCTATACCCATAATTGTGCTCCCAACAATAGCACCACACAACCCACACAAAGTCACACAACTCAACAAAAAACAAACAAACAACCACACCTATCAAACATGATATATTCAGATTTGGAAAACACTATTCTTTAATTCAACTTTGATAAACATGGGTGATCACACAAGGGTTTCCATCTTGGGGCATCCATTTCATTTAACCAAGTATACATGATTAATTAGATTGATATTTTTACCTATTATTCATATGGAAACGACAATAGTTACAAAAATCACCCATGCATAGACAAATTCCACCAACATAAATGATTTTTAGAATCCATACGGCCATAATAGATCACATCATCAAACAAAGATAACAAATAAAACTGACAACTAATATCAAACCACTCTCAACCCATTATTTCATTGACCCCTGTTATCTCTTGATCATATTCCCTTGCAGTCATTTATTAATTTTTAAGAAAATTATCCACCCATTCTTCAAGGAATCATTAGTACACACAACCCTCATGATACACAATTAAAGATAGACCCATGTTGAAATAACAGATAACCAAATCTCCTTTTTACACCAAGAATAGGGGATTGTGTGAGTAGTAAGAAACTCTAAGAAAACTTAGCAGGAGGTGGATCTATCCTAAGTGCATGACTCTTATAGAGAGTAAGGCTCTAGGTGAACCAAGGGTGAACGAAAAAACACACTAGGAAGGGAAGATATTGACTTTGAAGAGCTAGATCCTATATTAAAGGAAGAATGGTTTCAAAATCCATTAACGTGGGATCGTGGTCAAGATTACACAGTTTAAATATCTCAAAGTCCCTAGAGCATTATGATATTAACTATATACTTAATATCCTTTTAAACTCCCTTAAAAATGCCCAAAAAAGGCTTAAAACTCGGTTTACATCAAATAATAAGTAAGAGGGTCTAAACTAACACTACTAGAAAACAAGGCTATAGCCACAGTTTAAAACCGTGGTTATAGACGCCAAAACCGTGGCTATAGGTAATAGCCACGGTTTTATCGACCGTGGTGCCTATTGGTGTAGGTATAGGAAAAAACCTATAGCCACGGTTCCAACCGTGGAAATAGACTTATTTCCATGGTTTGAAACCGTGGATATAGACTATGCCACGTAGATTTATCACCATAGTTTATAACCATGGCCATAATCCTATTGGTACGGTTTATAACAATGGAAATGACCCTATTGCCACGCTTCACAACTGTGGCTACATCATGGAGTATACAGAAAAAAATCATGTACTGCCATACAAAAATTCAATCTACAAAAAAAATCCAGCCTAATAACCGTCTTTCCAGAAGAAGAAAAACCACTCCTGCCCCCTGCTCCCTCTGTCCCTCCTGCCTCCCAGCCTCAATGCCTCAACGCTGCTCCCTGCTCCCTACCTCAATGTTGATCCCTGCCTCCCTACCTCAGTGCCTCCTACCCCATGGACCTTGCCTCCTGCTCCCTGCCTCCCTGGTTCAACTGCTGCCCCTACCTCGGTGCCTTTCTCCCTGCTCCCTCCTCCCTACTAAAACACACAAAAAAACAGCAGAAAAAAACACAGGCCCTGCCTCCTGCTCCCTGCTCCTGCCTCCTGCCTCCTACCTCCTGCTTCCTGCCTCCTGCCTCCTGCTTCCTTCCTCCTCCTCCCTACTAAAAAAAAAAAAAAATAGTAGGAAAAAATATTCCCTAATCCCTGATTAAACTCAAATTGATAAATCACAAAATAAGAAAAGAGCGCCTATTGGATATCATACTGCTCCATGCTCCCTGCTCCCTGCACCCTGCATCCTACCGCCTCCCTCATGCTCCCTGCTAAAACACAAAAAAATAGCCAAAAAAAACACAGGCCCTGCTCCCTGCATAAACTCAAATTCATATATCACAAAACAAGAAAAGAACGCCTTTTAGATATCATCAAAACATTATAGAGTTATGAATACATTATGATCATAACTATGTCATAGTGCATGTAATTGCAATATAAAAGGTCCAAATTAACAAAAAGCTAATTGGGATCCAAAAATTAAAATCATAAAATAGTGAACAAAGAAAAATTTTTAGATGTTAACAATTCAAAATGTATGAGGTCGGAAGAATGCAGTGGTGTAGAATGTACCTGATATAATTTAAAGCATCAAAATTACCTGAAATAATTGTAATGTTAGCTATTCCATATTGAAGCTAACATATATTTAAAACATATCATTGAACAATAAACATTTAATGAAAAAACAATGAATTAATATAAACATAGTATAATATATTACAATTATAAAATTCTGAAGTCTCATTGATAACAGACATTTGGATACAATAATCTGCTGAAAAGGGTGTCATTGTTGTGAATACAAAAAAAAATCCTTTCCTTTTATGCTATTTCTATCGTGTGTCCATTTTTAGATAGAGTCTCAACAATTTGGTGCATTCATTGAGATCTTAGAGGATGTACTCCACTGCTTGGATGAAGAACTCAAGGTGAAAGATCAATCATATCTGAGATGTGACTTTGTTTGAGTGAATTCAATCATAGTGAAAACGTTCTTTCTGAAAAAATGAAGTGGAGGGCCATTTTTTATGTTGGATCACACATGATCACTGCTAAAAAACAAAAAAAAAACAGATTTAGCTATGCATTCTACTGCATGAAGTAATCAGAGACGTCATTGTTAGACATCCATTTTTGTGCCAACTTGCAAGAAGTTCTATATTCTCTACCAAACATCTTCTATGTTGTCCAAATGTTGTAATAATGTCGTGATGCCACAATTTTTGTTGTGTGCTGTATCTTGAGTTCCAAATATTGAGTGGAAGTTGTGATAACTTTCGATGATTGTTGTACTTCATAGAAAGAGGCAGAGGTGCTGATATGATTCGTTGTAGGACTGTACACAAAAATTCATTGTTTTAGTGTAGTAGTTCAAGATGATTGCCTCTGATTTTTTAAGTGTTCCTACTGGAATAGTTACTAGAGTTGCTACAGAGTAGTCGTAGTTGGAGAAGTTGTTCTGTGAATAGGTGGCTAGGATTCAAGAACTACTAACATTTGTTAAATCCCTTTCTAGGGTGAATGAATAGTACCATGATCAGCAGAAGAACATGCAGGAATAGGAACGGTAACTCACTGAGTTATCATATCAATGTCGAGTTATGTAGGATCTGGGTCTAGAGTTGAACATAGAACAACTTTCTAGGGAATTGGTGAGTCCAAACATTCTTTCCACTATACAGAATTGCCGAGGACTGGAGGAAGACATCTCGCCTACTATTAACTGTGACCATGTAGAATGCTTCACCATTCTAAGAACAAGACATGAAGAATGTAGTGAGGTGGCAGATCATTTTCATTATGATAATCGACTCACAATAGTTCATAACACAAGAGGAAAGAGATTCAAAGACTTGTAGAGTTTTTTAAAGTGAGCTCGGATCTACCACAAAAGATTCTTAAATTGGCTATGCATGTAGTTTTTTTTCTAGAAGCCACAAATCTCAAATTTGGCATGAGATGAGTGTAACAAATACTGATGCTCTCTCATCTACTTCTGCAAAAATCATTAATAGTTCCCCTCAGTGTCAACTCAAAAGGCGATCTACAATCTATGGGGAAATTTAAAGTATTATGTGGGATGAAACAATCCTATCAGGGATAGAGATGGGGAACAATTGAATTTCCATGTCTAGGTTCACTATTCATCAGCTTCCTTAACAAGCTTCTCTGGGAAAGATTCACAACTGGGGGCCGTATAAGTGCGTGATCTAATGGCCACAAATTAGAAATATTATCGGCTAGGGAGGGGGGAAGTACACCAAAACATGACATTCATGTTCAAATCCTAACAATTATTCTCAAACTCAACAAAGGAACCATAAACTATAGGCACAATGTTCCATTGATTATATAACCTATAATGGAACACCATTAGTCATCTATGTAACCCCTTAAAAGGAAGCAATATGACTCTTATCACATGACCTTCAATGTTATATTATTCCATGTTTAAATGAATGTAAGATCACACCCATTATATTTGAAAAGATAATAAATCAACCCACTAGTGACAAGACAATAAGCTCATACCCTTATTTGTTATTAAGAAATAAATAAACCTACATTTGAAATGAATGTAAGCTCACACCCATGTTAGTGATGATTTAATAAGTGAACTCACTAGTGGTGTGATAGTGAGATCCTACCCATATTGGTAATGAGACAATAAATCAACACACTAGTGAAGAGTGAGTGAACTCATTCCCTTATTGGTGGTGATCTAATAAATTGATCTGATTGTGATGATCCAGTAAACTTTAAACCTCATATGTGATGAGCTGAATGATTCAATCACCTTCCTAGATATAGTTATATTTCAAAGTTCCCTATTATATGGATTTAAACTATTAAGTCATTCAATAAACAAACCACTATGAAATTAACATGGATGGTGTTCACCCCACTGAGCCAACATGTTATAAAAAACAAACTAGTATTGTTAATAGGAAGGATTGCATGAATATTAATTAAAAAGACCCAAGGATCTAAATGTTTTCTTGATCAAGAGATTCATGTCTCAGAATCAAGGCAATATACCAATTTTTAACATGGGAAGACAGGATAAAATAAAGAATATCACAATCCACCAAGAACTACAAACAAAAGATTTTTTCTTTCATCATAACTGGCATGGAATCAAAAAAATTGTATACAATATTTACCTTTGATGCTTGGATATTAGAAAGGTGAACATTATTCTCTGATTTTTAGGCTACTAACCCATATCTACCATCACCTTAGAGAAAGTCTCATGCACAGCTCTCAAAAACATCAAATTTAGGTGAAGTTCCATTAAATAGATCACCATATCAGAAAAAAACTCACATAGAAAGGGACTCCAAATCGATGATCAGAGTCTAACTTCATAAAGGAATTGGTAGTCATCTTTTCTATCATCTCATTAGCACATTTTTATGGTAGATCATTCTTGAGCATGCAATTAGCAATCTGTAAATCTAGATTGAAGCTCATCATTTAGCCTTTTGGGAGTTCTTGTGGTTGGAATTAAGATTTTTATGTCTATTTTTCAAGGTGACTAGGGATAGATAGATGAATTCAGCCTCATCTCGATATTTTGGGAGTGTTGTGTAGAAGACACTTGGGTTTTAGTTGAGGTTGGATGTTGTCATAACTAGAGACACTCGGGAGCGAGCTATCATATGGTGGGGGGTTATAATGGTTCAGGTACTCAAGTGAGGTAATTCGGGACTAATATTAAACTAACAATGTGTATTTGAACCTTTTTGAGGTTTCAGAGGTGTATTTTAACCTTTTTAAAGTTTTAGAGGTACTGGCATAGACCAAGAGTCAAGTTTTAAGAATTTTGATAGGGCTCAAGGCTAAAATTCTATAGGAATTCAATGGTAACACCACATCCAAGGGAACCATGACATGATGTGTAGTTTCATAATAATAGATTTTTTAAGGCTAGTGAAGGACCATGCTACAGCCAAGAACCTTACAACATTGTGATTGTTTTCATAAGAATAAATTATTTTAAAGTAAGGTTGCATTGTTGATCTGAAGATGGATCACACCATGACCCATAGTGTTGCTTCATAATGCCCTATCCACAAAGGGTGGTTGCACTATGAATGGAAGGATCATGTCTTAACATAGTCCTAGGTAGTGGATTTAATTTCTTAGGTTAGAACTAGGGGATATGTGTCACAACATGACTCGAAGGGCCCCATCACAAGGTGGGTTTTGTAGAGGCATTGTGTTGTGAACCCCATGAGTCGCACCACAAAGTACTTCTTATCTAGTTTTTTAAATGTCAATTAATATGTTTAATTAATTAATAAAATGAGATTTTGACCTCATTTTCCTATAAATAGCTGGGTAGCTATACCTACATTCTATCTCTTTCCTTCTCCCCATCCTGAGTGGAATTTTGAAGTTGGATCGGGTGGACACTACACTTTCCAAGCCATTGAGTAAGAAGAACTAACTAAAAAATACACTATAGAATAAGGATCCCAAATCAGAGTGTTAGTGGTGTTAATAATATGAAAAGGAATATTAATAATCAAATTAGCCTTAAATGGGACAAAAAAGCTATTAATAATTGAGAAAAAAATCTAGTGCTCATTTTTGTGGAGGTCTAAAACCCTTATGTCACTATTAGAACATCCCTAAGAAAAATCAACCAAAATAGTTGGAAAGGGAAGTTATTTGTCATTACAAACATGAATAATCCTTCAATACTCCACCCTCAAGCACAAAACTATTTTTAGGATCACCTGAGCCTATATTAACCCCATCCAAACATATGATAGTTTCAAACTGAGATGTACTATAATAAAATTAGTCCAGGGAAAGAAACTTCCCTTCAAAACTCTACACCAAAGGTCTTTTGGTTCATGCAGAAGACATCACCATTGATTATCCAAAATAACTAGATTAAATGCATTAATATCTTTCAACCCAAGTCTCCCACAATACCTCTCATGACACATAACCTCCCACTTAACCTAGTATAGAGGTCTTCTACCTGGTTCTCCTCCCCACCAATAGTTAGAAATCAAATAATTAAAAAAATCACAAACAGATTTAGTAAAATATGAATTCATCTTGGATAAAAGTTTCCCTTTATATCCATAAATCTTATTAGTCACCCACTCCTTCAACCAGTGAAAAGCTTCCACATGTGACCAACATATAATAAGTTGAAAGCCCATATATTTTTCATGATAAACATGAACAAAACCTCAACACACAGAACAAAACTGGAATGAAATAAGAAAATATAGGACATGCAGATATGATTCACTATTTAGTTACCCATTTTTTGCCCACTTCCTGTTGCTCACAATGATCTCCCCATTCACCACCCTAAGAATAAACCGAACTTTATTATCCAATTTCAACAGATCCAGTTCAAGATTATCCTAGAGCACTCTCTGCATAGCAGCAGCAGTAAGATATTTTAGTAAAATATGGCCATTATATATAAACCAGACTTCGAAGGATCTGATCTTACTTTTCTCTTCTCATAGAATTCAAGTCACAATTGAAAGAAATCTTTAAGAACTACAAGGAAAACAGCAGCGTAAATACCTGAAAATCATCATTGAAAAATGAAAAATGGGGTTTGAGGGTGAACATACTTTGCTCTGGTGTATCATATTTTCTAAAGATGCCATTTGAATGAAACAGGTGAATATTTCTTGTGTTGATAAAGTTTGTGAGTTTAAACTTTTTCAACAAACCATCCTGCCTTGCCATGCCAAGGTTCTCCTTGCACATGATGACCTCAAAATGAATAGTGGTGTCATCATTGTGCTCCTTGGAATCCTGTATTTTTAAGAAAAAAACATTTGTTAGAGGCACTGTGGAGAAGGAAAGGAGCCAACGATGTTTGGGCCTGCCCACCTTAATTAAGGGATCCTTGCTTTTTTTTATTCCCCTTCACGATGGATTCCAAAAACTCCTTGTAATCTTGAGTCTACTTTCAGATGGGCAGCTATGTAATCCTCAAGGTCGTTTCATCCACTTCTATATTTCCAGTGACAATGTAGGTTGCCCCACCTTGGTTTCTATTTTATCAATAGCCCCCTGAAATCCCTTGTACCATGGATCCATGGGCTCCATCATTTCCCCATCTAAAAGGAATCTCAAATTTTGTAAAATGTCTCTGGGATCATAATTTGGGACATAGGAGCTCCACCCAGTACTGATCCCTTCACTCCCATTAACTAGAACCATTGGTATCATTGGTATATACCTTAGAAGTACCACAAGAAAGTTAGGAAAAATCTTCATAACACTGTAATCACACACTTACCAAGTGGGTTCAATAGACTTTCCATCTTCATTCAAGTAGTTGAGGAGAATATCATCATCCTTCAGGAATAAGAAACTGGTAATCAGAGATATTCTACCATAGACGTATCTAGTACTAGCATGGTCTTTGCCTCCCTGGTTAAAACACACATCTCATAAAGTGAGATTTTGGGCAGAATTTGTTCTCAAATGAAGTAAAATTGCAAAATACTTTACATAGTTCCTGGTACCAAATTGAACATTTGGTTGAAGCAGGTTAATGTTGTTACTCCCAACAAAATCCTATACCATTCCAATTATGGTACCGACAAGGCTGGTCTCCCCATGGTGATAAGCTGAGTGTTCTGATACATAATGAGAGAATTGGGAAACCTTCAACTCCTTTAAAAAATTCCTCTTGAAAGAGCAGAAGATAATCTCCCTTTACCAGGCTTTAAGCCATCGACAGAATTGACCATTAAAGGTCCGCCATTGAAAATAGTATTAGCTCTTTGTTCAAAAATTCACTGTACTTGATAAGCTTTTGCTTCTAATCAAGGTAAGTGTCAGCCTGTAGAAATAGATATTATAATAAGGTAAGACTTATACAACCCTATAAATCACCTATAAAAGTCAATTCTGAAACTCATGATGCCGAACCCAATTCTTTCAAGCTTCTATCTTTTTCTTTCTTAATGCAAGCTCAATTACATTTCCATCTTCATCGTCGACCCACAAAAATTCCTTCTTGTAATTTTGGAGCTCACTGAAGTATTCTTTTCCTTCTTTGGATGTGCTTGTACCCAACCCCTGGTACACAGAGAATAAATTTCATAAAAAAAAATCGGAAATGAGGCCTGATTGTGTTATTATAGAAATGGATATTAATTATATAACATTTATGTGAATTGAATCCAAAGCACAGAATTCTTAAAACATCCAACCTGTTTCCACAACTCTTCAGTCTCTTTAGTACGACCATGCATTTTTTCTCGATTAGATGTTGCTATAGCCTAATTATAATAATCCTAGAACAAAAAAGAGCATATTAGCATAGAAAAAAAATGCAGTTACAAATCAACAATTATCACCCAGATCATCATTCAAGTCTTCCATAATTATCAACATTTAAAAACATTGACTAATTTATGTAATCATGTGAAACAAAGCCTTCAAAACAACTCAATATATTAATTTTTAATATTTTAAAAAAGTTTTTCAATCATAACATATGATAGATAAAAAATACTATATGAAAATTCCATGTAAAGCAATTATACAAGAGACATACACATGATATATTCCAACAGGACCAGTCGGTGTGATCATATCTGCATGATAATCATGCATTCACATTATACTTGCATCGTTTACTGTTAGAATATGGTTGTATCACAAGGTCACATAATCATATCATCACACATATATCCTCATGTTGCTGCATTACATTGTTTAATCTCTACCATGTGGTTTACAATTCTCACACAGTCTGTTATTATACATATTCCTTATTTGGTTTCATTATTACATCATGAAAATTAATAGGATGTATCTTTCCCAAAACCAAGGGTTCTCTAAGATGACCCGACTCACCTTATTTACATGAGTATGACTTGTGAGAAGATAAATAAATAGATGTATTGAGATCTGAGGCACCCAATATAGAATATAGAACCCTAAATACCTTTGTGGGTATGCGAATTCAGGAGCTGTGACCGACCAAGATCCGCAAGGAGGAGGAGGATCACCAGGAGGGGGTGGCCTCGTGGAGGCGTACCGGAGGAGGAGGTGGGGTGGAAACCTAGGAGTAGCATCGGAAGGGGGAGGTGAGGTGTACACATTCGGTGGCCACATCCGGGGAGGAGGGTTAGAGATGAGAGCTCGTGGTGGTGGGGTTGCATCGAGGGGAATCGTTGCGAGGGAAACGTTGCGCGGGCACCATCGCGCGAGCACCGTCAGGAGAGGAGGGTTAGGGAAGAAGAGAGATTGTGAGGGGGCACCATCAGGGAAGGAGGGCTATGTAGATGTGAGGGAAATGTGAGGGGGTCGCACGGAGAAAGGAAACGACCAATCTCAAACATTAATTGCCATAGGGTTTTAAGTTAACTGTGGCTATAAATTAAACTATAGCCACAGACTTATAAAACTATGGCTATAGGTTTGTGGCTATAGTTCATATTTCTAGTAGTGTAAAAAAACTTAGGTAACAGGAAATTTGGAAAAGAGTGAGACACTATTTGGTATGCCACTATTTTAGTGTGGCACCATCATGGTGACACTATTATGGTGCCATAGTTTCGGTGTGGCACCGTCACAGTTCCACTGTTATGGTGCCATCATTTCAGTGTGCCACCATTATGGTACCACCATTTAGTCATGAAACCATTTTGGTGCCACCGTTTTGGTGTGCCACCTTCACAGTGCCACCATTTTGGTGAAACCATTTGGTGAAACTGGATTTTTGGTAAACTCTCTAAAAAAACCACTGTGACCCCCAAGAAAACCACAAACACAGAATTTTCACAAAGGAAAGGGACATGGAAATATGGGTTATTACAAGTTTACTTGGTGGTGCCTGCTATTTTATTTTACTAGAACCCATTATCTGCACCATGAAACACATATAGTTTCTATTACACCCAATGGTCTGAAACACAACCTATGACAAGGGAGTGGGAGGTGGCTAATTAGGGTGTGATATTTTTCTTTTTTATATTTTAACGGGTCTTTTTCTTGTATTAGAAAGAATTATAATCACTAATCATAATCATTAAAAAAATCCCAAAGCATATTAGTATTAAAAGTAAATGCATGGACTTGTAATATTTTACTTGATTTACCACTAAAGTCTATACCCATGGAGCATACATCAACGATGTGTAGATGTACCAAAGAAAGTACTACATAAAATTATGATTACAATAATTTAATAATGTCTCATTATCGATTTGAAGGACACTCCTTTAACTTATCTGTCCATAAATAATTTCATGACATGTTACTTGAAAATAAATAACATAAAAATCACACACAATGAGAATCTACAAGATAAAAAAACTAAATAAGTTATGGTGTTATCCCAATTCACTAATTTTAATGATAAAAAACACATAATTAATGTTTTTCACCAAATTATCCCCTATTTCTTTTAAAAATACTGATGAAGAAGTTCTTCCCATGGATAGATTTTGTCAGTTCTCAAATTATCTAAACATAATATTTAGTCATAAATAATTTGAATTTCTAAATTATTCCTCCTTTGAATGACACACACCTTCACCTTATTAGCCTCTAAATATGTCAATTATAAATGAATTATATTCAACAATATAAGATATTCAACATCTAATATCTTTATTAGTATAAATGTTTATTTTCTTTTTTCAATTTCACTATCCACCACGACATTTTCACTACTATACCATGGTGTAACATACCTCCCCAGGTGTCACAAAACCAGTTCCCTTAGCCGGTTCACCATATGCCCTCAAGCATGCCTAGTAGTATGTTGCAGGTTGCTGACTAGATGAGAGGGTCAAGCATGGTACATAGGGAGACTATACCCTCTTTAATAGAGTAATACAATAATATAAATCACCATAAACAATAACCAAAGTAATAATGATCAATATCCAACAAAAACCATTCATGCCACAACATGATCCCAAAATTGGGTAAGTGCCCACAAAACAATTCAGTAAAATGTTATCTTATAGTTGTGTTAAGTGAAAAAGGGAAACATAAAAAAAGAGACAATGAAAATCCAAAAAATGGGTCCCAACATCAAGTTAAGTTCCCTCATCCATGCTTCACCACAAATTCTGACTCAACCATCTTGCACAGGGCCTTTTCCCTTATCCTGACCCACAACCATGAGATCAACATAGGTACCATTTGTGGACCAAGAATGGTGTGAGTAAAACTCATTAGACTACCAAAAATTGTTTATAAAGTAATATTTAGTGTAATAATATTGTATTCAAAGTATCATGACCAACCGATAAGAAAAAAATGAATCATTATCTATAATTCAGACAACTATCCTTTCAGCCTCTTGGGATCTCGGGTTCCACCATGACATCCAACCAACTAAACCTACATAATCCCATGAAGGGATTATGAACCATCAATTTTAAGGGTTAAACATTCTAAACAAAAATGGGTAATTTATTAATCATTTTATTTTTATATATTGAGGTACATTGGTCTAATTACCCATACTATATCAAAGGCCATTAGTGTTCGGAACGTCAAGATGACACCCTAGACAAGAATGACGAGTGAAATTTCCATCATTTCAATCAAGGATGTGGATAATCATGTCTAGATATCCTAAAACAAGGATATAGAGCATCATGTCCATTATCCCACCCATTAGTGTGGAGCTTCATGTCGACTATTTTCCATTCTAGAGATGTGAAGTGTCATGTCCATCATCCCCAAACCATTCCACCATGATCTACATTTCAAGGATCAATATACTTAAACACTCAATATATCAATATTAAAAGGGTACACAATTTAAATTAGTAGATTTACATTAACCACCATTGTCCAAAATACCCAAATCCTTTAACCCCATTTCACATTTAAAACATCTCACAATTTAATGAAATAACCCCATTTTAACCATTTATCATTTTATCCCACTATCATGTCATAATTCATTTACTCCCTAAAAAATTCAAATAAAAATAATAATTGAAATAAACTCAAAAACCCTGAATTCAACCCTATACATCCCATTTTACCATTTTCAAGGGGTTAGTACACCCCTTGGGTGGCCTTAATCCTAGTCTCATAATCATAAATAGACCTGAATAGATTCTCAAGAGGTATAATATATCATTTAAAGCCCCAACCAATTATCTTTAACAAAGAAATAAATTTTCATCACATTATCATAATAGAAAACACTACATATATGAGAAAAAAACTAAGACTATAGGAAATATCTTGTAGACAACCCACCTTAAGATCACAAACAACCACTTATCCAACCTCAAACCTTATTTAAGACTAAAATAGATGAAAATGAGAAGGAAAATAACTCCATTTAAATATGGATAATGATCTTCAGAAGAATATAAAAAACTATAGCATGAATAATTCAAAAAAAATTAAATAAATAGAGTTAAAGACTTACCCAGGGATTTGATTCATAAAAAAACACCTCAAATACCCTAGAAATGAGGGAGAATGATCCTTGTAAGAGTTGGGTGCTCATAGTTCTTACCCTCGGGTGTTGTAGGATAAATGAGGGTGAAATCATGGAGAATCATATAAATTATAGTAGGTAAAAACAATAAATTGATCACTTTTAATGAGGCATACAGTTAAGACACATGGTTTTCCAAAATGTGTTCCAACCATGAGGTCTTCTCCATCAAAAGGGAAACTGGTCACACAGTTTGTCTAGGCCACTCGTACAATTTAAAAAACCTTGAGGTAGCTATTAAATCACCTTTGAACTAGGGAAATCAAGAAATATGGTATTCTAGGACTCCTTACATGGTTTTTTAACAATTCCCCCTCCTCCATTCTACATGGTTGGTACTAACCATGAGCCAACTGTGCACCATGTATAGTATAACCCTATTTCCCCTGTTTTCATGTCTTGTACAACTAGGTTTCTTCGAAGAACTTTCCTAATCCCATTAGAAATTCAGTTAAGCATTTTAAAAGCATTTTAATGAAAATAAAAATGAAATGTACATCGTAAAAATTTAGGATCTTATTACTTTCCCACCTTATAACATATCAACCTAGATCTAAAATTTCAAGAATCATGAATCCTCTATGGTAAAAAGGTTAGTCCACTAAGTTCATATATCAACATCCATATCCCATGTATCCCGTGAACACAGTCATGCTTCCACAACACTCATAACAACGATATAATCTTACCCTAAATAATTTTTTAATGTGATCCAGAATATGAACCAGATGCTTCTCAAAGGATGCATCAACCTATAGCTCAACATCTTCAACATAGATCATATAATAAGGGTTGGGGTGATACTTCCAAAGTCATTACACATTAAAAACATTGTATATATCACCATACCACTGTGGATGAGCCAACTACATGCTACTGGTCCAATCCTCTCTACAATCTCAAATGGACCAACATATCTAGGTGCCAACTTGACTTGTTTATGAATCTGATGATGATCCAATATCAATGACACATGAAGAAAAACATGGAAATCCAAAACCAACTCAAGGGGTAAATGATTTTGATCATTGCATGACTTATTTATACTATGTTCTGTAGTCATATGCTTCCGAATCAACTGGACCAACTTTGACATCTCATGCATGTGACTCAATCCCAAAAAATATAACTCATCCCCTTCTATATAGAATAAAGGTGAACTACATGGCCTACAATAGAGTTCCACATATATTTCCATCTGAATAGTTTCATGATAAATATTGTTATAGGAGAAATCCACATGGTATAAGTGTTTATCCTAGGTCCCAAAAAAAATCCACGACACATCCTCTCAACATGTCCTCTAATACCTAGATAGTACATTTTGATTACCCATCCATCTATGGGTGGAAGGCTATACTCAAAATAACTTGAGTAACCAACACCTTTTTCTAGCCTTGCCATAAGTGTGAGGTAAAACTCAGATCACAATCCAAAACTATACACCAAAGAAAGATGTAAAAATTTACTATCCATTAAACATATAATTAGACCAACTAATTGATAGTGAAAGTCTCCTGAATTGGTAAGAAATGGGATACATTTTTCAATCAATCCACAATCACCCATATTACATCATTTTTCTATGAATGTTTTAGAAAACACACCACAAAGTCTACGATAACATCATCCCACTTCCACTATGAAATATGAAACAACTATAATAGAATAGTAGACTAGTGATGCTCAACCTTCACCTGTTTAATAGTATAGAACTACATCAAAAAACTTGTGATCTCTTTCTTCTTTACTAGCCACCAACACTATCTACCAAGGTCATAGAATATTCTGGTCAAACCAAGGTGCACCACCTACTTCGAATCATGAAACTCAAACATTAGTTACTCCTACATACAAGTAGGAACAAAAATGAGATGATGAACACATATAATATCTCCATAATTAATGGCCCAATTAGGGGGTATCTCTCCACCACTAAAGATGTGCCTCAATTTAAGACACTCTAGATCCTCACACTGCCTCCTCTTGATCTAACTCATAAGATAGGGATCAATGAATAAATATACAATATTCATCTTCTTTGCCTCCTCTAGAAAACTTATATATATATATCCATGAAAAAGGATATCATTTTACACTTAAATATTGACTCCTAGACCACCTTATTCTATGTATTTTGGATTAATGAATTAACAAAACTGTTTTCTTCTCCTAGTATATAAGATACATCAAAATAAAAATATTTCTTATACTAAACACACCTTAACTTTTGAGGATTTAGATTATGTTGGTAAAAGATATATTTAAGGATCTTATGATCTTTATACACAATAAGATTTTCACCTAAGAGATAATGCCACCAAATTTTTTGGGCATGGACCACTACAACCAATTTGAGATTGTGTGTAGGATAATTCAATTCATTTGGCCTCAACTATCATGATACATATGCCATGAATCAATTTACCTACATCAACAATGCTCCATGATAAATCTTAGATGCATCATAATATAAAGTATACTCCCTACCCAATTTGGGTAAGATTAGAATTAGTGCGGTGGTCAAAATAATCTTCAATTCCTAGAAGAAATTCTCGCATTCCCTAGAACATTAAAACTTTATGCCCTTCTTGGTCTGGCCCGAGAGCAGTTCTTCCAAGTGAAAGAATTCTCTGACGATCCTTCGGTAATAAACCAAAAATCCCAAAAAGGATTAGACAACAAAAATATTATTGGGATGCCCCCAAGAAACAACCACTCAAAACTTCTCATATTCCATCAAAATACATTCCAAAAATATTATATGACCTAATAAATGTACCTTGTCAATTAAAAAAATGACACTTAGATAGTTTGATATATATATCTGATGATCTCTTAGTATACTCAGGATGATTTCAAGAAGTTTGGAATATTCATCATGATTCTTGGAGTAAACTAAGATATCATGAACAAAGAAAACCAAAAATTGATCCAAGTATAGGTGAAATATTTTTTTCATCAAGTCCATAAACATAGAAGGTGTATATGTCAGTCTGAATGACATCCCAAATAAATCATACATTTCATACCTGCTCTTGAAAGTAGTTTGTGGTATATCGAAAGGTCTCAACCTAAGTTGACAATACCTTGACTCAAGCTGATCTTGGATAATACACAAGCACCCCTCAGCTCATAAAATACATCCTCAATAGGTAGAAGAGGATACCAGTTCTTAATTATCATCCGATTCAAATTCTAGTAATCAAAACACAAGTATTATGTTATATTAGAATTCATGGAAAATAGAACCAAAGATACCCAAGGTGATGTACTTAGATGGATGAATCCTTTAGCTTCCATTTTTTCCAACAGATTGTTAATATCATAAAGCTACACTGGTTCCATTCTGTAATATAGAATAAAAACTAGATCATCTCCAAGCATCAAATCAATAAAAAACTCAATTTCTCTCTCAATAGGAAACCCTGAGAACTTACCAGAAAACACATCTTGAAATTGATCCACCATAGGAGGGAAGACTTCATGCTACACTCTCCCATAATCTAGAAAAAAACTCACAACTTGGGATACAATATGAATCATTTTCTGGAGAACTGGCTCAGCATGACTGGCCTAGATATCTCATTATTCATAATGAATATAGATGTTACCCTCAGGAGGCATTAAGGTCACTCTAATATGGTAAAAATTATTATGATCTTGATATAAAACCAACTAGTCCATACCTAGTATCAAGTAGAAACATGAAATATCAAGCACATACAATTCCCAAATATGACTATGCCCTCCAATCTCAAGGGTATACTCTTTTCAATATTGGATACCCTACATTATCACTCCTAAAAGTGTGTCGATTGATTTAACTCCACACAAAAATTCCACCGCCTGACCCAAACAATTCAAAATATGAGAAAATATAAATGAATGTGAGGCTCCAATATCAAATAAAGCCCTAGTAAACATAAAATATACAAGAATTTTATATTAGAAACTCGATGGTCTAACCTCATTACCAATGGGTGTAGGCTAAACTTCATGCAACTGACCTATCCCTATACCTTGGGCTCCCATTTGAGTCCCATGAAATGTAGTTATTTGCTGATATGTACACTCTTTTATAGAAGCACCACATATACCACCCCAACTAGTATGGCCAACGAAACTCAAACTTCCATAATGATATGGGGTAGAAGATTCCTTTACAGTTCTCTACACCGTAATGGGTCTTCCATCAGTGTTCATCCACTAAGGGTTCCTATAGAACCTATGTAGGTGTCACATACTTCCAAAATCTCAACACTCCATTGAGGTTTTAAGAAACTAACCATGCATGTGAATAGGTATTTTGCATTGATGGAAAAAAACCAAATCACTTTCCTAATAGGTCGATCCTATCCCATGGATGCTCTACCCACCACCACCTTTGTGAAAATTTTCATAACAATTCTTCCTACCATTGGAATATATACCACTAGATCTCCCAATTGATCCAACCTATTCACTACTAGAAGCCTACTTCAGGTTTACCTAATAAATGGGTGTCTGATTCACCACCCCAACAAACTTATTCAAATGGAATATATTATCTTGGGACTTGATATCACATCTAATCCAATGCTAAAAATGTTTCACCATAGTTTCCTTATCTTCTACTAATTTTGGGATAAAACTTTGAAGGTCAGTGAAGCGGCCAGTGTAACTCATCATTGAAATATTCCCCTGGGTCAAATGAATAAACTATGAAGATATGTTATACCTTATAGTATCTAGGTATAAATGATATAGTAACTTTTATTTTAAGTCCTTACAAGACATACCCTCTACCGCTTAGCCTAGACCATATATCCCACCAACGCTTCACTGGATCTTGAAACATGTAAGTTTATAGCCTAACCCTCTTCTCCAAGGGGGTCTCTAAGTAATACAAAAACATTTTCATAGAATAAATACAGAAATAAACCACCTTAGGTTCACCCTATCCAAAAAATATTATAGGATTATACAGTTGAAACTCTCAATTCAGATCAAACATACTCGGCATAGCCTACCCTAGGTCCCTGTAACGACCCAACTCTTTGACCAAGCTACAGATCATTAGTTTTTCTTTTTGGATAACTTAAATCATCCTAATGAAGTCTTATAATCAATATAATGAGGTAACGTGATCATCTGGGGATCTTCCATATCACAGAGCTCCAAAAAGGTGAAAGCAGACTGGGTCGCACAGTTTGTCTACAACCACACGACCTAGGCACATGGCCATGCGGCTACTAAAGTAGGGATCTGCACAGTATACACATGTTTGGTGAAAATGTGAATATAGATCATACAATGTTCCTAATAAGGTAGTGGATTACACACAATTTTCACATGGTTTAGAAAACCATGGATAGAAACTATGTGAGCCCATTTTGGGGAAAAATTACCATTCTTCCCCTCCCTTATTTTAAGTTCTAATTCCTTTTTTCCTCTCCTCCTATGGATAGAACCTCCTTACATAATTACCTTTGTAGCTCAAACCCTTCTCCTACTTGGATCAATTTCCACTCCTCTGTCCTTCAACTAATTCTTGATCTGAGAGAAGCTTTGGATACGCCATGGTAAGGCTAACCCCATGTACTCCTCTTTTCTCAGTGAATCTCACCATATGTTGTGCTATTTAGATACATGATCATTCACCCTATTTTTAGGGTGTTAGACTGAAACTAAAATATACTATAATATTCTCTGAATTGGAGGTCAATATCCAATGAGGAATCATCTATGACCCAAATGTAGGTGGACACAAAATTTTCCATTTGAGTTTTGGCCGTTTCATATTTATTTTGTCATCTCGTGAGCTGTCCTTTGTTGATATCCTCTGTTGTATTGATTACTTCATGTAAAAAGGACCCTATATCCTTGATATAGGTGATTTGGGTTTGGATTAAGGGTTTATATATCACCCTTATTTGGTATGGACACCCAAGGGGTGTGCCACCCAAATTGGCCATTTTAGGCCAATTTCCCAAAATGTCTAATTATGGTTTGTAGCTCCTAAATTTGTTCTTAATTGAATTTTACATTGTATCATGTGTATTTAGAGTGTACTAAGGTTTCTAAATGGTTCTTAGACCCTTTAGGTTAAGAATTGACCAAATGGATATGTGATTATTTGACTTTGACATTTGGACCAAGACACCTTGACTTGAAATGGATTTTCTATGTTATGAAAATTGGATGGTTGGATTTGTAGTTTGGCTAGGATGAGTTGGCATAGACCATATAATTTATTTGAATCAAATATATTGGCTTCAATGGATGGAATAGATTTCCCTTATCTTGATTTATTATTAAAGGCACTACATAATTGGTTTTCTTGTTTAATTTGAAATGAAGTAAGATAGTTTTCCTTACCTTATATAATGTGAATGCTTATGAAATTATGATTCTTATGACTTAAAATGTGAATGTGTGGATGTTAGGTATTCATACCTCATGCCACTTATGAAATGTATGGGTGTGAGACATGTTTACCCCATTCCATGGATAACCTCTATGTATATATGGGTGGGAGGCATTCTTACCCTATGTCAGTTATAGCCTCTGTATAGATGGGAGCCATTATTACCCCATGCCAGTATCATGTATCAATCAGAGGCATTCTTACCCCATGCCTGTATCTTCTATGGGTGGGAGACATTCTTACCTCATGCCAGCTATGGTATATATATATATTTATGCATGAGAGGAATTCTTACCTCATTATAATGATAACATATATATATATATATATATATAAATATATATACCTAGTGAGTTATTCAAACATTCCAGCATTGAACTAAAGTAGGTAGACCCACCAGGTTTCCTTTGGGAACCTGAGTGGGAGGTAAATTGTTTATTCAGTATTTCTTTCCTTTCCTTCTATTAGCTACACCCTGTTAACTTACATGTGTGTAATGGAACAAACCCTCCTGGTCCATTAATTTTCCAAATTTCTGGTGTATGAGGTATCCTTGGGACCACCAGTGACTCATTAAGGAGTTTTCCAAAAACATGGTCCCTCCAAACGGTTCCACTAAAACAGTGGCATCATGAAGAAGGCGCCGTGATGGTGGCACTGTGATGGTGGTACCATCACAGTCACACCTGTCACAGTCACACACCAAAATGGTGGTACCTCTTTCGGTGTCTCACCAAACTGGTGGCACCGTTACAGTGGCACAATGTCTCCCCCCCACTGATTTGTTTTTCTTCCAGTTTTCGGGTTTTTCTAGTTCCACTCCCATAACATATCTTTTGATGTAAAAGTATATTAATAACTTTTAAAAGAAATTTAAAGCTATTATAAGAAGTTTTAAACCCCCAAGAGTTGGTATACCATTCAGTTACCAAATGTGTGGATTTTTCCTCAGTGTCACACCTTTCCCCATGCCTTCCAACTTCACCTTGTTGCATGGTTTTATTTGTTTAAAGTATATCTATAAATACACAACCATTATCTCCACCATATTTAAAGATAATTATTAAATAAAAATTAATTCCTTCATGTGTTACCACCCAACCGCGTGGTGAAACCACGATCCACCTTTTAAGCAGTTTGCGATTTTTATATCCTGTAACTCTAGGATATGACCTTTTTATCTCATAAAGAATCACTTTCTTCTTCCTTGATTCCTTTATTTTCCTTTTAGTCCCTCTTTCAGAGAAAAATCATGCTCCATGCTGGAGCCCTTCTCACTCACCCTTGGAGACCTTGGATTTCTTCCTCTGCCAGTCGTGCAACCCCAGTTCTTGGGGAGAGGAGAAAACATTCATCATTGATCATTTAAGTAGGGGTTTTCCTTCATATTTTTATACTGTGTATCATGTGGGGTGGGTAGATAATGTTTCCTTAGGGCAAGGATTAAACCAAAACTTAACAAAGATAATAAATAGAATTTTAAAGAATGAAGGAGTGTGTTTTTTGATGATTTTTTTGTTCTCTTTTATATTCATTTATATGTTATGAACAGTATGGACCTATTCCCACTAAAAATCGTGGCCATTGTTGGTCCTTTCATGCACACTAATACACCTTGGTTTTTCTGGATAATCTTGTGATTGAATGGCCATAATATGAAAACTAGTTAATCAAGTAAACTCGGTTGATTAAATAGATGCCCAATGGATAAGAATCCTTGTGTGATCACCCCGGTTAACCAAACGGAATGAAGGAACTTGATAAATGTTGTTGTAAAATCTGGAAACTCCCTTACTCTATTCTTCTAATAGGAACAATTGTTCTGCTTGATGCTTGTGGGGTGGTGTGGATGGGGATGGGATCCCTGTTGTTTAGTTGTTGTATTGTGGATCCGTTCCCATATGTTGGGGATTGGTTTGGTTCTAGCACTTTGAGGGATATCATGGATACCTTTTATTATTGTGACTTTATAAGAGAATCAGGCGTAAATGCTTAAATTACTGTTTTGATATTTTATTCTTTAGTCTAGGTTTGTTTTGACTTGTGGATGTTCCTATTTGTTTCCCAGTAGTGGATAATTATTTCTAAAAAAATAACTTGAACATGATAACAAGAATGGGTTCAATGGGCGGTGCTCTGGTTGTTGATGTGGTGCATTTGTGCATGTATGAATAGTAACGAGGGTGTTTGTGTATGGTTTGGTTTCATAAACCATAGGTTGGGATGAGTGATTGTTCAAATATACGTATAAATTTAGTTCTTGTGTTTCTTATTCACACCCCAACCAAGTTGAGAACATCGTTCCGAACACTCCCATTTCATGGGGGAGGGTGTTTTTCCCAAAATTATAATGAGTGGTTGGTTATTATATCCATTCTACTCCCTCTATTAGGTATCCCAAGACTCTTCAGTCAGGCTGTGATGGTCTGAGGTCCATTATAGCCCAAGATTCTTTGGGCATGGTACATTGTGGTGGTTGTCCCAGGTTTGTGAAGGAAGGTTTGTTTCCAAAGTGTCTTCAGGATGAGGACCAGGTGTCTTCAGGAATGGCGGTTTTTGTTTTGGCCCAGGTGTCTATGGGCGTGGTTATGTATGGTTGTGGTGGCCCAGGTATCTACGGGCAGAATACATGGTTATGTTGGCCCAAATGTCTGCAGGTGGGATGCATGGTTGTGGTGGCCCTTATGGTTGTTGTTGGGGTGGCAGTGGGACTGTAGTGAATGGCAGGGGAGGTATGACATGTAGGATGTCTTCAATAACTAGTGGGAAATCATTGTGGTGTTCCTAAATATCGATGTGATATTACTATTACTTTACCTAACTTGCGTTATTTGGGGAGTGTGCCTGGGTGAGGCTGGGTGGGTAGTTTCTCTTGCTAGGTGTTTTGGCTACCTCTACTTTCTCACGGGGCATTAGAATGCCACCCCATTTGTGCATGAGAGCTTTTAGTTTTCCCAACTAAGTATACCTATATACTCACCCTATATATATATAAAATTGCTTTTTGGTTTCCAGGAGGACTTCGAGGACCGTGTTGGACGGTATTATCTCGAAAGTTGGGACAACTGCTGTTGTTGTTTTCTTTTATTTTGGTAATTTCCTTTGGAGTTTTCTTGTAATTTATAGCACTTTATTTTGAACATGAATGTGGAAAAGGGGTTTTGGATTTAGTTTTACTATCTGCATTTGGAGTGGTTTGAGATTTACCATCTTATCTCTTGATCTTTTTTTTATAAAAATAGTAATTCCTTCCATATTATGTGTGATTATATACACTTGGTTATAGTTTCCACTTCAGTGCCTATTGAAGGCAGGACTTGGGGGTCATTATCACTACTTCATCTTGAAGAAGGAAGGGTCTAGCAGTTTTCTATCCCTTCCCTCATCTTGGTGAAGGCGGGTCATGACAGAATGGTATCAAAGGAAATGTGGTTGAGATATAGAATGTATTTTGGAGTTATAAATAGTTAGGATTGCATGGTATGGTAGGGAAATAGTGTTAGTAAATCTCAGTGTGTGAAATAATCCATGGAAGATCGGCTTGGAAATGAGATTTTAGGCCCCCCTGTGATATGTTGCAAGGACTCTGGGCCTACTGAATGACCAGGCGAGTCTACACTGATTGCAGGGTAGAGACCCTAAGAAATGTACATGCATCATAATAACTTGTGTTCTTGTGTATTCTGGGTGTTTTTGGAATTTAAAATGAATAACAAGTTTAAGAAAAATTTAAAATAAATCCTCTACACTACTCGGGCTTAGGTATTTTTTGTTTACCTTGTAGTTATGGAACCCGGATGATGTCAATGAGTAGTGTGGGTGATGGAGGCCCAGGAGACTGATCTGTCTGGTTAATGAAGGGCTGATCCAGTGGGATGCTAAGGTTCTGTGGACTAACTTCGAGAGGGAGTTTCAGGCCAAATTCCTCTCTTCCATAATGAAGGATGAGAAGAGGTAGGAGGTACTCTACCTTCAACAAGAGAGTATGTCAGTGAGGGAATTGAGGATCAAGTTCAAGGATATCCTTCATTTGGATCTGGACCTCTTTCTGAATGAGGAGTCTCAAGCGATTTGTTTAGTGGAGGCACTTTGACCATCTCTTCAATATGTTGTTACTACCTTCACTCTACTGATGTACTTGGAGGTTCAGAAAAAGGCTGAAGTGGTAGAGAGGATGCACATGCTGGGATTTGTGCTGTGAGAGGGGAGCCGGTTGAGCTCATTGAAGGGGAAGGATGTTAGAAATAGGCCTCTAGCCTTAGGGCCTTCCAGGTTTTGGCTGATGGGAAGTAGGCCCCATCAGTTATAGTTTCAATCTCTCAGTCCTCTCCCTTTCCATACGGGCCTAGGACTGAGATGCTTTATCAATGGAAGTTTTGTTCACCTTCAGAATCAATGTTTAGAACGAGTGTAGTACAATGGAGGTGGGCAGGTTCAGTGCCCACCTCAACAACAACAGTTTCTAGACAGACCTTTTCAGCACGTGTAGTAGGGACAGCGAGCTCCCGCTCCTCAGAGAGCATACGTTATAGGAGGAGGCCGGCCTCAGGGCACTCTATAGGGATCTCGACCAGGGCGTGGTTGGGAGGGGGGGGGGTGGGGCAGATGAGAGGTATAGGAGCTGGGCATGGGCAGTTTCACGCCACAGAGGCAGTGATTCTAGTAGTTCCAGAGGTTGTTCAAGGTAAAATCAGCTTGTTTAGTACACTTTCATGTGCTTTGTTTGATTCAGGAGCTTCACACTCCTTTGTTGCACCATTTCTATTCCATGCTCTAGGTCTAGACACAGAGAGACTTCCCATGCCCCTAGTATTGAGTACACCAGTCAAAGGTCAGACTAGCTTGTCCTATGTTTGTCAGGGATGTAGACTAATGTTGGGGCCACATTAGTCAAGTGGGGACCTTCTATTTCTGTAGATGTATCCATATGATGTCATTTTAGGAATTTACTAGGTATTTTCTATTTATGATGTTATCGACTGATTCTGGAGAAGGGTTGTGTTTTCATATGTGGGCGGCCAATGCATAGTTTTCATTGGAGAGAAGGGTTTCCAGAAGGGTAACTGGTGATTGAAGCCCCCTTTTTCCTTGTTATCTGAGATGTCAGTGGAGTCGGTAGATGCAGAGATGGTGGAAGTCCCAGGGATCTTCAGTGAGTTCCTAGACATCTTTACCGAAGAGTTGGTGACTCTACCCCCTTAACATGATGTTGAGTTCAATATAGACTTGCAACCTAGTGCCTATCTGATTTGGATGGCTCCCTATCAGATGACACCTTTTATGTTGGTGGAGTTGCAGATCTAGGTTGATGAACTAATGTAGAAGGGTTTTATCTGACCAATCACGTCACCATGGGGTGCTCCAGTATTGTTCATAAAGAAGGAAAATGGTGGTCTCATGCTATGTATAGACTACCGAAGACTGAATTAGGTGATGACCAAGAACCGTTACCCCCTCTCGAGGATCGATGACCTTTTGACCAGTTGAAGGGAGTAGGTTGGTTCTCTAAGATTGAATTGTGGTTGGAATATCACCAATTGAGGGTGACATCTCAAATACTGATTTTAGGTGTAGATATGGGTACTTTGATTTTATGGTTATGCCATTCAGTGTTATGAATGCACTGACCATGTTTATGGGGCTCATGAAATCCATATTATAGGAATATCTAGATCTGTTCATACTCTTGTTTATCAACGACATCCTGATCTACTCATGATTAGAGGAGGATTATGCCGAGCATTTGGGGATGGTTTTTGAGGTCCTCTGACGGCACCATCTCTACAGAAATTTTTCCAAGTGAAAGTACTGTACATGAGAGGTGCAGTTCCTTGGTAATGTGGTGTCCTAGCAAGGAATAGTAGTAGACCCATCAAAGGTCTAAGCAGTTGTTTCTTGGGAATAACCCAAGAATGTGGTAGAGGTTCATAGTTTCCTAGGTCTATTAGATTACTACTGGATTTTTGTGCCCAACTTCTCTCGAGTAACAACACCTTTTAAAGGCTTGAACAATAAATACTAGGCTTTTGTATGGATTGAGTGGTGCCAAACAACCTTCAGTTATCTAAAGGGAAAACTGGTCAGTGCCCCAGTACTAAGGTTTATAGAGGAAGGGGTAATGTTTGAAGTGTTCTGTGATGCTTTTGGCCTAGGATTGGGGTGTGTGATGATGTAGTAGTGAGAAGTGATGTCTAATGGATCTAGGCAGTTATGTTCCCATGAGCATAACTATGCCACCCATGATCTCATGCTAAAGTTGTGGAAGTATTACCTCATCAGGGAAAGCTTCGTGGTCTTCACAGATCACACCATCTTGCGGTATGTCTTCTCCCAACGAGACCAGAACTTTTAATAGTAGAGGTGGATGGAGTTACTCCAGGACTACGACATTGATATTTAATACACATTTGGAAAAGGTAATGTGGTGGCCGATGCATTGAGTAGGAAGTCGCAGATGGACGTGGTTCGAGAATCTGTAGATGCTTGGAAGGTGATAGAGGAGTTGGCTGCCTTACACCTAGATAAAATGGTGGATGGTTGTAGAGAATGTATGTTTTAGATGATTGTGTAGTCATCCTTGGAATAGTAGGTGGAGGAGTCTCAGTGTGGGTACTTAGAGGATGAAGTGATGCACGATCGTGTTAGCCCGGTTAATGCTCCAGAAGGATGGTCAAAATCAGATGCTGTTTCATGGAAAGCTATTTGTCCCAGTGGAAATGCATGAGAGAGTTATCTATGAGTTCCACAACTCAACCCTCACAGTACACCCATGAGTATACAAGATGTACCGAGGTTTGAGGGATTAGTTTTGGTGGCCCAGGGTGAAGCGGGAAGTGGCATAGTTTTTTGAAAAGTGCCTCACGTGTCAGTAGGTAAAGGCTGAACACTGCATCCCAAGAGGTCTATTTAAGCCTTTAGATGTCCCCAAATGGAAGTGGGAAGACATATATATGGATTTCATCACCAGACTACCCAGGGTTTAGGGAGGATACGATGCTATCTTGGTAGTGGTGGACCGACTGACGAAATCAGCTCACTTCCTGGCAGTCAAGGAGTCGAGTGTGGTGGATGCCTTAGAAAAGAGGTACGTGGATGAGGTGGTGCATATTCATGGAGTTCCTAGGTCCATAGTCTTATATTAGGATACACAGTTTACCTCTTGAGTCCAAAATGGATTGCAACATGATTTTATCATCCAACTATGCCTCAACACTGCTTTCCACCCCCAGACAGATAGGTAGATAGAGTGGACCATTCCGATATTGAAAGATATTATACATGAATGTGTTTTGGATATTAGGGGATCGTGGGTATGACACTTTCATCTGGTAGTGTTTTCCTACAATAATAGCTACCACTCTACCATTGGCAAGACTCCGTTCTAAGCCTTGTACGAAAGACAATGTCATTCACCCGTGTACTGGATAGAGGTTGGGGAAGCATGTGTTCTTGGCTTGAAAGTGGTATAGAGAATGACCAAGAAGGTTTAGCTTATACGGGAGAGGATGAAGGTGTCTCAGGACCATAATATGTCATATGCCAACCATAGGAGGAGACCCTTGGAGTTAGAGGTTGGGGAACATGTGTTTATAAAGGTCTCCCCTCAGCGCAGACAATAGAGGTTCGAAAGGGGGAGTAAGCTTTCTTCCAAGTTCATTGGACCCTTCTAGGTGTTGTGATGAGTTTGAAAAGTGGATTTTCAGCTAGCTCTACCACCGCTGCTATTGAGGTTCCACGATGTCTTCCATGTGTCTTAGGTCCATTGGTATCTACACGATGACTCGCATATCCTTGACTAGGGGAGACTGGATATCAAGGGCGATGTGACATTCATGGAGAGACCAGTGAGGTTTGAGGATCATGAGGAGAATTTTCTTCGTGGATGAACAATTCCCTTGGTTCATGTATTATGGAGTCATGGTATCCTCAAGAAGAGTACCCGAGAATGGGTTGCACAGATGTGTGCCTAGTACCTAGAGCTGTTTTGAGTTTTGCTCTATGTTGTTCTATACTTGACTGTGACATAATGCTTGAAGTTTTTAACTATGAGATGGTCTATTTCCCTTGTTTTCTAAATGTCTGTGAAGTGTCCTGACTATGGGGAGGGGAGAACATAATCCCTAATCTAGACCAATTAAAGTGGATGCAATTAAACCCGTGCGGGCGAGTCAGTGCCGCCCAAAGCAGATAGTATCTTGACATTGAGGAAAGAACTTCCTAATCCATGTATCTGGATGGTTTGAATTTTGTGTTTTTGTGGTTGCTTCATGTTTCTACAGTTGTTCATGAGATATGTGGGAGAGATATTTCTGGATGTCAAGGTTTGTTTCGGCTTTCGAGCAACTCTAGGGTGGTTCTTTCCCTGAGAGGTATCTTACGAGGTGGTTTTCAGACCCCTCTATTTTCTTCAGGTTTACTCTTGGATTCTTGAGGATGAGAATAGTTTGAGAGGTATATGATGTAATAGACAAGACCCTCCTGGTCCATTACTAAGCCAAATTTTTGGTGTATCAGGTATTTTATGGACCACCAGTGACTCATTAAAGAGTTTTCCCAACACTATATCCCACTAAAAAGTTCCAACGAACTGGTGGCACTATGATGGTGCACCATGATGGTGGCACCATCATAATCACACCCATCATAGTTGCACACCGAAATGGTGGCATCGCTTATGGTGTCTCGCCGAACTGGTGGCACATTGTCTCCCCCTTGCTTTTTTTCTTCAGTTTTGGAGTTTTTCTAGTTCCTCTCCCATAACATATCTTTTGACATAATATTGTTTGAATACCATTTTTAAATCCATTTAAAGCCAGTAAAAGATGTTTTAAACCCCCAAGAGTCTGGTGATCCTTCTATTACCAAATGTGTGGATTTTTTCTCGGTGTCACACCTTTCCCTGTGCCTTCCAGCTTCACCCTATTGTGTGGTTTTCTCTATTTAGAGGATATTTATCAACAAACATACATTATCTCCACCATCTCCAAGTATAATTATTAAATAACAATTAATTCCATTGTGTGTAACCACCCAACTACGTGGTGAAACCACGATCCACCTTTTAAGCTGTTTGAGATTTTCATATCCTGTAACTCTAAGATCTGGACTTTTATCACACATAGATTCTTTTTCTTCTTCCTTGATTCCTTTATTTTCCTTGGAGTACCTCTTTTGGAGATTAATCATTCATCGTAATGGAGCCCTTCCTGCTCATCCTTGGATACCTTAGAGTTCTTCCTCTACAAGTCACGCAACACCTGTTCTTAGGGTGAGGAGAAAACAATGATCGTTGATCATTCAAGTAGATTTTTTCCTTAGTCTCTCTTTGCTGTGTATCATGTGTGGCAGGTTTGATAATGTTTCCTTAGGGCGTGGATGAAACCAAAACTTAACAAACTATATGGTCCTATTCCCACTAAAAATCATGGCTGTTGGTGGTCATTTCTTGTGCACTAATACACCTCTATTTTTATGGATAATACTATGATTGAATGGCCGTAACATGGAAACTGGTTAATCACATAAAATCAGTTTATTAAATGGATTCCCAATAAATAATAATCCTTGTATGATCACCCTCGTTAACCAAACAGAAATAAGGAACTTGATAAATGATGTGGTTAAATATGAAAACTTCCTTGCTCTGTTCTTCTAATAAGCACAATTGTTCTGCTTGATGCTTGTGGGGTGATGTGGATGTAGATGGGATCCATGTTGTTCAGTTGTTGGGTTGTGGATCCATGCCTGTATGTTGGGGTTTGATTTGGTTCTAGTACATTGAGGGATATCATAGATCCCTTTTGTTGTTGTGACTTTACAAGAGAACCAGGTGTGAATGCTTAAATTACTGTTTGGTTGTTTTCTTCTTCAGTCTAGGGTTGTTTTTACTTGTGGATGTGCCTGTTAGTTTCCCTGTAGTGGAGAATTATTTCTAAGGAAATCACTTTAACATGATAATAAGAACAGGTTCAATGGGTGGTGCTCTGGTTGTGATTTTTGCGCATTTGTGCATGTATGAATAGTAATGAGGGTGTTTGTGTATGGGATGGTTTTAGAAACTTTAGGTTGGGATGAGTAATTGTTCAACTATATGTATAAATTTATTTCTTGTGTTTCTTATTTGAACCCCACCCAAGTTGAGAACTTCATGAAAAACACCACCATTTCATGGGGGAGGGTGTTTTTCACAACATTCTTATGAGTGGCTGGTTATTAGCTCCTTTATGCTCCCTATCCTGGGTATCCCAAGACTCTACGGGTAGGCTATGATGGACTGGGGTCCATTATAGCCCAATATTCTTCTAGTAGAGTAAACTTTGGTGGTTAGCCCAGGTGTGTGTAGGAATGTTTGTTTCCCAAGTGTCTTCGGGATGAGGCCCAGGTGTCTTGGGGTGTGGCAGTGGTTTTTCGGGCCCAGATTTCTGTGGGTGAGGTTACATATGGTTGTAGTGGCCCAGGTGTTTGTGGGAAGGATGCTTGGTTGTGGTGTCCTAGGTGTCTACAGGTGGTATGCGTGGTTGTGGTGGCCCATAAGGTTTTTTTTGGGGTGGCAGTGAGACTATAGTGAATGGAGAGGGAGGTTTGACGCGTAGGATGTCTTCAATAACCAGTTGGAAAGCGGTGTGGGGTACCAAAATATTGATGTTCTATTAGTATTACTTTACCTAACTTTCATTATTTGGGGAGTGTGTCTTGGTGAGGTCGGGTGGGGAGTTTCCCTTGCTAGGTGTTTTGGTTACCTCTACTTTCTCATTGGGTATTAGAATGCCTCCCCAATTGTGCATGAGAGATTTTGGTTTTCCCTACTGAGTAAACTTGTATACTCACCCTATGTATATAAAACTACTTTTAGGTTTCTAGGAGGACTTTGAGGACCGTGCATAACCATATTAGCTCGGACATTGGGATAGTTGCTATTACTGTTTTCTTTTCTTTTGGTACTTTCCTTTGGAGTTTTCTTATACTTTTTTGCACTTTATTTTGAACATTTATGAGGAAAAGGGGGTTTGGATTTACTTTTACTTTATTCATTTGGAGTTGTTTGATATTTACCATATTAACTCCCAATATTTTTCTATAAAAAAGGTAATTCCTTCCATATTACGTGTGATTATATACCATTGGTTCTAGTCGCCACTCTATGGCCTATTGAAGGTAGGACTCAGGGGTCATTATCTCTCCTTCAACTTGAAGAAGAAGGGTCTGGCAGTTTGTTGTCCCTTCCCTCATCTTGGTGAAGGTGGGTCGTGAGAGAGCACCACTCAGATTACATGTAGACACTATTGGTGGTTGCCTACTAAGATTTATCTCACACCCTACTTGTTCCTCCTTTGGAACTCAAGAAGATTGTTTGTCTATAGGTATGGGTAGGGGAAAACACCACTCATATGGATGTTGAAACTTTTTATTAGATGAATCTTAGGAGCAGAGGATGGGTCTTAGGCTTGAGATGCCATGGAGCAGCTTTTGGTTTTTTTTCTATTTTGTAATTTTGTATTACTATGCTTGTTTCTTGTTTTTTCTATTCCAATATTTTATTGGCATTCCATGTATGCATATCTATATCAGACACTTCCTATGATGATTTTGTTATATTATTCAATCTTCTACTATTTACTTCATCTTCCTATATATTTATGTTTTCTATATTTTATGTTGTTGTTACATCTATTGTGTACTCTAACATGGGGGTATAGTCTCTTCACTGATTTATCTTCCCACCCCCACTGCTAGTTGGAATCCCCTAGCTTAATGGAAGACATACTGAGGGTTATGTGGACAACTGGGCTCAGGGCACGAGTTACATGGCATCTAGGTCTGGGACATCACAAAGTGGTATTAGATGCAGTTTCTTTCGTACTTTACTATTTTGCGATAATAGATTAGAGATTGGGAATTCTTGGGACTTGGTCACAAGTTGTACTTGGGCGTCACAAACCCATGGACAGTGTAAGGACCTCTTTGCATAAATTATTTCTATTATTGATTCTGGTATTACTTTTGATATTATTTCACCATTGGATGCTTCACATGTTTTGTGATGTCATTGATATTTATTATATTAGAATTATGATTCCATTGATCAACCCGATGAAATGAGGGTTATGTGTTAGAACATGCGTCATGATATGTACAATATTAATAGGCCATTCATTTTTCCATGCCACATTTAAATTCTCAGCAAGAATTGCCTATGGAATGTTTTGTGCCTTGTTACATATATACAATGGTGCTGACACCTTTCTATAAGATTTGGATCATTCTATAGTGTGAGTTTAGTGGGTTCCACTCTTTGATTCATAAGGTGTATAGGCCCTTATGGATCGGAAAATGGCATTCCAGCTAGCTGAACCATTTTAGGAAAGATATAATCATATGGATAAGCATGATTTAAATGAAAATGACATCCAAGTGAGTTTCATATTTTGACTCATAAGGTGTATGGGCCCTTATGGGCCAGAAAATTACATATCATTGGATTCAGATGAATTAAATGACTTATAACTGGAGAAAAACCTTTTTTTACATGACTAACTTATAAATTTGACCTGAAACCTATCTTTGTAGTGGTTAGCGGGTGTTTCTCCATTCTTATGGCCTGTTATGGTCTGTTCTAATGTCTAAACCGGAATTTTGAAGTAGGCTGAGAGGCATGTTCGTTCTTATAGGAAGGTCGTAGTACCTTTACTAGTTTCTTGAATATAATCCCCTAAAATGATTAATATCTCCTGAGACATTCATTTGGAATTTTAGTATTTCGCAACCATGACGTCCTCGAGTCGTGCACCTTGAAGGCGACAACGATCATGTTCCTGAGGTGGTGGGCCTTGAGCCAATAGTTGTTCTTCCAGTTGATCCACCGATGGTTCCTCCTCCTATACTTGAGTTGGGAACCAACACCTAGTTTTAAGAGGGATTCCTGCATATGATGTAGAATATTCAAGGTGGAGTGTGACCTGCCTCGAGCATGGTAGATTTGACTCATTAGTTTTAGCAGTAACATCCTCTTACTTTCGTGGGGGATGGTGGACTACTCACTGTAGAGTCTTGGATCAAGGTGATACTTTCTATCTTCGAGGACCTAGAGACACCTACAGATAGGAGGATCAAAATAACTACTTACATACTATGTGACTCAGCCAAGAGGTAGTGGGATGTCATCACCCAGGTAGGCCAACATAGAGATATGGTTTGGGATGACTTCCATAAAGTCTTCTACGACAACTTATTTACCCAAAATTTTAGGGATGATAGAGCTAGAGAGTTCATGAATCTATATCATGGGACCATGTTAGTTATGGATTAATCATACCATTTAACTAAGCTAAAGCATTTCAATCATTCTCTAGCTACTGATGAGCTGATGGATGCTAGGCGATATGAGGATGGGCTGCGTTACGCCATCCGATCACAAGACAATGTTTTATAGATGAAAACTATTTCAGAAATCATTAACCAAGACCTAATCTTAAAATTAAATTTGAGACATGTTGGTGGTGCAATCCAGGGTGGTTAAGTACCTAAAAATTATTGTGGATCTTCTTCTGGGTGAAAGAAATGTTTCGAAGAGTCTCAAGAGAGTAGCGATGGTCAGGATCCTTTCGTTGGTGGTTCTCCTATTTTTCACCAGGGTAGAGCACAAGGTCATTTCAAGAGCCAGTGTACATAGAATCTAGTGGAGTGCTGAGGTGGTGGCAGGATGAGTGATATCCACCATTTTTTAGAACTTTCCATCCAATGCTTAGTGATTATGGATCTTCACCTACTCCTCGGTCAGGAGCGGGGTCGACAAGAGCACGACAAAGAGGTATCTCGAATACCACCGGCCGATCAAGTCATGGTGGTGGTTGAGGAAGATGTAACAAGGATTACAATTCTCAGTGTCAACATAGTATACTTGATCCGGGCAGTTAGGCAGTGACTCAGGGCCGTGGTATATGCCAGTTACATGTAGTTCATCCTATGCTGCAAGAGCAGAGCGTTAGACCATCTACTGTACAAGGTAGTATTCTGGTAGCCTCCACTTTAGTATCTTTTATGTTTTGATATAGGAACGTCTCAATCGTTAATATATGAGTAAATAACTAGGATTTTGGGCCTCGATGTTGAGTACTATCATGGTGTTATGACACAAGATACACCCTTAGGTATCCATTCATAGGGTGTTCACCGCTGTCAAAATTTCCCCTTTGAGACATGTGGTTACCTTTATAAATGGAACCTGTGCATTCTTGACATTATGAGTTTTGATGTAATCTTTGGGATAGAATGGCTAGTTCATTATAGATCCCACATTGACTTCTATTATTGGAGGGTGATGTTAATGTCACTAGAGGGTGTTACATACATGTAGAAGGGAGAATGGGATGTTGGTGCGACACGAGCAGGACTCGAGTAGTAGAGGCTTAGTAGTGTTAAGACATTGGATTCCAATATTTACCTTGATGAACATGGGTTGAATTTTTTTCTTTTAATCATATAGTGGATAATTTTAGAGACATTTTCTCTAAAAACTTATCTGGTCTACCTCTGGTGTGAGAGGTAGAGTTTACTGTTGATCTTGTTCTAAGAGCAGCACCTGTGACCATTAATCCATATATAATGGAACCTAATGATATTCTAGAGCTCAAGAAAAAGTTGAAGCATCTAGAGGAGAAAGGGTTTATACAACCCAACACTTATCCTTGAGGTTCACCTATCCTCTTTTATAAAAAGGCATATGGTACCCTTAGGCTTTATGTGGATTACCGTTGTTTAAATTAGCCAAATATCTATAATCAGTATCCTTTTCCTAAAATAGAAAAACTATTTTATCAAATTAGAAGTGAGAAGGTGTTTTAAAAGATAGATTTGAGGTAGGGCTATCATAAAGTGCATTTTAGGACCTCATACATACTTCACATAGCTTTCCGGAGCAGGTATGGTCTCTATGAGTACCCGGTTATGCCATTTGGACTCATGAACGCACCTTCTGTATTCATGGATATTATAAATTGGGTTTCCCCCATATCTATATTGATTAATGGATGTCTTCATTGTTGACATCTTAGTGTATTATTTCTCTAGACACAACCATAAAAACCATCTTGAGATTGTGCTGAATATGCTGAGAGAACACCAATCATATGATAGGCTCAGTAAATGCCACTTCTGGATCGATAAAGTTCACTTCCTGGGTCATATCATCTCTGAATTAGGAGTTTAAGTTGTCCTAGAGAACATGAGGGATATGTTTTCATGGGATCATCCCAAGTGCGTCTTTAATATTTGAAGTTTCTAATGGCTTCTCGGATACTACAGACGATTCATTTAGGATTTATCAGACCTTACAAAACTGCTTACAGGCTTGAAAAAGAAGTGTGCTAAATTCTAATGGTCAGAAGCTTGTGAAGTAGCCTTTCAGGAGTTGAAGGGAACACTTACTTCAGCACCAATATTAATTTTTCCAGATCCATATAGGGCTTATATAGAATATTGTGATGCATCATATATTATTATTGGAGTTTTTCTGATATAGGACAAGCAAGTCGTTGCCTATAGTTCTCATCAGTTGAGGCCTCATGAGCTAATTTACCCGATGCATGACCTTGATCTCACTACTATTTTTCATGCCTTAAACTGTTGGAGATAATATTTATTGGTAGAGAATTTTGTGGTGTTCACAGACCACAAAATCATCAAATACATCTCCACATAGTGGGATTTGAATCTCAGGCAACATAGGTGGGTCGATTACCTGTAATTGTTTGATTTTGAACTTTCCTACACTCCAGGGAAAGGGAATTCTATAGCCAATGCTCTGATCTAAAAGACTCAGACACAGGGAGTTTAAGATTCCAGTAATGAATGGAATCTTATAGACTTATTCTCAGAGATTCATGTTGAGGTTTAGGAGGACCATGGTCAGAATATTCTCTCAACCTTTGTAGTGAGATCTACTCTTCTGAAATGAGTAAGGTAGAGATAGCTATCTGATCCTGAAGACCTTGTCCTATGAGAAAGTGTTTCTGATGACAATACATTTTCTAGTTGGACAGTCAATGGGGATGATACTCTTTTGTTCTGTGGGTGTATATGGGTCCCAACAGACATTAGAGAGGAGCTAACGAGGGATTTCATTCCTCGACATGGGCAGTTCACCCTATTGTCACCAAAATGTATCGATATATATGAAATAAATATTGGTGGACCAATATGAAACATGATATATCTAGATTCATCACTCAGTGTTCCACCTGTCAGTATGTGAAGGTGGAGAATCAACATCGGGTAGAGATTCTTTAACCATTGTTCATTATTGAGTAGAAATTAGATGATGTTTCGATAGACTTAGTGACTGTTTTACCCAGATCATCTTGTGGAAACAACATAGCATGGGTTTCCGTTGACCATATAATGAAGTTCTCACACTTCTTACCTGTGCGAGAGACCTTTTATGTAGATCAGTTAGGAAGACTGTATGTTAAGAAGGTGGTACATCTTCATGGATCACATCGTTCTATTGTTTCTGACAGAGATACTTGTTTCAAATCCCAGTTCTAGTAGTGGTTGAAAAAGGCCTTGAGTACATAGGTTCATTTTTACATGACCTATCACCCTTATAGTGATAGACAGACATAGCATAAAATTCAAGTTCTTGAGGATATGCTCCGTGTGTGCGTTCTTGACTTTGGGGGTTCTTGGGAGAAATAAATTCCTCTCATTGAGTTCACTTATAAAAAAAAATTTTAGGCTAAATTCGAGATGGATCCCTATGAATAATTGAATGTAGGCCTTGTTTCTCAACTCTATGTAGGTTAGAGGTAGGGGAAGCGACAGTTCTTGGGCCTCGTCTCATGCAGGTTACTTTAGAGTAGGTCCAACTGATCAGGAAGTGCATGTTGACAGATCAGTCTAGACAAAAGTCTTATTCCAACAGGCGTTGATGACCTCTCGAGTTTGAGGTTGGAGATCAGGTTTTCTTGAAATTATCTCCCTGGTTAGGGAATATATGTATTCAAATTTAGGGTAAGCTATCACCGACACTCGTTGGGACCTTAGAGGTTGTAAAGCAGATCAATGTAGTGGCTTACCAGTTGGTACTTCCCTAGAGATACTATTCTATGCATGGTGTCTTTCATGTATCTCATCTTCACTGATATTTTATAGACCCATCTCACATCTTCTAGCCTGATGAGTTTAATTTGGATATAGATGCTTCCTTCAAGGATTATCCAATTCATATTGTTGATCAGAGCATGAAGACACTCTATGGAAGGTTTTTTCCTCATGTATGGGTGATATGGAAGAACATATGGGTACAAGATGAGAATTGGGAGCTGGAAGCTGATATACGATCTCAGTGGCCAGAACTCTTTACAAACAGTACCTCTTTACCCTCATAAGGGAAACTCGGGGATGAGTTGCTGTAAGGAGGGAAGGTTATAATGATCCATCTCTTTGACCAAGGTATGAATCATTAGTTTTTTCTTTTTGGATAACTTAAATGGTCATAATGAAGTATACTAATCAAGCTAAGGAGGTCATGTGAGTGTCTGAGTCACTTCCGAAGCCCAGATCTCTGAAAAGGGGAAAGCATACTAGGACGCATGGTTTGTCTACAACCGTGTGACCTAGGTTCATAGACATATGACTGCTGTATTAGGGATCTTCATGGTATACACACGATTGACGAAACCATGCACATATATCATGTTATGTGCCCATTAAGGCAGTAGAGTATGCACGGTTTGGAAAACCGTGCGCAGAAAACATGCGTGCCTGTTTTTGGGGAAAAATTAACATTTCCACTCCCTTCATTTAAGTTCTATTTCCTCATTTCCTCTCCTACCATGGATGATACCTCCTCCCTCCCTTCCCTTTGAAGCTCAAACCCTTCTACTCATTATATCTCTTGCCACTCCACTTTCCAGTGACTAATTATTGATCTGAGAGAAGCTTTGTATAGGCCAAGGTAAGGCTAACCATGCGTACTCCTCTTTTATCAGTGAATCTCACCATCTGTTACGCTATTTAGATGCAGGCTCTTTCACCCTATTTTTAGGGAATTGTACTAATACTCATATCTACTTCAGTCTGCTCTAAATATGAGGTTGATATCTTGTGAGACATCATCTTTGACCCTAAGGTTGGTTTTCACATTGTTTTCCATTTGAGTTTTGGACATTTCGTATTTATTCAGTTGTTCCATGAGCAGACCTTTGCCAAGATCCTCTATTGTGTTGATTCCTTCATGTATAAATGACCCTATATACTTGATATAGATAAACTGGGTTTGGATTAGGGGTTTAGAGATGTAAGAACCTGGGTTTTTGGAACGGGTCAAAATCCCAACCCTGTTTAAAATTTTGACTTGTTTTGAGAAAATTAAGAAAATTTAGGAAGTTTTGGAAATTTCTAGACTACATGCCATTTACTCTAAAGTAGATGTTGTGTATGGGTTAGGCATGTATCGACTGTGTTCTTTCTGAGTACATGCCATGTGGTGACCATGTAGGAATTTTATACTACATGGCATGTAGTATTTCTCGACATGCCTTGTATCCTCTTTTCTGCATACCAACTAAGTTCAAGCCGTGTTTTGACCTGTGTGGAGCGTCCAAGTTGGGTAGCTACCTCTGCTTAAGTCAGAGTATGGATAAGGCTACTACATGGCATGTAGTCCTTAATACACACCATGTACTTTTATTTTTATTCTCTTAAATGAAAGGGCATCATGTCTTATTCCAGAAACTACCTTCTTCTTCCCCATTTTTGTACTTTGATGCTCTAGATGCCCGAAAACATTTCTTCTTCTGGATTATTAATCTGTCATCTGTTCTTCAATCTGTTGGTGGCTACGGGATCACAACAATGAGGCTAAACCTATGCAACCAGTTCTGTTCTTGATCCTTTTCCTCACATGTCGTAGTTTCCATCCAAGTGGAATTGCCTGGATTTGATGTAAACATAGATCTAAAAAGTTCATCTTCAAATTGGAGCTCTATAACAGATGTGACTACATCAATTATTCTCAGGTAGGGAGTGCATACGTTATTTCTTGTTTTTATAGTCTTTTGGGTGGCACAACCTTTGGTGAATTTTTGGGTATTTTGAGCGAGACCTTGTTTTATCTAATTTTTCATATCAAACAGATTACAAGACCCGTGGGATGCCTTTGGGTATGCCCTTTTACTATTTTTCTTGAGCGAGGCCAGGCAAGGGGCTCTTTCTCATCGGGGAATTTTGTTCGGGGATGCCAAAATGGTTATAATTGAATTATATGGTTTTAAACTATTGAGTTTAGTTTATTAAACCATGATATGACTTGTTAGAGGCTTTGATGATCTTAGTGTTGGTATGAGACAACACCTGGCTAGTTCAATTCAACTGTTTAGTGTGTCTTGCATGTTTAAAGTATTTTATTGTGATTATATATGTGATACATGTCATTGAATATGATGTAACCCTTGGGATTATGTTGGGCGTGACCAGGTTTTCTTGAGTGATGCTAATCACATGTTGGGCTTGGCTCGTGTTACATTTGGTGGTTTTGAACATAGTATTGAGTGTCATGAACATCATCTTGAGGTAGTGTGACTATCAGGTTGGGCATGGACTGGGTTACTTGGATGACAATTCCATCAAACTTGAGCAACATGGTTGTAGGGGCACAAGGTGCCAGAGATGTTGTGGCTTGGGTACTATTTTGGTGATTACTGCACTCTCGGAACTTTGAGTAGGGTGAAAATAGAGAGACTCTGTAATGAGGTGGTTTTGACCACTCGTGTAGGTATAGGACCCTATTAGTTGGGGTTTAGGTACAATTGGTTTGGGGGTGCTTGCCGTCAGAAGCCACGTGGAAGGTGAGGAGCCTTTAAGGGATAACATTGAGGCTATCGGGTTGGGGGCAGAGGCTCACCGTTTTTTGAGGGTAGACATCATTGTCCCTCCGGTTACTTTATTTGAGGGCAGACATCATTGTCCCTATAGTTACTTATTTGAGGATAGGTATCACTGTTCCTCTGAGTTACTCCTTCTTGGGCGTGCCTTTGGGATGTTGGTACTTAAGACACGTAGTGTTAGGGGGCGCATGGTGTCAGGATACATGAAAGAGATTCCGGTGTTGGCCGAAGCAGGTGACACTCCAAGGTGGATGTTGAGCACTAGAGGAGTTTGTGTTTATTTGTGCATCATACTATTTACCGGTTTCCTTATAACTGCATTCATGCTTAAACACTTATATTAGGTATGCACCATTGGGTGACATCCTACTAAGATTCGTCTCAGACCCTGCACAAGCCTTTCAGGACGCACGTAGACTTTATAGATTTACGTGTAGGAAAGATGTCAGCTTTAAGAGCTGGTCTACTTTAGCTATTTCATGGAGATGGTATGGACCTTGAGGTCTTACCTAGCTAGAGTTTACATTGTTTTGATTTTTTCCTATATCAGTAAACTTACTTGTTTTGTCGCTATTATTGGGTAGCCATTGGCACCCCTTTTTATATATTGACTTGGTATAGATGCATGCTTGGTTTGTTTAGCAGTTATAAGTGGTGTTCAACATGCTGTTCTATTAATTTTTCTATTGTTGTTTATATTTATTGCTTACGCTGTTTATTGATATTGATTGTGATTCCATTATGTGGGTCTGGTTCGAGTTTGCTGAGTCATTTATCTCTATTTCATGTTATATATTATTTCCAATACTAGTACCATTATTGTCCTCCGAGAGGGTGTAGCCTCTCTACTATACCTATCAGACCCTCACTACGAGTTGACAACCATTGGAATTTTGGGAGGTGTGCCAAAGTTAGTAACCCCAACCCATTTAGCACTGCTCGGGTGGTTTTTTAGGCCCGGGTCGTTACAAAGTGGTATCAAAGGGGTTCTTGATAGGGATTTAGAAGCAGTGTCTTGGTGGCTACTAATGAGATTAAGACATCTCTTTTTTATTTTTTCTGGTTTTAAAATTTGGGATATGGTATGCTGGAGACAGGTTGTTACTGGAACTAGGTTTATAGCTTGTTCCTGGGTGCCTGCTTCCCTAGATACGAGTGATGGACCAAGTTTCCTTGGGTTGGATTTTCTGTTTTTCTTTTTCTTAAATTACAGTTTATATGATTTCCACCTCGATGGATCACTAGGTGTGTGATGTTATTGATTGTGATATGTAACCCTTAACCCGATGCAGTAAGGGAGAATTGGACCTTAGAACAGTATGGAAAGGCTGTTTTCTTGGCTTTTGATAGGCACATTTTAGGGTATTTCAATTTCATAACTGTACGTTTTCTTTGTGAAGTGATAATTCCATGCAAATAATATCAATTTACAGGCTTAATATATTTTTATAATTGCAAGTGGCAGTATATTTGGGTTTGGATATTGTACGAGCAGAAAGGTACTATGGTTGAGGAGATTTTGATCATCAGGATTAGGTGACTCGGTCGTCAGTTTGATGCAATGTTGGTTGTAAGTACAGGCATGAACTGAGGTAATTTTAATACTTGGATCTGTTGATGGGCGGGTAAGGAGGTCATGAGGCCAAGATGCTGTGGGCATGGGTTGCGGTGGGGGAGTGTAAGGGTAGTAGTTATGTGCTGTCTTTTACAAATTTTTCTATCTACGTGAATATATATATATATATATATATATGGGATGTCTGACTATTTATGTTATTCAGAGGGTTCCTCTAATACATCTCGAAGGAGCATCAGGCAGGTGATGATACAGTGCCGTAGGTGCAGGAACAGGTTTAGGATTTGGTGTAGGCAGAGCATGAGTCGTAGGTATAGGCTCAGGGACATGATCAGGATCATGATCTAGTGTATGTAGGACAATAGTCAGGTTTGGCAGCATTTGGGCCATGGCTCGACGAGCAGCTCCGAGCTAGCCTGGTACGTGTCTTACAGGGGATCGACAAAGGTGCACAGGGTACAATGCCATATATGGAATATTTGATGTGATATTTCAGTCATAGAACCTACCAGTTTTTTAGGGTGAGGGTGGTCCATAGGCAGCTAAGAACTGGATAGAGAGCATGTAGATGATCTTCGAGTAGCTCGAGAGGCCTCAAGGACAGAGGGTCAAGCTGGCAATGTACATGCTGTGAGGACTGGAAAAGCGTTGGTGGGATGTGCAGGTTTAGGCTCGCAGGCACGAAGAACTGGCCTGGAAGGACTTTGAGGATAGGTTTTTTGAGCACTTTTAACCAGAGACACCGAGGACCAAGAGATCTCGGGAGTTTTTGAGCCTGCAGTAGGGAGATATGTCTGTTATTGAATATGTAACTACTTTCACTAAGTTGTCTCACTTTGCACCTAGTATGGTAAGTGATGACTTTGCAAGGGTGAGGTGCTTCGAGGATGGATTATGACACGCCATTCAGATGCAGGTAAATATCTTCATGCTGGGTTCTTTCTTAGAAGCGGTAAATCAGGTGCTCATAGCGGAGGGAAAACAGATGGATAGACCCTAGGTTGGCCTAGCAACAACTTCAGGTGATGGTTCAGACAACATGAAGCGTGGACGGGATGAGTTCTAGTAGGGAAGTCAGGCCAAGGACTCAGCTATACCACCTTGTAGTAGTTCTTCAGTGGTTTTATTTCAGTGTGGATAGTCAGGACATGTTCAGACTCAGTGTGATAGGACTCCAAAGGAGTGTGAGGCATGTGGATAGGTTGGGAATCTGGATAGGTTCTGCATGTAGCCTTCTCAAATAACTGGATGGCAGGGACCAAGATAGATGATGGCATCTGGAGTTGGATCAGGTTTGGTACCAGGAGAGGGTAGCCGAGGTTTAGCTGCACGTGGAGGACACAATAAATAAAGTGGGACCCAACTGAGGGGTCAGTGGACGATGACTGGAGAAGCACCGGAGGGAGGTCAGGCATCGGGCAGTTGCACTTCAGGCCAAGTGCATGCTGTAGAGCTGCCAGGGGCTAATTAGGCTAGTGAGCTGATGATGGTTAGAGGTACACCATGAGTGTGGTCGTGACTTCCTTGTTTTTGTTTTGGAATGACCTTTTAAGGCATGTTTGTTTTGATTGTACGAGGTTCACATGATATATGTGGACTGACAAGATGCTGGCCAGTGGGATTAGCGCCATATCGGGTGCATGATATATTTATATATACATGTATGAGGTGTCTTGGGCATCGGGGCATCGAGGATGTGGGTTACTTGAGGTTCCTTGGGCGTCGGGGCATCAATGATGCATTTTACATGAGGATCCTTGGGCATCGAGGCATCGAGGATGTGAGTTACATGAGGTGCTGTGGGAATTAGGGCATCAAGGAAGTGGGTAACTTGAGGTTCATGTGATAAAGTTTTATTTTGAGAATCCATGGGATGCAGGACCTCATGGAGGTGAACACCGATGCGGTGCAGGATACGTTTGGGTGTCAGAAATGATGTGGAATCACCAAGGAGGCATAGGGGTGATGATGCATCACGAGAGGACCATGATTCTGGAAAGAGGTCATTGAACCCTTGCTTTGTTGAGTTTTGTAGAGTTGAGACCGAGTTAGGTAATTCCCAAGGTGGGGATCCCCTTGAATAATTTAGCTAGAACCTTTGAGAACACGTGAGTCCGGGTAACTTTGATCGAGGTGGTATGTTAAGTGCCATATCCAAGTTTCATTTGATATCTCGGGGATGAGCTATGTTAAGGTGGGGATATTATAAGAACCCTGGTTTTTGTAATGGTTCAAAATACTGACCCAGTTTTAAATGTTGACTTGTTCTGAGAAAACTAGGAAAATTTGGAAAGTTCTGGAAATTTCTAGACTACATGCCATGTACTCTAAAGTACACACCGTGTATGGGTTAGGCATGTACCAGCCATCTGATCGCCGAGTACATGTTGTGTGATGACAATGTAAGAATTTCCTACTACACAGTGTGTAGTATTGCTCGAAACACCATGTATCCTCTTTTCTGCATACCGGCTGATTTCAATCCGTTTGTCAACCCGTGTGGCACGTCCAAGCCATGTGGCTACCTCCAATTAAGTCAAAGTATAGACAAGGCTACTACACGGCGTGTATTCCTTAACACACACTGTGTACTTTTATTTTTATTCACTTAAATGAAAGTGAATCACTTCTTATTCTATAAAATATTTTCTTCTTCCTTGTTTTTGGACCTTGATGCTCTAGAAGGCCAAAAACATTTCTTCTCCTTGATTCTTCATATGTCATCTATTATTCAATCTATTGGTGGCTATGGGATCGTAACAGCGAGGCTAAACCTGCACAACCTATTACGTTCTTGATCCTTTTCCTCACATGTCATTGTTTTTATCCAAGTGGAATTATTGGGATTTGACGGAAATGTAAATATATGAAGATCAGGTTCAAATTGGAGCTTGATATCGGATGTTCCTACATATACAAGTCTCAGGTAGGGGTTCATACCTTATTTCTTGTTTTTGTAGACTTTTGGGTGGTGCGTCCTTTGGCACGTTTTCGGGTATTTTGAGCGAGACCCTGTTTTATCTGCTTTTTCATATCAAAATGATTATAGGACCCGTGGGATGCCTTTGGGTAATCCCTTTTACCATTTTGATGGAGAGAGAATAGGCGAGGGGCCGTTTTTCATCAGGTCATTTTGGCCAGGGGATGCCAAAACAGTTATAATTGTATTATATGGTTTTAAACTATTGATTTTTGTTTATTAAACCATGCGATAACTTATTAGAGGATTTCAAGATCTTAGTGCTGGTATGGGACAACACCTAGCTAGTGAAATTCAACTATTTAGTGTGTCTTGCATGTTTAAAGTATTTCATTATAATTATATATGTGATACATGTCATTGCATATGTTGGAACCCTTGGGGTTGTGTTGGGTGTGGCTGGGTATTCTTGGGTGATGCCGATCACATGTTGGGCTTGGCCCAAGTTACATTGGGTGGTTCTGACCATGGGATTGGGCATCATAGATGGCAGATTGAGGTAGTGTGACTGTCAGGTTGGGCATGGCCCGGGTTACATGGATGACAATACCATCAGACTTGAGCAACATGGTTGCAGGGGCATGAGGTGTTAGAGACATTGTGGCTTGGGTACTATTTTGGTGATTAATGCTCACCTGAAACTTTGAGTAGTGTGCACACAAAGAGACTCTATGATGAGGTGGTTTTTACCACTCGTGTGAGTAGAGGCCCCCATTAGTTGCGGTTTAGGTACTATTGGTTTGGGGGTGCTTTCCATAGGAAGCCACATGGAAGGTGATGCGCCTTCAGGGGAAAACATCGAGGCTATCAGGTTGGGGACTGAGGCTCACCGTTATTTAAGGGTAGACATATATGTCCCTATGGTTATTTTATTTGAGGGCAGACATCATTGTCCCTCCAATTACTTATTTGAGTACATGTATCGATGTTCCTCCAATTTACTCCTTCTTGGGTGTGCCTTCAGGACGTCGGTAATTGATACATGCAGTGTCAGGGGGAACATGGTGCCAGGCTACATGACAAAGATTCCAGCATTGACCGAAGCAGATGACCCACCATGGTGACTGTTGAGCACTAGTGGAGTTTGTGTTTATTTGTGCATCATAATATTTACTGGTTTCTATTTAATTGAATTCATGATTAAACACTTATATTAGGTATGCACCATTGGGTGGTATCCTACTGAGATTCATCTCAAACCTTGCACGGGCCCTTCGGGATGTGTGTAGACTTTATGGATTTACGTGTAGGAAAGTGGTCAGCTTTAGGAGCTGGAATTCTTTAGTTGTTGCATGGAGATGGTATGGACCTTGAGGTATTTCCTTGATAGAGTTTAATTTTTTTGCATTCTTTTCTGTATTGGTATTCTTACCTTATATAATGTGAATGCTTATGAAATTTCTATTCTAATGACTTAAAATGTGAATGTGTGGATGAGAGGTATTCATACCCCATTCCACTTACGAAATGTATGGGTGGGAGGCATTTTTACCCCATTCCATGGATAACCTCTATGTATATATGGGTGGGAGGTATTCTGATCCAATGCTAGTTATAACCTCTATATGGATGGGAGACATTCTTACCCAATGTCAGTATCGTGTATGGATGTGAGGAATTATTACCCCATTCCAGTATCTTCTATGGGTGGGAGGCATTCTTACCCCACACCAACTATGGTATATATATATGTATGGATGCAAGAAATTATTACCTCATTCCAGTGATAACCTATATATATATATACCTAGTGACTTATTTAGATATGCCAGCATTGAGCTGAAGTAGGTAGAACCACCAAGTTTCCTTTGGGAACCTGAGTAGGAGGTAAATTGTTTATTCAATATTGGTTTCCTTTCCTACTATTACCTGCACCCTGTTTACTTGCAAGCACCACTCAGATTATATATAGACATCATTGGTGGTGGATTACTAATATTTATCTCACACCTTACTTGAGCCGCCTTTGGCACCAGAGAATATTGTTTGCCTATAGGTATGGATAGGGGAAAACACCACCAATCTGGCGGTTGACTATTTTTCATAGATAGAGTTTAAGAATAGAGGACCGGGCTTAGGCTCAATATTCTATAGAGCAACTTTTGGATTTTGTTAAATTTTATACTTCTATATTAGTATGAATGATTCTTATTTTCTGTTGCCATTTGGTACTGGAATGCCATGCATGCATATCTGTATCAGATATATGGGGATTTTGTTTTATTATTATGTATTCTTCTATTTACTTCATCTACTTGTATGTTTATGTTTCCGTTATTGTATGTTATTGTTAAATATAATATGTACTTCGACATGGGGGTATAGTATCCCCACTGATTTACCTTCACACCCCCACTGTTAGTTGGAAACCCTTGGATTAAGGGGGGACGTGCCAAGGTTCATGTGTCCAATCAGGCTCTGGGAAAAGGTTACATGGCATTCAGTTTTAGGACATCACAATCCCTCTCTAAAAAATGCATTAAAAATTCAAATTCTCACGGAACTGCTCTTACCCAGAACCAATAGGGGATCTAGTCCTACTACTAGAGGTTCATTCTAAGAATTTTTATCATGTTTCACTATCAAAAAACACCATCACGGTGACATCAATATACAATTCCAAACACACATTTTAGGGAATATAACATATCATTTTTACATTTATACAAAATAAGGGCCATATCTATCCATAAAAAGATACCACACATACACTATCCCAACATTCATAACCAAAACACCTCCACTATCCTCAACCATCCCTATCTGGGGCCGTTGGATAACTTTGGGTAAAAAAATATCCACTAATTACATGATTTCCATTCAAAATTTGTATCTTGCATCTCATGTACTTTTAGGTGAGAAGGAAACAAAATTCATGTGGTTAACATCACGTAATTTTATTTTTTGAAATATAATTTAGGTCCAAGGATGGGATGAATAGTTTTCAAGGAATGACATGCCATTTTACCCTAGGATGATTCATTATTTCTATCCACATACCAATTATGGTTCAAAGATAATAAGGATTTTATCAAAATGATGGAATGTGGAAAACATATCATATTATCTTGAAGGTAGTGGTGTAAGTGTCTAAAAGTTCCACATAAAAGGTATTCATGAGGAATATCAAGAATATTTTCCCATAAATTGTAAGAACTTCATGAAATAGGATACACTTCTTGAGCTCAATGGGAATTAAACTATATAAGGACATCCTACAGTGTATTTAGATGGGTAATTACATTTTATGTTCAAGTTTATTTAGAATATGCTATGTCTTGGGTAGGGTGACTTCAACATTATGAAGAATGAATTCATCTTCTTTTTGATTCTCATGAAAAGTAGAAGAAAAATTATTTTTTTTAGAAATTTGATGATGTATATAATGGAATTGTGCAAACGTTACTCAAGATCAATATCTCTTGTCTACCCTAAGATAATTTTATATATATTAGAGGATAGATACCTTGTTCCTAAAGGATATGAAAAGTTAGTAAAATATGATGGTTTTTTGTCTTATCCAAGTTACATGAAAGAGAATGAGGGTCAATTAGAATATGTGGTTGAAAATTTAGATTGTTGAAAATGATAATATGTATGGGAATTTTAATCTAGTGAATAAACCTTAAAGGAAAATAAATTTAGTTGACACTATCTTGGATTCAGATGAAGTAGTTGAGTATTATTCAGATTAAGAAAGTGAGGGTATTGCTAGTGCTAAAGTTAAAGTAGAATACGATGCAGATAAGGAAGATAAATCTGTACACATTTTAGTAGAAGAGGGGAGTGAACCAGATGTAGTAAAAAGATAAAAAGTTTTATATGGATCTTGTAGTCCACCTCTCTCTCTTCCTACCAAATAAATCATGTTAGAAGAATAAGTTGAATTAGAAGAAACTGAAGCCTAAACTGGTGCCCAATTTGAGAGATCTACTTCAGAGAGTCTAGAGTATGTGGTTGTGTTATATAATGATTTAGAGTATGTGGATGATGGTGGAGATGATAATTGGTAGTATAATACATTTTAGACTATTACTAATTCTAGTAGGTCTTCTGATGGAGGGTGTTAGGAATATTTCCCACCTGATTCAGAAAGTTAGCAATTTAGTGATAGAAATGAACTAGTTGTGTCATAAGGTTAGGATTCTAGATACCATGTTGATCTAGTCACTTCATACATATATGAGGATGAGACACCATTTTAGGGGGAAAATTCCCCCTGATCTTCCATGCTTGGTCCATCATATAGTGACTCCTCTAATGATGATGATGTTGGTGATGATAAAGATAAGGGAAGTCCACCTAAGCATGGTGGAATTTCCATCTCAGTTTCTCAGAAAGATCCTAAGGGATACTTGGTTGATTATATTGACGGGGAACATATTTTAGAATCATTTTATTACAATGGTCATGATGTGTAAAATGGTCATAAGGTTGCTTCAATGCATAATCAGGAGAGGTATTCACCTTCTCCTCTTTCTTCTCCTCCTCACACTAGCTACATAACCCGAGATGATCTAGATGCCTTTATGGTAGCTTTTTAATTAGATATTAATGAAGTATTCAGATCCTATTCCTCTCAAGAAAATAATATTAGAGAGGATCATACTTATTTGATAGTCTATTTGGTTGTTGCTCACCTCTAACCTAAACATATCCTCAATATAGAAAATATGTAAATTAATTATAAGAGGATGGTGGAATAGGTGACTTCCATTAATTAATATTTAGAGAAAATAAGATAAAGTTTTCAAAAAAGAGAGATATATTTTGGAAAGGATGGAGTCTTTCCCTACTACATGATCTTATTATTCCAAAACTCCACCTCCTGGTGCACCTACTTTTATTGATGTTTACTTGATTAGATCCATTGTAGGAGAAGATATGCAAGCTATGTTGGGTAACATTTTTTTATTCTCATCAGGATGAGCTTAGATAGATTAAATAACATGGTGAGAACAATAACAAGTTGGTTAGAGAGTGATTAAATTTGGCTAGAAATGACAGAGAAATAATTATTCAGGATATTAAGTAGTATCTATCTAATATTTTTTTTTACCAAGAATGACCTTAATTCTCATTTTATGTTCTTGGATAAAAATATAAGGATTCCACCAGCGAAAAGGGTCTTGAAGGAGAAATTTACCTGGTTAAAGACTTTGGAACCCATGCTTATGTTATTTATGGAAGAGAAGATATATTTTTCATAGCATTGAAGCATGGAAGCTAGGTGATTACTTAGTTTTTTGAGTTGATGGAGCATTTTATTTATACCACCAAGAGTGATATCACTACACCTCCAACCAAACTTATGACTTCATCACTTTATGAACCCCTATCAGCACCACTACAGACACCTTATATAGAATTTAGTCCTTTTGGAATTACACTTGTAGAATCTATAAGACACCTTAGGCTTGTTGTATTTAGGACTCCTACACCTCCTCCAACTTCCACTATTACCCCTTCTATTATTGGAAAAGACAAGGACCCAGTTGATCCTACGTCTACTAGGGATACAGAGTCTTCTTCAGACTTTGATCAAGCTTTGATAGGGAATTAATTTTTTTTCATATTCTTTTATGATATAATTTTTTGACTTTGTTATTCAATGTAAATTATTTATTTTTATTCATTATTCCAGCTTTAATTATTTCAATGTTATTATTATATTTTTTATAATCTCAAAAGGGGGAGAATTATAATATTTTATGTCATGAATCAAATATGAATTTTGACTATTAAGTAGATTACATTCATTTTATTCATATGTCTTCCCGTTTTTTGTATGATTATAAATGCCATGATTTGTGATCTTTGAAAAGGGGGAGATTGTTGGATTAGTCCAAGAACCTCTTTATTTTAATGATCTAAAATAATTTTTATTATGTTTCTAATGAGTTTAAAGTTTTATGTTATTAAATTAATTTCTTAGTAAAATAATCAAATTAGGATAAGTCTTAGACCTACTGTCATCATCTACCATTAGTTGAAAAGAGATACCATTAAAAGCTACTGCTCCAAGCTACCTTCAGTTCAAGATGCTATCACTAGTTCAAATTCTGTGACCATAAGGATATGCTATCAGGTTGTGCTAGTATTAGTTGGATCTAATACCACCAGTATGTAAATATACCATCATGAGCTATATCTACCTCTATGGCATCTACTATCGAAGCATCTACTGTCAAAGAGTGAAACCATCAAGAGATAAAACCATCAAGTGAAGCAACTATTAGTTTACCAAGCACATCTACCACTAAGAATTTCTATAGTTAAGAGTATCTATCACTAAGAATTGCTACCATCAGAAGGAAATAGCTACTAATAGTTCAAGAAGCAGATGATACTGCTAGTTCAAAAAGATACCATGTATTATCATAATTAAATTCAAAATTATTTCTCTAATGACTAGATTAAGAATTAAGAGAAATTCAGATACATGTGGACTTAAGAATTACTATTCTTAAACAAGTTCATAAATAGTTTAAAATATGAGTCATAATTTTCATATCTATCTATCATTATGAGGATTCTGGTAATTATATTATTAACCTACAGTGAATAATTGGACTAGCTAGAAGTCTATATTTTCAGAAGATCCCCCTCATGTGATAATGCTTGTATTCATGTAACGGAATACAGAGACATAGAATCACATACACTATGAAAACCAAAATAAACTAGATACACATGTGTGTTGGAGAACACTAATCAACATACTAACTAAGAATAAAGAGTTTTCCAGACATCCATGACACTCTGTTTTTCTACACTTTCTATGCAATATCAGTTGAAGCCTTTCAAAGAAAATTTTAGAGACTTTTACAAAAACAAATCTTTTTAGATTGAGCTGCACCACAACTTCACATCCCTCTTTCCTTTATATTTTTGTTTTAGCATATTTCTGAGATATTTTTTTGTTTTACTCTTTTTTTTCTATAAAACACAGTCACCTACACTAAACTGTAGTGTTCTAGACAATCTCTTATAAATATCTTTATTTTTATTCCCACATAAAACTTTGGATGAGGTCATGTGTGACCTATATCACTTTTATCCCATGATGAAATATAGAAGACGCTTATGTATAGCTTAGATTATCTTAGTACAATTATTTGAAAACCCGATCTAGGTTGAGGAATAGGTTATTATATAATAAACTACTTAGAAGTGGGTAATTTTCATGTGGAAGGGGATTAAGTCTTAGCTTGAGACTGGACCCCTTGTTTAAATTTCATTGTTCATTATTCGTTGTGGTTTATTTATTTTTGTTTTCTTTTTTTTAACCAAACCAATTTCTATTTTCTAAATTATTTTTAAAAACATTACTTTAATTATTATTTTAAATTAGTGTTTTATATACATTGTTTGATATGAGTAAATTATTTTAAAATGTGAAAGTATTTTCAAAATAATTTTAACTGAGTTGTGATTGAGATTTGGAGAAGATTTTCTAAAGATAAAATAATATAATTATACTATTTTTGTTAATTGGGTGTGTTTATAAAATTGATGGATTTAATTTTTAAATATTTTTAATAGAAAATTTAATTGGAATCTTAATTCAGACCCTATTGAGTTATCAACTCTAAAAAAATTACCACATCATTATTATGTACGTTTTCTTTAAAAACAAAAATGAACATGAAATAATTTCATATCACACAACCCAACCATACATGCTTTTCTATGTGTTCCTAACATGATGCATGTCAAATAAATACTTGAGTGCCTAAATGTGGCATGCATCCACAAACCTCATGCCATACCATCCTGTGAGAAAAACCTCAGAAAATAGTAACACCACACAAAAGTGATCCCCCTAAGGTGAAATATCATCCAAAAGTAATAAGTAAACATTAAAAACAACAATCCCACATTTGGATCTTGAGTTTTACCTTATACATGGGTTAGCTACTCCCATGCATGAGTTCATTACCAAGGTCTGACACATCATAGTCTCCAGTATACCTCTCCCAAATAGTAAAGAAACAAAAATGAAACCACCTTTGATACCACTTTGTAACATCGTGACCTGGGTGCCACTAAATTGGTTCCACGAGTCGGTTGTCCATATGAACTTAGGCACAAATCCCTGTACACACTACCACAAAACATGAAATATACAATGTTATCCTTTATCAGTGCTAGAAAAAATCACTAATAAAGGAGGCCTTTATCAGTGCTATTTTTTTGATAAGAGTACCTTTTATTAGCGCTAAAAAAAGCACAGATAAAAGGTACCCTTTTATCAACGATGGTAAATGAAACCTTTATCTGTGCTTTATTTTTTTGTGTTGATTACGAGGACCTTTATTGGCGCATTTTCTAGCACTGATAAAGGACCCGATCATGCGCGTGAGTCCCACATTCAAATAACGGCGATTCAGCTGCTTCATTATATAAGATTCCGCCACAGGCTAAGATCAGAAGCCTTCCATGAGGATGAGATCCCATATACATTATACACACACTAATATGGGCCCAAACGCCTCCACCAGCATTTGGCCAATCTATGCTTCTTACAGGCTTTATCCCACTTGCATACGCACAACCAGGTCCTACCTGATCGGAGCCACATCCCATATTTTTTTTAATATATACCAATAAAAATGAATTTTTTTTTTTGAAAATTGAAATAATTAAACAAATACAAATTAAAAATGAATAAATTTAAGAAGTATTGAAAAATTTATTAATTAAATAATTAATAATAACTTTAATATATATATATATATATATAAATTATAAATATTAATAAATAGTATATATATTAAATATAGATATATAAAATAAAGAAATTAAAAAAATTGAAGTATTAAAAATATTAAAAATTGAAATAATTTAAAAAATAATAAACTAAAAATGAATAAAATAAAAAAAATATTAAATTTTTTATTAATTAAATAATTAATAAATTTATTATATATATATATACAAATTATAAATATTAAAAATATATATATTAAATATAGATATATAAAATTTATAAATTGAAATAATTAAACAAATAAAAAAACTAGTAAATTAAGAAAAGTATTAAATTTTTTATCAATTACATAATTATCAATAAAAATGAATAAATTTAATATACATATATATAAATTATAAATATTAATAAATAGTATATATTAAATATAGGTATATAAAATGATTAAATTTTAATAATTAAACAAAAAATTAAAAATGAATAAATTAAAAAATTATTAAAAAAATTTATCAATGAAACAAATATTAATAAAAATGATTAAATTTAATATATATATATATATATTAATTATAAATAGTAATGAATAATATATTTTGAATATAAATATATAAAATGAATGAAATGTAATAATTAAATGTGTATTAATGTCTTATTCATTTTAATGGTTTTTATACATAATTATTCATTAATATAATTGATATTTTTATTATATAAATATATTCATATATATATATCAATATATATATATATATTATTCCCTAAAATGTTATTTATATAATACAGAATATTTATGGTTATATTAAATAAGTTATATATTTAGTGAAAAATGGTTTACAATTAAAAAGTAATATTGATTAAAAATGTTGACTAATTGTATAGAGAAATGGAAATTTAATTGATTTATTTTTGATTTTTTAATTTAATATATATCAAACATGTGTTACATTAATTTCACACACACATATATATAATTAATGAATTTTTATGTACAATGCACACACGCATAATATTTCTATAATTTATTCAATTTTTAATATTCTTTTTAGATTTATATTTATTAACATAATATATTTAATATATATTATGTTTCTAATTGGTAAATTTTATCATTTTTTATATTTTTATTAAATATATACTATTTATTATTTTTTAATGTTTTTTTCAAATTTGTTCATTTTTAATATTATTCATTCATTAAGGATCTTAATTGTTTTTTAATATTTTTATAATTTATTCATTTTTAATTTTTCATTATTCAATATGTTTGTAATTTTATCTATTTTCAATATTTATTTATACATGTTTATTCATTGAAATTTAACATTTTTTTAATATGGTTATATTTTATATAATTAACATGTATTAATTAACATATATAAATATTTATTTTTTTTATTTTTTAAATTTTTTATATAATTAATTACAATGATTATTTTTTTTAAAATTTATTAGTTTTTTATTATTTATTTCATTAATAAACACTACATATTATATAATATCGTTGTTCAATTTAATATATATCAAAATTATATATATATACTTTAATTTCACAAAAAAAAATATTTACCTAATTAATGAAATCTTATATAGAAACACATACACTTAATATTTATGCATTCATTTAAATTTTAATATTTATTTTATAATTTTATTTAGTAACATAATACATTTAATGTATTATATTTTTAATTGGTGAATTTTATTTATTTATTTCTAATGTTATAATAGTTTATTTTATTTAATTTGTTTTAATATTAGTTATTTTTTTATTTTTTTGGAATTTAATCATTTTATTATATTTATTTATACATATTCGTTTACCACGTTTTAATTTTCTCAATATGTATTCATCTTCATTTCAATATATTTTCAAATTTTATTTTTTTTAATAATTTGTATAATTAATAAAACTTATCCATTTTTTCAATATTTCCAAAGTCTACTCATTTTTAAATTATTCAATTTCACTCATTTTTAATATTCATGCACATAATATTATATATTCATTAATAGTGTTAAAAATATATTTGTAAATGAATATTTAAAAATAAATATATTCCTAAATGCATATTTACTATATTTATAATTATAAATAAATAAATAAAAAAATATTTTTAAAAAGTATTTATATAATTATAAACAAATAACTATATATTTAAATAATAATAAAATTATAATAAATATATTTAAAGGATGAATATATTTACTATACTTATATTAATATTTATGTATATTTATTATATATATATATAGAATTATATAATTATATAAATATATCTATAATTATAAAATTATTATAAATATATTTAAATAATGAATATATTTACGATATTTATATTTATATTTTTTTATTAAATATATATAATAATATAAATATATTTACAATTATAAATAAATAATTATAAATATATTTACAAATATATTTATTTAGAAATATATTTATAAATGTATATTTACAATATATATAAAGTTATATATTTATAATTATAAATAAATAAATATATATTTTTAAAAGTATTATATAATTATAAGAAAATAATTACATATTTGAATAATTATAAAATTATATAAATATATTTAAATAATGGATATATTTAATATATTTATATTTATATTTATATATATTTATTAAATACATATATAATTATATAAATATATATAATGATATAAATATATGTATAGTTATTTACAAATATTTATAAATATATTTAAAAATATATTTATTTATAAATATAATGGTAAATATTTATTAAAAATAAATATTTATCTGCACTAATGTTTTAGCGCTTATAAAGAAGGGTTTTTTTCAGCACTAGTTTAGTGCTGCTAAGAGGTCTTTTATCAACACTTATTAATATAGCACTGATAAAACCCCTATTTACCAATTCTTTTTTGGTGGTGTTGATAATACCCTCCCCAATATTTTTAAAAGTGCCCTAACTAAATCGATTTAAGTCATACGTCTCAAGATCTCACAGAAGTCCAGTGTTTCCATCACCCCCTCTTAACCTTCTCTTGGATGAATCAAGCCCCGAATCTATGTTATGTTATTTTTTCTCCTCTTCTATTATTTCTTTCTTGTTCGGATTCCTCAGTGTGCATTAGTGCAGAATCTCCTTGGATCGATGCTCTTGTGGGTTCCACAGTTTTCTTCTCCATCATTTTATCCTCAATCTGTGTTCTTCTTTCTACTCCCTCACTACATCACACTATTTTTTGAACCCTAGTTCAGTTCAGGTTTTATATTTTTAATGTCTCGATCCGTAGGGTGTTCTAGTTCTATTTGTGGATATGTTTGATTATTAGTTTTTGGTATGTATTTTTATTGGTATTTATTGTGGTTTTATGGTTATATATTTTGGAATTAGGTTGTATTTTACAAATTTCCAAATATTGTGGCATTTATTGATTTGGGCCAGTTTTGGGGGGTTATGAATTAGAAATATGATGAATGATTTGTAAAAAAAATTCAAGGTGTGTTTTTGAGTTATGTATTAGAAATATGGTTATGGTTTGATTATTAGGATTATAAGATTGATTAGATTTGGAGAATTATGATTGATTTAGATGTGTGTGTCACAAGTTTAGTAGGTGATTCGGTGTATGGATTTCAGAATTAGTGGTTTTCTAAATTCTTGTAAATATCTCTTGGAAATTATCAAGGATGAGAAGTTATAAGATGGGGAGGTTCTAACAGTTATTACATGTTTTCCTTTATTATTAATTAATTAATTTATTATGCATGGAATTTATATGGCTATTGTATGGTTCAAAGGTAATTTTTTTTATCATCAATGGTAGTGTTTTTTGTGATTTGGTTTATTTTGTCATGAAATCATAGTACCATTGTTTTAGTGGCTTCTGATGATCATTTGGAATTTTAAAATATCTCTATTAATATTTTTAGGTGGTCTCAACTCATAATTTAATTGTCAGGCTATTCCTATGATATGTTTTCCTTATTTTTTAATTTTTTTATAAAACTCATATTATATTTTAAAAATAATGATGAATGGTTTATAATTGTATTTTTATATAAAGGATTAAATTTATTCAATGGTTCCACAAGATTATATGTAGAGATTATCACTCTATCTAACTTATTGGGGGTGAGGATTACATTAAAAATTCAACTTTAGTGATCACATACAAACCTATATTATAATTCATCATACTATTTCTTGAAATCCAAATCTAGTACCTTATATTAGAACTTTTTACATAACCCCATAATCTTAAAGTATCACACAATTTCTCTTGAATTATATTTGGGTAGAAATGGAACCCTTGGGCATGTTTCAAAGTCATTATATTTTATAAACAACCTATACCTAAGGGCCTCCACTTGACTTATCACCATCGTTAATTTTCATATAACTAGAATGAGATTCTTTAAACCCCAACCAAATTATATAATTAGAGTCACTTATTCCCACTTGAACTCGGATAAGATAATATTCAATAAACCACACTTGACCTATGGTAAATATTGTTTCACTATTATCCACTATTATTTCTTATTTTTTAAATGTTAAATCTATTTTACTATATATCTATGTAAATTAGTAGATATTTTTATTCCCACAACCTTTCTCTACTATGTTGAGACACCATTATTGGTTTCCTACTATGTATTTTTTGATTATAAACTATATGGTATCCTTGGTGGACATACAACCTATATTATACTAATTTCCATGTACTTAGGGATAATAGTAACCATAAGACCACCAGAGCAGGTAATTTATGTTTTTTATAGAAGAAGGATCAATTCCTACATCAGAGCATGAGCTATTAGAGGACATCTATGATCATCTTTTGATCTTCTCTAATTCCTCTTAGTTTTTCCTCAGTATTAGGCCATATTTCAATTGAATTATTTTCTGTAAGGACTTTGTACTATGAGTTTCATGTTTTTAGTTGTGTTTGAATTTATGTAGAGAGTTATGGGTGGTTTACATTATTTTTCTTTCCTCATATATATATTTGGTTAATGTTTTATTCTTTGAATGTTTGACCTACTTATGAGTCATTCTTAATTTCATGTAAAGAATATCCATGACATGTATCATTAGAAAAATTGGTAAATCATTCCCCAAATATAATTTGAGACCAACAATACTAGCCTCCGGTTGATGGAGACCAAAGAGCTCTCTTGGAGTAGTAGTGAATGTGAATTATGTGTCACATGGGTATTTAAGTCATGGATAATACATGAAGATTAATTTTAACTTATATGAATATTATCAATATCATGAATTCAAATTCATAATAATTTAATTCTAAGGATAACTATATTGAAGTTAAAAAAATGAGTAAAAAATAAAATATTGATAAAAATAAAATGGCTAACTGGAGGAAGGAGTTGAAAAATAATGATAGGAAGCTTAATATATCATGGAAAAATCTATCTAAATGTATTTTATTTTCTATTATAGTAAACAATATAGTAATTATCCAAGATATAATCACTTTTACAACACCTTTTCTATCTAAATTTCCATCAAAGCCCAAATTTCATCCACTATCTTTCCAACCACAACATTTTATATATTGGTATGGTCTCTAATCTAAAAATAACCATCCAAAATATAATTATAATTATTTTAAAAAAACCTATAAAATGATTTGAAAATAAAGATAATGATTATATATATTATTAGAGAAATAAATCAATTAATAATCTAATTTTTGTAAAAAAAATATTTTACATATTTTAATTAACAATGAATTTTTTTTCCAAAAAAACATATACTATAATCATTCTTATAGAGATAAAAAATTTAATAATACTAAGCTTTACTCTCAAAAAACTAATGGTCTAGTCATAATTATAACTTTTCATAGAATAAATATTTCTGAAATTTTAATCAAAATTCAAACCATGGTTATAATAAAAAGAAAAAATAAATTAAAATTACCTTTGAGAAATCATTTTAATAGAAAAACACCATTAATTAATGAAAATAAAAATTAACGAAACATTTTTTAGAATAAGAAAATTTATAACATTAACCAAAATAACATGAATTATAAAAAAATATAACCATAGAAACTTAATTATACATGAAATAATGATTTGAAAGCCCTTGATTTATAATGTAATGTGTATCAGAACATGGTAAATGGGAATAAATAGGAGAGAAAACATTTATGTTGAAGTGGATACCTATCATTTATAATATTTCATAATTTAAGGAAAGAAGGATCAAGGGTTGACCAAAACTTTTTAGTGGTCAAATGTCCCATATGATTTCAATTACATTATACTTTTTTGGATCTTTGAATTAATATTACAAGACATTTTTCCACTGATAAATGAAGATCAAAGAAAATTTATCACTCCTTTAAAGATACACTTAAAAATTCAATGATATACTACATATCCCACCAACTACCAAGTGAATAAATGAATAAACATCAACTCCTCCAACTTTTTTGACTCCCACCTAGCAAGGTTATAGAAACTATCCAAGAATTACCACTTTTTTTCATGGGAAGCTATGTGCTTCTAAAATTTAGTCCTTAGACCAAAAGCCTTTTCCTTTTTATAGAGTAATTAAAGGATTGCTTTGAATATTGAAATTAAAATGGCTATCTCAGCATGAGTGTATGTAATACCATCTAGATGAGCCATCTCAAGGTCACACCAATCAAGGAGCCCCTTATAGGGATCAGACTACTACTGCTACTTTTTTTAGCTTTAGGAAACAAACTAAGAAATGTTTTCCAATTCTTCATAAAATCCCATCCAGAGAAATGTAGTCTGATGATTCAACTATATGTTCCTTCCATTATAGATGGATGTAACCTAATGAAAAATATATGAATATTTTGAAAGGTTATTTTAAGAATCGAAGTCATCCAGAAGGTTGAAATTCAGAATGATATATTATTGAAGAAGCTGCTGAATTCTATACTTATTACCTATCAGATGTTGACATCATCAATCTCCTAAAGTCTCATCATAATTGATGAATTATGGGAGAAATTATTTTCAGAAGATATGTTGTTACAATTACCATCATAGAGTGGGATAAAGTAAAACTTTACATTTTACATAATAGTGAATATTTTGATCTATATGTTGAATCCCACAAAGAAATTATTAGAGATTTGAATCCATCAAGTGATGAAGGATGAATATCAAATATATATAATCAAAAGTCTATAGGATGGTTCTAATATCATATTTATATGGAGTTTTCTGAAAATTTTAATTAAATTACTAAAAAACTTCTATGGGTAGCCAGGGGGCCAAATAAAAATGTTATATCTTACACTGGTATTGTAATTAATGATTACAAGTTCTATAAAAAAGAATATGATGACTGTAGTATGATATAAAATAATGGAGTTACTCTTATGGTGAATGTGATGAAAATATCTTGTTTTAAGGGTAGGAATACAATTATTGTGAATATATCATATTTCAGCATTATTTATCAAATATATAAGTCAGATTATACAACATTTCAAGTACCAATTTTTCCATTGCAAATGGGTTGATAATGAGATTGAAGTGAAAGTTGATGAAATGGGATTTGTGAAGGTGAATTTCTATATGGAAGTGGAAAAGTATGATTCATTACTAATGGTATCACAATTATTGAAAATATTTTATGTCTCAGTTCCAGTAAACAAGAATTGATTGATTGTCAAGTTGGAGAATACAAAACTATAGGGTCATATGAAAATTAAATCGAGGATACCCTTTCATTGGGAGATAATAATTAATTCATAGATGTCATAATGTAGAAAATGTCTTGTATGTTATAGGGGACCATAAATAGGGGATTTTGGACTCTCTATAGAGGAGACAAATACCTTCAAACTTTTAAAAAATAAATAGAGTTCAATGAGAAGGTTAAAGTATTTTTTAATATATGATGATTTTACTCATAATATTATATGTTCTCTACTATTTTAACATAATCTAAATTAAATATTTGACTAATCATGTAGAAAATGTATTCTTCACATAATGATGTTACCAATATTGGTGAAGAACAGATGACTGATGCTGAAATTGAAAAATTATTAAGAGATCAAAATTATGTTGACGAAAAAATAATAATGACACAACATCACATTGTTGAAAATAATTATCAATTCAAGAAAGGTATAAATTTTTTGGTTGGATGGAATCCACATGGACAAACTGATGAACCCAACAATTCAATGTTAATTAGTTATATTAGGGTCACAATGAGGATGAATGTTCAAATTGATATAGATTTGTGTCACTATGTACAACCTGTGATAAAGGAAACCCTTTGGGAAGATATAAAGGTAATGTTGTGATATACTTTATTTATTTTACTAAATAATTTTTAAATGAAATGTTAATTTAGATTTCACTATTCTTTGAAGAGTGTTTTTTTTTATTTTAGATGATTTATTTAAGAAATATGTATTAATGGATACTAAAAAATCCCATAGAGGCTTCTGACCATTCTTACTAAAGTTCATCTTAGGGATGCTGAGGGAAAAGTAAATCCCTACCCCCCAGTTACTTATGTAGATATTATAAAGTAGGAAAAAGTTTTTTTTCATCAGATGTCATAATGATAAATCATTTAAGGTTAATTTTATTTGATAATATATTATTTTAAATTATTTATTTAATCCAATTTGTTTCAAAACTATAAATTTATGAAACATCAAAGGAGTGTTGAAAATAAAGAACATGCATCAAAACCAAAGCACCCCTATCACAAATTAAGAATGGGGTACACTTTACTGAAGAATAAATTGGTATATATTTTAAATAAATAATAAAAGTTTTATGTGATATGAAACAACATATGTTCCTTATTTTATATGCAGATTGATGAATCAAAATCTGAAGCCAACTCAATATCACATCCAATGCTATGGAATGATTCCCTATTGAATAAGGAGGGTAAAATAGTTGATAAAAACCTAATATAATTATGGGAAATACATGTAAGTATGACATAATAGTAATTTTTTATTATTTATAATGGTATTATATAAAAATATATATTTAGGTTTATATGTTTTTATATGGTTTAGACTTAAGAATCAGAAGTTATTGTAACAGAAGAAAAACTAATTTCATTAGCTTTGAAGTGGTCAGAACAATATGGCCACGTTAGAGGTGTAGGTTTTGGAGTATATTCTCGAACATACTTTTATAAAAAAACAAAATGAAGATACATATAATATGATGAAAAGATTTCAGGCACAAATAGATTTTTTGTAATATATTTTTGTTTGTTCTGGTTTGGAAAAACAATATACGTGAAAGGATCAAAGTGAATCGTCGGTGGAACAAAGATCAACACATGAAGAACACCATGACCCCACTAGATTGGAGGATATTCATTCTACTCAACCACATACCTTATCTGAGGTAATAAATTTTTTCATTACTCTCTCTCATAAATGTTAATCAAACAACTTCTGATAAATTTATATTACTAAAATTCTATAGGGTAAATTTTTATGTGATTTCTATCTGTCAACACCCACACACCACCTTATTTTAAGGGGTATGTTGTATAATATCTTGAGATAAATTCTACACAACAATTAACTCCTAAAATATCACATGAGAGTAAGTATTGAGGTAGATCATGATCTGACCACTGAGATTCATGTTCCACTTGATGATTCAAATATTACAATGGTTAATGATTCTATTTAAACTTTTGTATCATGGTCATATAATATTATAAATATACATGGGGTATATATTTAAAAAAATTCAAATAAAAAACCTATAATAGTTGATGAAAAAAGTTATAATGTGAGGTATGTTATTGAAAACGAATAAATAGATGGAGAAATAGAAGGTTAGATCAAGATAATCTAGTGAATCGACCAAGAAAACAAAAGGACCTTCCAGGAGTACCTTCTCCTTACCAGTTCCACTAAAACATATATTATCATTAAAACATCATGTAGAGAACATATTAAAAGATAGATATGTGTCCTAAATTTCATATTAAGAAGAAATATTTATAACTTTCATTATAGATGTGGTTAGTCTTGAGAGTATAAATTAGGTTCTCATGTTTGAATGGATGTGAGTCTCAGTTGTGAATACATACATAAGGTATATTTTGATATGATTTTTATCCAAAAAATAATTTAATATTTTCATTTTTGTTAATAACTATTCATATTTTATTCAAGCATTTATATTACTACTATATAAATGGAAAACCATAAAATAACGATTTATATTCATTAATCCCTACATCATTTATACGGATGAAAGTAAATTGGAGTTGAAATAATTTTTTAATAAAAAAATGCATTAAACGAGGAATTAGAGAAGAAAATAATATTTAATAGACTCTTTTTTAATGCCTATAATGAAAGGATAAAACTATGTAATCTAATCATAATATATATATATATATATTGTTTTCATTACTTATTTGTTTTGGTCTTTTAGGAATCACTTGATGTTGATCGTAATCAATCTAGATACCAGGAATATTTACTTATTTTGGATTCAATTCATATTTATACATCAAACTGACAATACATGATGTGTATTGTGAATTTTTAATACACTACAATCAGTATTTTATAGATAAACATTAAATTATATTTTTTAGTTTGTGTTTGAACAATTTTTTTTATGATAGGGTGATCAAAAAAATAGGCTAAATCATGATATAAACTCAATAACTGAATATAATAAGCCTATGGATTACTTCGAATAGAAATAGATTAATGTATATATATAAATATTTAGATATAAAAAAATATTTCAAAACAATTTACTTATTTATGTCAATGTTTCTACAGTGTTTGAAGCAAGATAACAACAATGATTGAGGACATCATTTTTGAAAATCTATGAAAGATATCATATTCGATCATAAGACTAGCATCCAGAAACATGTAATTTCTAAAGGAAATTAAAATTTCATTAAATATATTCCTTAAATTTTTGTTTTTATATACTATCTTAGTACTACCAATATTGCTAATAACCTACAAACTCAAAAGAAGAAGTAATTTTTTTTATGATGAGTGGGAAGTGTAAATGATATCGTATTGTTTACCGACATCAAATTTAGGCGAATTTTTATGATCAAGTATGATTTATAACCTTAGAAATATATTTGGGGTGCGAATCATTAATATCATAATGATTTTATATTATTTTTTATTTGTTTCTAAAGGAGAATAAGAATGGAGGAAAATAATTTTTTTAGAAATGAATGGGAAGAATATATGGTGTCATAATGTATATAAAAATCATAAAAAGGTGAATTACTACTACTTATTTATTTAATTTTCTCATCATTTTGTCTAATTTTTAGTTAATTTCCATATCATTTTTATCTAATACTTATTTTTTTTATATTTGCACAATTTTTCGAAGCACACACCCCTTGATCAAAACCAATAAAATGATCTTGGATGGTTTTAAAAATTTAGGAAAATGATACATGATTAATTTTTCATGTGTTGAAATTGACCACACATTAATCTGATACCCGATGCAGTTGGTATGACTCGAAGTATGTGTTTTCATTAAAAAAGTGTAATTTTAGTTTAAAACATACATAAAATAGTCAAAAAAAAATAAAATGAGGTAAAATTGTTTTTAAAAATTTAGAAAATGATACAAAATTCATTTTTCAAGTATAAAAATTGACTGCACATTAATCCAACATCTGATATGATTAGTATGAATCAAAGTATGTGTTTTTAATACCAAAGTGTTATTTTAGTTAAAACATACATCAAATAGTAAAAACCATGAAAAATATCTCACATTGTTTTCAAACCTTATGAAAATAATCCATAATTCTTTTTTCATATATAGGAATTTACCACACATCAATTTTAGACACGACATGGTTGATATGACATGAAGTTAGTGTTTTCAATAGAAATGTTCTATTTTTGTTTAAAACGCATGTCAAATAGAGAAAACAAAGAAAACAAGCTCAGATTGTTTTCAAACATTAAGAAAAAAATCTATAATTCATTTTTCATGTGTAGGAATTGATTGAACATCAATCAAACTCACATTATGATTTGTAGTACTAAAATTGTGTGGTTTGAGTTTAAAATTGACATTTTAGTAAAATAGACAAGTGGAATAATACAAATAGAGAAAAAAAATTATATTATTTTGATACATTAAGAAAATAATACCTCAATCATTTTTGAGATGTATGAATTATACACACATCTATTAGACACATGGTGTTCCAAATATGACTCAATGAGGCTGTTATTAGTTTAAAATTGAAATTTTAGTTCAAAACATGTTTCACTCACTAAAAACCAAGAAAACATACTAATATTTTCTTACTAATTTAGGAAAATAAATTATAATTAATTTGTGATCTATAGGAATTATTCTCACATGAAACTGATATATTATGTGACCTATATGACTCAAAGTGAGTGTTTTCAGTTTAAAATGTAATTTTAGTAAAAAAGACCAGTGAAATAATAAAAACTAAGAAAACACATTCAGTTTGTTTTGATAATTTAGAAAAATGATTCATAAGTCATTTTGGATGTGTAGGAATTAGTCTCACCTCAATTTGATACACAATGTTCCAGATATAACTCAAAGTTCCCGTTATGAGTTTAAAATTGACATTTTAGTTCAAAACATGTTACACTCACTGTAAACTAAGAAATAACACTTGTATTATCTTGATAATTTAGAAAAAAAATTTGAAATTTATTTTTTATGTATAGGAATCAGTCCCACATCAAACGGACACATGATGTGAGTGGTTTGACTAAAAGTGCATGTTTCTAGATTAAAATGACATTAAAAAAACACAAGTGAAATACTCAAAACTGAGAAAAAATCATATTGTTTTGATACTATATTAAAATGATCCAAAAGTCATTTTTATGTGTAGGAATTATCCTCACCTCAATTTGATGCATGATGTTACCTATATGACTCCAAATGTGTCTTTTTATTTAAAATTGAGATTAATTTTAGTAAAAAAGACAAGTGACATACCAAAAAATGAGAAAACATGTTTGTATTGATTTGATACTTTAATAAAATTATCCATAATTCATTTGTGAAATATAGGAATTATCCTCACCTCAATTCGATAAACGAGGTGCCCGATATGATTCAAAGTGTTCGTTATCAGTTTAAAATTGTCATTTTAGTTCAGAACATGTGTCACTCACTGAAAACTTAGAAAAAAATATTTTATTATGTTTATAATTTAATAAGATGATTCATAAGTCATTTTTTATGTGTAGTAATTACTCTTAGTTCAAAATAACACATGATGTAACTGATATGACACAAAGTGCATGTTTTTAGTTTAAAATAACATTTTAGTAAAATTAACAAGTGAAATACTCAAAACTAATCAAAAACATTCATATTGTTTTTATAATTTAGTAAAATTATACATAAGTAATTTATGGCATGTAGGAACCAGCCTCACCATAATGAGATACATAGTGTTACCGATTTGACTAAAAGTGTCTATTATTACTTTAAAATTGAAATTTTAGTTCAAAATGTATGTGACTCACTAAAAACTATGAAAAAATGATTATATTGTCTTGATAATTTAGTAAAATAATTAATAATTCATTTTTGAAATATAAGAATTATTTTAATGTGAAACTGACACACGATGTGATCGGTATGACTCAAAGTGCGTGTTTCTAGTTTAAAATGCCATTTTTTGTAAAAAATACACGTGACATACTCAAAACTAAAAAAACTCATTAGTATTATTTTTATAATTTAATAAAACAATCAATAAGACATATTTTATGCATAAGAATATATTTCTACTCAATCCGACACACTATGTAACCGATATGACTCCAAGGGTGTCTTTATATTTAAAATTTACATTATTTGAACTAGAAAAGACAGGTGACATACTAAAAACCAAAAAAATGAATTCATATTATTTTTATACTTTAGTAAAATTATCTATAAGTTATTTTTTGATGTGTAAGAATTAGCTTCAACTAAATTTTATACACGATGTTCTTAGTGTGACTACAAGTGTCCATAATTAGTTTAAAATTATCATTTTAGTTCAAAATACATGTAACTCATTGAAAACTGATAAAATACACTCAAACTGTCTTGATAATTTTGGATAATGATTCATAAGTCATTTTTGATGTGTAAGAATCATTCTCACATAAAATCGATACATGATGTCATTATTATGACTCAATGTGTGTGTTTCTAGTTTAAAATGAAATTTTAGTAAAAAACACAAGTGACATACTTAAAACTGAGCAAACACATTTTCATTTTTTTGTTAATTTATCTTAATGATACATATGTAATTTTTGATGTATGAGAATTAGCCTCACCTCAATCCAAAGCAAGGTGTGACCAGTATAACTCCAAGTGTGTCTTTTTATTTTAAATTGATATTAATATTAGTAAAAAAATAAGCAAGGCACTCAAAACTAAGAAAACACAATAAAAAATGATCCACAATTCATTTTTGATATGTTGGAATCATCCAAACCTCAATCTAACATACTATGTTCCTGATATGAATCAATGTGTACGTTATCAGTTGAAAATTGAAATTTTATTCCAAAAAACGTTTCACTCACTAAAAACTAAGAAAACAAACTCCAATTGTGTTGATAATTTTGGAAAACAATTCATAAGTCATTTTTGTTTTGTAGGAATCAATCTCATATCAAACCGACAAGATGTGACTGACATGATTTAAAGTATTTGTTTTCAGTTTAAAATGACATTGATAGTGACATACTCAAAACTAATAAAATACATTCATATTTTTTTGTTACTTCATGAAAATTATCCATAAGTCATTTGCAACATTTATAAATCATACTCACCTCAATCTGATACATGGTGTGCTCAAGATGACTCAAAGTTTTCATTATTAGTTTAAAATTAAAATTTTCATTTAAAGGAGTGTCACTAAATAAAAACCAATAAAACATGCTCATATTATCTTTATAATTTATTACAATAATTCATATGTCATATTTGATGTATATTAATAAGTATCACATCAAACTAACACACAATATGACCAGTATGACCCAAAGTGTGTGTTTCCTATTTAAAAGGATATTTTAGTAAAAAAAACAAGTGGCATACTTAAAAAAATGTAATGCATTTGGATTGTTTTTATACTTTAGTAAAATGATCCATAAGTCATTTTTGATGTGTAGGAATCATCCTCACCTCAATCTGATGCAGGATGTGACCGGTATGACTCCAAGTGTGTCTTTTTATTTAAAATTGACATTAATTTCAGTAAAAAAGATAAGTGACATAATCAAAACTGATAAAACACATTCATATTGTTTTTTTACATTAGGAAAATGATCTATAGTCATTTGTGACATGTAGTGATCAGTTTCACATGAATTAGATACATAGTCTTCCCGGTATAAATCAAATTGCTTGTTATCAGTTTAAAAATGACATTTTAGTTCAAAATGCATGCCACTCATTGAAAACTAAGAAAACACACTCGTATTATCTTGATAATTTAGGAAAAAATTTCATAAGTAATTTTTGATGTATAGGAATCAATATTAGATCAAAATGATACACGATGTGACCAGTATGACTCAAAGTGCATGTTTTTAGTTTATAATGAAATTTTCATAAAAAACATAAGTGACATACTTAAAACCAATAAAAACATTTATATTGTTTTTATAATTTAGGTGAATAATATATAAGTATTTTTCACATATAGGAATCAGCCACACCTCAATATGATGTACCGTGCGAGTGGTATGACTCAAAGTGTGTATTTTTATTTAAAATGGACATTTTTGTAAAAAATACAAGCGACATGATCAAAACAAATAAAGGGAATTAATATAGTTTCAATACATCAGGATTGAAATCCATAATTCATTGGTGATGTGTAGGAATCATTTGTACCTCAATCCGATACACGGTGTGCCTAATATGACTCAAAGTATTTGTTTTTATTTTATAACTGATACTTTGTGTTTAAGTTATTTCTTTATAGTATTACAAATAAAATAATTTTTTTCTTATATAGGTGAATTATTTTTCTTGAGATGAGGTGGTTTTTTCAACAACTAATAACATAAATGGGGGTCGGGGATAAAGAAAAAGAAACGTTGATGTTTTTTTATTCATATGATAATTTGTACTTACTCATGTAATTGTATAAACCATTGTTTGAAATGTCTATAATACATTTTTTTTCTTATATTTTCATTCTAAATATTATTTCAAATTAATTCTGTATTTTCTCCTATTTTTTCTATTTATATCCCTTATTATGCATTAAGATTCAGTTTTATTTATAAGGAAATTGTATGGCTACTATAGGACTGCAGCTGTGTAGTAGCTGAAATGAAATTTATCAGCACTACATGAAGTGCAGATAAAGGGACCCTTTATGAGCACTTCATCAAGAACTGATAATGTCACTCTTTATTAGTGATATATGAAGTTCTAATAAAGGGTCCCTCTATCAGCACTGCATGTATCTTTGATAAAGGATCCTTTATTTGTACTAAATAAAAATCACTAATAAAGATAACCTTTATTATCACTTCCAAAAAGAACTAATAAGAGAGTCATTTATCATGAATTTTAATATTTCTTAGGTAGTCAACACTTTTAAGAATTGACAAATATAATTTTTAGAATTGTTAAAGGCATATTTTTTAGTAGTGTTGACAGAGGTTGACAACTAGTTGAAAGGGTCTAATAAGGTTCATGGGGAGACTATACCCTCTTTAACAGAGTAAAAAAAAGTGAAAATTAACATAAAAAATAACTAAATTAATAATGATAAATATCCATTAATAACCATGCATCTCAAAATAATATCCCAAAACTGGGTAAGTTCCCACAAACCAATATGGTAAAAATTACATGTCATTTTTGTGTTAACTAAAAAAGAGAAACTTGAAATTAAATACATAATTAAAATCCAAAAAATTGGTCCCGAAGTCAATTTTGGTTCCCTCATCCATGCTCTATCACAAATCCAAACTCTTTCATCTATCCTGGGATCTTTACCCTTATCTTAATCTTCAACCATGATGTCTTTTTGAGTACCATTGGCATCCCAAGCAGGGTGTGAGTATGACTTAGTAGGCCACCACTTATGATTTCTAAAGAAATATATATTCTAAAAAAATTGTATGAAAATTAATGGGGAAAATAGTCAAGGAAATAAATTAATCATTTGTTATAATCCAAATAGTTATCTATTCATACTCTATGCCTCTTGGGTTACACCCTGACACCCAACCAACTAAATCTTTATCAGCCCATGCTAGGAGTCCAAATAATTAATTTTAGGGGTTAAAAATTCAAAAAATGGAGAATTTATTAATCTTTTCCATTTTAGATACTAAGGAACATTAGTATAATTACCCATACAATATAAAATTCCATTAGTGCTCGAAATGTCATGTTGATAACCAAGCCAAGAATAAGGAATGCCATGTCCATCATTTTAGTCAAGGATGTTGAGTTTCATGTTTTAACATCCTAAACCAAGGATATAGAGTGTTATGTCCAAAATCCCACCCATGGGTGTGGATCATCATGTCCACCATTTTCTATTCCATAAATGTGAAGCATCATGTTCATCATCCCCAAAATATTCCATCACAATCCTCCATTCATGATTTAACATACTTGACCATTCAATATATCAATATAATAAGGGTTCACCATTTTAATTAACCAATTTAAATTATTTATCATGGTTCAAAATACCCAAATCTGTCAACCCATTTAACATTTAAACCATTTAACCATTTACTCAAAAAACCCTTTTTTAACCATTTATCATTTCACCCCTCTATCATGTCATAATCCATTTACTCCCCAAATAATTCAAAAAACAATTCTAATTAACCTAAACCCATAAAACATCAATTCTATTATGTAAAAACCATTTTACCATTTTCAAGGTGGTTGGAACACCCCTCGGGTGGCCTTAAACCCGATCTCATAATCATTAATGGACCTAATGAGATCCGTGAGAGGTATAACATTTCATTTAAAGTCCCAATATATTATCCTTAAAAAAGGAAAAAATTTGTAGCATGTTATCACAGAAAACACAAAAACTATAAGTGGAAAAAACCAAGACAATGTTTTTAATGTAATTTTATGGTGTTTCTATTCATCCATGGAAAAATCCTTTATTTTAACTTATGATACATTGGGAATATGTTGTAATGATACCATCCTTATTATTTATACAGATGGTATATGATCTATTTGACCAAGGATATAGTATTTTGATACCATTCTTCATATTAACCTGGATTATTTATGACTATGTTTATTGATTGGGGAAATTATTAACATTTTATATTTTATTTTTCAATATAAATGTTTACATTGATTATATTTCACCCCTTTTATATGAGTAATGAATTGGACTTAGTATGTGATGGGAGGAGGATGCTATAGCTCATCGATGAATCAGTAGGCTCATGAGACAAACTATATTGGGTTTTAGTTAATGCCTTACCCATTTAAATAGATGTCTTGGTGCAAGGCCTAGATAGTATTTTAGATGTCTTAGAATAAGGCCTCAAAGTTATGTTTTAGATGTCCTATTTTATGAATTCCATCATTATTAATTCAGTTATTGATGTCCATGTGATTATTTTATTTGTTATGATATCCATGGATGAGTTTCTAACTTATGAGATTATTAATATGGAATTATTAGATCATCATTTATTCCTCACATATTATTCTTTATATTCAAGTTATTAACTAAGTGGCATGTGTTTTAGTTATTTACCATGACATAATGATGAGGTCTTATGTATTCATGATTGTTTCCATTGTATGCATACCCTTGTTGAGGATTAAAGATCACCCCTTTCTTATGTTTCCTTTCCCCAGGATTTCAAGAAATGTGTTACAATTGATATCTTGGGACATGTTAGACGGAATAAATACAATCTCAAAGAAAATACTCTATTGTATTTTATGTTTTCAAATGTATCTGAAACTCAAGAATGTATCTATTTTACGAATACTAATAATCTATTTGGTCCTTTGGGATGTGATTGTTGTATCTAGTGCCAATGTAATAGAGTAACCATCGACTCTAGGATACTGGGGTTGGGGTTGATACATATAAGTAAAGGTAAATTTTTTTCTCACATATTAAATTGGGATCCAAAATTTTCACATGGAGTATTTTTGGAATGATCATATATAGGGTGTTCATTTATTAGTTGTTTTATAGTTTGGTAATGTGATATTATAGAAAAAAACCCATCGGTTAATGGGGTTGAACTTTTTGGGCATTATCATGAGGTGTTGTATTGTATATGGATAAGTTTTTAAATTTATTAATTTTGTATTACTTTACTATATCATTTATATTTAGAATATTGACTATTATTTTTTACATACATATATATTGGATATTTTTATTTTTATAAATGTATAAATGGACCCCACTAGAGGGTTCCTTTCCTCTTATATACAAGTTATATATATTAGGATGTTTGATATAAACACAATTCATGCTGATTTTTTATTAGAATTCAACATTAAACTATGTTGATTCCAAATGTGATTTAATAAATCCCTAATAATCTTCAAAGATCCTTGACACTGGACATCAACCATCATAGATCAGGGAATTATATTAGGGCATGTAGTGGTCTGTTCTGGGTTGAAAGAATATCTAGGTTAGGCCATTTAAATTTTTTATAAGAAGTGATATGATAAAAATTCATTCTGTATATATTTACACCACCAAATAATGAGAAAAAAATATGCCTAAACCGATTCTTTTGGTAAAATCATGGGTAATGATATCATCAAATCGCATCCCATGACACAATATAGAACAAAAATTCTCATCACTTCCTATACATTACTCACTATCCAATATCTACAACATTTATAATCATACCAAAATTTATTAAAAAATAAAGCCAGTAAGGCTGTAGGAAAAAAAGAAATCCAACAATCTCTCCCTTTAATTTTTTTCAAAACTTATTAATGTAATTCATAATATATACTCAACATCAAACTCTCCCTCTATCAATGTTACCCCTTTGATAATAAAGTAAAATATTCATGGATGACAATCTCAAGTAACAAGAAGTAATCCTACATGTGTAATGTTCTATGTTGGAAATGATACAAACTAATTAAGAATTCATATATTTTTATTATATTTCATTGAACCATACTCTTAATACAAAAAACACCCTAATAAAGTATGATCCAAATGTTGGATATGAATCAAAATGGGATGAATAATATTATATGATTCATCCATGTTGTAACCCATGATATTCATATGATACCTTTGGTAGGTAGCATGATTACGACATGAGATTACTATATCCTATAGTAAAATATATGATATATCTAATGATATGTGATATCAAGTTATCAGGATCTTCCATTCCTTATAAATGATTTATTATATGTTACAATTCATTTTAATGGATAATTTATAGACTAGTAATTAAAATTATGATTGTAAAAATTTTCAATAATCACAACCAGTAAACTAATTTACATTATGAGTAATGTATGGTAGTTTCAAAAAACTGATAGCCAATTACTGAAATCTTTTACATATTGAAGTGAGACTATATAAAGGATGTTATCCTTTTATTTGGGTGTTTTATTGGTATTTCATGCGAATAGAATTCATTATTACTCAAAATTAAAAAAATTTATTTGAGGAGAACATGGTAGAACATCATTAAATTCTAAGGGTTATTCACATAGAGTATATGGATTCTAGTGGTCAATATAGTACCTATGCATGTAAGAGCCCAAGTTTTATTGATAAGTGATCATCCTAAATCATACTCTATTGATATGAATCACACTAAACATAAGGTAGCAATGATATATATTAATATTTTTTTACATGTTGATTCTAAGAAGACTAACCCAACTAATTAATTGATCCCTATCACTATTTTTGAGCATGAGATGTTTTGACAAATCCCATCAATGGTATCAGATAAAAGGACAAATATTTAATCAATTCTTGGGATCATTAACTCATGAATGTGTAAATGAAAAGGGAAATATCATAATTAATGATATAAAGTTGTTAAGTGTTTGTCATTGGATCACTATGAATTTTTTATGATATATAATATTTGTAGATGTGTTTCATTTATTTTTATTATTATAGTTTATATCTAGATGAATCATAATATATGATTCATTATATCCTCTGATTTAATATTATGTCATAATCTATGATAATAATTACTGTATGATGTGACATATAATACACGATTCAAAAAATAGTCCATCATATCATAATGACAATATTAGTGATAAAACTGATTATAGTATAGTTCATGTGATATATTATATCCCATGTGATTAAAAATTATAGGGCACCTATGATTTCACATATTGTCATATATGATTTTTTCATGAAATATTAAAAATATTATCTATTATAAAATTCAACATAATCCAATTTTTTTATAATTTAATATTACAAAAATGATTATAGTTTATAAGTAATTTATAAAAGATAAGTTTTATGAAATATAAATGGTATTTTTTATGCCTAAACAAAAAATGAAAGGTTCCCAGTAATATATCATGTTTAGAAAATAATAAATATATATATATATATTCATATTTAAATATTCATATTTAAAAAATTGTCATATGATGTGAATATTGTTTATGCTTTAATTTATGTGATAAATTATTTCTTAAAAAATTTCATACCACACATTACATGCTATGTACAATAATAAAATACTTAGTATTTATTTAACCTGACTTTGGTTTTTGTAAAGTAATATGATTGAATTTAGATATTGAGAATAGTTTGAACATATTAGGTGTTAATTTTATCATGTAATTGAAGCATCTCATGAGTAAAGAACCATGAGTAAAGGGACTTTGGGTCAAATTGCATACTAAAATTGAGGATTTTTCTTGATCAATAAAATGTTGGTGTTGGATACCTATTTCTCCCTATTTTATATTATGGTGTTTTTTATTTCATATAATTCCAATATAATTTGTGACATATTTTTATATACCTTAATAATTGGATATAATTGGATATGTGTAAACATATTTGACACATATTTTTGGGTGAGTAACACAATATATATGTAATGTAAAGATTAACATATTAATATGATTAGAAATTATTAATTTCATGTATAAAATATGAATTATAAAATTAAATCATTAGAAGCATGCATATATAAAGGAATAAAAAATGAGACGAATAATTATATCATGAGATGAAATAGTTATTAATTTAATATTCATGTGATTTATATTAAATAGGTGAGACCAAGAAAATCCCTCAAAATAAAATACATGAGAATCCTTTGAATGGAAACCCATTTCAAGAACACAATCATCCCAATGGGTTATTTCATGCTAGAGTTGGGTGCCCGTAGATTTTATTATGTATGACATGGTCTAAATGGATAACAATACGAGTCAGGTAACCAAAATCAAACTATAATATTTTAATGACACATAAATAGGAACCCCTTGAGATATGATCTATGAGGAATACAGTTAGGACAATTTATATGATGAATTGGGAAAAATTCGATCCACTAAACTATATAAGAGTAAAATGAGATATGATTATCTTGTTAGGGAACATAAATAGTTACATTTTAAAGGAATGATAAATTAGACTAAAATATTAATGAAATATTTATCATGGATGAATAAAGGTAATGATGCATGGGGTCATCATTTTAGTAAGATAACATTCATTAAATTCCCTTGATGAAGAGAGATAAAACATGATACTCAACAAAATATGTCTTTGTTATCGATAATGATATGTATTCATTTTTAGATCTATTATAGCTATGGAATATAAAGTTATTATATATTAGATTCTAAATTATAGAAAAATTATCAGAGGGAATTATTTTGAGAATATGGATGGGAATGTTATAGAAATAAATTTCCATAATTTTGACCCATGGGTATTGGATATTGGGTGTGTCTCACACATTTTTAGAGATTAACCAAGACTTTGAAATATGATAAAATAAATGAAAGTTAATTTAAATATACATTATGAAAATTGGGAAATAGTTTCTGAATTATAATTTGGAACATAGAATCTATTTATACTAATTAAATTAATTCTAGAACTGAAAAACTATTATTAAATTCCTATAATTAAAAGTTGTTTTTTTGAAACTTTTTTCTGAAATAAGGGATTTTAATTCATCATTAAAAACAATAATTGCTATATATATATATATGAATGAAAATTTTAATAGAATATAGAACAAGGTGAATTATTTCTATAATAAATATATGGATAATCAAATCTATAACATTCATGATAAAAATTTCATGGTTGATTCTTACACCATATAACTTTAGTGTTATCACTTTTGATATATAAATGAGAAATGTATCCAAAAAATCTATGGAGATAGAGTGTTAGACTCCATAAATTATGAATTAGTTTCAAATTATGAACCTAGTTTATTAATAAAAATGATCAAATAAACTTTTACCAGAAAAGGTGATAGGGATAATGTACTATTAGATCTTATACATAGTGATGTATGTAGACTAATGAGTACTCAAGAAAGTTAAGAAAGTGACTACAATATTAACTTTATGGAGAATTTAAGTAAATATAATTATATATTTATTATTATACACAATTTGGAATAATTTTTAATGTTTATGATGTTCATAAGTGAAGTAAATAATCAAATGGGTATCATTATAGGTATTGTGGAATTGTTTAACAACACACTTCCCTTAAAACACCATAGCTAAAGGGTATTTTTTAGAAGAGTAATCAAACCATGTTAGATAGGGTTTAATCAATGATGATTCAGAATTCACTTTAAATATAATTATAGATATATGGTATGAAAACAACTATATTCTTAATCAAACACTTTAATTTAAATCATTTATAAAGACACAATATGAGTTAAGGACTAGTAAACATCCTAGTTTGTGTTTAATGAGCATTTTGGGTTGTAAAGAATATTATCGATTTATATATTATGATAATGTTGAACTAATATAATAGAAATTCTTATATACTATTTTTACCATGGAAAAAATGAGATATTAATTCTATAATACTTATGAACATAATGTGTTCAAAGATCAATATAGTGTTTTCCTGGATAATAATCACTTGTATTAATTAATTATTGGTAGGAAAATTGAACATGAAGTAGTTAATGTATAAAAAATAAGAAACATTTTTGATATAAAAGTCATTATAGTTTCATAATGATTCATGGAAGAAGAACCAACCAATGTTACATAATAACCTCAACGTTTTGGTAGGATTTTCATGATCCCAAGAGATATGGATTTGATATGAAAAATGATGATGAAGTAATTTTCATAGATGATAAAACTACTAATTATAAAGAATCCATTATGTTTTTAGATCTTGAGAAATTATTAATTTAACACCCTACAATTTTACTATATAAATACTCGTTAAAATTTTCATTGAATAACTTGTTTCACACACACCACCAAACCAAAAAAAACCATGATACTTTTATTATGATATAATTATAAGTAGTATATATAAACATAATAATATATCTATTGAATTTTAAGGTATAAATAGTGGTAACCACATTATGAAATCTATGTATAATGAAAAAATGGTCATTTGTACTAATTAATTAATAATATTTAATTAGTGTAGAAAAACAACTAATAAGATCATTTTATGCTTAAAATGGTATTTTTCTAAAAATTACCTATTTATGAATAATTAATTATTTTTGAAAACTAAATATATTATTTTTAAATTATATTATTTATTTGAATAATAATATAAAACCAATTTAATTATTATTTAATAGTAAATTAGGATAATAACATTTAATATTTAAAAAGTCATTTTCCTATAAAAATAGTTGTTTATTATATTTTATGTTTCCATTTAAAATGTAAGTTGATAAATTATAGAATTTTAATGTGAAAAAATAAATTTCATTTATATATATAATGACAAAATTATATTAGGATAAAATTTCTATGATTTTTCTAAAATGATTTATTTTTAGGTGAATAGTATAAACTTTTGTTTTTAAAAATATAGTGAATTTTATTACATCATTAGGATATAAAAAGGAATTAAACATTATCTAAACAATTTTACTAACCAATTATATATTTAATAATTAATATTATACATTTAAAAATAATTTTTTTAAATTAGAAACCCATGCTTAAAATTTTGGAACCTATGTTATACTTTTTTTTAAACAATTTTCAAGAATTATACATTTATTATTTTATAAATAATTTTTATCAATTTTATAAATATAATTTTATAATTTTTTTAATATGTTAAATTAGAATTTATAAATTATATAATAATTTAAATTTCGTTTTTAGTCATAAAAATTTGTTATTGGGGTTAAAAAATGAGTAACCATGGTAAAAGTTAATTATTGACAAAAATAAAATTACAGAGAAATGCCAAAAATATGTATATATATAATATTTGTGTGTGTGTGTGTGGGGGGGGGGGGTGTATAGAAAAATAATAATCTTTTATCCATTATTATCCAATTTTTGATCCACTTTACTTTGAAAGTGACATGATTTTTATATAATGTTATGAGTATTTGCAAAAGTGACACACCTATCACTTGTAAAAGGAAACTTTTACCACCCCACTTATCATCACACCAAAAACCATTTATCTCAAAAAAATAATTCAAAATCACTCCCTAAATCTATTTCACAATTTTTACAGGTGTTTTTATCAAAAAAAAAACTGTTCTAATAATGATCTAGGATTTTTTCTAAGGAGTAAGATAAAAATTATTAATCACTTCTTTTCCATTCATTTTTCTCTATTCCTTATTGTATCACATAAAATCTATTCTAACATGAAATAAAATAAAATAAATATAATAATTATACTTAATTTTTATTATTCTAATGTAATAAAAATTTTATACACCTTCCCTTTCATTTGAAGAAAATGTAAACATCAACTATGTCACATGAAAACTACCACATCCATGGATGATGTGGTTAATTTCTCATCACCACCATACATTTATGGTTTTAAGAAATAATTTAATGAATAATTATTATATTTATTAAATAATTAAGGTTATTTAAAGATTAATTAGTCATTTTATTAATAATATCATTCATTAGAAAATGATAACATCACTCTAATGCACATGCGGACTACCGCCTCCATGGATAATGTTTTTTTAATCAAGGATTTACATGGATGGTTATAAAATTTATTTTATTAATATATATAATATTATGGATTAATATATTTCATGAATATTATTATTAAAGTTATACAAATAATTCAATGATCATTATTACATAATTTTTTGATATTAATAAATTACCTAAAACAAGCTCGCCACTTATTTCATCCTCACAAATCATAACTAAAAATATCATGAAATAATATTTCAGAATTATAAATCATTAGGAAAATTAAATTATAGTACCTTGAATAATCTATTAATAATTAAAATTTCAAAATAATGAGGATTGATATCACCATTGCAAAACATGTGTGAAATAACTAAAATTACTAACATTCAATAATGAAAATAAATAATTACTAACTAATAAAGGTAATGATTTTAAATAAATTATGGAAATGTTAATAAATATAAATAAAATTATGAAAAAATTTATTAATATGGTTATTTTTATTATACAATATATTGAAGCTATTTTATGGAATCTTAGAGTTAAGGTAAGGGTGTTTCTTAACTCAATATCCTTTCATTTAGTTATAACATTTCTTCTTGAACTCTATTATTATTTGTTGGGTAAATTATTACCTATAATTTAATTATTTAGTATTTAATATTTTTTTTATAAATTTACATTTCTATCACATAAACCCCTATTATAATTTTCTTTACTTAATAAGTTATGATGTCTATGAGGGTTTCCTCATATCAATTTTCATTCATTGAGATATAATCCATTTCAACCAATTGATTTAATTTTACTAGTATATATACTACCTTATAATTTTTTTAATAAAAAAATTCATAATATTAAATTATTTTAAAACTCTATTTATTTTTATCTTTTTAAATGTCTTTTTTGTTTAAAAGTTACCAATTCACAAGGGCTTTGTTAACTAAAATATACTTTCTTTGAGCTGTAATTTTTCTTCTTAAAATTATTTATTATATGATTGGTTTATTCCACCATAATATTTTATTATATGGATTTTTCTCTTTCTATCTAGGTAAAATTAATTTTTTATTCAATTATTATTATTTAATGAATTTCCTTTTCACAAAATTATAATGTTTTTATAAATAATACCCATCTTATCCAGTAATCCCTTTCTCTTCCATGTAAATTTTATTTCTTAATATCAATGATCCAATTTCATAGTTTGAAATAAAATTATATATTTTTTATTATTATATTCGTATTTATCTTCACCACTTTTATAAAAAATCATTATTACTCTTTTAACGATCTAGGTTTCAATGAAGTTTTTTTAAATATCAAAATGTTTTTCCTTTCATGATCATATATTTTATCTTCTACTAAAAATTTATTGAATTAAACCATTATTCTATTTTAAGGATCCATTTATGGAGTTTATTTTATAGTGGTGTTTAAAATAGGTTTTCATGTTACCTACTTGAAAATGTTTTGAAAAGGAAATCATTATTTCTATTTTTATGACTATATTAAGAAATGTTTTCTAAATGATATTTTCATGGTTTTGCTTATATTTTACTCATAATATCAAAATGATATATATATATTGATCATGAATCACCATCTACATTACCATTTAAAATACTTCTTTGGGTGACTTAATTTTTGGTAAAAACTAATCCAATATTTGATCCCATTTTTTGTGATTCTAGTTTGAAATGTCACAAAACCTATTTTATTTCCCTAAGATCTTCATGATTTGATATATGATTGATTTTTATAGGTATACATGATTATTGATTATTATTATGTGAAGGGTGGGGTACTATATATCCATATAATTCACTGGTTAATGATTTATATCTAAGAGGTAATGTTTTGTGCATAGTTATAATTATAGACAATATATGTTCACAAGACTCTTTGTGGACATAAGTATGGTTAAAATTTGTCCACAAGACTTTTTTTGGACATAATTATTGTTTGGATATGTTCATAATTTTATGATTTACTATTTTTATAATGATTTCACATTCTGATTTTATATAATTTTGTTATGATCCATGTATCTTTATTATTATTTCATGATTCTACACTCTTATTCCATGATATATGTTTGATTATTTAAGATTACTTGATCTTCTATCATAATTTATTAATTTCTAATATTTGTTTTCATGATTGAGTGTTTTAGATAAAATATTCTTATGTTTTAAATTCCTTAAGTTATTAATATGAGTATAACATATGATATGTTTAAAAGGAGGTCTATTATGGTGTAATTTATGGAGAAAATTTCACTATTTTTTGAGATGATATTTTAATATAGTTAATATCCAAAGAAATTAAACCTTTGTTTTCTCAAATTGTGAGATTTTCTTAAGATTTAATTTTTAATTAATGAAAATTTATGTAAGTGATTTTGGGTTATCTTAGTTTATATCAAAGCTTATGTTTAAAGAACATATTTTTAGCACAATATTCAAGAGCTATTTTTGGTATTGGTTTTATTATTTTTAAGTTTTATTTTAGATATTTTATTTGATTAATACTATATAAAATTATTTAAAACTCTATATATATTCCTAAATATAGAAAAACATCCTAAAAGTTTAATAGAGTAGTGATCATATGATTTCCTATCATTTAAATCCCTATATGAATAAAAACAAGTGAATTTAGGATATAACACATACTCATCATGGGGTAATAACCATAAAAAATTATGTTTGAGTATAAACTTGATATTTATTTAGTGAAAGACAAGTGTACCTAACTACACACCTAGTGGATATTATTTGGTTAATTTGAATGCTATTTTTTAACTATTATATGAGATTTGAATATATTTAGGTTAGAGAATCTAATTTTAAATGACCATGGATAACATAAATTAAAACCAAGAGAGTCATAATTTGGGTATATATGTCATTTATTATTTAAAGTTTCTATGTTCATATTTTTTATTTCTATACATTTATTAATTTTTATAGAACTCAACTTTTCATTATTTAAAGTAATGGCTGAAACTTGGAGGAACCAAGTCAATAATGGGCATGCTGGAAAATGTGGTGATTATCACAATGAGGAACCTAAAGAAATATGTGATAGAGTGAAATATATCATGGCTATTCTTACTCAAATATCCCAAGTAATGAATAGTAAAACCAATCATGTTGATCATCTGAATGAACCAAGGAAGGAAAAACTTTTTATCAAGTCCTTTATATGACAACATCCACCCTCTTTTAGTGGGTCTTCTAACCCACTAATCACTAAGAAATTGATCAATGATATTGAGATGATATTTTATATACTATAATGATCAAACTATGATAATTTCATTCTATCTTTTCATATTTTGGAAGGTGGGGTGGGCCAATAGTGTATTCTCTTTTAGAATATGGTGCACCCCAGACCCACACTTCTAGTGATGGTGTTAAAAATAATTACTTTAAAACTTGAATTTGATTTCAAGAGAGATATACCAAACTAACCATATATATATATTTCAATAATTCAAAAATTAAATATAAAAATAATCACAAAATAACAAGAATAAAATGTTTAGTCTATTTGAGGATCATCTACATATGAAAAATATTTTAGAATAGTTATAAAAATTTCCCTATAATTGAACCACACTGAACTCACTTATAGTCACCTTATAGGTTCTAATAAATATTATAACATATGGAATTTAAATATAATAAAGAGGTGAAAAAAATTATTTATAAGGTGAATGTTATCAACATTATATCATGGGTTAGATCATAAGCTTATGAGAGAACATGAGTAGGGGAGAAATATCTTATTAAAAAGAACATGTAATAATAAGGGTTATCTATAAGCCATGATATAAGGTAATGTAATATCAAATAAAAAAAATATACCATGGAATCATAGTGTGAGATAATAACCTGATACATGAATTTTAATCATAGGCATATGATAAAAAAATATGGAATTTCATGGAAACATAGAATAATAAGAAAATACAGAACACAAACACAAGCACATGGAATCATTAAATTTTGAGAATACCCATGAAGGACCACCCTTTATTTTTGAGGTAATCAAATAAGGATCATAATTTTTTTCGTGAGCGTAATCCAAGAAGGTTCACCCTTTATGTAGTGAGCATAATCAAATAAGTCTCATCCTTTATGTTGTGAGCTTAATCTAATAAGGCTCAACCTTTATGCTGTGAGCATAATCCAATAAGGATCAACCTTTATGATTTGGGTTTAATTAAATAATTATCACCCTTTATGTTATGAGATTAAACTATTAATACTCAGTCTATATATTGTGATTGTAACCCAATAAGGCTCACTATTTATTTTTTGAGAAGAACCCAAGAAGGCTCACCCTTTTTGTTGTAAAAAAATCCATGTATGTCCACGATTCATTAAATAATGAGATATATAAAAATAACCAATGAATTTGATGGGATATATAAAAACTAACTAATAAATAATCCATACATATGTGTGCTTGTCACGACCCCCTCCCACCAAAGATGGCCCTCTTGAGCTGACAATGGTGAAAGGGAGATAATGACCCCCGAGTCCCGCCTCCAGTAGGCCCCGGGGTGGCGACTAGCACCAAGGGTATGAGTTTTTCACAATATGGGAGGAATTACCATTTTTATTTATTTAAGATCAGGAAATAGGATGAGTCAACCACCAAAAGAAAAAGAAAGTAAAGACAAGTAAATAAACCCAAACCAAGCCCGCATGCATGTTTAAATAGTTCTAAAATAAGGTACAACTACAAGAAAGCTCAAAAGTACAATACCAAAAGAAAAAAGAGTACAACAACTACAACAACTCCAACTGTCCTGACTAGTAGGGTCCCACACGACCCTGGTAGTCCTCCTGGAAACCTGAACGTAAACGTAGGGTGAGCATACAAGTATACTCAGTAGGGAAACTTAAAGCTCTCATGCACAAGTGGGGAGACATCCTAATGTCCCGTGAGAACAAAAGAAGAAACCAAAACCTATCAAGGAATTCTAACCACCCATCCTCAACAGACACACTCACCAAAACACAAAACAAAAGGTTGTAGTATATAAGAACAAGAGTATTGGGTACCCCGCACCATTTCCCACTAGCTAGCTGCTCTTCCTAAGGGCGAATGTCCTGACACTACCACACTCTTCCCGCCCGCACATACCTAGGCCTCAAAACCACGCATCCCGCACGCACACACCTGGGCCTCACAACCACGCATCCCTCCCACACACACCTGGGCCTCACAACCACGCATCCCGCCCGCACACACCTGGGCCTCACAACCATGCATCCCGCTTGCACACACCTCGGCCTCACAACCACACATCTCGCCCGCACACACCTGGGCCTCATCCTGAAGATTCTTGGGAAATAATAAACCTTCCCGAAGAGTCTTGGGCTAACACTACCCCAATAAAAACCTACCTGAAGAGTATTAGGTGTAAGGTCGACTCAAGCCATCACAACCTATGGAAGGAGCATGAAGGAGCTAGTAACTAAGGGGAAAACACCCTCTCCCATGAAATGGGAGTGTTCGACACTAAGTACTCAACATGGGTGAGGTGCGAAAAAACACAAAGATACAGATATATATATATATATATATATATATATATATATATATATATACCAAACACTCAGCCCAACCTATGGCTTCTAAACAGAGAAACTGAGCATGTGCCTTGACACTGCTATATCGAAGAATGCATACAACAACAATCCCAACCCCATTTAGGTTTTCATGTTTCAATAGAATTAGTTTATTAGTTCCTTAACTACTGGGAGAATATCCACAACCAACCATATCAATCATTCATAAAACATATCCCTGCCATCCACAAATCAAGTTAGGAAAACACAAGCAGCACAAACAAGTCCCTTCTTATTAACCAACCATCCCCATTGATTATTATTCCCATTCCATTACCATACCACACCATTCATTAACTCCTCCACTTTTATTTATTATTCACAACCCATTGTTTGTTCACATCAAACCCATCCCTGCAACCCCGCTTCCAACCACCATAAACACAACACACCAAAGCCTGTACATCATCATCCCTTGATATGATTTATCGCAGCCCCGCTGCCCATCACCAACATAGCATTCACACCAACCCACAACCAAGCCAACCGCATCCCCGCAGTTCACCCGATCCAAAACAACCCACAAAACATCCCCGTCACATAAACCAACACCCATATGTTTATTATTTCAGTTTTGTTCAACCGGGGTGATCACACAAGGGTTCCAGTTAATCATTTAATAAGCCAAATTTACGTGATTAACCAATTATATATTCAACAAAGTTTCTATCCATAAATAGTCTAGAAAGATAGGGCAGCATTTAATTTCTCAAGAAAAGGCCCCCAATGACTGTGATTTTCAGTAGGCATAAGCCTATTCAATTCACAACATAATATAACATGATATAAATAAAATAACTGCATTCACAAACTTCCCATACCCGTTATATAAGATAATTATTATATTTATTAAACTGGTTCAACTGTGTTTCATGAAACAAGAGGAAACCCACCATGCATGATGCACAATTTAGAGAGACTAAGGTAAGATCCCAAGTTCCACAGGTTCTGATCACAACGCTCCCCTGGGTCAACTTTAGAAGACGTTCGTCGGCGTCCGTCGCTTCTATCAAATCCCAGAAAAACCTCCTTGGGTGGAATCTGGGAAGGAAAGGCCGAAGGGAAGACAAAATATCCAAGCTCAGAAGTTCTGCCTCGTCGTTACGATCCCGTGGCCGCTGACGGATCGTAAATCGGAGCTCAGACGAATAAGTTATAGAAGGAAAACAGCCTTCGAGTCTCTTGGGAGAGATCTGCTCGAGGGAATGGGGAGGAGAGGTGTGTGTTGAAAAGGAATAGAGGACCCCTCCTTTTATAGGCGAGAAAAAGAAGAACACATCATGTTATTTCTAGTACATGGCGTGTACTCATCCATTTCACATGGTCACCACGCGGCTTCCGACACGGCCTTCAATGCGGCACGCGACCATTGACTGGTCAACACACGGTTTGAGGGTAACGTGTACGTGGGGAGGGACTACACGGTGTGTGGTATGGGGTACACGGTGTGTACCCATTTATTTCACATGACAAGGACACAGATCCAACACGGCACATGACCATTGAATGGTCAACACACGGTTTGAGGGTAACGCGTACGCGGGGAGGGACTACATGACGTGTAGTATGGGGTACACGGTGTGTACCCATTTATTTCACATGGCAAGGAAACGACCTTCAACATGAGGTATACCTGGTGAGGGGGTACACGATGTGTACACACTACATGGCGTGTAGTTTCAAAATTCTGAAATAGTGTGGGAAAAGTCCATTTTACCCTCCAGAACACTTCATGACCCTCTTTTTGACAAAGGAATGGGCCGGAGAGGTCTAGGACATTACATCAGATACCTCTTAAAACATTCTCGTCCCCGAGAATTCAAAATCCAACCCAGAGGAACCCAACAAGATACCTCTTAGGGCCCTTGTTATAACAACAACCCATCCAACAACCCTAATCATATGTGTTAGGAATTCCTTCTCCTATGTCATGATATTATCCGCTTTAGGCAGCATTGACTCGCTTGCACAGGTTTAATCGCATCCTCATTAATGCGTCTCGATTAAGAATTGGGTATTCTCACTTCCATACATTAGGATTTTTCAACTTGCACTACCCCCAACACCGCACAACCAACACACTACCCGAACACATGGTTTGAGGAAATTCCTTCTTCTATATCAAGATATTATCCACTTTAGGCGGCACTGACTCGCTCACACGGGTTCAATCGCATCTACATTAATGCGTCTCGATTAAGGGTCAGGCTTTTCCCTTTCCCCACACATCCGAACATGCTACACACTTTCAGAGAACAAGGAAACAAAAGGTCTCACAACTAACATACCAACCATTCCATATATCAAAGGTACAGAGTATGACATTAAAACAAAGCTCGGAAGAACAAAGAAAAACACAAGTCAAAACAAATCCGGGTACTGAGCGTGCATCTGAGCCTCCCACTCCCAAGTGCTCTACTCTAGGCCGCCATGCCTCCACAACACACATACCAAGGGAATGGTTCGTCCACGGAGCACCTTCTATTTACGATCCTCGATTCTGACCGGTCGTTCCTTGAAGGTTCCATCATCTCCCATATCTAACTCTCCCTAGTCGATAATGTGAGAGTTTTCATGCAAGTACCGACGAAGATGGGAGATGTGGAAGACGTCATGAACCTTCTCCAACTGAGGTGGCATGGCTAGCTGATATGCCACCTCACCGACTCGCCTCAGTACCTCAAAAGGTCCAATGAACCAAGGGGAGAGCTTACTCATTTTCCCAAACCTCTGTTGCCCCCATCGAGGGGAAACCTTCAAGAACACATGGTCTCCCACCTTGAACTCCAAGGGCCTCCTCCGATGATCAGCATAAGACTTCTATAGGTCCTAAGCCGCTTTCATCCTCTCTCGCACAAGATGGACTTTCTCTGTGGTACTCTGTACTACCTCTGGCCCAAGAGCACCTGTCTCACCAACCTCTGCCCAACAAATGGGTGAACGACATGACCTTCCATAAAAAGCCTCAAACGGTGCCATGCCAATAGTAGAGTGGAAGCTGTTGTTGTAGGAAAACTCTACCAAAGGAAAGTGTCACACCCATGATACTATGAAATCCAGAACACATGCTTGTAGCATTTCCTCCAACGTTTGGATAGTCCGCTCTGTCTGCTCGTCGGTCTGGGGGTGGAAAAAAGTGCTAAGGTGTAGCTGGGTGCCAAAAGCATGCTGTAACCCCCTCCAGACTCATGAGGTAAACCGAGTATCCCGATCTGAGATGATAGGATTTATAACTCCATGCAAACACACCACCTCATCTACGTACCTCTATGCTAAGGTACTCATTGGGCCTGACTCCTTAATTACAAAGAAGTGAGCTGATTTCGTCAGTCGATCCACCACTACCCAGATAGAATCCTAACCACCCTGAGATCTGGGTAGTCCTATGGTGAAGTCCACTGAGATGTCATCCCATTTCCACTCGGGGACATCTAAAGGGTGCAACAAACCACTGGGTACACGATGTTCAGACTTCACTTGCTGACACACTAGGCACTTAGCCACAGACTCCGCCACTACCCGTTTCACCCCGGGCCACCAAAACTGTTCCCTCAGGACTCAGTACATTTTTGAAAATCCTGGATATATCGCCAAGGCTAAGCTATGGAACTCACGAACAACTCCCTCACACATCACCTCTGGAACAAACAACCTTCCATGAAAAAGAATCTAATGTCGGCTGTCCTCTGACCATCCTTCTGGAGCATTTCCCTGATCGATATGATCCTGCATTACTTCTGCCTCGGAGTCTCCCCACTGAGACTCTTCCACCTGCTGCAACAAGGAGGACTGCACTATCATATAAAACAAACAGCCTCTAACAGCATCTACCCTTACATCCAAGTGCAAGGAATCCAACTCTCCCATCGCCCTCCAAGCATCAATAGCTTCCCGAACCACTTCCTTATGCGACATCCTGCTCAGGGAATCAGCCACAACATTGCCCTTACCTCTAGTGTAAGAGTTCTTGAAGTCATAGTCTTGGAGAAACTCGACCCATCACCGCTGTCTTAAGTTCAGGTCACGCTGGGAGAAGATATAACGTAAGCTCTTATGATCTGAGAAGACCACAAAGAGTTCCCCAAAGAGGTAATGTCACCATAATTTCATTGCAAACACTACTGCTTCAAGCTCTATGTCATGGGTGGTATAGTTACGCTAGTGAGGGAGCAACTTCCTAGACCCATAATAGATCACACCCATCTTCTGCATCATTACGCACCCCAATCCAAGGCTAGAAGCATCACAAAAAACCTCATACAACAACTCTTATTCTGGAAACCTGAGTACGAGAGCACTGAACAACTTCTCCTTCAGGTAGTCGAAAGCTTTCTGGCACTGATCGCTCCATAGGAAGACCTGGTTCTTCCTAGTCAAAGCCATCAATGGAGCAGCAACTCGAGAGAAGACTGAAACGAACCTCCAATAGTAACCTTCCAACCCTAGGAAACTATAAACTTCTGCCACGCTTTTGGGTTCCTCCCAAGAAACAACTACCTCCACCTTAGACGGGTCCACTGACACTCCATGCTGAGACACTACGTGCCCAAGGAAGTGTACTTCTTGTGTCAAGAACTTACACTTCGACAATTTCGCATAAAGCTGGTGGTGTAAAAGGACTTCCAAGACTACCCTGAGATGCTCAACGTCCTCCTCCTCCGATCTTGAGTAGATCAGGATGTTGTCGATAAACACAATGACGAACCGGTCTAGAAAATCTCATAAGACAAGGTTCATAAGTCCCATTAACACTAATGGTTCATTCATAACTCCAAACGGTATCACTACAAACTCAAAGTGTCTATACCTGCACCTAAAAGCTGTCTTCGAGATGTCACTGTCCTTTACCCTCAAATAATGATATCTAGATCGTAGTTCGATCTTAGAAAACCAACCTGATCTCCTCAGCTGGTCGAGGAGATCATCTATCCTTGGAAGGGGGTAAAGGTTCTTGACCATTACCTGACTCAACCTTTGGAAGTCTATGCATAACCTGAGACCACTATCTGCATTCTTCACGAATAAAACTGGAGCACCCCATGGTGACACATTGGGTCGAATAAAACCCTTCTCCATCAGATCATCAATCTGAATCCGCAACTCCCACAACTTCGAAGGTGCCATCCGATAAGGGGACATTGAAATCGGATAGGCACCAGGCTGTAAGTCTATCTCGAACTCAACGTCACGTCAGGGGGGTAGAGTCACAACCTCCTAGAGAAAAACATCTAGGAACTCCCAAACAACCTTTGGGACATCCATAATCTCTGTATCAGCAGAAACTATTGATAACCCGCCTAACAAGGAAAGGAGAGGCATTACATGCCGGCTTCCCACCTGATCGCTCCTCTCGCCAGCAAAAGATACACGCTTCCCATCCACGTCGGAGAACATGACCCTTCTTCGGAAGCATTCGACAACGACACTAACAGAAAACAACCAGTCGATGCCTAGGATGACATCGTATGGCTACATTTGTAGAAAAAGAAGGTCCCCACTAGATCGATGTGGTCCCAACGTCATCCCACATCCCCAACAAACACAAGATATACTGGTCTGGCCTCCAACTGGTGTACTCAGCACCAAGAGTATAGAAAGTCTATCTACGTCTATACACAAAGCATGTGCTAGACCGGGTGCAACAAAGGAGCACGAAGCTCCTAAATCGAACAAAGCAGAAACGAGAGTGCTGAACAAACAAATCGTACCTCGCACCACCTTTGGTCCTGCCAGAGCTGTCAGCTCTACTTCATGAAACTGTCCATGCCTAGCTCCTCTGCCTCTTTGTTGTCAACCACCTCCCCAACCACTCCCTAGTCGAGGTCCCTGAGGACCACCCTGAGGTCGGCCTCCTCCTGCAAAGTCTACCGTCGGAGGAGCAGGGTCCTGCTGCTACTGGAAGGGCCTCGCCGACAACTGGTGCTACTAAGGCAGGCGCTGAACCCGCCCAACTCCACCGTACTGAGCTCGGGTTGGGCATCGACTCTGAATGTGCCCGAAACCTCCACCAGAGAAACACTTCGGTCCTGGGCTTTTGAAAAAGGGACAAGGACACGAAAATCTAAACTGGAACTGCTGAGGCCTTCTCCTTACTGGCCTGAACCTAGAAGGTCCTATCGCAGGAGACCTGCTGCTGACTGCCTTCCCCTTCGACGAACCCGGCGGAATCCCCTCTCGTGGTGCACCTCCCTGCGAGTGCATCCTCTCTACAACTTCTACCTTCTTCTGTAATGCCAAGTACATCGGAAGAGTGAAGGGGGTGACAACATGCTGGAGCGAAGGACGAAGTGCCTCCTCCAAATGTCTCGCCTGAGACTCCTCATCCGGAAAGAGATCCGGAGCAAAGCGTAGGAGATCCTTGAACTTGATCCCCAACTCTTGTACTGAAATACTTCCCTGCTGAAGGGAGAGTAACTCCTGCCATTTCTCCTCCTTGATCATGGAAGAAAGGAATTCCTCTCAGAATTCATTCTCAAAGTCAGCCCATAGAACCTCTGTCTCTGTCCTCTCTTCGAGGTAGAATGTCCACCACTTCCATGCCGCACCTCTCAGCTGACTGACTGTTAGGGGAACCCAGTACTCTCTCAGAGCACAAATCAAAGTAAAAGTTCTCCCTAGCTCCTCAATCCATCCCTCCATCTCCACATCCGAAGTACTACCCTCGTACTTGTTGAGGGTTTATCGCTGGAAAGAACAGAGAGTCTTCTACCACTGGCTATCTTCCTCCTCTCGGTCAATCCTCAACTGATTGACCGCCTGAATCTGCTGGGTCTCGACTGTCTGAGCCACCCAGGGATGACGTCCAAGTGCCATAGCTATACGGTAAACAAAGATCGCCTAATCACAAGTATTAAGGACTTTCTCAAGGTTGTATTTTATCATTTTATTCAATTTCATTCCCAGAACACCCAAATCAAGTAAAACACAATCATGATGATGCATGTACCTTCCCTAGGGTCTCTACCCTACAATCAATGTAGTCTCACTTGGTCATTTCATAGGCTCATAATCTTTGCATCAGATCATGGGGGGCCCTAAAATCCCATGTCATAGCCGGTCTTCTCTGGCCTATGTCACGCACCAAGATCAACCAACACTGTTGCCCTACCATCCCATGAAATCCTCACTGTGCCTAACTCCAAACTCCATACTATCTCTCGAATATCACCTCTGATACCATTCTGCCACGACCCCCTCCCACCAAAGATACCCCTCCTGAGCTGGCAATGGTGAAAGGGAGATAATGACCCCCCGAGTCCCACCTCCAGTAGGCCCCGGGGTGGAGACTAGCAGCAAGGGTATGAGTTTTTCACAATATGGGAGGCATTACCCTTTTTATTTATTTAAGATCAGGAAATAGGATGAGTCAAACACCAAAAGAAAAAGAAAGGAAAGACAAGTAAATAAACCCAAACCAAGCCCACATGCATGTTTAAATAGTTCTAAAACAAGGTACAAGTACAAGAAAGCTCAAAATTACAATACCAAAAGAAACAAGAGTACATCAACTGCAACAACTCCAACTGTCCCGACTTGTAGGGTCCCGCACGGCCCTGGTAGTCCTCCTAGAAACCTAAAAGTAAACGTAGGGTGAGCATATAAGTATACTCAGTAGGGAAACCTAAAGCTCTCGTGCACAAGTGGGGAGACATCCTAATGTCCCGTGAGAACAACAGAAGAAACCAAAACCTATCAAGGAATTCTAATCACCCAACCTCACCAGCCACACTCACCAAAACACAAAACAACAGGTAGTATTATATAAGAACAAGAGTATTGGGTACCCCGAACCATTTCCCACTAGCTAGCTGCTCTTCCTAACGGTGAATGTCCTGATGCTACCACACTCTTCCCACCCGCACACACCTGGACCCACAACCACGCATCCCGCCCGCACACACCTGGGCCTCACAACCACACATCCCGCCCGCATACACCTGGGCCTCACAACCACACATCCCGCCCGCACACACCTAGGCCTCACAAACACACATCCCGCCCGCACACACCTGGGCCTCACAACCACGCATCCCGCCTGCACACACCTGGGCCTCACAACCACCCATACCGCCCGCACACACCTGGGTCTCATCCCGAAGATTCTTGGGAAATAGAAAACCTGCCCAAAGAGTCTTAGGCTAACACCACCCCAATCAAAACCTACCTGAAGAGTCTTAGGTTTAAGGTCACCTCAAGCCATCACAGCCTAAGGAAGAAGAAGCATGAAGGAGCTAGTAACTAAGGGGAAAACACCCTCTCCCATGAAATGGGAGTGTTTGGCACTAAGTGCTCAACATGGGTGAGGTTCGAAAAAACACAAAGATACAGATATATATATATATATATATATATATATATACCAAGCACTCAGCCCAACCTATGGCTTCTAAACAGAGAAACTGAGAATGTGCCTCAGCACTGCTATATCGAAGCATGCATACAACAATAATCCCAACCCTATTTAGGTTTTCATGTTTCAACAGAATTAGTTTATTAGTTCCTTAACTACTGGGAAAATATCCACAACCAACCATATCAATCGTTCATAAAACATATCCTTGTCATCCAAAAATCAAGTTAGGAAAACACAAGCAACACAAACAAGTCCCTTCTTATTAACCAACCAACCTAATTGATTATTAATCCCATTCCATTACCATAACCCACCATTCATTAACTCTTCCACTTTTATTTATTATTCACAACCCATAGTTCGTTCACATAAAACCCATCCCTACAGCCCCGCTGCCAACCACCATAACCACAACACACTAAAGCCCATACATCATCATCCCTTGATACCATTTATCGCAGCCCCACTTCCTATCACCAACATAGCATTCACACCAACCCACAACCAAGCTAACCGTAGCCCCACTTCTCACCCGATCCACAAAAACCCACAAAACATCCCCTTCACATAAACCAACACCCACATGTTTATTATTTTAGTTTTGTTCAACCGGGGTGATCACACAAGGGTTCCAGTTATTCATTTGATAAGCTAACTTTACGTGATTAACCAATTCCATATTTGACAAAGTTTTCATCCAAAAATGGTCTAGAATGGCAGGTAAACATTTAATTATGCAATCAAATTCCCCCAACGACCATGATTTTTAGTAGGCATAAGACTATTAAATTCACAACATAATATCACATAATATAAATAGAATAATTGAATTCAAAAACTTCCCATACCCGTTATATAAGCCAATTATTATATTTATTAAATTGGTTCAACTGTGTTTCACGAAACAAGAGGAAACCCACCCCGCATGATGAAAAATTTAGAGAGACGAAGGTAAGATCCCTACTTCCACAGGTTCTGATCACAATGCTCCCCCGGGTCAACTTTAGAAGACTTTTGTCGGTGTCCGTCGCTTCTGTCAAATCTCAAAAAACCTCCTCGGGTGAAATCTGGGAAGGAAAGGCTGAAGGGAAGAAAACAGATCCAAGCTCAGAAGTTCTGCCTCGTCGTTACGATCCCGTGGCCACTGACGGATCGTAAATCAGAGCTCAGACGCAGAAGTTAGGGAAGGAAAAGAGCCTTCAAGTCTCTTGGGAGAGCTCTGCTCGAGGGAATGGGGAGGAGAGGTGTGTGTTGAAAAGGAGGAGAGGACCCCTCCTTTTATAGGTCAGAAAAACCAAAGTACACGGAGTGTACTTTCTAGTACATGGAGTGTACTCAGCCATTTTACATGGTCACCACGCGGCTTCCAACACGGCCTTCAACGTGGCACGCGGCCGTTGACTGATCAATACACGGTTTGAGGGTAACGAGTACGCGGGGAGGGACTACACGACGTGTAGTATGGGGTACACGACATGTACCCATTTATTTCACACAGTAAGGACACAACTCCAACACAACACATGACCGTTGACTGGTCAACATATGGTTTGAGGGTATCGCGTACGCGGGGAGGGACTACACGGCGTGTAGTATGGGGTACACGACGCGTACCCATTTATTTCACACGGCAAGGACACAACCTTCAACATGGGGTATAACCGGCGCGGGGGTACACGGTGTGTACTCACACTACACGGCGTGTTGTTTCAAAATTCTGAAAAGTGTGGGAAAAATCCATTTTACCCTCCAGAACACTTCATGACCCTCTTTTTGACAAAGAAATGGGCTGGAGAGGTCCGGGCCATTGCAGTGCTGATTTAAAATAATCATTCACCACATCATAAAGAACCCATGGAAATAATACTGATATTTATAAAATTTCAAGAACGCATCACCAAAATTGACCTAAAGAATATAAATGGTTGATACCAAAAAATATATAACCCTATAAAAGTATTTCACAATAAAATTTAGAATGTGATTCATAAAAAAATATTTTCCAAGGAAAAAAACAATTTAAATATAAAGTGGATAATTTTTGTAGAACCATAAAAATAGTTTTTTAGGAATAATTTTTATCATTATTGTAAAAGAGTAATTTACATATCACATTCAAAAAGTTAGGTAAAAGGTGAATATAAATATTTAGAAAAAATTTAATTTTTAAAATATTCTAAAATAATATATCCTTGAAAAAAAAGGATTATCAAGAAAGTAATGTTGATTTGAAGATAATTTTTTTGATTATGAATGGATAGAAAACCTTTTTAAAATTTTGAAATACCATTAGTGAAAACCTACATCCTAAAAAGAGATAGTAAAACTACTTTTTGAAAATAGGAAAATGTAAATATGAGTATCACAAGAGATAAAACATAATTGGGTTTAAAAATTTAAAGTAGAACATTGGTGGGAAATGAAAATTGAGGATATAAAAGATAATGACCTTACTTGGGAATTATGTGAATTATTCTTAATAATGTCATACTTTTATGGGAATGAATTTTTTTGAGAAGGAAGATTTGAATAAAAAATATCATCTACCCTAGAGAGAAATATAAATTTTACTATAAAATATTAGTATGGAATAAACCGGTCTAATAATTTAGAATATAAATATGAAATATTATAACTCAATGAATGGGAGTTTGAGTTATCAAAACCCGTACATCATTAGATATCTTTAAAATTGAAAAACATTTAAAGGTATAACATGAAATGATTTTTTTAAAAAAATTAAAATAAATTAAAAGTATGAAAATTTAAAAATATGGCCAATATATACCCCAAGAAATGAAATAAGTGGTGAATATGAATTATATATCAACAATGGAAAATTGAGATGAAAAAACCCTTATATTAAATCTAGCTTAGTTGGATATTCTCTAACCTCTTATATAAAAAGAATAAATATATTAATAAAATATTTAATAACCTTATTCACACCTATAATTTTTTTTAAAATTCATTTATAATTTTTTCTAAAAAATATATTAGTTGGTTATATTTTATTTTCATTATAAGATGTTATGACGTTTGATTGTTTGTTTCGTACTAGTTTTATAATGGCAATGTCGAATATTATTTATAGATTCCAATTTCATCATTAAAAGATAATTATAGGTAGTGTAATATATGTTTTACAATAATTTATAATGTTGTTATTTCATTTCATAGTTAATTTAGTTATGATTTGTGACAAAAAAATTGGTGACGAGCTTGTTTCGATAATTTATAATGAACAAAAAGGACCGTATAATAATAATAAGAAAAATATAAATATAACCTTTACAAAAAATAAACCAAAAATTAATTTAAAATTGATTTATAATAAAACTATTATTTAATTTTCCATATTCATAAATGATATAAATTTATATCATTGTTCAAGTAGGTGGTTAAACCAACCCAAACAAGAACATACTATAATCTATGGGTGAGTATGATTAAGAATGTTATTTTTTAGAACAATATAATTATTATATAAGAGTAATAATATTATTTAGATGTTTTTATGGTTTTGAATTATATTTTAAGAGGGATTTATACATAATAAAATAATATATGAAAAAAATATGTCACTTTCATGGAGGCAGTAACCTGAAGGTACGCACACGTCATATATCTGTTTCTATAGAACAAAATAAAGATAAGAATTGGTTTATATTTTAAGATTATTAATAATTTTTTATATATCACATTTATTCATTAAATATTACCTTTTAACCATCATTTTAAATTATTTATGAAGAACAAATCACATCACTTGTGGAGGAAATCATCTACACGTAACATAATAGACATTTTTGTTTTTCAGATGGGTGAAAAGAGGGTAGAAAATGGGTAATAAATTAGTATAAGAACATTTAATAATTTTGTTAATACTTATGTTTTCAAAATTTTATGTATATATTAGTTTTTATGGGGTAGAATAAGAAAATAATTAAGAGATCTTAGTTGATAACATTACCTATCCTTTTGGATATCTCCCATAGGTAAAACCTTAAAGATCCTTAAATTAGTTATTTGATAATACCAAGGATTCAAGGATGTGGGGAGAGAGTTTATAATATACTTGGGTTGAGTTTTGGTCAATATAAGGCTTTTTAATAGGTGAAAAATGTGGTGGGAGGGATCTCTTTTTATAAGTGAATACAATTTCATTTTTTTGTAAATATCGATTAATTTTTCGAATGCAACATGACACAATTAAAAATTAATTGACTCTAAAATATTAAATTAATGAACTGTGGGGTGATATAAGGTAAAAAATACTCCAAAATCCATTTTTACACACGTTTTAAACATGTTCCAAGTATTTTACCACTATATTTTTAAATTTACCATTTTTGTTTTTACCTTGGTAACTATTTTTTACCCAAATAATTTAAATTTTATTAAAAATATAGGGTAACCCATATTATCAAAATATGATGTTATGAAATGAATTTTAATATAATTCAATTTATAAATAAGATAAATAGAACTTTAAAATTAATACATTTAATATATATAAAATATGTTTTGTAGAAAAATGTTGTTTTCACCATTAAGTGTTCCTAATTTTATATAAAATTTACTATAAATAAAATGAGTGATAATAAAATTTTAAAAATATGAAAAAATAATATCAAATTCATAATTTAAAATATATTAATTTAATTTATTTTATAAAAATTACACAACATTAATAAAATCAATCTTTTAAAATAACTCTTTCATAATTATCAAGGCAATTGACATTAATCTTTGTAATTATAATTTTATGTCTAAAATAAAATTTTACATATTAAATAATATTATGATTTTTATCTAAAATTTGATGTCAATTTTTTTTAAATTTAATTTCTATAATTGATGAAAACAAAAATTTTAATATAAGTGAATAAAAAAAATTTTAGAGAAAAATATTATATGAGTTTCCAAAATATTAAACAAAAGTTTTATAAATTAAATATTTATTTTTAAATTATTTAGTTTAATTTATAAAAACGTATTTTTTAAATGATCTTTATCTCCAAAATATTTAATTAATTATTGTATTATGATAATTTCATAAAAGTGACATTATTAGAAAAACCAAAATTTTTTCATGATTTATATATAAATCATTATTTTAGGGAAATCTCAAAAAATTTACCCTAATTGAATTTTTGAATTAAAAATAATGAATTGATGTTCATTTTATAAAATTAAAATTATAAAATTTATAAGTTTATATTTTAAATTAAAATACTATATATAAAGAAAAACTTCTTTTATTGAAAAATGCCCTTTTAAAACATTAAATGTTCCTAATCCTATTTTATACACATAAATAATTTGATTAAATATTTTTAAATACTATAGGATTTATTTTTAATATTAAATTTTAATAATAATATTTATCTAATATGTTGAAGATCATTTTAATTCACTATTTCTTGTAAGGGAAGTTTTCAAACATAGTATTAATTTAGAAAAAATATTCCAAAATCTCAAGGTTTTATATTCTTCCCCCTAAATTAATTTCATCCCCACAATTTGAACTATCATTTACTAATGAAAAATATAAGGGATCCATAAAAGAATAAAAATATATTTTTTACTTAGATATCAACCACACAATTATAGATACTAGGTGACTAATCGTTTTCTATATAGTAAGATTTTGTTGAGATTTTCCTTTATATAAAAAAATTGTACCAAATATACTTCCATAGTAGGTTATAGTAGTATCTAGGGTTATACCTTTCTCCCCTTTTGCAAACCCCAATTTTCTTTCCTTCTTTACCCAAGTAGCGCTAAGAACTAAAGTCCCAGATTTGTTCAACAGTGATCCAAAACTCTTGATTTCAATAGCGGATTTCAAAGAAGGCTTGGTTATCTTATAGTTGACATTGATCACTCAATTCAGGCGGTGACTGTAACACCTCGACCCCAGAAACCTGGAGCCGGCCCATTATTACATTACATTGTCATTATTACATTAAATTGACATTATTATAAGGAATATAATCCCAAAGGACCATTAAATTTAACAGTGTTGGACAGAATATTACATACATGATATCCATAATACATTAGGAAATAATAAATACAAACACGATACATATAAAAATAAAATAAACTACATCCTTCAAAGATTAATCAAAATTCTTTTCCTCATAACCTGGGGAATGAAACATAATAAGGGTGAGATCAAATTCTCAGTAAGGGTAAATAAAATGGAATCAATAATGAATCAATCTACTTGGAAATGTAAATAACTGAATAAAATTTCCATTCATAAAAATAGATAAGGAATAATCAATATGGCATGGTAAGAAATTGAAACACATTCCATTAACCAATAAACTAAAAATGAAATAAATCCATAAATATGTCAATAAAAAATTTCATGAATAAATAATAAATGATTCTAAATGAGGTATATTTCATTCTTATCCGATGTCATGTCACAAGCACATGAAAACCTATTACCATTAAGACTTTTCACAAGATAGTTTAAAACATGGATAAAAACCTGTTTAATTTGGATAACTTATTTATCTCATGAGAACCTGTCGATGCATTGAGGAGATATATAAAAATCGGGCTCCACCCATCATTTCCAATCCAAATCATTCCTCATATTGATTAATAAAAATAACTAATATTCCTTATCAAAAATCCATATTGAATGATAAATATAGATCTATCAATAATTCCTCAATAATCAAATTATTGTTGAAGTAACCGTCATATGAAAAATGGTATAAAGTTTAGAAAATACTAATATCCATTGTATGATAATATGGATATTTAATTAAATTTATAATGAAAATTATTATAATAAAGTGATTTCTTTAAGGTAAGTTAAAAAATCACAAAATGAAGTGAGAATAAGAAAATTTGAGGAAATAATCTTTAAACATTCCAAAGTGTCCCGTACCACTTTAAAACATTTAAATCATAATCACCAGAAAGGTATGAAAATTTTAATATCATGAGAATAAGAGGAGTCATGATATAATATATCAAAATGGTCAATATTAATGGCACACAAAAGATGTAAGTAGTGAATATGACATTAATCTCACAGACTTAAAAAGTGAGATGCAAATCCCTTAACTTAACCTTCCTTTTATTGTGTAATCTTTATCCTCTTGTATAGTGGTTTAAAATATATTAATAACTAATACAAAAACCACACTCATGTTTATAATACCATATATTAACTTCTTATAATATTTTATTACCCATTTTTAACACCTTTTAATTATTTTAACTATTTCGGGTGTTAATTTCCAAGTTTTATCAAGTACATTTTGACTTGTTATTTGGTGTTCTTATTAAATATATAATTATTTAATAATCTCTATAATTTAAACCAGGAAAAAATTATCTTATATATTCAGTACATATGTATTTATAATAGTCTTTAATATTTGGCGGTTAGAAATGAAGTGCACCGTTCACGGAGACGGTAGGCCGTACATAAGTATGAACGCTAATTTCATTTAATTATTATATTAAAACAATGAAAAATAAATGAAAAAATGTATATTATAATTCCATTATCATATCTATATCATATATGTTACATAGGTTTATTAACACCATCCATTATATGTTCCATGTATGGCATGGATGAGTTATATTGCTTTGAGGGGGCGGTAGTCCACACTTCTTCAAATGAAATTATTGTATTTACACAACTTGGAAAGAATAAAGGTATGTTATAAATAAAAATTAGAGAATCATAAAGACATTATAAATATCATATATATAATATATAAATATATTTTTCATCATAATGGCCACCATGAGGGGCGGTAAAGGAGAATTGAACAATCATCGTTTCGTGAAGTAGTAATTCGTCATACACAGAAACAATATTTTCGTTACCCATTTGAAAGAGGTTTGAATAAGTATAGGTAGAAAACTTATAATAAGAAAATTATAGTTTATTTAGGACAATTTTTTTGTTATGTAATCATATAATAACAAGAGTATAGGTAGTGGAGATCGGAAATGAAATTAGCAATCATGAGAGAAGGCATTACCCCTTAACCAGGTAACATCTTTTGGTTTCAACCAAAAGCATCCTTGAATTTATTTATTCCCAAGGGAAGGATTCTAGGTCTAGGGGAGGGATGTTGGGATACTATTTGGACAGATTTTGGATGAGCCAATGTGGTTTGGGAGGTGTGATAAAGTGGTATAGTGCTTTCCTTTTTATAGTAGAGGGGGAGTGTCTCTTTTGTTAATACCAAAATGTATTCACTATTAGGGGTTCGATCTTACCTAACGTGCCTAAAAAATGAAAAAATAATGGATTAAAGGAGAATCATAATTTATAAAACCTCATCCAAAAAATATGTGCGTTTAAATAATATAGTTCCTTAACTTATAAGATTCCCTAATTTTACCATTTTGTTTTTTATTAAAGCATATATTTTTATAATCTAATTAATTTAACCATTAAGAATAAATTAAAGTAATATATATTATAAAATATAGAGACAATGAATTATTAATATTATATCTAATTAATAAAATTAAAATACAATTTGTTCTGTAAATTAATGTGAAAACTAGCGCATGTGACGCGCTAAAACACAGCTTGAACCTGGACCGTGTTAACAACAAATTTACATAATATGGGTCAATATGTTAATTATAAAAAAATAATTATTACATTAATATACCATATTTAATATATATTAACTATGAAAATTTACTTTTCATAATATATTATTTTTATTAATTTTAAATCATTTTATAATATTCATTTATATTAAAATAACAATAATGTCAATTTTGACATTATTTATTTAATGTTAATTCTTAAATATCAATATTATATTGGAATTAAAACATATTAATTTTACAGGTGTGTAACATGATATATTAATCTAAAAAATTGAATAAAGATAATAACTCAATTATTTAATTTCACTTTTAATATTTATAGTGTCATTTATTTTAGTTATTTGTTAACTAAATAATCACTATATAGATGTTTCTTAAGCATTTTAAGTACCTAAACCATCTATAAAAATTATTGATATTTTATTATGATAAAAAACCCATATATATTTCAAAATGATATCTATAACTGAAAATATGATGTTTTTTAACACATCTCAATGTTTTATAAATGTTTAAATAAGGAAAGTTCCCTTTTTATCTTTTTTACTTACCCTTTTATATAGGGAACTTCCATTTAATAATATCATAATAACCCATATATTTCAATCCAGGTGGGGGAATGTCAAATTATTTCAAAAAATGACTTTTGGACAAGTTTACAAGCCATTTTGGTCCTTAATATCAAGGTTTAGTCCCTTATTTAGTTTAATAATACCTTACTCATTGTAATTAATTTTAATCACATTGAGTAATAATTTTGGTAAAATAATTAAGTTGATCTTATTAGACCATAAATATCATTCTAATTACATTCGTGTATATCATATTTTCATAATTCGAATAACAGAAGTGGGAAAATTAAGATTTACGCTAATCCCATATACAGGGTGAAATAATGTGGTTTTACAGTAGAAAAATGTTCAAAAGTTTGTTATGTTTTTATATTCAATTTGAAAGTGAAATTGATTCTAATAAACTTCATTGTATAAATATATATATAATTGATCTAATTTTACTCTAAAAAATCTAATATATCATTTAGTATTAAGAATTTTTAAAACGAAAAGGTTGTTTTTAACTAAATTACAGTAATTTTTACTATTCATCAAAAAATGAAGTTTCTCAGAAAAATACAAAAAAAATCACTAAAAGGTAACTTCAACATTCTAAATTAAAAAATGATGTTTAATTTTTAAAAAAAAAATCATAATAGTCTAAAAATTTAGTTTTGAAATATGTTTTCCATTAAAAGGTGGTAAAACTCTACCTTGCGTGTAACACAAGCTAATTCAGTGTCGTATGTAACGTAAGTTTAACATTGTGTATAAAAAATGCCAAAAAAATTATATTTATTTTAAAAGGAAAATATTTTGAAGTCTTGGGGTTTCACATTCTCCCCACCATAGTTAAATTGCATCCTCTCAATTTAAACTTTACCTCAGTAATTTAGGGATTGAAAATTAACTATTTTCGAACGACCCACATTTTAAAAAGGGTTAATATTAAATTTTTTTAATAAGAGAGAAAAGAAAGTACAAAGTTCAAATATCTAGGTTCTCTATTAGGATGACATAGGTGGAATATGGAAACATGGATATGAAAAAAAAATATAACCATCATGTTTTGATAGAGAGTGCTAGAGAACATGTTTAGAGGAAAGTTGTTGACCACAAAACTATAAAACATTGGTGTGAATAAAGGTCAGTGATATTATCAAAAAGGATGATAATAGGACAAATATTTTTATTTCAAAATCATTTTTTATATAATTAAGGGAATCTTTCAATGTATAAAAATATAAGTAAATATACATTTCTATAAACACACTATTTTCCTTTGATTACACCTCGAACTATTTCTATATCATCTCTTACCACATGATACAACATAAAGTTAAGTAATACATTACCCTCTAAAATCTCATCCAATGATAACATTAAACCATTTTAAAAATAGTTATATTTTCTAGCTTATTATGATCCAATCACTTCTGGATAAAATTCATTGAATTTCTGGAATGAACTTTTCATTAGCCATTAATTAAAATGAAGCATCCCTAAATTTTCACATTTCAAATATGTGAATAAATTCATCATGTATCCTATTAAAATATATTAATCACTTGATTCACCATAAAACCTTATTGGACACTTTCATTCTTCCTTATTCCTTAAATAAGACACATGTTATTAGATTAATTCCTTTAATCCAAAACTGTTCTAAACTCCATCAATGATATCTTAGACCACTTGTTGATAATTCATCAATGAATTCCATTGTATTCAGAAATTTTCCAAATAAATCATTTCTCAATAATTATCTTAACATCAAGAACATATTAAGGGTTCTCTTTCCCTCAATCATGTGTTTTCCAAAATTTTTATCTTTCTAATGAATCACTTTCCTTGGTACCATTCAGTATAAGATCTCAAATCATTAATGAAAAAGTACTAAAATAAAATCTTAATATATTACATAATTCTTATAACCAGTACATTACTATTAAAAAACTCATATGAAATAATTCTCGGAAAAGAATATTAATTATTCCTCTTCATCTGCGGTAGTATCATAACTTCATCATTATCTAATATCTTCATTTGGGGTCTATTCCTTTTACGCTTGGGGCATTGATTCGCATAGTGTCCCATCTTCTAACAGTGGAAGCATTAAACATTGGAAACCTTTTTACTACCCTTGAAATCAAAAACTTGGTGTTATTTTTCTCCACACTTATAAAAAACTCTCATTCCCTTCAATCATTTACTAGGGTGCTTCTTTCTATAGTTATCACATGTGGGAAAATCCTTCTTTCCCTTCTTCCATTTATCAATCTTTTTCTCAGCCACACTCTTTTTCCATTCAAATCCATAAGACTTAGATATTTCTTTACTTACCTTGTAAACACATGATACTATTTCCTCATATGATGAGAATACATGGGGGACTATTTACCTTAGAAATTTTGGCTTAAGACCATGAATGATATGATCTTTCTCACTATTTGAATCACATGCATTAGTGGAGTTCTCATTTATTCTTTTAGGTTCCATTTACAAAAATTTACATATATTAGAGTAGCTCATAAAATTAGGAACTTCATATAACTCTAAACATGGTATAACACAAAACATAAATTTATACATTGTAAATCCTAGAACCATACACTTTGTCTATATTGGGGAAATCATTACTTCTAAATCCTTCATAATGTTAGGTAAATAAAATATGAATTATCCAAAGAATATATCCCAAGAGTGTCTAACTAGGTGAACATTAAGTCTCATTGCCATGTACCAAGTTACCCCAAGTCAGGCTCGAAACACCTTGTTAGAGTTCTTACTCCAAGGTACATCTGTTCCAGAACCACATCTAATTGTAGTATTTAGACATGATGTATTTCTAGGAATTACCACATAATATTTACTCTAAAAAAATTTTAGTATGTTATTCTATACTTATCCCCAATTTTTATCTTAGTGTTGTTCTTTCTAATCTATGTTTTCTAAATCTAGTTTCTAAAGTTACTACTAAATTTCCTTTGATACCAACTATAATGTCCTAATCCCAGAGGCCAGGATCCGGTGCATTATTACATTACATTGGAATTATTAAAAGGAATATAATGTCAAAGAACCATTTAGTTTAACAATATTGGAAATCCAAATTATAGACATGATACCCATAATACATTGAGAAATGAGAAATAAAAACATGACATATATAAAAAGAAAATAAACTGCATCCTTGAAAGCTTAATCAAAATTCCCTTCTTCCTTACCCGAGGAATGAAACAAAATAAGGGTGAGCTAAAATTATCAGTAAGTGTAAATAAAATGGAATAAATAATTAATCAATCTATATGGAAAGGTAAATAACTTAATAAAATATCCATTTATACAAATAGATAAGGCATAATTATTATGGCAAGGTACGAAACTGAAACACATGTCATTAATCAATAATCTGAAAATGAAATAAATACATAGATATTTTTATGAATCTCATGGATAATTAATAAATGAGTCGAAATGAAGAAATTTTCTTTCTTATCATATGTTATGTATCAGGCACATGAAAACCTATTACCGCAAATACATTTCACAAGATAGTTTAAAACATTTATAGAAACCTGTTTAATTCGGCAAACTTATTTTTCTCATGAGAACCTGTCGATGCATTGAGGATCTATATAAAGTTTAGGCTCCACCTGTAATTTTCAGTAAAAATAATTAATCATATTTAATAATAAAAATAAATAATATTCCTTATTAAAAATCCATATTGAATGAGAAATATAGATCTATCAATAATTTCTTCAACAATCAAATAATTTTTAAAGTAACCATCATCTGAAAAATGGTTTACAATTTAGGAAATAATAATATATATTGTATGATAATATGGATATTTAATTAAATTTACAATGAAAAATGATTACAATAAAGTGATTTCTTCAATGGAAGTTAACAATCACAAAAGGAAGAGAGATTAAGAACATTTGAGGAGAATAATCTTTAAACATTCCAAAGTGTCCCATACCACTTTGAAACATTTAAATCATAATCACCTATAAGGTATGAAATTTATAAAATCATAAGAATAAGATGACTCATGATATAATATATCAAAATTTTCAGTATTTATGGCATAAAAAAAGAAGAAGTAAGTAGTAAATATGACATTAATCTCATATATTTAAAAAGTGAGATGAAAATCCCTTACCTTAACCTTCCTTTTATTGTGTGATATTTATCCTCATATATAGTGGTTTAAAATATAAAAATAACTAATAATACAACCACAATCATTTTTATAATACCATATATTTACTTATTATAATATTTTATTACCCATTTGTTAACACCTTTTCATTATTTTAACTATTTTGGGTGTTAATTTCCAAGTTTTATCAAGTACATTTTGACTTGTTATTTGGTTTTCTTATTAAATATATCATGGTTTCATCATATCCATAATGTAAAACATGATTAAATTATCTTATATATTCAGTGAATATGTTTTTATAATAGTCCATAATATTTTTAGATTAGAAATGAAGTGCACCGTTCATGGAGACGGTAGGCCGTATGTACACATAAACACTTCTTTCATTTCTTTGTTGTATTAAAAAAATAAAAAATAAATAATACATATGTATATTATAATTCCACTATCCAATATATATTATATATTATACATAGGTTTATTAATTCCATCCTTTATATGTTCCATGTATGGCATGAATGTGTCATATCACTTTGAGGGGGCGGTAGTCCACACTTTCTCAAACGAAATTATTGTATTTACAGAACTTGGAAAGAATATAGTTATATTCTAAATAAAAATTACATAAGAATAAATACATTATAAATAACACACATATTATATAGAAATATATTGTTCATGATAATGGCCACCATGAGGGGCAGTAAAGGAGAATTGAACAATCATCGTTTGGTGAGGTAGTAATTCACCGTACACAGTAACACTATGTTCATTACCCATTAGATAGTGGTGTGCATAAGTTTAGGTAAAAACCTATCATAAAAATAATAATATTATATTTAGGATACTTGGTTTCTTATTTAATCATAGAATAATAATATAATAGGGAGTTGATAATTGAAATGAAATTTGAAAGCATGAGAGAAGGTGTTACCTCTTAATCAGGTAACCTCTTTTGGTTTGTACAAAAAGAATCCATGAATTAATTTCTACAAAATGGTAGGATTCTAGTTCTATGTTATGGATGTTTGGAGACTCTTTTTACAAAGTTTTCAATAATCCAATGTTTCTTGAGAGGTGTGAGGAATGGTTCGAGTGCTTGCCTTTTTATAGTGGAGGGGGAGTGGCTCTTTTGTAAATACCAAAAGGTATTCACTATTGGGAGGGTCAATATTTCGTAAAGTGACTCCAAAATGGACAAATAATGGAGTAAAGAAGAATAATGTTCTATAAAACCCTCATTGAAAAAAAATATGTCCATTTATATAATTTTATTCCTTAACATCTAAGATTCCCCAATTTTATCATTTTGATTTTTATTAAAGCATCTAGTGTTATAATCCAATTAATTTAACCATTAAGAATAAATTAAAGAAATATTTATTAGAAAATATAGATAAAAACAATTATTAATATGATATATAATTTTTAAAATTAAACTCTCATTTTTTTGGGATATTAATTTAAAAACAAGCGCATGTGACGTGCAAAAACGCTACTTGAACCGAGGCAGTGTGAACAACATATTTAAATAATATGGGAAAATATTTTAATTATAAAATATAAATATTCCATTAATAGAACATATTTTATATATATTAATTATTACAAGTCACTTGGCATGATATTTGTTTTTTATTAATTTTAAATCATCTTATAAGTTTCATTTATATTAAAATAACAATAATGTCAATTTTGACATTATTTATTTAATGTTAATTTTAAAATATCAATATTATAATGGAATTAAAATATATTAATTTTAAAAGTGTTTAACATGATATATTAATCTAAAAATGTTAAAAATATAATAATTTAATCAATTAACTTCACTTTTAATATTTATTGTATCATTTATTTTAGTTAATTATTAATTAAATAATCACTATATTGATGTTACTTAAGCATTTTAAGTACTTAACCATCTATAAAAATTATTTATAACTGAAACCCATATATTTTAAAAATGATATATATAACCTAAAATATGATGTTTTTTACAAATCTCAATGTTTTATAAATGTTAAAAGTAAGGAAAGTTCCCCTTTTGTCTTTTTTCCTTAGACTTTTATATAGGCCACTTCTATTTAATAGTATCCCAATAACCCATATATTTCAAACAAAGTTGGGAAATGGTCAAATTGTGTCAACCAATGACTTTTGGACAAGTTTCCAAGTCATTTATGTCCTTAATATTTAGGTTTAGTCCCTTGTTAAGCTCAATCATACCTTAATCACCGTAATTAATTTTAATCACATTAATTAATCATTTTGGTCAAAAAATTAATTTGATATTATTAGACACCATATATCATAATAATTACATCCATGTATGTTGTATTTTCAAAATTCTAATCACATAAGTGGGAAAATTATGATTAACTCTAATCCCACAGATGGGGCGGAATAATGGGTTTTTATGGTAAAAAAGTGTTCCAAAGTAAGTTATGTTATTATATTCAATTTGAAAGTAAAATTGATTCTAATGAACTTGATTGTATAAATAAATGTATAATTTATCTAATGTTACTATAAAACAAATCTATAAAATAATTTATCATTAATAATTATTTAAAATAAAGGGTTTTTAAACTAAATTGTAGTAAATTTCACTATTCATAAAAAAAGTTTTTTCTGAGAAATTCCAAAAAATCACTATAAGATAATTTTGAAATTATTAATTAAAAAGTGATGTTTATTTTTAAAAATAAAATTACTAAAACTGTCAAAATTTAGTTTTAATATAGGTTTTCCATTAAAATGAGATTAAACATTGTCTTGCATGTAATACAAGATTATTTAGTGTCGTATGTAATGTAAGTTTAACATTGTGTATAAATAATTTCAATAAAAAAATTATATTTATTATAAAAGGAAAATATTTTAAAGTCTTGGGGTTTCACAGTGGAATCCTTCAGTTGATACTTTTAATAGGTTATTTTTTGGGTCATGGGGTTTATAAGATCACAGAAGTATGAAGGATGATCTAGTCAGGGCTTAGTCCATCACCCATTATAACTATAATGGTTCTTGTTTCTACACTTAAAGGTGTATATATTATTTCCACCTGAAGCGCGAAACTCCAAAAATAGCGATTTGGGTTAGTTTTCTTCTTCTTCTACTACCATTTCAAATTCCCAAAATTATAAAAATGCTAGTGAATTTAGATGGGAGATACTTATGATCTGATAGTATAACATGATCAGTTTTCCATCCAGTCTCTCCCCGAATATGTGTGGAAGTATATGTCTCAATATTACAAGTGGAGTATGTCTATATTTCACTGGAGAAAGAGTTTTGATGATAGTAGGTTTTGGTTTTGGAATCATGGGTAAAATTCTACTCTCCCTGTAAGAAATTGGGTCATTCATTAGAAACCAATATGCATGGGATTAAGAGAATTTATTGATAGAAAATCATGGAATTAGGAGGTGTGGAAAGGGAGTGGAGGATAATTTTGGTGAAGGTTTTATGGGGCATCACTAGTTGGGTGTTTCTATCACCCCATGTAATGTGAGGGCGGTACAAGGAACAACACAAGAAATAAATCCTTTAGTGGATAATATTTTTAGTTAGTTGAGGAAGGACCTAGTGATCCCATGACTTTTGTGAAATCCCCTTCTGTACCAGTGGGTACTGAAGTGGTATATGATGCTAGTGTTTTGGTTTCTTCATCTAGTAAATCAGTTAAGGTCTCTCATGATGGGGAATATAGTAGTTGTATTAGCCTTGTAGAACAGACTCAAGTGGATGTCAAGGGACGTGTAAGGGACCGCATGGATGCATCCTATGTGGATAAAATACTTTCAAGTATAAACACTGGAAGAGGGGGATACCAGGAGTTTAGGACTTTGCGGGGCCTTAATGTGTCCAATTTAGAAAGGGATGGTACTCTCTCAGGTGGCATGTGGCCAAGCCCGAGGATGTATTTGCCAGCTATTAAGCTTGTTAACCTATTTGAAGGATTGGTGTGTAAAGGGATGGATAAAGATGAAATATCATGGTCATAGAAATACAATGATGAACATGGAGTCTAAAGAGATGAATCTAGTGGTGATTCCTATTGCCAATTATTAGGAGACAGTGTAGTATATTTTCACCGTAGTGGGTTTTCTAGTCCGAGAAGGAGGATGGGTCAGATAGGAAATTGGAAAAGTCTAAAGTACTATTCCTATATACCCCTACCAATGGATACATGATCCAATAAAAGGTGGAAAGCTAAGGATATAGAAGAAGATCCCACGATTTTTGGAAATTCTGACCGGATAGAGGTTGTAGCTTTTGTGGCAGTTCCCCTTAAGGGAATTTTATCTAGAAAGTAGCAAGAGAATGATGTGGTTTCTGAACAATAGATGGAGATGATCACACATTTAAAATATCCTATAATGGTGAGATTCTTAAGATTAAATCCACACAAAAGGAATTAGAACAAATGATGGGAATAATGATTCACATGAATACTAATCATGGGTAGGGTGCATGGATTGACAAGCAAGACCTTCTACTGATAAAAGGATTAAATGAAAGGAAGATAAAAAATAGGAGTACATGAAAACTAGGGAAAAAATGGTGTATCACTTCAAAGACCTTATAAATGATGATCCAGGAACATAGGTAACCATTATTTCCTAGAAATTATTTAGGGAGAATGCTTCTAGTAGGCTTAAGTTATCTTTTAATTATTATGTGGTTTCTTTTAGTGTTTGACCTAGGTGAACTTTATGATTTCTCATTTCTTCCTAATATGTTTTTTTATATTTAAAAATTTAATTTTCAGTTGTTTAACCCATTTTTTCTATGTTAATATACCTATCATGTTCTTTATCATAACAAGTTATATATTACATCACCAACTTCCATTTAAATCCATCATATTGGTTCATAAAGAGCATGAAAACTAACCAAAACATATCCTCCAAGAGTTTCTATATATGTTCCCAGTCTTAATCCCACTCATTATACATAGAGTAATTATTGAGTTGAAACTAAACTAGAATCTTTCAAGGTTATTACCCCTTAGTGAATCTTTGAAACAACCACAATCACTTTCCAATTTCCATTCATGGTTGTAGTTTCTAGGAAAGACACATACTCAAAACTTAACCAAAATTACATGATATTATAATATATTTATACTTATTATTATGGGTTTCATAAAATTTCTCTATTAATAATCCCCAAAAATAACTATATAATTCCCCAAAAATAAATAAAACTTTATCTTATACAAATGAAAGAGCCAAAAACCCACACACCAAGATTCATTACAAAAACATATTCTTTAAACCCAAGAATCGAGTTCAACTATGTTCTACCAAGATAAACATACATATATTTAAATAATTTAAACATTAAATCTCATAATAATATAATAATAAAAAGAAAAAAATATTTAGTGTCTTTTTGGATCAACTATTTAAGTAACTTATTTTACAAAAGTTGTGTATATTTACCCATAATTGAACCACTCTAGACTCCCTTCTTGACTCCTTATGAACTGTAAACACCTTTATAACCCAGATAATGGAAACATTAGAAAGTTTTGTTCTCAAATAATATGTGAGTTTGAACTTATCAATATATCACTAAGAGTTATATTATTGGATTATGATAATACATTTACAAGGGATAAATATCTTGTTAAAAAGGACCTGAAATAATAATAGTTATCAATAAGTCATTATAGAAAGGCGTGTAATCTCAATTGAAAAAACTTGTACTATGTAATAAGTTTGTGATATAATAACATTATCCACGAAGTATGATCATAGGAATATGACATAAAAATGTTTCATGTCATAGAAATATAACATAACTAGGAAATATTGAAGAATTACACAAGCATATGGAATCACAATATTGTGTGCATATCCACGAAGACTCTCCCTTTATATTATGAGAATAATCCAAGAAGGATAAACTTTATTTTTAGTGATTATAATCCAAGAAGGATCACCCTTTATGTTGTGATCATAGTACATAAAGGTTCACCCTTTATGTTGTGATCATAATTCAAGATGGCTCACCCTTTATGTCGTGAGTGTAATACAAGAAGACTCACCCTTTATGTTTTGAGTGTAATATAAGAAGTCTCACCCTTTATGTTATGAGTGTAATCCATGAAGGATAACCATTTATTATGGAAGTATAATCCAAGAAACCCACACTTTATGTTATGGGCATAATTTAAGAAGGCTTACCCTTTAAGTTGGGAAAAAATTCAAGTATATCCACACTTAATTATCACAGGAAATATAAAAACTTAACCAATACATTGGATCACAATATTGGAACCCACCCATCAATCATATATAAATACATGTTCTAATTTAAAATAATCATTAATCACATCATAAAGAACCCATGGAAAGAAAAATGGGATTCATAACATTTGTAGAAGGTATCACCAAAATTGGCCTCATGAATGCAATAATTTATACCCAAAATTAAATCACCCTAAAAGAGAGTTTCATAAGAAATTTTATAAGGTTATTAATAAAACAAATGAATTACAAGGAAATAATTATTCAATATAAAAATAGGAAAATTTTAGTGAAACAATTTTTTTTATTTTTTTAACATTGTCACAAAAGAAGAAGTTATCGATCACATTCAAAAGTCAATTTTGAAATGTTAAGTGAAAGCTTATGAAAAAAAATCTCTTCTAAAAAGAGTCCATAATAATTGATCCTTGAAACAAACATAAGGGTTTTCCAAAAGAAATTCAAGAGAAGATAAAACATTTTATTATTAAAGGATGGAAAACCTTTTTAATATTTTGTAAAATATTTTTTAAAAGGATACATTGTAAAGAGGGATAGTGAAACATCCTTTCAAAAAGATGAAAATAAAAATTTGAAGATTGAGAGGACCAATTAGGGATATAATAAACACTGAGAGGGTTGGGGTGGGGGGGTGGGGGTGGATTAGTGCTTGGAACATTTTAAACAATTAAAACTTTTGATCCCTTTAACTCTAACACTTATTAGGATCTTGATTCTAATATTCAATTTTCTTTATTACATACAATCATATGAAAGAAATTAAAAATGAAACACAATATTTTTACAAGGTTCACTACTCTATATGAGTAGTTTTTCCTTGATAAGTATGGTGATAACCAATACACATATACTCTACTATAATGAGATACTTGTTATAATGGTTTGGATAGAAAAAACTTTTTATCCTAAGTGTAGTTCCCTATAATTTAGAAGGGAGAAGCATAAACAATATTAAATACATGGACTAGTGATGAACTTATCTAACATGAATCTCCTCACTAGTTATTTATACTTCCTGTATTGATATCCTTAAACTTAATCAGATACTTTGTTACACCTATAAAGTCTTACACATGTTTATACTTCTAATGGATGTAATAATGATTCTTCTATTCATTCTTCCTTAATTGAAAAAAATGTATAAACAACTATTTTTTTATTCACTATATAAAATCCAAATCTTTATTTTCTTTCAATTTTTTTGGAACTTGTTTATTTTATATTTTTATCTAATCATGTATTTCTGATGCACATTCGTCCAATGATAGTTTTTCTAATCCCCTTTTCTTCTATTCCTTTATTACATGTTTGTAAAGTGATCACTCTTAATCAGATACATTATGCTAAGTCAAGTATTTTTATATCCAATAACTTCCACCCATCTTTTATTGTTGCTGAATTAGTCTATCTCATTCTTTCACTCTATCCATTACCACCTGCTTTATATGACACCTCTTCTTTTAATGCTTCTACCCAAATGAGAGTATCTCTCATGATTAATGGTAAAAATTTCCTTAGAGTGCTATGATTATTCAGTATTAAACACAACCACAACTTCAATCATAACATAAAACTTTAGTAAAAACCCTTGATCTAGAACACTTATCATTGCATCATATCCCCTTTATATAGTTATAGTTTTCCTGAAAACATATAAAAAGGTGAACACTCAAATTTGAACTCCCCTCTTCTAAATTTGAATCTCCCACTAAATTATTCCTTCACATGACCACCATAAAACATCCTAAAATATTTTATTCAACCAATATTCATAGGAAAATTCCTTAGATCTTGGCATCTTCATTCTTCTTTGACATTCCAAAAATATAAGTTGAAATAACGATATCCCTTTATGATTATCAAAATGTTGAATGTGCAACTTAACATCATCTCAACAAATGATTTTGATAAAAATTCATAAATATATTAGAAACTTATATTCGATAAAAATTCATATAACATATTATATTTTTTGAAACTTTATTCAGTTTCATTCACGTCATTCTAGGAATATAAGGAAATTCATTTTCAAGACTCTTCCTCTGACCGATGATATGCTTCAAAAAAAATTATCTTAATAAATTATTTTTCTGAATACTCTATTTGATATTTCCTTTGAAATTACACTTATATTAATTTTATATGGATATTCCTATATAAAAACACCAAAATTTTTAAATAATCATTTATTCGATATCATAGAAGATACACAACAACGAGATTAAGTGAACAAAAAAATATTATTATATAAATATGGTTGTTATAAACAAGATGTTAAATTAGAGAATATGAATAGGATTAAAAAAACTATGAAATATATAAAGGTATTTCTCAATTAAAATTTCTTGATTAAAACTTAGTAAATAAGAATGAAATTTTCAATAAAGTCATTTTATGCTTCAAAAATACATTTTCTTTAAAAAACATTTATAGATTTTTATGAGAAAATATTATAATTAATTTCCACCACATTTATAATTTTTTTAATAAAAAAGATATATTTTGTTAAACCACCATATCAAAATTATCTTTGAGTGAAATTTTGGGATTCTTTTGAAAATATTGATTTTCCACGAATAGTGAATGATACTATTTATTGTAAAACTATAATTTATATTCATTTAAATTTCCCATTATAATTTTAATTTAATTTTAAATTAAAATAAGTAAAACATAATTATATATATTCTAATTAATTACATAGGAATAATGAAAATACATAATTTTGGTATAAGCTCATTTTTGGGGTTAAAAACACATTATTTTAAAAAGTTTTTTCCATTGCTTTTTGTTTTTTAACATAAATTAATTTATTACACTTCTAGAAATTGAATATTTAAAAAATTATTCAATGTTTGGATTCATGAGTTCCAATTTTTTTAGTAGTTACCTTTTATTTTTTTTCTTTATGAATAATAATCATGGTAAATATTAATCACCTCTATAAGGGTAAATCCGGTAACTAAGATTAAAAATAATATGATAAGGACTTATAATAACTCTATAACTTTCCTTTAGTATATTTTATGAGTGGTTTTAGACCATACACATACAATATTATAATTTATGGGAATTTTATTTTATTTTTCTTTGAAATTAACTTGTATATTATTTTACGTAAAGAAAAATAAAAAATATCATCCTCTTGATATTAAATTTTTCTTAATTGTCCATATAGAGATAATTTTTTTTCAATTAATATTGAAGGTTATTTTTAATATAATAAAATTATTTTTAATATGTAAATTTTTTCTAATTTTTATTAACTATATAATTTCCTTAAATTCTTATACAATGTTGACATGGTGTTTGTGTATGCAGTATAAAAATAAAGTAAATGATTTTAAAAACCTAAGAAATAATATTATTTGGATGAATTATGGTTTAACAAAATTTTATTGTTATTATTAATTATAAAATTATGGTTAAGACTTTATATTCTAATTACATACCAGTATTTATGTTTTTAAAGTCAAAATATGTGAATAGTTCTTAAAATAACATTAATGATATTTTATAATAAATAATATTTTATTAAATGATTTAAAATCAATAAAATCCAATATTAATCCAAGTGAATGGAATATGATTTTAAATGTCAAACATAATCCATTTATGGATCAATTTTTATTTTATAGTAACTTTTTAAACCCCTATAGTGTAAAAAACTTTGATACCATGATAATCATCAAAATGATTAATATGGGGTTAAAAAAAGAGATAAGGGTGAAAACATCACTAAAACTTATAAAATTTTTATTTTATGAGATTATTTAGACTCATAATAATATTATATTCAAATTATTTTAATATATAGCCACATTAACATGAAAATAAATTTATATTAATTTAATATTTTAATAGATTAAAAGAGTTCCCCTCCCCTCACTTATAAAATAAAACCTCTCATTCCCTCTTAATCATGCCTTTTTAGCAATATATTTTAGAAAATACCTACTGAAATACCTTCATAAAATTCCTCACCGCAACAAATATTTCTTATTTTGGGTATAATACCAACCTTATAGGGATTAAGGTATAAATAAAAATGGTTTCTCTGAAAAAGAGGTATAACTTTTAACCAAATGTTTTAGTTTTATTCATTATTATACCTCATTAAAAACTATTACAACCATTATGATATTATAAAATAAGTATAAAACGTCTAATAATATGTTAATATGTTAATGAATTAAACTTAATACATCTTATTATTACACCAAATGGGAAATAAAAACATCGTTTACGTGTACGATAGACTATCACCTTGCTAACTGATGTAATTCATTTTCCATCACTACCTCTCATGTCTAGTTATAATGATGGATAATATATATACATATATATATGATATTAATTATTTTATTATCATTATTTAAATATAATGTATCATTTAATTTTTTTTAACTTTTCATCTCATGGAAAATGATAACGTCATTTGTGCAGATGTGTGGATTACAACCTCCACAAAGTGATGCGATTTGTTTATCCTGTATTACTTTAATAAATTGTTATAAAATTATTTTTAAATTATAAAAATTAATATTATGACATAATAATTATTATTTATATTTTATGACAATTAAATCTTTGACTATAGTCAACTTACCAAATTCATTTTGGACATATGAGCTGAATATCATCAAAACATCCGACATGAACTTAAATGATTAAATAATAAAACATGAAATAGTAATAAATAAAATAGAATTAATAATAAAATTTAAAATTTATTAAGAAATTATATAATTAAGATAAGTTTATTATTCAATAATATAATGAACATACGTGATGATCCGTACTCAAGTGAAGGGACAATTTAACTTAAAACCTCATATTAAATGTTTTAATGATTTATTTTCTAAATATTTTTCTTCTATGTATTTATTATTAAAATTATTTATATGGAAACAAATAAATTATAAAATAAATTTTATTTCACTTTTTAATTTCTTACAATTTGTTTCAAAATTAATATTTTTACGTAATTTATACGAAACTTTTTGACTTTATTTATAAAATGAAAAAAGGAATGTTCTATTTTAACGTATACGACATCAAAAAAAATTCCTACCACCAAAAATGTTATTTTTTTATTACTTTATAATATTTCATGGTTTTTAAAAAAAATCATTTTTTCTCTTTATTTTGGTTATTTTATTTTTGAAAAAGGTTTTTTAAAAGGAAATGGTATTTTGATATCCTAAAGTGTTTTGCATTAGGGTTCAAAAGAGTTTTTAAGGGTTTTATAATACAAATGTTCAAGTATAAAATGTTTTATTCATGATATGGTACTTTAGAATTATAGATTATGATACATGGTTCTAATATAACTTTTATGAATGGGTGAGAACAATATAGATTATAATAATGGGTGAGCCTAATACAACATATATGAATGGGTTTTTTTGATAATACTTATATAGAAGGTGATCCCTATATAACTCTATAATGAATTGGTTAATGTCATTTATATTAAAAGGAAAGAAGGAGGAAGTTAATTGTGGAGATTTATTTCACAAATTTAACTTGGCTCTAGTTATTTGTAACATGAGTGAACATGTGTTATAAATATGATGCTCTAATTTTCCTAGAATGGTTTCCAATAGATTTCTATTGTTTTTAATGGTTTTATTTGAGAAAAAAATATATTTTATCTTTGGATATGATTTAGTTTATACACTCAAATAATAACATTGAGATGGTAAAAAGTTTATAGGTTTTTATTTTCTTCACTAGACTAATAAATTTCTTACTTTATATCTCTTACTTATCCTTTTTTTGTTTTTCTCATCCCAAAGTTTGAAATTATTTATCATATATATTAATGAAGAATTAAAAATTTAAAAATGTCAGAGTTTTATATATAGAAGTTATCTTGAACAAAGGAAGCATGTATTTAAAAAGAATTTATTTTGTGGAAAAAATGAATACTCTGTGGAATTGTCCACTTTGAAAGGGTTTGGCCTAATTATCTACAACATTAAACTTTAAATTTTCTTATTTAATTAGGATATCTAATATTTTATTTTGATTTTATATGTTTTTTATGTATAAAATTGGGTCACACTTATCCATATAAAATATAGAAATTTAAATATTACGTTTTAGCACAAGATTGATGATTACAGGTTCATGGATTTTATAATTGCTATTGAAGGAGGGTTTAAATAACTTGAGATATTTATATTTTTCATGTGAGGTTAAATTAAGATCTATGGGTACCATAATAGGTTATAAGTTTAAGTTTGATCATAAGTTCAAAGGTGTAGACACCCCCTTTGAGGATTTTGGTGACAAGAGTTTAAGATGATTAAGAGTATTTTGGGAGACATTTATGGTACTACAACACTCTGCGTTAGTATATATTTTTGTAAAATGGTTATTTTAGGAATAATGATTTTATATTCTATTGAAGTAAGATAAAAGGTATTAATAACCATTAGGTTTAATTTTATCTCTGATGTTGAGGTAATAATGGTTAATCAATATAAAAGGGTTATTACATTTTGGAAAATATGATATATCATATAGATAACAATGAGATTGAAAAGTGATTTTTTGACTATGTCATTAATGTTATTTTGAATAAGTTCACTATTTTTGAGAAATTATAAGATTAAGGTAAATAAAAATACTTTTGGGTAATATGGAATTTTTATTTTAGGAATCAAGTATGAATAATCTTTTTGATGTATATAAGATTTTTTGGATTTATGGTGATTTAGGTTATTTATGGAAAAAATTTTATATTTTGGAAATTATATTATTAGGATATATAAATTTTTGGGTATATGAATTTATAAGTGACTAATGTTTTTCAGAGATAAATGTTAAATTGATATCTGAAGAATATGTGATCAAATCATTCTAATTTTTGCATTTTGAACTTAGTCAGTAGTATTTTGAATAATTTTAAATATATTTATTTATAAAATGATTTAATTTAATATTTGGCTCTTATTATATAGGATATTGAGATTAATTTTGTATTTCTTTATATGAAGGATTATTCATTTTTTATATTATCTTTTCTTATTCTAAGCATTTTGATTTTGGTTAATTTATAAAGATATGAGGAATAAAATATTATCCTTTTGTGGATCTTGTAATCCATTAGAAGTTAATTTTAGTGCTTTAGTTATGAAATGTTCATCTTGAATATTCATTTATAAGAGTAAAAAATGAGATAAAGTTGTAAGTTTTTTTGAAACACATAACCAAAGGATAAAATTGTGTTTATATATTTGAATAAAATTATATAAGTATATTTCCTTATGTTTTAATTATATATGGTAAATGAATTCCTTAAGTCTAGGAAAAATGATATTTTAATAATAAATTTATACTATTATCTTTATTTATAATTAATCTATGGTCTTTTTTCACACCTCAGTGATTTATGGTCATTGATTTTCTCATAATCATTCCCTTTCTTGTGATCAATATTCTCTATCACTATCCATTATCATTTGGGCATTAATTTTTTCCTCTATGCCCATATTTTCACTTCCCAATAATGTTATCCTATTTAGAAACCAAGTTATGTGTTATTCTAGATTAATTTTTTATTTCCCTTTCCTTCTTTTCAAGATGATGTTTTATTAACACTTTTTAGGGTGTGAGTTTTCAAAAAAGGTATTTTTAAATGTCTAACCCTTGATTTCCAAGTTCAAGTTCACATTTTTTGGATACAATTTATTAATATATGGGGTAGGGTATAGTGTAGAAACCTTGATATTTGAAAATAATACTATGTTTGATAGAGTACAAGACACATAACACTAAGCTTAAATGACCAATGAAATATTATTATATAAATATCACCATTACAACCTAGCCATTACATTGGCATGTATAAATTAGTTTAACCAAATTATAAAATATATATTTATATATATATACTACCTAATAAAATTATACTGATTAATTAATAGGTAATAAGCACTTAATTTTTAGAAAATTCAATTTATACTTCAAAAATACATTTTCTTCGAAAACAATTTTAATTGATTTTTGTGAGAAAATATTATAATTAATTTCTACCACTTTTAGAAATTTTATTTTATAAAAACGATATAATTTTTTAAATTAGAATATAAAAATCATCTTAGATATAAATTTTTGGATTTTTATGAAAAGATTGTTTTTTTTTGTGAATAGTGAAAAATCCCTTTTTTTGTAAAAATGTCTTTTCTTTACATTTAAATTTAACATTATAATTTGAAATATATATTAAATTTAAATAATTACAATTTAATTATAAAAAATATAATTAATTACATAGGAATAATTATTATAACTGATTTTTGTATAAGTTCATTTTTGAACTTAAAAGCGATTTTTTTGAAAACTACTTTCCCCTAAATTTTGTGTTTTTATCATAAATTAATATATTTTACATATGTAAATTGAATATTTAAAAAATGATTCAGTATTTTAAATTATTTTTTCAATTTTTTAAATAGTTTCTTTTATTTTTGGTCATTATGAATATAAACCATAGAAAATATTTATCACCTTGATAAGGGTAAATAAGAAAATTAAGGTTAAAAAAATATGATAAGGACTTAAAATAACTCAAAGACTTATATTTAATCTATTTTAAGGATGGTTTTTGAACATAATCATCCAATATTTTATGTTATGTAAATTTTTTTCTATTTTCCTTTAAAAATGACATATATTATTTTAAGTAAAATAATACAAAATATCCCTCTCTTGATTTTAAATTTCTCTTATATGTTTGCATACGGATAAAAAAATATTTTGAATGACTATTCAATTATATTTTTAACATAATTAAATTCTTTCAATAATATTAATTTATTTATAAATTTTAGTTATTACATAATTTCCTTAAACGCTCATGGAACACTGACACTTTGCTTGTGCAAGTAGCAGATAATTAATGAAAATTATTTTAAAATCAAATAAAGTAATATTTTTTGGATTAATTATGGTGAAAAAAGAATTTTATGGTTAATAATAATGTATAATTTATGGTTAAAGAGTTTATATTATAATTCCATACATTTATTGATGTTTTTAATGTCAAAATATTTGAATAGTTCTTAAAATGACATTAATGATATTTTATATTAAATAATATTTTTCAAAAAATGATTTAAAATTCCTAAAAATAATATATCCAGCCAAGTTAATGGGAGTTGGTATAAAATGACAACCATGGTATATTTATGGGTCAATTTTACTTTTATAGTAACTTTCTTAACCCTAAAGAGTGAAATACTTTGATACCAGTGGAATCGTCAAAAGGGTTAACTAAGGTTAAAACAAATAGATAATGGTGAAAACATCACCTAAACTTGTACAAATTTTTTATTTGATTATTTACACTCATAATAATATTATATTTGAATTATATTAATATAGATATTATTTAACCTAAAAATTAATTTATATTAATTTAATAATTTAAGTAATTCTATGAGTGCCCCTCCCCTTAGTTATAAAAGGGAACCTCATCTCCTCTCTTCCTCACACATGTTAAAAATAGTTCAGACAATACCTAACTAAATAATGTAATAAAAACCCACCCTGTGTCATATATTTCTTATTTTATGTAGAATACCAACCTTTTAGGTTTTAAGGTATAAAGCAAATGAGGTTGTCCAAAGCAGAGGTATAACTTTTGACCGAATGCTTTAGTTTTATTTATTATTATACCTAATTCAAATATATTCTAATCATTGTGATATAATGAAAATATTATTCCACATATATTGATATGTTATTATGTTAATGTCACTATCAAAACCTAGGCTTCTCACACATCGATATTACATATTTTTAGATGAATATTCATCACATTACAAAAATACATAACTAAGGATTATAATAGTTTAGCACCTTTAGAAACTTGGAACACAATATTCTTAATTCATGAAAGATCTTCAGTGTATCCCAAAAATAGTATCCCCTTTAGTAATCCTACTTAAAACCTTTCTTCATAACTTGGGGAAATGAAACATAATAAAAGTGTGATCTTAGATGCCCAATAAGGGTAAAAAATAGGGATACGTAATCATAAAATGAGTATAAGGGTATGAGAACATGAGCATAACAATTGAAAACCATACCCAACGTATAAAATATCATAACATTGAGTCATGGAATAAATATTGGTAGTTCATAAGATATGAATCATAAGGAATCAAATAACATGTTATGAGAGATTAAAATTAGCATAAGAAAAATATTTTTGGAATATATATAATCATAGAAAATCTTATGTTAAGGATACCAACCAAGACATACATAGCATGTTAGTCTTGGGATAACCACCTATGTACCTACTTCAGGCTTGGTATTACCTCCCATATAACCTCTTTCGAGCATGGTATAACCTTCTATATACTCTCTTTTGGGCTTGGGATAACCATCCATGTACCCTTTGAGATCATATAACATTAATCATTACCCAACACATTAGAAGGATATATAACTCCCACCCATCACATAATGAAAATCATATGTATGTGTGACAAAAGATAATAAAAAATTTACAATATCATAACCCATAAAATGAAATGGGTTTCAAAAAAATTTCACCAAATCATAACCTGTGGAAAAGAGACAGGTTTCATAACTATTTAATAATTTAATCTTTTCATAACCTATGGAAAAAGAAATGGGATTCATAATAATTTTATCATGGTATAAAACATGGAAGATAAATGGATTTCATAAACATATTTTCATGATAAATAATTAAAATAAATAATAATAATGTTATCCTTTTTTCATATCCCTGACAAATTATAAATTACATCATAGGATATCATCTTATTTAATGAAGGATTTTGAAAGATAACTTGGAAAATATCTTAAGGAAAATAACCTTTATTTTAAAATCACTTTTTAAAAAATAAAACATTTTCAAAATACTTTTCTTTGAAAAGAACATCAAAAACTTATAAAGATATATTTAAAAATGTTTCAATACATTTCTTGAAGAAAATATCCTTTCCCATTTGAAAAAAAATTTAAAATATAATTTTTTGAGAATCGTTTTCTTTGAAAATAAATTTTAAGACTTCTAAGGGAAGATTAAAATAAAATAATGTCCAAGAAAACATAAAATTATGTTCATTACAAACAGATTAAAATAAATATTCCTTTCATAATTTTGATAAAAGACAAATGAGTATTTTTTAGAAAAGACATGAAGATTCATTTCAAAACATTTTTTTAAAAGGTAAAACATGGGTAAAATTTATTTTAAAAATGTTAAAAACATTTTTTATTTTTTAGAAAACCTATTTTTGGAAGAAAAACGGTTTTCATCCGAAAATTTGCTTTGCTAAAAAATATTATTTTTTAACTCTTGAGTTCATAAAGAGAGAAAAATAAAGCTAGAAAATTTATTCTCATTAAATTATCATAAGAGTATAAAATTAATTAGTTTCTTGAAATATGGATCATTTAATTTAATCATTGGAAGTATAATAATAAACAATCCTAATAAATGATGAGATTATAACATAAAATATCTACCACTTTGGTAACTTTGAATCATAATACCCAAAAAAATATCATTAAATGAAACTTAGAACATCCAGGAAAGATGTATTACCATTATATATCATGTCAAGGGGTAGCATATACACCTCATATAATAATATAGGTGTAAAAAATATTTTATTCCTCAAAGAAGGAAAATTGAGACAAAAATCCCTTACTAATTTGGTAACACATGAACTATAAACCCCATGATTGAGAGATCTTCAAATGGATATGTAATTCACTATAATTTTAATGATAAGAATCATAAAATACATTCATGGGTAGTATATACACCCCATAAAAGAAAATTTGTAATGAATATTGTCATGACCCCCTCCTCACAAAGATACCACAATGTGGAGAGAGAGATGGTGACTACCCAAGTCCCACCTTTAGTAGGCCTCAGGTTGGAAAATAGCACTGAGGGTATAATAAAAATGCATATAGGAGGCATTAACCTCTTAGAGAAACATGAGTAAGAGAGATATAAGAAGGTTAAAATAACTAACACCTACCCAAACACACACACACACACATATGAAGGAATGTTCAAGTGTAACATGCAATGTTATACAGTAATAAAACAACTTAAAGGGAAACTACAAGTACTAAAAGGTAACATTGGAAGTGACCAAAAAGCCTAAAAAACTCTTAAAAAACCCCAAACTAGTAATATCTAACATGATCAACAAACTAATATAGAGGACCTGAAAAAAAAATTATATATACAAAGGGTGAGTATAATAGTATACTCAGTAGGATCCTCCCCAAATCCTCTCGTGTAAAAGACAAAGAAAGCATGATAAAACAAAGTGAACAACAACAGAACTAACTCATCCCCAAAATAAATATACTAAGTTTCTAGCCTTATCAAGACTATCTCTCACAAATTATCACATACAAGAGAGTATATAATGTAATAGTAAAGCATCATGGACACCCTGCTCCTTTTTCCCCATAAGTTTTCCGCTATGCCACAACGTTGCACGTCCTGAGAATATATCTCCAAAAGTAAGATGGAACGAAAACACCTGGGAAAGGCACAACCGCATATACCTTGTGCATCACATAACCACACCATCCCATATCACATATCCAAATATAGTAGCCAAGTAGTTTTTTGAATCCACCACAAACTGTATGATGTATATCAAACATCAGGTATTGTACCTCAATCCATTATATCCCATACCCCGAGTAAGTACCTCAATCCATCATAAACTATATATTCCATAACTATAATAATACTTTGGATACTATATCCGGTAATACATGTGTGTGAAATAACTACAATCCATCACAACCCTATATACACATATACGGGAAAACTAACCATCATGCATACTAGAAAAAGTAACTACCAAGAGAAGAGAGTGGGACCAGGTGGGGTAGTCATTCATCCATAATCCCAATGGGATGTTGGGGAAAACACCATCCCAAAGTCCGCTAGGTGTTAGTTTACCTAAGTAAAAAAGGTGGGAAAACAAATGAAATCATAGAATATATATGATATAATATATCTCACAACTACACTATGGACATAACCTAGTATTAGATTCAACTTCATCTAATGTCACTCAGACTCCCAACTACCACTATTAAGACCAGATATCCCATGATCACACAAGCATATAAAAGTGATACATTATATTCATTCTTTTATTTTAGTCATTATTTCCAATAATAAATTCATTAACAATTTATTAACCATTTTATATTATTCTATATTACATTACATTTCATTACATTTATCATTAGAGTAAAGTCCACACCCTATAGGAGTCAGTCCAAACCAAGGACTTGGTTTATTAATATTAACATCTTTTAAGCATTTTCATTCCATTACCGACCAACCCCATGGGTTAATTTTTTTAATTCATTATTATCATCATTCCATTAATCATATGAAAGATCAAATTTAATTAAACATGTCATTACATTAGTTTGATTACCATCAAATTATATTAACCATCGAATTTAAAAAATGTATCTTTAATTATTCTTATGAAAGTTAATTATCAATTAACTTTAAATTTACATTCATTACCAGTTTTTATCTAGAACAATTTTCTAATAGAGTAAGTCAAAAATATAACACTATCTATCAAACCATGAAGCAAATCAATATCATGGTATAAATCAACTACATCAACAACAAGTGATAGCTATCCAATTTCTTAATCTAGTTCAATAATTATTAGGTCAATTCCATTTCAATCCAAACTTCTAAAGAATTATCAATTTACAATTTCATGTAAATAAAAGATAAGAAATTAATCCCATACCTCAAAATCCATCAACGTTCTTCACATTAAAATGGACCACATTGTAGATCTCTCATAATATCTCTCGTAAGAACTACATCCATCCAAAGACTCCACAACACAATCTTACTAACAACAACCAAGAGAAACCTCATTAGAAATATGGGATATCATCTACCATCACATGAAAAGAATAATATCATGTAAAATGGGATAAACTGGGATAAACCACTAGAAATAGAGGTAGAAATCACCATGGATCAACTCAGATCACCAAGTATCAAAGAAGAATGCCCAAGGATCGATTCCCATTGAAGGAATCTCCAAAACACCTTGAAGGTAGACACGAGATACTGGAAAATCAGAGAATCCATAAGGTTGGAGAAACCCAAGTGGATGAAAATGTTTATAAAATCATTACATTGGGGATTTACAGGATGTGTAATCCCCTTTCACATCACGTAATCCTCAAGGTTAAGTTGACACCAAAAAACATGTGGCCTTTTTATTATTTAACCCTAAATATTTACACATCATCAACCTTCACAGAACAAGTCATGAAACTCACTTACATAGAATGTAAGGATTATATAGTGTGTAATCTCAATTCTTATACCCTTTTATAACTAAACCCTTCCATAGAACTTACAAGACTACTCCAAACTCCACTATACTCAAAAACTTAGAAAGGGTCGAACCACATGAATCCAGACCCTTACATTAAAGACCTCTCAAATAATTATCACCATTGAGAATCAAAACCAAAAAAGAGAGAAACAAAAGGGGTCATCTGAACAACCATCCCATGATATACCTCTCAAAGATCTCACTACCATAGGAGATCAACCACCTCACCAAAGGAATAAGTGAAAAACCACATAGAAACCAAAACAAGCTCCTAAAAACTATCTTGGGGGAGATACTTCTCAATTAAAAGTAAAGACACAACAAACAATAAGAGAAAACCAACCATAAACCAAAAGGGTAAAAAAACCCACAAAATAATAGCATTACAAGAGAATAGATAAACATCAAATAGGTTAGGTTACTTTGTGTACATCTGCAACTCATATTCCCAGGTACTCTACTATACACCAACATGCTGCCACAAGACACGAACCAATGGAATAACATGCACAAGCAACATATTCTCTTAACATTCCTAGATCTCCACATTCCACTACTCTAAGGTTACATCATCATCAACATAGATCTCTTACCAAATGATGACACGATATTCATCATGAAGATAATAATAGAACCATGACATGTTAAAGACATCATGTATCTAGATCATATGCTGGGGAAGTTCTATCTGATATTCCATAACTCCAATAAGAGAAAACACCTAAAAAGTACCAAAAAACCGAGGATAAAGATTACTCCCACAAACAAACCAGCACTTCCCACAACGAGGAGTCACCTATAGAAACATTTGATCCAAAACATCAAACTCCTTAGGTCTTCTCATGTTATTTCTATAGGATTTCGGATGATCTGGTGTTGTCGTCATCCTCTTCTAAATTACCTAAACCATCTCTATCATATTCTATTCCAGTTTTGGCCTAATAATTACTACCTCTCTGACCCTAATCCACCATAATAGAGAATTGAAAGATCGACCATACAAAGCTTCAAATGGAACCACACTAATGGTAGGGTGAAAACTATTTTTGTAAGAAAATTTGACTAAGGGTAGGTGTCTCATCCATGAGCCTCCAAAATCCAGGACATAAGATCACAACATGTCTTAAAGAGTATGGATGTTCCACTCTCTCTTAAATTCCATCCATGGATGAAAAAATTGATAGGGAATAACAAAGAACCAAAATAATGTTGGATACCTCTCTACAACCTAGAGGTAAAATGAGGATCTCGATCAATGATGATCGTCCTTGGGAATCCATGGAGTCACACCAACTCCTCTAGATACATATTTGAAAAAATATCCCCTGATATTGACTCCCTGATCACTATAAAGTGGGATTATTTATTCAAATGTTGCATTATCACCCATATAGAATCATAACCTCCCTAAGTTGAGGGTAAAATGGTTAAAACGACTATTAATATGACCTCCCACTTCTAATGGGGAATATTTAATGGCTGGAAGAAACCATCAGGAACATAGTGATTGAACTACACCTTCTGGAAGGACAAACATCCTGAAAAAAACTCTACAACCACACACTTCAACCCATGTCACCAAAACAAACATTTCAATGCTCAATACATCTTGTTCACACCGAGACGTACCGCCAAATGCGAACTATATAACTCATAGAGAACCATCTCATGCATCAAAGAAGTAATAAAAAGACTTCCCTGGAACAACACACGATGCTTCCTATCCTAAGAACAACTATTAGTGGCATCACAAAAAACAACCCGATATCTCTCGACCTGCACCTCAGAATCCCCAAAATGGGACTATTCGACATAATTCACCAAATATTAAAACAATGTCATTTGTAAAATAAAACATTTTCCTCCAACCTACCCCATATAAAGTTGAATCTTTAAGATTTCTTCCATCACTCTTTATAAATCTACAGATTCATGCATGCCATCACTATGTGACTTTTTTCTCATCACATCAACAAAAATATTTACCTTTCTTAGTGTATATAAAATTTAAATGTCATAATCATGAAATAATTTCATCCGCTAACACTATCACAAGTTCAAGTCATGTTGGGAGAAGACATAACTCAGGCTCTTATGGTTAGTAAAAACCACAAAATTCCCACCGATTAGGCAATTACACCAAAAATTCATAGAAAACACCACTGCCTCTAACTCAAGATATTGGGTGGAATAGTTACGCTCATGGTTATGAAACTATCAATACCCATAAGAAATAACCAATCTCTATTGCATCAGAACACAAACTAAGATAATATGTGAAGCATCATATAAAACCTCAAACTGAACTCCTTATACTGGTAAATAAAATTCTAAAGTGATGATCAAATTCTTCTTTATGTACTAAAAATATTTATGACATTGGTCAATGAACAAAAATTCCTAATCCTTCTAGTTCAAGGTTTACCTAGGAGTCTCAACCTAAGATAAATAGGCTATGAACCTCATGTATTATCCTTTTAGACCAAAGAAACTCCAAACAAGTGCCACTTTCTTGGGGGATGCCCAAGAAAAAACAGCCTCTATCTTCAAAGGATCCACATATACTCCTTGTTGTGACACAAAATTCCCCAATAAACGGACTTCACGAGCCTATAAATCACACTTTCACAACTTCCCAAATAGATATTGACAACTAAGAAATCCCAAAATGGAACACATATTCTCTGCATGCTCCTCCTTTGATGCATATTAAACAAGTATTTCTTTGATTAAAACCACCTTGAACTTATGTAAGAAATATATTAACACTTCATTCATAAACACCATGAATATAAATAGAGTATTAATCACACAGAATGACATCACAACGAACTCATAATTCCCACAACGACAATAAAAAGCTGTCTTCTAAATGTCCACATCCGTCACCCACATCTGATGATATCTAGACCAAAGATCAATCTTTGAGAACCAAATTTATCGTTTTAGATGATCAAATAAATCACCAATTTATATAACAGGTTATTATTTCTTCACTTTCACTAGGTTCAAGTGATGATAATCAATACAAATTTGAAAGCTTCCATTCGCCTTATTCATTAAAAAAATTGGTGCACCCCAAGGTGACACACTCATAAAAATGAAACATCACTAAAACATGTCATAAATATGTACTCAAATATCCTATTGCTCAAAAGGTGTTATCCTATACAAATAAATTTAGACAGGAGACACAACTACATATAACTCGATCAAAAACTTGATCACACATTAAGGGGGTAACACTAAAACCTCCTCTATAAATACATCAGGTAAATCTTACATAACCTTGGGAAACATTGATTTCTAAACCTATGATGAAATCAACATCAAATTGGAAACTAAAGTAGAAAATGATGGAACACACCTATAACCCATACGAGGTCTCACTCACCAAAAAAACACTACTAGTTCTCCATCAATATCATATAACATAACCCACCTCTGGAATAAATCCACTATATATTAGAATGAATATAAAAAATACATGATTAGGATGATGTTGTATATTTATATCCATAAACATAGGAAATCTACCCAAGAGCGGTGCTGCCCCAAAACTAGCTCACAATCTCTTGATACTTCATAAAATCCAACTCAACCTCCAACTGACATAGACAACGCCAAGGTAATTAGAAGACTCTATACCTCAAATCCCAAAGCATGGAAAAGGGTAGATGATATAAAAGAGTTCATTGATACTAAATTAAAAAAAGTATGAACCCAAGTTGAAAAAAAGTAAAGAGTACCTTGAACAACTTCTGGCTTGCCTGGGGATGGAAATGATAAATCATGAAGCTGACCATGAACTACTCTACATCCTCTCCAACCCTCCTGATGACCACCTCCACAAACTCTCTCTACTCACTAAGGACAATGATCATATCTTGGATATCTTATACATTCTCCATATTGTCTACGATAATCCCAAACTAAAGCACCCTACTACTATTTCCTTAGATGAAACTACATCAATGGAGGAACCTTAAGTTGAAAACTTAGAACGTACTGACTACTCAGAAAGGTCATACACTCACCAATGATGAATTTTTCCTACAAAAGAAAAACATGCTTCTGATCCCTTGGTGTAGGTCTAAGATCCACCAACCCTATAGAAAAGAGATGACGAGGGATTGAAATTACCCCAACTAAAAGAAAACTCTTTTATACTAACAACTGGGAAACCCATACCACAACTATACTTCATGAGGAATCATGATGACTCCCCTCTCATGATGACCCATTTCTGGCCAACATCATCTCAATAACCTCTTCTCTCTATAGCACCCCGAGATACATCTTCAACATAAAGCAGGGTGACCTGGTGCTGAATCTATGGATGTAAAGACTCCTCAAAATTCCTCACCTTGTTCTCCTTATCTAAAAACAGGTCTAAAACATATCACAGAAGGATCCTAAAATAGATCCATAACTCTCGCACACTGGAGCTCCCATGCTGAAGTGTTAGAAGCTCCTCGTGATTCGACACCTTTGCGGTTGAAGAAAGAAACTATTTTCTGAACTATTATAAGAACTTATCTAATGATGCTACTAACTCCTTATGATCTCTGATGAATAAGAGTCACCACTGCCTCACTTATCCATGTAGCATCATCATATCCAACGAAACCCAATGCTCATGTCGAGTACAAATTGAACTAAAATATACCTAAATATCCTCCCACCAGTTATAAATGACTACATTTAATATGGATCACTCATACTTCTTCAGACTCTGTCACTGAAGCTCTCAAAGTTTCCTCATCCAAGTTTTGTCATCATCAACTTGTACTATGTGGCGATATGTTGGCACATCCTTCTGAACATACTCAGTGCAAACCTAATAAAGATATTTAACTAGATCCGTGCCCAAAAAATAAAAAACTTGTTAAAACTTATAAACCTGGAATATAGAATATAAAAAATTAATTAATTAATTAATTAATTAATTAATTAATTAATTAATTAATTAATTAATTATCTTGTTTAAGGTTTAATCCTCTCTTAAGGTATAACTATTTTAAGCACAGGAAAAAATAATAATGATGCATGATCCTTTCCATAGTTTCTACCTTGAAACTAGTATCTCTTTGTTTCATAGGAATATTAAAATTAATGGTTTGTGTATCAGATCATTAGGGGGCCTAAATACCTGAGTCTCAGATGGTCTCCCATGTTTACACCACTTACTAATCATAGCTAACACTATTTCCCTACCAACCCATGCAACCTCACATGTGCCTAACTCCAAACTCCATCTTATCCCTCAAATTGAACCTATAATACCACTTATTCATGAACCCATCCCCACAAAGATGCTGCAATAAGGGGTGATAGATAGTGACAGCCTAAGTATCATCTCTAGTAGGCCCTGGGTTAGCGACAAACATTAAGGGTACAATAAACATCCATATGAGAGGCATTACCCGATATGAGAAACATGCGAAGAGAGATATAATAATGATAAAACAAAAAATTACTTCTCGTATATATATATATATATATATATATATATATATGTATATGAAATAAAATTCAAGTGAAACATGAAATTTCATATAGTACTAAAATAATTGAATGGGAAACTACAATTACCAAAAGGTAATGATGATAATGACCACAAAGCCCATACAATTTCAGAAAAATCATGAACTAGTAATATCCAACCTACTCCAACTAACCTGAAAATATCTTATATATGAATTGGGTGATCATAATAGTATACTCAATAGTATCCTCCTAAGATCCTCTCTTGCAAAAGATAAAAAAATCATGATAAAGAATAGTGAACAATAGTGAAACTAACTCATCACCTAAATATGTTTATTAAGTTCCCTACCCTGACATGGATATCTCTCACCAAGTATTGCGTACAAGAGAGAATATTATATAATAATAAAGTATCAAGGGTAACATACTCCTACTTCCCCATTGGTTTTCTACTCTTCCCAAAAATTGCACATTCTACGCATCTCTCTCCAAAAGTATGTTGGACCGAAAACACCTAGGAAAGTCACTACCACATGCACCTTGTGCATCACATAACCACACCATTCCATATCACACTTCTACAAAACAACCCTTTAACGGTGATAAAAATAGGCTTTATCATCACTGACTACTAGAGCACAATTAAAATCCCTAGAATTTTATCATCACTTAAAAAGCGCTGGTAAAGGGGTCCTTTATTAGTGATTTTACAAGCACTGATAAAGGGGCATACTGAAGTGTTCTATAACAAAACACCACTGGACCAAAAACAACATTTGTAAGAACCAATAAAAAATTTAATGGAAATAAAATTTTAAAAAAAATACAAGAAAAAATACACTATATTATACACATTTCAAACATTTTTATACAATTACATGAGTAAGTACAAATTATTACAAACATTCGAAAACATCAACGTTCATAACCCTGAATCATACAATTTTTGAAAAAACCACCTCTAATAGAGGGAAATAACACACCTATATAAGGGAAAAAATAATATGTTAGTAATAATATAAAGAAATAAATTAAATAGAAAGTGCGAATTTTAAACTAAATAGCGAGTTGTAGTTGATTCTTTCACATCACACTATTTCATGTTCATCTTCTAGAATTATATCTGTGAAAATTAACTATATAATTATAAGATAAAAACAATGAGGAAATTAATTAAGTAATAGTATATAGAATGATAAATAACAATCTATGATTGTTTTATTGGTTCTGGTGATGTGATGCACATTTTAAACTAAAATTACACTTATTAAATAAATGATACACTTGGACTCATACTAGTTACACCATGCATCATATTGAGGTGTGACTGATTCCTACATGTCCCAAATGACTTATGGATTATTTTCTTAAAGTAGAAAAATAATATGAATGTGTTTTCTCAGTTTTGAGTATGTCAATTGTCTTTTTTTCCCTAAAATATCATTTTAAAATGAAAACATGCACTTTGAGTCATGTTGTTCACATCATGTGTTGGTTTTATATGATACTGAATCCTATACTTCTAAAATGACTTATGGATCATTTTCCTAAATAATAAAGAAAACCCAAGTATGTTTCCTTTGTTTTTAGTGAGTGGAACTTTTTGAATTAAAATATCAATTTTAAACTAATAATATACACTTTGAGTCATAATGGGAACATCGTGTATTAGATTAAGGTGAAACTAATTCCTACACATCACAAATTACTTAGGGATAATTTTACTAAATTAGAAATATAATATGAAAGCGTTTTCATGGTTTTGAGTATATCCCTTATCTTTATTACTAAAATGTAATTTTAAAATGGAAACACACAATTTGAGTAATACTAGTCACATCATGTGTTAGTTTTACCTGAGACTAATTCCTACATGTCACGAATTAATTATGAATTTTTACTAAATTATCAAGACAATTCTAGTGTATTTTCTTAGTTCTTTTTGAACTAAAATATCAATTTTAAATTGATAATGAACACTTTGTGTTATATCGGGTAAATAGTGTATCATATTGAATTGAGACTAATTCCTACATGCAAAAAAAGACTTAAAGACCATTTTACTAAATAATAAAAACAATATGATTTCATTTTATTAGTGTGGAGTATGTAAGTAATATTTTTTACTAAAATTATTATCAATTTTAAATAAAAGACAAACTTAAAGTCATAACGGTCCCATCATGCATCTGATTAAGTTTTAGATGATTACTACATATACAAAATGACTTATGGATATTTTTCTTAATGTATCAAAACAATTTGAATCCGTTTACTCAGTTTTGAGTACGTTGCTTTTCTTTTTTTTACTAAAATGTAATTTTAAACTAGAAACACGTACTTTGAGTCGTAACAGTCACATCGTGTGTCTGTTTGATGTGAGTCTAATCCCTAAATATAAAAAATAACTTATTAATAATTTAAAAAAATTATAAAGATAATCTAATGGTGTTTTCTTAGTTTTTAGTTAATTACACTTTTTGAACTAAAATGTCAATTTTAAACTGATAACCGACACTTTGAGTCATATTAGGAACATTGTGTATTAGATTGAGGTGAGGATGATTATGACACATTAAAAATGACTTTTTATTCATTTTAATAAATTATAAAAACAATAAAAATGTGTTTTCTGAGTTTTGAGTATGTCAGTTGTCTTTTTTTTTAATAAAATTAATGTCGATTTTAAATAAAAATACACACATAGTGTCATACTAGTCACATCGTGCATATAATTGAGGTGAGGATAATTCCAAAACATGTAAAATGAGTTATTTATAATTTTAATAATGTAACAATAATAATCCAAATGATTTTTCCTGGTGTCTTAGTACATCACTTTTCATTTTTACTAAAATGTCATTTTAAGCTGGAAACAAGTACTTGGAGTTATAATGGTCACATATTGTGTTGGATTGATGTGATACTAATTCTGACATCTCAAAAATTAATTATGATCCATTTTACTAATTTATAAATACAATCTAGTAATTTTTTCTTGATTTTTAGTGAGTGACACTTTTTGAACAAAAATGTTAATTTGAAATTGATAACAGACACTTTGAGTCATACCAGGCACTTCATGTATCATATTTAGGTGTGGATAATTACTACATTCCAAAAATGACTTATGGATTGTTTTATTAAAATATCATAACAATCTGAATGTTTTTTCTGGGTTTTGAGTATGTCAGCTGTCTTTTTTACTAAAATTAATGTCAATTTAAAAAAACATACTTGGATTTATACTAGTCATACCATGATTCAAATTAAGGTGTGGATAATTCATAAACATCTAAAATGACTAATGAATTGTTTTAAATTTTTTTAAAAACAATACAAATGCATTTTTTGGGTTTTGAGTAAGTCACTTGTTGTTTTTACTAAGTGTCATTTTGAAGAAATAACATGTACTTTCAGTCATACTGATCACAGAGAGTGTCAGTCTAATGTGAAACTAATTACTATAGGTCAAAAGTGAATTATTAATAATTTTAATGAATTATAAAGACTATCTAAGAATGTTTTATTAGTTTTTGGTGAGTGAAACCTTTTAAACTAAAATGTCAATTTTAAACTAATAACAAACACTTTGAGTCATACTAGAGACATATGTATCAGATTAAGGTGTGGCTAATTCCAAAACATCAAAAATGAATGATGGATTGTTTTAAAAAATTATCAAAACAAACCAAATTCATTTTCTTGTTTTTGAGTATGTTACTGAATTTTTCACTAAAATTAATGTCAATTTTAAATCAAAAGATGTACTTGGAGTCAAATTGGTTACACTATGTGTTGGGTCAATGTGAAGATAATTCCCAAACATCCCAAAGTATCAAAATAATCTAAACTACCAAATTTACAATGATTTCTATTGTCTTTATTTTTTGAATTTCCAACACTCCATATTGAGTCATTATTCGTAGCTAAAAAACATTTTTCAGCTAAGAACATTGACTTAGTATGCAGTGTTGGAAGTTCAAAAAAAGGTAATGGAAAGGGTGGTAACATTTGTATAAAGTAAAATGTTATCTATTCTATGGTTTGTTTTAGATATTTAAAAAAAATATTAATTCCAAAAAGATAGGTGAAAAAACTAAGTAAGTATTTGATAAAAATGAATAAGAAATTAACTTACAAATAGTACATAAAATGATGACAAAAATTAATTAAATAAGAATTAAGAATTCACCTTTTTATTATGGTTTTATACATTATTGACCCATTTACTTATTTTAATGATCTCATTTGAGCCTTGGAATCCAATCTCTCATGAGCATGAGAAACTTTGAATAAACCACCCCAACCTAAACAAAAGAATCCACCTTTTTAAGAAAATAATTATTATGTGAGTAGTACTAAAAAGAAATAAATTAAACATAATTATGATATAATACATTAATTCTACAGAAAAATATTTTACTATGAAAACATCAATATTACCCTTAAGATTGAGCAGAGGCAGCTTTGTTGCTCTTCCTACAAAGGAAGTAGAGGGAACAAGAAGGAAAGTGATAAATGCCAACACTGTAGGGGAGAAAAGGTTTTGAGGGAGAATAATTATATGGAATATTGGGTGCAAAAAGGTAAGAAATATAGACAAAAATATTCTAAAATAAATAAACTATATAGGGAATAATGAAAATTAAATCAATGTGGAATTATATAATTTTTTGGTAAAATAGAGAAAATATATCATAACATTACCTTTACATCTTCCTAAAGGGTTTCTATCATTATATTCTATTCTTCCATGATATTTGTAACATCACAATATATAGAATACATTGTCTTCATGAGTAGACAAATATTTAATTTAGACCATGTTTATGTAGTAGATAATGAATAATACTATGGGTAAAATATAGTATATTAAAATATACTTTTACCTTCTCATTGAACTCAATTTAGTTATTTTTAAATGTTTTAAGGATTTGGATCCTCTATCGAGAATCCAAATACCCTCTTTTTGGTCCCCTCTTGATAAAAATTATAAGAAAATTAACTTACAAATAGTAGATATAATTATGACAAGATTAATTAAATAAGTAATAAAAATTCACCTTTTCATGATGGTTGTATACATTATAAACCCATTTCATTATTCTCATTATCTCATTTTTATCCTTGAAATCCAATCTCTCATGATCAAGATAAGCTTTGAATAAACCACCCTTACTCAAACAAAAGAATCCAACTCTATAAGAAAACAATTCTTATTGAGTAATACTAAAAATAAATAAATTAAACATAAATAAGAAACAATATATTAATTATATGGACAATGATTTTACTATGAAAATATCAAGATTACCTCTATGATTGAGCATAGTTAGTTTCATTTCTCTTCCTACAAAGGTAGTAGAGGGAACTTGAAGGAAATTGATAAATGCAAACACTATAGGGGTGAAAAGGTATTGAGGGATAAGAAGTCTTTGGAATTTTTGGGGATGAATGGCATGAAATATTGATAGAAATATTCTAAAATAAAACAAATATACAAGGGATATTGATAATTAAATAAAAATTTCATTATATTTTTTTGATAAAATAGAGAAAATATATAGTAAAATTACCTTTACATATTCCCAAAGGGTTTCCTTCATTATAGTTTGTTTATCCACGAGATTGGTAAAATCAATATGTGCAGAAGACATTATCTGCATGAGTAGTCATAAATTTAATTCAGATTATTATAATGAAGTAGATAATAGATAATATTATGAGTAAAATCATAGTATATTAAAAAACACTTTAACATTCTCATTTAACTCTATTTATTTTTTAATTTTTTTTGGGATATGTATCTTCTATAGAGAATCCAAACCCCCTCTTTCTGGTCCCCTTTAATGTAAAATACATTGTCTACATTTCGATCGACATGAAATGATTATAATATCCCAATAAGCGGGTCACCCTTGATTGAATTTTCATTTGACCCAATAGTTTTTTAGTTGTCAATAAGACAATTGACCAGTTCTTTTTTCCTGGATTTGAGACATAAAATAATTTCACTGCATGTGATTCTACTGTGAATGACTCATATTTTTATAGTTCCACACTAAAACTAACCTTCACAAAGCAAATTTTATAAAATTTCAACGCACTCATATTGTCAACCCATTCACAATAGAAAAATGGAACTTGAAATTTTGAAAAATCCAACTTTTATATCAGTTCAATAATGCCAAAATATGACATATTTGCATAATTTAGATTTATATCCTTATAACCAAATATGTGAATCACTCCCAAGAAAAGGAATAATTGTGTTATTTTTCATAGTATTGTATTCATTGTTTTATTTTTTATAGAACATATATCCATTGATTACACAAAATAATTAAAGATATAAACTTTTAATTCGGTCCTTTGGCTAGATATCAAAGTCATTCGATAATTGAATTTGGATTTTAAATAACTCTTTATAAATATGATCCGAGAACCATCCTATAAATAGTTTGTTATGTATATTTTATATCTATCCTTCATCTCTTGATGAATTCAAATATCTAATAATTTCATTTTGGTCTTCAACTTATGGACCAACATCTTTACTATTATGTAAAATTTAAAGGTGCACTTTCTCCTGATCTGTGAAGGCAATTGTAAAAAAATGTCTTCTAGAAATCCCTTTGCCCATAAGGTGTTTTCTATGAAGATACTTCCGAAGAACAATGTTTTCAATATCTAATTGATAGTTAGTACAAAATTAAACAACTTCTTCAAAAATATATTGTTTTTCAATACCACATTTTGGCCAACTTCAATTCCGGACATACCTTTTCAAAATCTTCATATACCATTCAATGGGTTACATCCATATGTAGTGGAAATGATCACATAGTTGAACCTCTCTAACCAATTAAACCATTAGGTGGACAATTATATAAAAAAATTATAGTGGGAAGAACATATCTAATTCACATAATATGACTGCAACCTCCTTATTCATGGTTAGAAACATTTTAGGATCTATAACTATACTGTATATATCATTGAAAAATAAGTAGAGTCTAGTAAATGTATACTATAAATTTACAGGAAGAATGAAATAAAAAGAAACATGCATCAAATATTGCATCAAAACATGATAGTTGTGTGATTTTAGTTACTGAAACTTAAAATTAGTCATTAGAACAACATTTTTGATATTTTATGAATACCCCTATTGAACTTTTAAACAATTAAGGAAACAAAAAAATTGTAATTATTTTCTTGATAGAGTGTATGTTTTGAGAGGAAAAAATTCCTCCATTTAACCCTCACGAGTGCCAAATCTTAACTTATACCCATGTTAATCATTTCCAACCTAGCCTTGATTCCATATTTCATTTTACCGGGAATATTTAGTAATGTTCCCAAAACACTATCAAATAAATTTCTTTCTATATGAATGACATCAAGAAAATTTTTGAAGTAAAAAAATTATAGTATGATAATTCCAAGAAAATTGATCTCTTCTTACAACTAGATTTCATAAGCTTTTTCAAAAATGGTTTACCAAAACAAAATTCAACATATTTTACTTTAACAAATATTTGATCACCTGTTAGTGGAGAAAGTGTTTTACCTTGTTCGATAGTCTTATCAAATGCTGTCGTCTAGGATCAATATTTATGTTGTTGAGGTAAAAATTTAAAATGTCTTAATAACACATTTTTTGAGGAATGTTTCAACCATACTGTGTGTGTACATTCTTCACAAATGGGATACCCCAATATTACTTTAATTCTGTTGCCTGATAAATTTCTATAAGTAGGAAATTCATTTATCATCCTGTAAAACTTGGACATCAATGTGAATTCTTCACTTATATGAACATAATACATTATACAACATGTATCCTACATCAATTTTAGATCTTCAATCAACGGAGAAAAATAGAAATCAATATCATTACTGGGTTACTTTGGTACATATATAAGTAGAGACAACATAATGTATTTTCACTTAATTCATAACCATGGAAACAAGTTATAATTTAACAAAATGACAGGCCATGTACTATGAGTACTACTCTTTACAACAAAAGGATTGATTCCATCTATAGATAATGAAATATGAAAGTTTCTCAAATTATTTCCCAATTTAGGATACTCATAATCAATCTTCTTCCACTAAGGAGAATCTACTTGATGATGTAGGTTCCCATATTTAATTCTTGAATATTGTTTCTATGTAATTTTTCTAATGTTTTCCTAACATCCATATAGTCCTCTAAACTATAGAATTATAGGATATTACCGTACATCTTTCAAAGTACTTGATTCATTTTTCATGTATCGGTCTATGTCATAGTTAGGGAATTTCATGAGTGATTCATGGTCCTTACAAAACAAAAAAAATCATTTGTAAAAGCATGTATATTTTTAGAGATCATTCCCATTTAATTTAGCATTTTTTTGGAATCATATGTTTAACATGGAAGTATCATTCATGAGACCAAGTAGTTCTATAAAGGTGGTGTCACTCTATCCACTGCTAATGTTCAAATTATATAAATCAAATACAATTGAAAATGTTATATATTTAGTAAAAATTGTATACAATGGTCTCTTAGTACAATTATTTAACTTCTCAAATAACCTTGTTCAATCATGTAGTTCATCCTCAATTTCCATTGTCATTTATTCCTTGTTATCTATATTATCATTTATATTGGTATTCATATAAAATGATTCATAAACTGTAGTATTATCCCAATCAGATTGCATGTTTAGTTTTCCCCATGTTTTGTCTAATATTTATAGCTATGATCTATTCTGTGACAAATAAAATGTTCTTCCAACTCTTATAGACTAATTTTTCTTTCATAAAAACAATGTAAACATAGAAAAAGTATTTGAGAAGGGTCATAGGAATGATACATTACAAAATTTATGAAATATTCAATTCCATATCTATACACTTTTGTTAAATGATTAGCACACATCCATTTTTGATTAATATACATTCAATTAAGTTCATAAAGTATTCATTTTATACAATAAATAAATAAATTCACATAATATATTCATTATCAATGATAAAAGTTATTGATAATTATAATAGAGAGAACCAAACATTTTATTTTTTCAAATAATTTTAGTATTCTTTATAGGAAATGGGTAATTGAATTTAGGAAAATAATTACTCTACTATAGTGAGTGTTATCATATGAATTCATCCAAAAGTGAAATTTATATAAAACTTTCATCCTCACCGACATCATCTTGTCATGACCTATCCCCTGGGGCCCATGTTGTGACTACCCGAAACCCGCCTTCCATAGGCCAGGGGATGGTGACTAGCACCGAAAAGGAATATCCCCAAAATGGAAGGCATTGCCTTTAAACCTGTATACACAAATGCGCAACCACATCACAACTCACTGAAAGGGGGAAACAAGTATACAAATAAAAAAATTCTGAGTGCATGTACAAGTGAAAGAAAGAGGGCTAGAATACAAACCCAAAAAGGAATGAAAAATTGGAAAGTACAAAAGGAAACTCTGATGGCCCTCTGCGGAAAACCCCACCTTCTCATGAAAGTAGTGAAACTACTGGAAGCCAAAGTAGTATGTCTTGCCCGCCTAGTCCTACTGGGACCTACCTGGTCTTAGGACACCAAGTCCACTATCATAGTATCTGTCAATTTTGTCTCCCTGAGCTCCTTTGTAGAAATGTCGATCATTGGCACCAAACACAACACATGCGGGCGAAGCCCCTGTAAGGGTGAGTATAACAATACTTAGTAGGGACCCCGAGACCCACGAAGGTCTCTCAGTAATCCAAAAAGGAAAAAACCATAAATAAAATACCCCAAAGGTAATTCCACTAATAAAGACCTCAAACACATAGAATAAAGTTAATGATGGAGCTCACACAAGGTATACTTAAGTATATAAGTAAAGATGATTAGTTATAAAGATAAATCATCTTATTCTGTCGACATGCTCTACTGCTTACCCGTATAGGGTCTCTAGGTGAAGAAACACAAAAAATCATTACGTGATGACCCACAGAGGATATCTAGTTGCTGACCCATAGATTATCTCTAGGTGCTGACCCACTGAGAATTGCTAGGTGCTGACCCACTCAGGATCGCTATTCTATATTCAAGTCGTAGTCAGCCACTGGATTCACACACTTAGGATGAATGATTTTCTAAGGATTTGATCCTCAATCCATCAGTCATAACACAACCACCATGAATTATTACATAGAGTAACCCCGAAGTACCGTCTTGTCATAAGGGTCCCAATGCAACAAACAATGCATCGATCAGACACTTGGCCTGTAAGTAAGGGGAATTTTAGTAAAAAGGGCCCGATTAGGTCCCAGTCCAATCCAACCTGGACATACATAAACATCTTCTAAAACTCAAGTGGAGTATCTAAAAAGTACCTCCCTGTCACATGGGTCCCAAATCCATAGACGGTGTGTCAATTAGACGCCCGGTCTGAGAGATACGTGCATTTTAGTAAATAGAGCCTGGTTGCGTCTGGACCCGATCCGACCCGATCGGAGTGACCTGACCAACTCAGCCCGGGGGTCCCATGTACCCTGGTTTAGTTAGATGGACTCGACTAGACATGGTTCAGGTCGGGGTTGGTCTTGTTTGGCCTGGCCAGTGGGCCAGGCCCACTGGGCCTTACTGGACCTGGCCCGGAGTGGCCGAGGGTCCAGGCTACCGGGTCACCCGGCAACCCGGTCTCGTCTATCCGGGACGTGGAAGCCGCGCCACGTCCTGTCCCCACTGGCCCCACATACATGAGGCCACCTCTATCCATAGTCAATGGACCACAACCCTCTATCCACCAGATGGCCCAGACGCGGGCCGTCCCTCCATGCAGTGCATATCATTGTGTCTCCTGTTGCCGCCGCATCTAGTCGGCCATGGCATCTTACTCCCTCAGCATGTTGAATGGCGCACCGCTCCACCCGGCCACCAGCCCGACCGGTGGCCCTCTGTCCTGCCATCCAGAACGCGGCTGGTGCCACCGCATGCCACCACTACCAGCGTGACAGTAGAACCTTCAGCAGACCACCAGACATGCTCTGGTGGTCCGTTCTTTGCATCACCTATGTAGATGCCCCTCAGAGATCACCCTCTTCACTGTGAAGGTCTCAAATATGTGTTATTGTCAATTCGAGAGTTTGGCCATAAATAAAACCCACGGTAGAGGGGTTTGGGCCTGATTCATGTTGGCTCGCGCCCTCTACATTAGAAGATTAGAATCAAGGGAGGTTCGGGGATTTCTCATTGACCAACAAGGATAATTAAACCCAGATAAAGAAATCCCAAATGAAAAGTCACCCTCTCACATAAACTCATGAATCTTGGATCAACCTATTTGTGGGTTGATCCCTATTTTTCATTTCTATGAAAAATAACAGGCAATACATTTTTAAATTTAAACAACCCCTATGTCATTGATATTCCATGCTGAAGCATTTGTGCTCGAGGTTTCAAGATGTCGATGTCATTTCCGACTCATTTCCTCGAGGCACATCAAAGATGATGAAGTCTCCCTAGCATTCTTTGTTTTTTTGGAGAGGAAACTTTCCTGTGGTTTGTCATAGAATTCCTGTAGTTTAACTCCCCATTCTCCCACGTGTTGGTTTAATAAAAAGAATCACGTCGCAGCATTTCTGTTACACTACGATGCTGCATCGTTACGCTATTTCATTTATGAAACAATGTCGCTGTTACGCTTAAATTAGTGTATCGTCATGATATGTGATAAGGTCTATTCATGAGCCTCATTAATGTGACTTGTCTCTACTGGATTGCTGGACTACATCACCACCGTCCGCCACCCAACTGCGAGTAAAGAAATAAAATAATTCCTTTAAATTATTTTATTATTTTATTTCAAAAAATCTGAAAAATAAATTTTCTTATCATCCCTTTCTAGATGAAGTTAAGTCATTTCTAGGTGAATCCTGTCATTCTGAATTCAACAGTGCCCTCATATTTTCGATCTGATCACCAATTCAAAAGATAGAAAAACCCACTCACTTGTTTACTGAACTTACCTTATAAAAAGTTTAAAACAAATTACACGAATATTTTGGGACATTAAATTCTCCCCACATTGGGGATTTACATCCTTAGAAGCCAAAATAAAGGTAAAACAAAAAAAATGGGGGTACTGAGCATGAATTTAGCCTCCTGCTCCCATGCTCTATTTTGAATATTCCCGTGCTCCCACTGAACGCCCACTAGAGGAATCATCCATCCATGAAGGACACACTCTTATCGATCCTCTATCTCCATCGATAACATTGCAAACGTTGCTCCATCATCAATGTCTAGCTCACCCCATTTGATGATGTGTGATGGATCATGCATGTACCTCCTTAGCTGTGACACATGAAAAACACCATGCACCTTGTGTATCTGTGGGGAACAAGCTAGGTGGTATGACACCTCACCAACTCTGCTGAGAATCTAGAAAGGTCCGATGAACCTCGAAGATAGCTTTCCATCCCAGAAAAATATCTACAATCCCCATTGGGGTGATCCCTCAAGGAAAACATGGTCTCCCTCCTCAAACTCCAAGGGTCTGCGTATCCTATCAGCATGAGACTTCTATCTGCTCTGTGAAGTCCTCATACGCTATTGGATGATCTGCACCTTCTCAGTGGTATCCCCTACCAACTCTGGACCCAGGAGTGCTAACTCCTCTGGGTCCATCCAGTATAGAGGTGATCTGCATGGAAGCCCACACAACACCTTAGATGGTTCCATGCCAATAGTGGAGTGATATCAGTTTTTGTATGAAAATTCCACTTGTGTTAGGTGGTCCTACCAACTACAAAAAAAATCAAGGACGTAAGCATGAAGCATGTCCTCTAAGGTCTGTATGGTCCGCTCTATTTGATCAATAGTGTATGGGTGAAATGCTATGCATAAGTGCAGATGAGTCCCGAATGAATCTTATAATCCCTTCCAAAATTGGGATTTAAAGTATGCATCATGGTCTGAGACGGTCACTGTAGGCTCCCTGTGAATCCGCACTATCTCCTGGACGTAGAGGTGTCCTAAGCCCTCTACCGGTCCCCAGTTTCGGAGGGGTATGAAGTGATCCAACTTGGTGAGCCAGTCCACAATCACATAGATAGAGTTGTGGAACCTAGATGTGCATGGTAACCATGTCAAAAAGTCCATTAGAATACCATCTCAATTCAACTCCAATACCTTGAGTGGCTGGGGAAATCTTGCTAGAACCTGATGCCTGACCTTCACTTACTGACAAGTGTGGAACCATTAAATAAACTTGGCCACCGCTTTCTTCATCCCCGACCACCAGTACTGATGTCAGATGTCTTGGTACATATTCACCACTTCTGGATGTACCAACAAAGGGGATGTATGGAACTCCCTCAACACATCCTCCCATAATGTCACTAGTACTGCAGTGTACCCTCTGAAAAGGATGATGTGCTCCCCACCTATCGAAAATACCTTAGGAGCTTGTCCTGGGGATATATGAGCATGTCGGGCCTCACAGTCAACATCCAAAAATTGTACCTCTTTGACTCATTATAAGTGTGGGGGAGTGAAATTCATTGACTGAAGGTAAGCTGCTCTGTCATCATCCACGAAGGATATAAGCATCACGACTAGCTTTTTTGTCACCTCACTCAGAAGCTGTAAACCAGAACCCCTACTGATCATGTCTACCACCACGCCCCTCTTCCTAAGAGTATAGACTATCTCAAAGTCATAGTACTAAAGGAAATCCAACCATACCTACATTATCAACTGCTAAAAAAAATACGAACACCTTTCCATTCCTATGAAAGGCTACCCATTTTTACTAATTGATGTTCCCATCGACCCTTTGGTAGGGGGTACTCATTCTCCACTATCACTTGGTTAAAGTTTTGGTAATCCAAAAATAACCTTGAGCATAGGGTCTTACTAAGCCCTTCCTCTGCAAGCCCCCACATACACCCCCTTCTTGTGAATCTTTACAAAATCCCTCTGATATAGTGATGCTGATATCGATGCCGTCTCGGGGTGTAGAAAGATACAAAAGTCCCTCCCCCTGTGGGGAGGTAATCCAGGAAACATCTTTTGAAAGGATGTTCCCGCACTCTACCTTAACTATTGGGAACTGAAAACTCAAAACATCTACTACCATGAGGGTGAGCCTAGCCGACTTAATAGTGATTGACTGCACCCTCCTATGCATGAGTTTCTTCCGTACTGCCTGGGTTTCCTTTTTTGCCGACCAAGGGAAACCCCATTCCAACGCTGTGGATATACCACTTCTTTTTTTGCCTAAAATAGTCAATATGAACATGAATTTTGGATGAACATTCCATAAAAAAAATAACATCGTAAGGCCTCGATGCTGCCACCAAGAGGTTCTATCTAAAACTCTCTCCTCAAGGGTCAGATCACACTATCGTCATAAGTGTGATTATCGAGTTTCCTTCATTAGGTATCTCTAGACATAAGGATCAAGTAAATGGTTTAACAATAAACTATAGGCCATTAACAACATTTAGGATAAGAAGGAATGATTAGAACCTATGTTTATTAATACGACAACTAGTAGTAGACACGGACCGTACCTCAAATCATTCCTGGATCCCTTGGATCATACTCCTTGACCGCATGTAGAAACTCCCTTTTTCTATCATCCAGCTCCCTAAGCCTGGTGGTAACCACATTGTGGTGGTGGTTGTAACCTGTCAAAATGTATACCACCTTATACTTCTCTCCCAACTCCTCTTCCATGTTTTCTTCCCTATAGATTCATATGTCCCTAATACTTCCACATCCCAAAACATTTTACAGATCCAAGTCTCTAAGACTGAATTTGGTTTTCTACTTTCCCACTGCAGACATTCACTAGCTATATCTGCTCAGCCAAAGAACTTTCAACCATGAGGGTTCTCTCTACCACCCTAAAATAAGTAGGAATTCATAGAGGAATAGTAATGGCTCGAATAACCCTAAACACATCTTTCTCGGAGTTCTGATCCCTGAAGCACTAGGATAATTTATTCATCGAGTACCTGGAATAGTCGGTACACCTCAATGAATACTCAGATACCGACATGTAGTCTGACCAAAACTCTAGAAGCTCATGGGAAAACATACCCCTTAGTTTGTTTTTGGAAATATACCCCTTATCCGAGAAAGGTTCTCAAGCTTTGTCCATGGAAAATTCACCTCATTGTAATGTTGAGGTAATCTAAATCCTTCCATCGCCCTACTAAGCCATGAAGAAGGCTCAATTCTAGGACCTCCATCTGATATAATGGTGCCATGGCTAGATAGAAACTCAGTCACCACCTCAAGCCAATCCTTAGCCATCTGTGAGTTGGGGTAACCTCAGAACCTGAGGGGTATTTGTCACTGAAACTCATGTAAGGCACTGAGCCTATATGTGTCCTCTACTGGTAGCACTGATAGTAACTACTAACCAATGTGAAATGATATTTCTAGGACACCGCTCGAAGGTACCATCTTAGTAAATAGTCCCTATATCGAATCCTCATCACTCTATGGACCATCCTCATGGCGACACATTGGAATCATGGCTAGCTATCTGTGTGGAGGTGTCTTGAAAGAGAATCAAGATGAACCACGGTAAAAACATTATACCTGGAGAGTTGAATCATATTCAAAAGAACATAATGAGATACTTATGCAACCAATGTTTTCATATATTGAGATGAAATATAGAATTCAAGGTCCTGGTATATGGATACGTCAGACGTTGCCCCAACATTAGATGCCCTAAATCTAAAAACTGAACTCATAACACTTAACATCTTGCCCAAAAAAATCACAGACTCCCGATCTTTGTGGTAGGACTGACTTACCTTTGATACCACTTTGTCATAACCCGTCCCCTAGGGCCCATGACATGACTACCCCAAGCCCACCTTTCATAGACCAGGGGCTGGTCACGAGAACTGGAAATGCATATCCCAAAAAGGGAAGGAATTTATTTTTAATCTGTATACACACATGCCCAACTACATACCAAAACACTGAAATGGGGAAAAAAGTATACCACTAAAACAAAGATGAGTGAAAGTACAAGTGAAAGTAAGTTGTCCAGAATACAAAACCAACAAGGAACCGAAAAAATAAAAGTATAAAAGGAAACTATAATGGCCATCCACTGAAAACCCCACCTGCTCGTGAGAGTAGTGAAGCTACTGGAATACGAAGTAGTATATCAAACCTGCCTTGTCTTACTAGGATACAATTGGTCCTAGGCCACTAGGTCCACCATCATAGGGTCTGTCAGTCCCATCCCCCTGAGCACTTCTGTCGAAACATCGATCATCTGCACCAGAGACAACACGTGTGGGTGAAGCCTGTGTAGGGGTGAGTACAACAATACTCAGTAGGGACCCCGAGACCCCCAAAGGTCTCTTAGTAATCCATGAAGGAAAACACCACAAAGAAAATAACCCTGAGGTAATTACACTAATAAAGTCCTCAAACACACATCATAAAGTAAAAGATTCATCTCACACTAGGTATACTTATATATAGAGGTATAGATGTTTAGTCATAAAGCTAGATCATCTTATTCTGTCGAGAGGCTCTATTGCTAACCCGCACAGGGTCGCTAGTTTCTGAACCACAAAGGATTGATAGGTGATGACCCACAAAGGATCGCTAGGTTTTGACCCCCAGAGGATATCTAGTAGATGACCCACATAGGATCTCTAGGTTCAGACCCATAGATGATCACTAGGTGATGACCCACTTAGGTTTGCTATTATTTATTCATGTCGCAACCAACAACTAGATTCCTGCACTTACCACACTTTATTTCCGGAGGATCCTATCCTCAAGCCATCAGTCATACCTCAACCACAACGAAGTCCCACATAGAGTAACCCAAATAGCTATATCTTCATAAGGGTACCAACACAATAGATGACGCGCGGATCGGACACCTAGTCTGTAAGTTAAGGGTTTTTTAGTAAAAAGGGCCCTGTTGGATTCGAGTCCAATCCAACCCATCCAAACTAAAAAAACTTCCAAAACTCAAGTGGAGTATTTGAGAAGGGCCACCCCATTTCATGGATCCCAACGCCATTGATGATGCATCAATCGAAAGCCCAGTCTGAGAGATTGGTGCATTTTAGTAAACAGGGACCTGTTACATTTGGGCCTGATTTGACCCTATCTGGGCGACATGACCAACCCGACCTAGGGGTCCCATGTACCCCAGTTTAATTTGACAGACTTGACCTGACTGGGTTCAGGTTGGGGTTAGTCTGGTCCGGCCTGGCATGTGGGCCTTGCTGGACCAGGCCTGGCCAGTGTGCCTTTCTGGACATATCTCAGGGTGACTGAGTGTCCAGCCCGACCCGAAGGGTGTGGGTCTTACCTGCCGGTAAAGGTTTGGCCGACCATAGTGGGTCTGGCTTGTCCCGATAGATGAAGACAGGCCACACGGTGTGGAGGTGGGGCGTCGTCTAGCAGAGACACCGCAACCTCACCGCATCCGACCCCCATGGTTGACAGACCGCAGCTCGACAGCCACTGGATGGCCCAGATACGGTCTATCCCTCCATGTGGTGCCCGACACTGTTTCTCCTGCTACTGCCACGTGCAGTTGACTGAGACCTCTATCCACCTCAGCTTGCTGATGGGCACACCACTCCAACTGGTCGGTGGCTCGGCCGATGGCCCTCGGTCTTGCCATCTAGCACACGGTCAATGCCTCCTCATTGCACTGCCACTGGTGCGGCGACAGAAACTTCAGTGGACCACCGAATGCACTTTGGTGGTCCGTTCTTCATGTCGCCTACATCTATGTCACCCAGAGATCACCATATTCACCTTGAAGGTCAAAAATCAGTCTTTACATTGATTAGAGTGTTCGACCACAAAGAACACCCACAATAGAGGGGCTTAGGCCTTGTTCATGTTAGCCCACACCCTTTGTGTTAGAAGTTTATAATCAAGGGAGGTCTAAATATTTCACATTGATCAACAAGGATAATTCAACCCCAGATAAAGAAATACCAAAATAAAAGTCACCCTCCAGTATAAACGAACGAATCACAGATCATCCTGTTCAGGGGTAATACGTGTTCATTATTTCTGAGAAAAATAACTGGGAAGAAATTTTAAAAATTAAACAACCCCCACCTCATTGACGTTCGATGACAAAGAATTCGTACTCAAGGTTTCCAGATGTCGATATTGCTTCCGAATCCTTTCTTTGAAGCACATCTAAGATGATGAAGTCTCTCCAGCGTTCGTTGTTCTTCATTGGACTGGAAAACTATTATAAGTTCGTCAGAGAATCCTCTTAGTTTAATTCCTCATTCTCCCATGTGTTAGTTTAATAAAATGAATCACGTCATAGTGTTTCTGTTACACTGTGATGTTTCCTCATTATGCTGTTTCATTTATGAAACATTGTCACTGTTATGCTTAAATTATTGCATCATTACACTATGTGATATGTGCTATTAATGATCCCTAGTAATGTGCCTTCTTGCTGCCTGGTCACTTCATCACAGCGTCACTGTCTGCCACCCAAAGGTTAGTAAAGAAATAAAATAATTCCTTTAAATTATTTTATTAATTTTTTTCAAAAAATTTGAAAAATAACTTTTTTGCTCAGCCCTTGACGGTCGAAGTTAAGTAATTTCTAGGTGAATATCGACAATTCGAATTCAACAGTGCCCTCAGATTTTCGATATGATCACCATTTAAAAAGATAGAAAAACCCGATCTCACGTTTATCGAACATACCTTAAAAAATGTTCAAAAAAAATTTACACAGAAATTCTGGGACATTACACTTCTCCTGAATAGTTATTTTTACATTTTATTGCTTGAGACTCATCAACAATTTCTTATGTTCATGAACCTGTGTTTCTTGAACTACTATAATTATTAGTCATCCATGGGATGAATACTTCTCAATGTAGTTCAAGAAATATAAAAGATATGGGGGATGGGTCTGAAGAAAAAAATTGCAATAAAAACTATTCAGGATATGAAGTTGAGGAGGATGATATTTGTACTCCATTGTGTTCTGTAAAAGGGGTAATGACTCCCATTTGTGATAATTACACCATTGGAACTAGTAATTAACTAGTGGCCTGTTTAAGGTGATATTTTGGGGGAATACACAATCTTTTCTATGATTCAATGGGTCTTGGTAGGGACATGTTATGATATATGAATCCTTAAGGCCTCTATGAATTATATATTTATAGGATAAATCCAACTTTTAATACTTTAAATACTCTAACAAAAATTATTAATACCTCTATTAAAATGATCCATCAAGTATTTATTAAATCCTCTAAACAAATGAAAATACAATATATGCAATTAAGGACTAATAAAAAACCCAAATATGATAAATAATAATAATAAACTCTCATTATATCAACAAGAATTTATTAAAATTTATTGATAAAACATTTTAATAAATAAAGAGTTGTTCCATATACATGGATGGTAATCAGGGATCTTTTAGGTGTGGAACAAACACATATATAAATCAAATGATGAATACCTAAAAATATTTTCTAATAATTATTCCAACATATATAGAATTTTATAACATCCATTCTATTTTTTTTGGAACAAGTGATTTAACAAACTGTGGAATTATTACATTTAATATTAATGGTATATCAAATATCATTAATCTACACAACTTCTCTTAATAATGATTTTCACCTTAATAACTGATATTTTATTGAATGAAGATACTCATTGACTCTGTAAATATTCTATGGTTCTTGAATATTACTCTTTATAACCATATTATTGAATAATAATATATAATAATAAAATGATACATTAGTCAAAAAAATAAATAAATCAATACAACTTAATAAAAATATAAAAAATCTATTACATTATATAATTGATCAATATTAAATGTGGAGTAATTCAAAAATAATATACATGTAAACATTAATAAATGTATCATATGAAGTCTGGTAAAATTCAAAAATATCCTATGAGGTGACTCTGGATATACTTAGTTTGGAACCACCTTTTATGAATGATGATGATTTCCTATGTTTATAACCTACCATATACACACAACTAGACTACCTTATTAGAATCCCATAAGGGATTTGATACAATTGTGGACCCATACAATCTAATCGGGACTATATTGTAACCATCTCTCATCCCTTTCTAAGATACATACAATCCGTATTATGATAATAATGGGAGGTATGGTTACCTTTTCATAAAACACATCAATGAAAAATCAACATAATCCAAACATGTCTATTAAAACATGCTTCCAACACCCATTAATATGATCTAGGTATTTAAAAGAAAAAAATACCACCTCACCAAAACTAATATATAAAACTTCCATATATAGTGATAACTTTTCATAAAAACCATTTCATGGAACCAAAAAGTCCATAACACTTGAAACTATAACTAATTTTCAATAATAATCTTATTTCTTTCAATATTATTCAAAATAACTAAGTGAGGATCAGAGTAATTTTAAAAAGTTCCAAACATTCCTCAAAATCATAATTTAAAAAAACACACATTAATACTCTCTCTAGAGAAACATTTTTGAAAATAAGAAAAAATATCATCTTATTTGTTGAATAAATCTAATCTATATTTCATATGACAACATACTTACAAATATACATGAAATAATGTGTTTATATATATATATATGTATATTTCAATATATATATATATGAATGTTTGTATAGGATTTCAAGAAAAAACAAAGAGATAAATTTCAAAATAAAATAAATAATCTCCATATAATACCACTAACGCTTCAAAATAGAAAAAACCCAAAAAAACCTCTACTAAACTTCAATAAATCATTACATGAAATCCATTTCAATTTATTAAATAAAAAACATTGGTGGAATTTTAACACACACTTTTTGTGCATTTTTTTCATGGAAGAAAGTTAGAAACATTTAATCTTAATAAGATATAAGGATGAAATAAGTGTGTAGAATACTTAATATTTTATAAGAAAGTAAGTAAAGCCCTTAAAGGGTTAATACAAACCCAAAATCATAGAAACCCCCAATTAGAAATTCATTTTAGAAGGGAGAGAAGTGGTGGATATTGAATTACAAGAGATAATAAACAAAAAACACATAAATATATTGCTAAATAAGCAATAAATGAGTGATGTGGAGGATAAAATAACATACTTTGGATTGAAGCATTGAATCACCCAATCAAAAGTAGAGATATTTCCAAACCTTGGATTCATTCAATCCTTGCATTAATTCAACCCTTAAATCATTCAAGACTTGAATCCAAGACTTGTAATTGTTCGAGCCTTGATTCGAAGTTGGATTCAATGAGGAGGAGAACCGACAATAGGTGGCTTCCACAGAAAACTTCAGATATCGCAAACAGTTTGCGACTGGTTAGGGTTCTTTAAATTTATTAGGGACACTTTTACTTGTGCTTCCAAAAAATTGTTGATAAAGATAGACCTTAATCAACGCTAAAAAAACACTCATAAAATGCTTCTTTATCATCGCTAATGTTTTAGCACCAATAAAATATTTTTAATAATAATTATAATTTTTTAAAAAATTAAATACATTTATATATATATATATAATAAATATATATAAATAAAAAAATAATAAATATATTCATTATTTAAATATATTTATTATAATTTTATAACTATTTAAATATATAATTATTTATTTATAATTATATAAATACTTTAAAAAATAATATTAATATAATTATAAATATTTTTATTTTTATATCAATATATATATTTATATAATTATAAATATATATATAATAAATATAAATAAATATAAATATAAATATAGTAATATATTAATTATTTAACTAAATTTATTATGAATTTATAATTATTTAAATATACAAAATTATTTATTTATAATTATATAAATAATTTTTTTAAAAAAATAATATTTATTTATTTATAATTATAAATATATAAATGTATAAACATAGTAAATATACATTTATAAATATGTTTATTTATTAATATTTATTTACAAAATATATTTTTTACATTATTAATGAATATATAATCTTAAATGCGTGCATGTTAGAAATGAGTGAAATGGAATAATTAAAAATGAGTTCACTTTAACAATATTGAAAAAATGGATAATTTTTATTAATTAAATATAAATTATTAAAAATATATAGATACATAGAAATAAATATGAATAAATATTTAAAAGAATAAAACATAGAAAATAAATTTATATAAATAAATAATTTTAAATGATTAAATTCCCATAAAATAAAAAATAAAAAATAAAAATATTAAAAATGAATGAATACCTAACTATAATAATATTAAAAATAAATAAATTAAATTTACCTATTAAATACATAATATATATTAAATGTATCATGTTATAATGAAATAATAAAATAAATACTAAAATTTTAATAAATTACTTAAATATTAAGTGTAAGTGTTTCTATATAAGATTTCATTAATTAGATAAATATTTGTGTGTGCATTGAATTTATTAACTATGTATATTTATATGAAATTAATGTAAAAAACATTTGATATCTGTTAAATTGAAAAATAAAATGGCATTCAATTATGTCGATTACTCAATGCAATTAGTCAATATTTTTAATTAATATTAACTTTTAATTATAAATTATTCTTCAATAAATATTTGACTTATTTAATGTAATGAATCAATATTTTGTATTATATAAATCTTATTTTAGGAATAATATATGAATATATTTCTATATTAAATGTATTAATGAATAATTATGTATAAAAACCATTTAAAAGGAATAAGACATTAATATGTTATTAATTATTACATTTTATTCATTTTATATATTTATATTTAACATATATTATTAATTAATATTTATAATTAATATATATATATTAATCTTATTAATTTTTTATTAATAATTGTTTCATTAATAATTTTTTAATTTATTCATTATTAATTTTTTGTTTAATTATTACTATTTATTCATTTTTAATTTTTTGTTTAATTAACACAATTTATTCATTTTTTATTTATTTGTTTAATTATTTCAATCTATTCATTTTATATATATATATTTAATATATTATTTATTAATATTTATAATCTAAATATATGTATGCCAAATTTATTAATTTTTATCAATAATTATTTTATTAATAAAATGTTTAATATTTTTCTTAATTTACGAATTATTATTTTTTGTTTCATTATTTAATTTTATTCATTTTATATATCTATAAATTTAATATATAATTTTACTAGTATTTATAATTTATATATATGTATATTAAATTTATTCATTTATATCAATAATTATTGCATTAATAATTTTTTTAATAATTTTTTTAGTTCACTCATTTTTAATTTTTAGTTATTTAATTATTTCATTTTATTATGGACCTTTATTAGTACTAAAAAGGCATTGATAAATGATGCCCTTTATTAGTGCTAAAAATAATGTGTTGATAAAGGGCACTCTCTATAAGGACTAAAAATAAAGTGCTGATAAAGGGTACCCTCTTCCAGCTCTAAAAAATTGTTGATAAAGGGTACCTTTTATCATTGCTAAAAAAGCGCTGATAAATTGTATCTTTTATCAACCTTAAAAAAAGAACTCATAAAAGGCCCCCTTTATCAGTGTTTTTTTTTTCAGTGCTGATAAAGAGAATCATTATTAAAGGCCTGTTTTATAGTAGTGTCACATATTTATATATAGTAACCAAGAAATTTCTAGAATCCACCACAACTTGTACATGTATATCAAACATTGGGTAATGTACCTCAAGTCATTATAAACCATACACTGAGTAAGTACCTCAAGCCATCACAACCTATATACGTCATACATATAATAATACTTTGGATACTATATCTGGTAATACATGTGTGTAAAATAACCACACAACATCATATCCCTCAACACACATATATCGGAAAAATAACCTCCATGCAAACCTGTACAAGTAACTACTAAGAGAAGAGAGCGGGGCTGGAGGGGGTTGTTAGTAATCCATCCCGCACTAGGAAGCTGGGAAAAATACCCTAGTAAAGTCCACTGGGTGTTAGTTTCACAAACTAGACTTAGTGGGGAAGTGTATGAAATCACATAATATACATGATATAATATATCTCACAACAACACTACGGGAATAACCTAGTCTTAGACTCAACAACAGCTAATGTCACTTGGACTCCATACTACCGCTATTAAGAACATATATCCTAAAAGAACAAAATCATATAACAGATGAACATGAAGCTAATTATTTTATTTTAATCATTCATTCCATTAATTCATTCATTTACCATCAATTATCCATTTAACATTATTCTATATTACATTACATTACATTACATTAATCTTCATAGTAATTTTTATGCCCTCCATGCATTAGTCCAAACAAAGGACCTGGATTATCAGGATTAAAATCTGTTAAGCATTTTAATTCCATCACTAACCAACCCCATGGGTTAAACATTTATTTATTTCATTTTTAAAATCATTTCATTAATCATATTGAAGATCAAATTTAATTAAACATTTCATTGATTCAATTTGATTATATCAAATTACATTAACCACAAGTTTTCAAACATGTCTCTTTAATTATTCTTTTTCCAATTAGTTATCAATTAATTCAAGCTTTACAATCTTTATTAACTTCCATGAAGAAAAACATGACATAAAAATCCCAGAATAGATATCAAAATATCTAGAAAATCATGAGGCAATATGATATCATGGTATAAAGAAACAACATCGAGAACATGCAATCGCTATCGAATCCAGTTCAATAATTATTAGGTCAATTCCCTTACCATCTAAATGGATAAAGGTTGATAAATTTAAGATTGCATGTAAATAAAAGAGAAGTAACAAATAAACTACCTCAAAATACATCAACAATATTCATACATGAATGGACCACATCACGTATCTTCGATCACTTATCCCATAAGAACTACATCTATATGAGGATTCTATGACAAAACCACACCAAAAAAAACTAAGGGAAACCCCATTAGAAACATGAGAGATCATATTTCATTCATGGTAATAAGAACATGTGGGGAAGCAAGATCAAATCAGGAGAAACCACTATAAAAGGAGGTTAAACTCACCCTGGATCAACTCGGGTCACCATGGATCGAAGACAGATGCCTAAGGATCAATTCCCATTGAAGGAATCTCCAAAACACCTAGAAGGGAGCCATTGGCTATTGGAAAACGAGATCAACCATAGTGTTTTGGAAACATGAATGGATGATAACATTTATGAAATAATCACATTAGGGATTTAGATTATGTCCAATCCTCTTTAATAGTGTGTAATACTTAGGTTAATTTTATGTTGAAAAACACATTGCCTTTTTATTATTTAACCCTAAATCTTTACATGTCATGAACCATTCCTACACAATTTGTGAACCTCATTTTCACAATGTGTAATCTCCCTGCTTCAAAAATATTACATCCAAAACCTTCCATACCACAACCAAGACTACTCCAAACTAAACTATCCTCATAAACAAACAATGTTTTGGACCACATGGATCTGAGCCCTTACAAATATGGCTTATGTCACACAGAAGTAAAAATTGAGACAAAAATATCTTACCACTTTTGAAATATTTTGAATCCTAATATAAAATAAATAATAAAATCAAATGGAACATTAAATATCATAAGAATAATAGGTTTAATTGTAATGACCTGAAATTTTGAGTAAATTTTGTTCCCTAATTTCGGTGGGTTATTTTGTTTTTCATTTAATAAAATGAGTACAATTAAAATGAGACCATTGGGTTTCGACTGTTATATGACCATTGGTCAATATGACCGTTGGAAACTAAATGTTGCAATTATTTTCTATAAATACAAGTGATCTTGATTAGTTAATATAGAAAGAAGATTCAATGGCATCATCCAGTAGTCTCGGGCCAATCGAATCCCATCTGATAGAACTCGGAAAGGAGGTAGCACCTTTGGGCTTTGCTCTGGACCAAACCCAAGCCGAACTTCATCGTGTGAAGCTGGAACAGAATCAACTTCATGATAAGTTCAAGCTGATAGAAATCACTACTTGGGAAATGTTGGTCGAGACGCCCCAAGATTCTATTACCCTAGCACACCTTACTCTTAGGTTCTATGCTGGTGTTATAAGAGGCTATTTAATGAGACCGTAACAGCCTTGTGTAATCCATTGATTTAAATAAAAATTGTGATTTCTTCTTATGGTGAAGTTTGTGAATTTTCAAATGTCTGGATAAATATAGTATTCATATTATTGATGAATTTTAGAAAAAGGATATTTTAAAAATATTTATGTAAACCTTGAATAATTAATAATGTGTAATGATTTTTGAAAAATGGTCTTCTATAGTTACGTTCACTAAGAAATTTAGAGTATAATAAGATCAACTTAATTTTTGATGAATAACAAATTATTAATAGTGATTTTACGCTTATGATTAGTAATGTGATCAAATGGATTAAGTAACCTCACTTAATAAAGTATTAATATAATCTAGGCACCTTGATTAAGTAATGTGATTCAATAAAATAGGTAAATAACTATTTCATAAATTATTGGTTAAGGATTAGTTTTTTCGGGTGAATAGTGTTTTTATTTGAAAATTAAATTAAAAATATTTAGAAAATTATTTTCATAATATGGAGTTTATTTTTGAAATCAAAGCAGAGATATTTAGTTAAGGTGAATTTTTGGGAATTTTCTGAAACAGTTGAATTTTCAGTGAATAGTGTTTTTATTTAAAAATTAAATTAAAATTATTTAGAAAATTATTTTCATAAAATAGAGTTCATTTTTGATATCAAAGCATCAATATTTGGTTAAGGTGAAATTTTGGGATTTTTTTGAGAAAGTTGAATTTTCGGTGAATAGTGAAAATACAGTTTTTGAGTTTCGGGTGTTTAATGAAATCATTAATGATGTCATAATTATGCAATAATTCTGGTCGATTTATGAATAGTAATATAAGGTATGAGTTGTTCCAAGTGGGCAATACCATGGGAAAATACCATGGGCAAGCCCATGGTTTTTCCAATACCACCGATGAGGTGTCCCTTGGCAATTAATGCTTTGTCCCCTCACTTCTCTTATAAATACCATGCCTTTCCCTCATTCATTTCACTCCCAACTCTCCCTGAACTAAGCTCTGGTCTCATTACCTCCCAATGAGTCCTCCCAAGGTTCCCTCATGCCTTACAAGGTCCCAAACATCAAGATTTCGAAGTTACTCTTCAAGGTAAGGGATTTTTTCACTCTTCCCATTTTCAAAGTTCTATTTTCATGTCAAGTCTTTAAAGTTCCTTTTTCCCATGTTGGTGTATGATATATATATTCATCATACTTTCCATTTTTTTTCACATGATGAGAGTCCCAATTTAATCTCATCAATTCATTTTTTTGATGTTTTAAGTGATGTCGTTATGCTGCCAAATTTTTCATAAGAGAAATCTTATTTTTGTCTTAATTTCAGGTTTTTCATTTCATATGGTATGTCCTTAAAATTTCATTACCATGTTCTTATATCCTTTATATTCTGTCCCTATTCTATTTTATGGATCATTTATTAGTGGGTGACCCATGTCCCCTCTCTTTTCAATGTTTTCTAAAACCCTGCAACATAGCCGTTATGCTGCAGAATTTTCGTCTCAAAATGTCTCTCTCTTTTCCTCAAATTATTTTGTTTTATTAATTGAATTCTCAAAAATCTTTATTCTAAAGGGATATTTAAATATAAATCAAAATTTTCTATTTTAAATTCTGGGATTTACATACATGAGACCCACTTTCCTTTTTCGTGGGTTTAAAGTGACATAAAGATCACATCTTTAAAGCAGTTTTTAAAATGTTATGACTATGAAATGAAAGCCATTTCTTTTGTGTTATATGAGTTATTTATGAAATGATTGACGATGATATATATGGCTCACATGATAATAAATACAAATTAAGGGTGCGCCCTGATAGCGCTCCAATGCATTGGGTAAAGACTTAATCTCTAGAGATGACCATTTTAACGATAGCTTGGTGAATAACCTTGGTAATTGTTTAATGACACCTTGGGGATGGAACATGGTGATTCGGAAATGATTATCTATGTTAAATGTTGTAACCACATCTTCAAGTTATGAAACACGTTATTTTTATTATGATATGCCTCATGATCTCTTTCTCATGTCTTAAAGTTATTTATCATGACTTTATTGATGTATCTCAAGTTCACATGTAAAATGTTTCTCTTGTTTCCCTTACTAGGTCTTCTGCTCACCCTTTCCTTTGATGTATGCTCCCAGGTTATGAGATGCTATAATGAACTTAGGATAAATAATGAATGAGCCTTTAAAGTGTTTAAGAAGAATTTTTATGTTGTTTTCATGTATTATGTTCATGATTTCCAAGACACTAGACTTTAAAGATCCTCTGTATGTAAAATGTAATGAAAAGTTATGTATTAAAAAGGCAGGTTTCTATAGTTTATATTAAAGGATAGTTTTTTTATTTATGGAAATTAGGATATGAAAACTTTAGGAATATCATTATAGAGAATTTTAAATATAGGAAATCTTCCTGGTATTTTGGTGTGTATTGAGTAAGTGGTTTATCAAGAAAATGCATCTCTGTCTGGATACAAGTAGGTAGAGGTGACTCTTGCATAGATGTACATAGGGGTAAAACCCAAAAACACCGCTTTGATCTAGACTCGAATGAGAAATGGTACACGACAACGGGCCTTGCTGTGCTCTTGGTTACGACACTCCTGGGGGATATGTTTTGTTAATCACAATCTTTTTATGAATCATCATGAAGGAATTATAGAAAAATGTAATTGTCTAAGAATGATGTTTTAAGACATAAAATCCTTGTTAGTTAAAAGAGTCGTAAATGAAATAAGTTTCTCACAAAGGATTTATTCTTTTAGAAAATGTCCCCATCGTCTAGGAATACATTGACATATTTCCTAAGGAGTTACCTGGACCTCCCCCAGAAAGAGAGGTAGAGTTCTCCATTGAACTCGTATCTGGATCTCAACTGATATCAAAGACCCCGTATAGAATTGAGAATGTGGATCTAGAGGAGTTAAAGAAACAACTCCAAGACTTGTTGGAGAAGGGGTTTATTCGACCGAGTGTGTCTCCTTGGGGAGCACCAGTTCTCTTTGTGAAGAAGAAGGATGGATCAATGAAACTATGCATTGATTATAGAGAACTGAATCAGATCACAGTGAAGAAAAAATACTCTCTTCAAAGAATTGATGACTTATTTGACCAAATTCATGGGACTCAATTCATCTCTAAGATTGATCTTCATTTTGGTTATCATCAATTGAGGGCGAAGAATGATGATATTCCAAAAAAACTGCCTTCCAATCACGATATGGGCATTATGAGTTTGTTGTTATGCCCTTCAGACTAACTAATGCACCTGCTAATTTTATGGATCAAGAATATGTTGATTTTGGAAACTTATGTTTTATCACATTGATATCCTTCGTATAGGAAAATGATTTGGTGATTAAATGATAAAGGTTATTTTGGACGATGTTTTCTCTTTTGAAGTACTATATGCCTAAGGTAAATAAAATACTATAGAATTTAAATTGAGGAGGAATGGTTGATTTTTTTGTAATAATTTATGTATTTATTGTGGACATATGGTGATTTGGGTTATTTCTAGAAAATGATGAACCTAGTATTGAGAATATTTGAATAGGTTAATCACACTTTAGTATGGGACTTTAATATTAGTCGATGTTATTTAGAGATAAATGTTAAGATTTTTTTGGGGAAGTCTATGTGATTAAATCCTTCTGAGTTTTGGGTTCCAATCTTAATTTGGATTATTATGAAGAATTTTAAGGATGATTGTGTATTGAAGGGTCTTTCTGGAATTTTGGGTACTTTTTATAGAATTTTGGAGATTAACAGTCATGTTTCTTTTTATAAATGATTATACTTTTTGGGGATTAAATGATATCATACTAACCTTTTTAGTTTTAGTTGATGACTAAAGACAAGGGAAAAATATAGTTATCCTTTTGTGGACTATGTGATTGTCTAGAAGATGATTATTGTGCTTTTGATGTGACCAAGTCTTTTTGAATGCTCATCGTTTGGAGTAAAGAATAGTTTTGGTAGAAACTTATTAGAGGATAAAAATATACCTGAAGGTAAGTATATTTCCTTATGTTTTTATTCTATGTAGTAAATGAATTCCTCAAAATTATGAAAAGGAATGTAAAACAAAAATGTTTTTGGTTTACGTTTCCTACTGGGTAATCAAAGAACGTTTACACACATCATAAGTTTTTGGTTTTCTTGTGGTTAAATTTATCTTAATCATGTTTTCTATCACTCTCCATAAGAACATGACCCTTTGTTTTATCTTCCATATATATTTTTCCCTACATGGAATCCTAGTATGGGTTAACTCGGGTGACCTTTGTACTTCTCTTTCTTTCTTTTAAAGTAATAGTTTTACTGACTCTTTCAGATGTGGAACTTCTAATGAAATTTCAAAGCCCAATTTTAAAATTGCGAGGAAACAATTTCTTAAGGGGGGAAGATTGTAACGACCTAAAATTTTGAGTAAATTTTGTTCCCTAATTTTTGTTTGTTATTTTATTTTTCATTTAATAAAATGAGTATAATTAAAATGAGACTGTTGGGTTTCGACTGTTATATGACCATTGGTCAATATGATCATTGGAAACTAAATGTTGCAATTATTTTCTATAAATACAAGTGATCTTGATTAATTAATATAGAAAGAAGATTTGATGGCCCCATCCAGTAGTCTTGGGCCGATCAAAGCCCATCTAATGGCACTAGGGAAGGAGGTAGCACCTTTGGGCTTTGCTCTGGACCAAACCCAAGCCAAACTTTATCGTGTGAAGCTAGAATGGAATCGCCTTCTTGAGAAGTTCAAGGTGATAGAAATCACTACTAGGGCAATGTTGGCCAAGCCGCCCCAAGATTCTATCACCCAAGCACACCTTACTCTTAGGTCCTATGCTAGTGTTATAAGCGGCTATGTAACGAGACTGTAACTGCCTCGTGTAATCCTTTGTTTTAAATAAATATTTTGATTTCTTCTTATGGTGAAGTTTTTGAATTTTCAAATGTCCGGTTAAATATAGTTTGCATATTATTGATGAATTTTAGAAAAAAGGATATTTTAAAAATATTTATGTAAACCTTGAATAATTAATAATGTGTAATGATTTTCAAAAAATGGTCTTCTACAGTTAAGTTCAGTAAGAAATTTAGAGTCTAATAAGATCAACTTAATTTTTGATGAATAGTAAATTATGAATAGTGATTTTATGCTTATGATTAGTAATGGGATCAAATGGATTAAGTAACCTCACTTAAGAAAGTATTAATATAATCTAGGCACCTTGATTAAGTAATGTGATTCAATAAAATAGGTAAATAACTATTTTAGAAATTATTGGTTAAGTATTAGTTTTTTCAGGTGAATAGTGTTTTTTATTTGAAAATTAAATTAAAAATATTTATAAAATTATTTTCATAAAATGAGCTCATTTTTGAAATCAGAGCACCGATATTTAGTTAAGGTTAATTTTTTGGAATTTTCTGAAATAGTTGAATTTTCAGTGAATAGTGTTTTTATTTAAAAATTAAATTAAAAATATTTAGAAAATTATTTTCATAAAATGGAGTTCATTTTTGAAATCAGAGCATTGATATTTGGTTGAGGTGAAATTTTGGTATTTTTCTTAGAAAGTTGAATTTTCGGTGAATAGTGAAAAATACAGTTTTTGAGTTTCAGGTGTTTAATGACATCATTAAGGATGTTGTAATTATGAAATAATTCTGGTCGCCTTATGAATAGTATGATAAGGTATGAGGTGTACCAAGTGAAGAATACCATGGGCAAATACCATGGGAAAGCCTATGGTTTTTCCAATACCACTGATGAGGTGTCCCTTGGCAATTAATGCTTTGTCCCATCCCTTATCCTATAAATACCAAGCCTTTCCCTCATTAATTTCACTCCCAACTCTCCCTCAAAGAAGATATGGTCTCATTACCTCCCAAGGAGTCCTCCCAAGGTGCCCCCAAGCCTCCCAAGGTCCCAAACTTCAAGATTTCTAAGTTACTCTTCAAGGTAAGGGATTCTTTCACTCTTCCCCTTTTCAAAGTTCTATTTTCATGTCATGTATTTCAAGTTCCTTTTTCCCATGTTGGGGTATTATATATATATTCATCATAATTTCATTTTATGTTCACATGATGAGAGACCCTATTTAATCTCATCAATTCATTTTTTTGATGTTTTAAGTGACGTCGTTAGGCTGCCGAATTTTTCATAAGGGAAATCTTATTTTTGTCTTCATTTCAAGTTTTTCATTTCATATGGTATGTCCTTCAAATTTAATTACCATGTTCTTATATCCTTTATATTCTATCCCTATTCTATTTTATGGATCATTTATGAGTGGGTGACCCATGTCCCATCTCTTTTCAATGTTTTTTAAAACCCTGCAACATAGCCGTTATGCTGCAGAATTTTCATCTCAAAATGTCTCTCTCTTTTTCTCAAATTATTTTATTTTATTAATTGAATACTCAAAACTCTTTATTCTATAAAGGTATTCAAATATATATAAAAATTTTCTATTTTAAATTCTGGTATTTACATACATGAGAGCCGCTTTTCTTTTTCTTGGGTTTAAAGTGACATAAAGATCACGTCTTTAAAGCAGTTTTTAAAATATTATGACTATGAAATGAAACCCATTTCTTTTGTGCTATATGTTTTATTTATGAAATGATTGATGATGATATATGTGGATCACATGATTATAAAGACAAATTAAGGGCGTGCCCTGATAGCACTCCAATGCATTGGGTAAAGACTTAATCTCTAAAGATGACCATTTTAATGATACCTTGGTGAATAACCTTGGTAATTTTTTAATGACACCTTGGGGATAGACCTTGGTGATACGGAAATGATTGTATATGTTAAATGTTGTAGCCACATCTTCAAGTTATGAAACACGTTATTTTTATCATGATATGCCTCATGATCTGTTTCTCATGCCTTAAAGTTATTTATCATGACTTTATTGATGTATCTCAAGTTCACATGTAAAATGTTTCTCTTGTTTCCCATACCAGGCCTTATGCTCACCCTTTCCTTTGATGTATTCTCCCGGGTTATGAGATACTGTAATGAACTTAGGATGAACAACGAAGAATACTTTCAAGTGTTTAAGAAGAATGTTTTATGTTATTTTCATGTATTATGTTCCTGATTTCCAAGACACTAGACTTTAAAGATCCTCTGTATGTAAAATGCAATGAAAAGTTATGTATTAAAAAGGAGGGATGCTATATTAATGATATAACATTTCAATGGTGTAGTATATAAACCATATAAAATAAATGATTGGATAATTTTCATATGCCTCCTAGAAATAAAAGAGAGGCTAGAAATCCCTTACCTTAAGTATTGAATTCCTCTGTACATATTTAAACCTTATGTATAATAAATATAATTTTATTATACATATATTATAGAACAATATTTATATATATCATACCACATATGATATACTTATGACCTTTTATTACCCTTTTATTATCAATTCAATGTTAAAGTCACGTTTCAGGTAATAATTGCATTATGATTCATGTATGTTTTGAGTAATTATTTTTGGTCTTCTTACATTGATCACAATTAAATCATCTAAATAATGTTAAAGATTATATAAAAATCAAATATATTCATTATATATGTTTTTATAGTAATAACAAAATTTAGTGATAGAAAATGAAATACACCGTTCATTGAGACGGTATACGTACACATGAACTCTATTTCTATTTTCTTATAAGATTCAATGAAATGAAAGGTAAATGATATATTATTATTAAATAATATTTTTTATTTCATATAAATAACATATTATAATTAAATCCAACCTTATCACATTCCATGTAATGCGTGAATGAATCCAATCGCTTCATGAGGTGGTAGTCCGCCGTACACACTAGTGATGTTATCATATTCTCATACAATGGAAAGTAAGAAGGTATATGTAATATAATAATTCCATAAGAATGATAATATCATAAATATCATATATAAAGAATAAATACTTCATTATTTCTATCCATGAGAGGTATTCATGGAAAAATGAATGACATCAGTTCGCGAGGCTGTAGTCCGCCGTACAATGAATGATGATTTCATAACCCATTTTATGGAAGTAGATATGATGGAAGGTCATTAAATTAACATATAAAATATAATTATTTATAATATAATGATTTTATTATATCATCATTATATAATAATAATCTAATGAGGTGGAGTAATAAAAAAAATAAAAACGCAGGTTGATGAACGTTACCTATTCTTCAGGAATCCTCCATTGGTTTTCACAAAAATCCTTCCTAGGTTGGATTTATGTAAAAAATAAGGATTATATTATGAGATGAAGGAAGTTTTTAAGTTATTTTGGTAGTTTTTTTCCAAACCAAATGGGATTAAGGTGTGAATAGGATAGGATAAGGGGAGGCCTTTTATAAGTGAGGTGAGTGGTACACATGTAATTGTTTTGAATGAAAGATTTCCACCCACGATATTTCTTGCAACAAGGCTCCAATAATGTTACATTATCAATAAAATAAGATATAATGTAAAAATATGGCCATAAAATGGGTTTTGGAAAAGTTTTAGGTTATTTTTACACTTATCTTTTTATTTTAACCCCTTGGTAAACCCATTTTTATATTAACCGCAATAAATAATTTTTACAGTTTTTTACTATTTAATTTGGTAAAAAATTAAGTTTACATCATAATATAATATAAATTATTTTTATTAAAAATAAATAATCAAATTTTCAAAATTCCATTCATAGAATTGAAAATTTTTAATACGAAATTAATCCTATAGACGTAGTGAGAAAGCGGGGTTTTTAAGAGAAAATATTCAATGGATTATAAGTTTTTTATACCAAAATTCAATATAAAATTAATTACAATGACATAAATTCAATTAATGGATGTATAATTGAGCTAATTATAAATTAAAACTAGTTTAAAATATAATTTAACTTTTTAAATAAATTAAATGAAAAGGCAGTTTTCATTTAAATTTTATTATTTTAACTATTCATCAAATAAATGAAACTTTTCAAAAAAATCCAAAAAAATCACGCTAATATAATTTTAAAATGATGATTTAAACAATGAAGTTTATATTATGAAATTAATTTTATAAAAGTGTGAAAAATTAAATTTATTAATGTTCTAAAAAAGAAATAAAAAGAATTATCATTGAGAAAATAGTATTTTCAAAACATATAATGAATTTACTGAAAATTATGTATTTTTTTATCAATATGTTTCATTTATATAAAAACATTATAATTAATATTTAATATGTATTTATTACTATTTATTTAACTAATTTTAAAATCTTGGTTATAAAGGTCACATTTAAATAACTATATTTGTAACGTCCCAGTTCCGGAAGCCACCTAAAGGTGCCCCGTACTCGGATGGTCACATGGCCTCATGCGCATTTCCAAGAACACCAAAGGATACCTACTAGCAGCGAGGGACTTGGGCATGATAGTGGGGAAACTATGCCCTCATTAGTAGAGTAACACAGTGGAAGAAAAACAATAGCAATAGCAGAAGCAGTAATAATCCTTAAAAAAGTAAATAGCGGAAGACTAAAAAATAATAAACAGGAGCACACACATATATATGTGAATGATTCATGATACATATGTCTAGGAAAGTATAAAAACAAATAAAAATTCTGGAATACAATAGTACTAAACCAAAGTACAAAATAAATCAAATAAACAGCTCATCAGTATCACAAGCCTTGGCTTGGTCCTATTCTCTCCAACTCCACAACAAATCAAGTACCTGAAGTTGAAGGGAGCTTTCCCTTATCTATATCAGCATCAATATTATCTATTTGGTACCAAAATCATGACCCAAATAGGGCGTGAGACTGAATTCTAGCAGGCAACCACCCTAAGATCTGTGCCTAACAGTCAGTGAATATATATGGCAGTTAATAATCAAAGATTCATTAAACAAGAAAGTACTCAGAAATAAATAGTTCCACATATAAAATAAGCTGCTAATCAAGAAAAGTAACCCTCTGGGAGGTACATGTAGCCTATCCCCTCTGGTTCAGTCATAAGAATATATATTGACTCTCTGAGGATGCTCATATGGTCAATTCCCCTTATAGTCAAAAGTCCTTTAAGACTCTCTGAGGAAGCCCACACATTCAATTCACCTTATAGTCTAAATTAAAATTAGGACGCTCTGAGAAATCTCACACGGTCAATGACCCTTGTAGCCCAAGGTTCTCAAAGACTCTCTGAGGATTCTCACATGGTCAATTCCTCTTATAGTCCAAGGTGCTCAAAGACTCTCTGAGGAAGCTCACATAGTCAATTCCCCTTATAGTCTAAGTTAAATTAGGACTCTCTGAGGAAGCTCACACAGTCAGTTCCCCTTATAGCACACTACACCAGGTTCTCGTTGCCCTCTGTAAGTCAAACAAGCAAAACAATTCAATATGGACAAGGAAAACCTATAGAACTACTTGGCTAAAAAATCTATAATAGAACAATCATGTCAGATATCAATCACACCATCCTACAACTAGGCATGAGAAGCATGGTAGCCTAATAGGCTAAGTGGAACATAAGGGTCATAGCGGTAAGATGCTTGGGAAACACCTCCAAATCATAGAAAATCACCATATTCCCAAAAATTATCCTCTACTCACGCATACCAGCATAACAGGAAAATATCAGGGTTAAAACCGTAAACACACAATACCCCATTCAATGTTATTGGAAAAAATTACACATATTACTCAAATACATTCAATGGAAAGGCACAAAAAACCTACCTCAGGGTTGGAAGATCGATATACTTGAGTCTCAGTGCTTGAATCATCTTAGATTGCCAAAGATCTACAAAAACTCTCAAACTGTTCAACAGATGAAAACTTGAGAAAGAGGAGGAATCATGAAACGAGGATCAAGCAGAAGGAAGAGCATACTGATTCGATCTGAACATAATCGATGGTGGTCGAATCAGAGTTCAGATGCCTGTTTGGGGGATCATAGGAATATCGCAGTCGTACGGGAGCTCTTGGCTGAACGAACCCTATAAGAAGACGTTTTTGGCGATTAAACACGACCCCGATCCATTTTATGAAAAAAAAGAAAATTCACGGTGTGTACTTTTGAAGTACACAACATGTACTTTCCATTTATGTACTCCACTTTAGGCGACCTCTAAGTCACCCCCACGTGACCATGTGTGTGTGGCCACTACACGGTCAGCACACGTCTACCCGTGGTAACTGAATATAGGGCATGTACTCATAAAATACTCGGTGTGTACTTTGAAAATTTCCGTAAATTCATTTTTTTCTCAAAAACAACTAGAAAAGGAAAACCTACCTGAAAAGAAGGTCCAGTTTCTTACAAACTTCCCCCCTTAAATAAATTCATCCCTGAATTTTCCTAGAGTGTCATAGAAGAGGAAACCCCGAATAGCTCCGGTCATTGTGCACATACATCGACCTCTCTCTCACAAGGATTGTTCTATACTCGCTAGTGCTACCATAGAACCCGTACCAGAGGAACAGATCGACCACAAGGAACCTTCATACTACGATCAAAAATCCGGATAGGATGCTCCTCAATTGATGCATCCACTTTGAGCTCAACCTCATCAGGTTGAAAGACATGAGACATGTTTGAAAAGTAACCTCGGAGCTAAGAAAAGTGAAAAAAATTGTGCATAGCCCGATACCTCTGAGGTAACTACAACTGATAGGCAACCAGCCCAACTCTCTCCACAACCTCAAATGCCCCGACGTACCTCGGTGAAATCTTACCGTATCTCCTAATTTTTCTGTGCCCCAACTTTGGTGTGACACGTAGGAAAACCTGATCCCTGACCTCGAACTTTAGAGGTCATCTTCGCTGATCAGTGAAAGACTTCTTTCAATACTATGTAGTAGACATCCTCTTCTGAATCAACTCTATCTGCTATGTGGTCTCCTGAATAAGATGAGGTCCCAGCAAAGCTGCCTCTCCTATCTCCAACCAATATAAGGGTGATCGACATGGCCTACATTGAAAAGACTCATAAGGTTCCATCTGAATAGTTTCTTGAAAACTATTATTGTAGGAAAACTCCACAAGAGGTATGTGCTTCTCCTAAGAACCTCCAAAATCCCAGATTCATGCTCGGGGCATGTACTCAAGCACCTGAATCGTACGATTGGACTATCCATCTATCTGGGGGAGGTAAGTTTTAATAAAAAATACATGTGTACACAATGCCTTTTGAAGCCTCTGCCAGACCCAAGAATTAAAACGGGCATCCCTGTCTAAAACAATAGAGTGTGGAACTCCATGCAGATGTACAATCTCATAGATATACAACCATCCCAGCTCAGCAACACTAAAGGTCTCCTTGATCAGTAAGAAGTGGGAAACCTTTGTGAGTCTATCAATGACAACCCAAACTGCCTCCTTCCCTCAAGGTGACCTCGACAACCCTGTCATGAAATCCATCATGAAATCATTCCACTTCTACTCGGGAATGGGTAACTACTGCAAAATCCCTGCTGGTCGTTGATGCACTGACATCACCTGCTGAAAAGTGAAACACTTGACAAAACTAGCACTATATCTCTTTATACCTGGCCACGAATACTGACGGTGTAGATCATGATACATTTTTGTGACACCAGGATGAATTGCCCAAACTGAGGAATGAATGTACTACATCAGATCCTTGCGTATGTTTGCTGGCACCCATACGCGCCCCTAGAAACACAAGATCTCATCCTCGCCTATGGTTCATCCAGGAATGGGGTCCTCTCCTAACACACTCCCCCATAGGACTAGGACTTCAGAATCTGATAGCTGCCTCATTCAAACTCGATCAAGATGAGTAGAGGTAATAGCTACAGAAGAAAGAAATGTCTGCCCCTATCTGTCGTGCACCTCCAAATGAATCTTAGAGAATAGAGCCATAAGCTGCCACTCACTTTTGGCTTCTTGAACAACCTGTATCTGAGTCCTCCTACTCAACGCATTATCCACTTCATTTCCTTTCCCAGGCATATAGGAAAGCTAAAATTCAAAAGACTAAAGGTACTCAACCCACCTTCAATGTCTCAAATTCAAGTCACGTTGAGTGAAGATGTACTTGAAAATTTTGTGGTTGGTGAAAAATACAAAATTATCTCCTAAAAGATAATGTCTCCAACAACGTAAAGCATGAACAATAGCTTCCAACTCGAGATCGTGCGTCGGGTAGTTCCTCTCATGTGGCCTCAACTACCGAGACCCATACACAACGACTCATTATCCCTGCATAAGCGCAACTCTTAGCCTGATACCTGAAGCATCACAAAAAAACAGTATAGATCTTGCCTTACTCTAGCAAGACTAGTATCAGTGCTGAAGTCAATCTCCCTTTGATCTCCTGAAAGGCTGACTCACAAGAATCTTACCACAAGAAAATTTCACCCTTCTTAGTCAAACCTGTAAGTGGTGTTGCTATGCATGAAAAGTCTTGTATGAAGAATTTGTAGTATCTAGACAGCCCTAGAAAACTACACACCTCAAAGATGTTCTTCGGCTACTCCAAGAAGACCACTGCTCTCATTTTCTTTGGGTCTACTGATACTCCTGTCTCAGAGATAACATGACCCAATAAGTGAATCTGATTCATCCAGAAGTGGCATTTTAAGAGCTTAACATATAACTTATGCTATCCCATTTCACTCAAAATGATCTGAAGATGGGTAGCATGTTCGTGTCAAGTGTAAGAGTACACCAAGATATCGTCCTCGAAGACCACCATGAAAAAATCCAAGTACGGATGGAACAGTTAGTTTTTCAGTGCCATGAAAAATTATGATGTGTTTGTATGACTGAACGACATAACCATATACTCGTATAGACCATACCTGCTCCGGAAGGCTGTGATAGGTATATCAGATTGTCTAATGTGCAACTAATGGTAACTAGATCTTAGGCCAATCTTCAAGAACACCTGGGATCCTTGAAGCTGATCATAGAGATCATAAATCCAAGGAAAGGGATATCAGTTCTTGACTGTCAAATGGTTCATCTTCCAATAGTCCACACAAATCTTGAGGGCACCGTCTGCCTTCTTCGTAAACAGGACAGGCGAACCCCAAGGAGAAGTACTAGGTCAGATAAAACCCTTTCCCTACAACTCCTCCAACTGCTTCTTGAGCTCCTGCAACTCTAGTGTAGCTATCTTATAAGAAGGAATAGATACCAGTACCGCTCCTTGAACGAGATCAATAGAAAAATCCACGTGTCACTTTGGAGGAAAACCTAAAAATTCCTTTGGGAAGACATCACAGACATGATCCACCACTGGAGGAAAGTATAACTGTGAAGTCACCTAGTCATCCAGGTATAGACTAGCAATCTGGGCTATAACTCCTCCCAGCCCATGATGCTCGGGTCCTGCTATGCTCACCTGGACATCCCACTCTTACATATGAAGAAATGCTCTACCATATGGGGATGTGAAACTCACCCTACGGTGATAACAGTCGATGAATACCATGAATGGAACTAACCAGTCAATTCCAAGAATGGAATCGTGGACCTTCATCTCTAGGAAATAGAGGTCCCATAAAAAGTGATACCTACCAAACTCTAGGGGGCACTCCTTGCACTGACGTACACTAGCCGTTCTCCTTCCCAATGAAGTGTCTAGTGTAAAGATGTAATCTGAATAAAATATACAGAGACCAAGGATCTCCATGACAACAATAGATATAAAGATATGGGAATCCCCTGTATTTAAAAGACCAGCAGCTAAAACTGAGGCTACTAAGATCGTACCTTGAAATATAGAGGGTACACGATCCTACTCCTACTGGTTCTGCTCCACTACAAAAGTATGGCCAGAACTGCGGCCCTGTGACCCTACCTAACCACTCTGCACTAATTCAACCTACTATCACTGAAAGACTGGCGACTGACTTCCACAACCACAACCTCCACCTCAGCCAGAACAGTTGGAAGAACCCCAGTTCCTAGACTGGTGAGAAACTGGTGGCACTGCTCCTAAATAAGGAGTCATTGAAGACCCCCTGTCAACAACTACTGGTGAGATGGTCTAATAGAAATGATAAAGGTGACCCATCTTGCCACAAGATTGGCACTCCACTGGGTCTCTCAGGAAATCTGGCCTCATATGCCCACTCTTTCCACATTGGTAACACACCACCTGACTACTAGAAGATGCATCCCGCCTACTCTGATCTCCACGTGCAGTCTCTCGGTGGCACATCCTACTATCAGGAGGAGGAATAATAACTCTGGATTCCAAAACACCCAGGCTCAAGCTCCATAATCCCTCAAATTACTATCTATAATCAGCGACTAGTTGAAAATAGAGGATATCAAAGTCAACCTAAATATGTTCACCTAGGATCAGACATCCTGCGTGAGACCGTCCTCAAACTTCTTTGCAAGGAACAACTCATATCCTCCTAGAACGGGTGTAAAGCATTGCATATCGGTGAAGCGAGAGGAATATTCCATAATAGAAAGAGTACCCTAATCCATACTCATGAACTCTCGGGCTCGATCGGCCCTCAAGGTCTCCGAAAAGAATTAATTGTAGATGTTGTGTGAAAACTCATCCCAAGCCATATTCTGCTGGCGTCTCGCCCATGAGACCACATTCCATAACCTCTTGGTGGAGTCTCGAAGCATGTACATAGAGAGCTTCAGCCTCCTCTCTGGAGATATCTATAGATTCTCTAAGATCATCATCATGGATTCGAGCCATGACTCTACAGCCTAGGGTCCTCCATCCCCTGAGAAAGTAGGAGGATGCTACTGCTGAAAGACCTGCATCAATTCTGCCATCGACGGGGAGGGAGACGGAACTCCCTAAAAGATTTGAATCATCCCCATGAAACCCTCTCTGAACTGTACATCAACACCTATGTCAGGTACAATGGCTGGTTCCATGGCAAGCACAACTGGTGGATCCGCTGGAAGTCCCTGATCAGCCATGTCCAATGTCTGATCACCGCTTGGGAAATGGAATACAACCGGAGGACGTCTCGATGGTATGAATCTACAAGTCAAGTACACACCTTAGAAAAATATTATCAAGGACTAAAAGTTATAAGCACTAGAAGGGAACAGGAGAAAGAAAGCCATCATGTTTTACAAAACATAAATACATGACGTGCATGTCCACCACATGAAAAATACTTGAATCCTTTTTCCCTGCATGAGTTCCCCTACATGGCTAAACCACATGGTTTCTCCTAGAACAAGGATACATAGTGTGTTTTTTCCATACACGGCGTGTACTAGATGAACATCATCAACCTGTGTAGTTAGCTACATGACCAGTTACACGGCTCACACTTCACGGCGTGTTCCAGACAGACACAGTGTGTACTTATATGATTTCACCAACCTGTGTTGTTTATTACACAGTTGGACTCCATGATCACACTGCATGACATATGCAAGACTGACACGACATGTAAAACCTAAGATTCTATCACTCCTTGTATTATTCATGTGGGTGAACACAGGTTCTAGACACACGACGTGTACATCCAGTACACGACGTGTTCCCATGAGAATTTCCTGATCCTGTGTCTATGCCCACACGACCTATGACACGGTTAGAGAATACAAGGCATGTATATACGGTACAAGGAGTGTACTTAAGAAAAACAATTTCTTCCCAAACAGAAGAACACTTAGCATGTTGTCAAAACTACACGACATGTATTTTGGGTTTTTCCTGACAGTAAGCCTCAGAAACTACTCCGGAGCCCATAAAAATGATGAAAAGGTCCCTTAAGTTCCAAATTCCGATCCGTGAGGGCCCATAATCTCCATGAATCAATGCTTGGTATCTTTATACATGTTATAAACAAGGATAATAGTGCAATGATCCACCAAATTCTGGTCCATGAGGGCCCATAACACCTCATGAGCCACAGTTCATCATTCATTCAAGAAAAACCTTACACAATCAATGATCTAACAAAAATATGGTATTCTATCATGGAATCTATCACAACAGCATGCATATTCTACAAAACACCTATCACAACAACATGAAATCTCTAATGCACCCTAAATGGCATGGCTAGATTGCATGACATGTGATTTCTAGCAAGTTCCTATAGGATGCATGAGATCGCATACCCTCATCTCATTGGATTGCGACAAAAATAGAACCTCAATAACATCAACAGTAATAGCACGAAACATGTGAGTCACCTAACAATGAAAATTAAAGCAACCGTAACTTGAAAAACTAGAAAAATTTCAATAAATGAGATAGATTGGATTTTCCCTATACACAGGTTGGCTACTCTCGTAAACAACTTATTACCAAGTAACTATTCCATCCTATCCCTGAATATACGCTCCAAATAGTAAGTCAATAGAAAATAATGAATCTGATACGACATTGCAACATCCCAGTTCTGGAATCCACTCAGAGGTTCCCCATACCTGGTTGGTCACATGACCTCAAATGCATTTCCCCGAATACCAGAGGCTGCCGACTAATAGCGAGGGACTTGGGAATGATAGTGGGGAAACTATGCCCTCATTGGCAGAGTAACATAATGGAAGAAAAACAATAGCAATAGCAGAAGCAGTAATAATCCATACCAAAGTAAATAGCAGAAGATTGGAAAATAATAAACTGGAGCACACACACACACACACACACTCAGACACAAATATATATATATATGAATGATGCATGATACATATGTCTTAGAAAGCAGCCAAACAAATCACAATGCTAGAATACAACAGTACTAAAGAAAAGTACAAAAGAAAACAAATAAACTACTCCTCAGCATCGCAAGCCTCGATTTGGTCCCATGCTCTCAAGCTCCACTGCAAATCAAGTTCCTGATGTAGAAGGGAGTTTTCCCTTATCTATACCTGCAGCAATAAAATCTGTTTGGGCCCAAAAGCATGACCTAAATAGGGTGTGACACTAAATCCTAGTAGGAAACCACCTGAAGATCTGTGCCTAATAGTCAGTGAATATATATGGAAGGTAATAATCAAAGATGCAGTAAACAAGAAAGTACTCAGCAATAAACAGTTCCACATATCAAATAACCAGCTAATCAAGAAAGGTAACCCTCTGGGATGTACATGCAGCCTATCCCCTCTGTTTCATTCATAAGAATATATAAAGACTCTCTGTGGAAGCTCACATGGTCAATTTCCCTTATAGTCAAAAGTATTTTAAGACTCTCTGAGGAAGCTCACACAGTCAATTCCCCTTATAGTCTAAATTAATACTTGGAATCTCTGAGGAAGCTCACATGGTCAATTCCCCTTATAGCCCAAGGTTCTCAAAGAATCTCTAAGGAAGCTCACATGGTAAATTCCCCTTACAGTATAAGGTTCTCAAAGACTCTATGAGGAATCTCAAACTCTAAATTCCCATTATAGTATAAGCTAAATTAGGACTCTCTGAGGAAGCTCACATGGTCAATTCCCCTTATAGCCCACTATAATAGGTTCTCACGACCCTATGTATGTCAAACGAGCATAACAATGCAATATGACCAAGGTAAACATATAGAACTACTTGGATAAATAGTCTATAACATAACAAGCATTTCCATTATCAATCACACCACCGAACAACTAGTCATCGGAAGCATGAAATCCTAACATGCTAAGCGGAACACAAGGGTCATTAAGAACTAATGCATGGGAAACAACTCCAAATCATATAAAATCACCCTATTCACAATAAATTAACCGCTACTCACATATACTTGAATAGTAGGAAAATATCTGGGTTAAAATAGCAAACATGCAATACCCCATTCAAGGGTATTGGAAAAAATTGCACATATTACTCAATGAATTTTAGCAGAAAGGAACAAACCACCTACCTCGGTGTTGGAACATCAATATACTTGAGTCTCATGGATTGAATCACCTTAGAATACTGAAGATCTAAAAAAACGCTCAAACCATTCAACAGAGGAAAACTTGAGAAAGAGGAGGTATCATGAAATGAGGCTCAAGCATAAGTAAGAGCTTACCGAGGTGATCTCAATGAAATCGACAGTGGTCGAATCGGAGTTTGGATGCTCAGTCGGGGGCTCAGAGGAAGATCACGGTTGTATGAGAGCTCTCGACCGAACAAACCCTAGAAGAAGATGTTTTTGGTGATTAGACGCGACCCCGGTCCATTTAATGGAAAAAAAGAAAATACACGGCATGTAATTTTGAAGTAAGTGACACGTACTTGCTGTTTCCGTACTCCGCTTTTGGTGGCCTCCAAGTCACCCTCACATGGCTATGTGTGTGTGGCCACTACATGGCCAACACACGACTACCCATGGTAACCGAGTAAATGGTGTGTACTAATAAATAACATGGCGTGTACTTTGGAAATTTCTAGAAATTCCTCTTTTCCTCAAAAATGACCAAAAAACGAAAACATACCTAAAAAAGGATCGAGTTCTTACAATATTAATAATATATCATGGTTTTGTTAAAACTCAATGTCACATGTAACACAAGGTAACCCAATGTTACATGTTGCATAAGATTAAATTTGGGTTGTGTTTAATGTAATATTACCACGGTGTTTCATTAAACACAAGATTAACTTGGTGTTTTGTGTAACATAAGCTAAACAAATGTTTCTTATAATGCAATATAACCCACTATTGTGTGTAATGCAAGCTATCAAAGAAATTTTATTAATTAGAAAAAAATTAACAAAAACAGATGGTGTTACATTATAACCCATTAAAATGAATTTTCCCTCAAATTAATTCATTTTGATATAAAAATAAGGATACTTTTGTTTCATACAACTTTCTCCATTTGATCCAAAATCTCTAGAGATTATTCCTCATAAGAGATATCATGCTCTAGTGGCACAACCTCTAAGTTCAGTACATGTGATGGATCAAGTATGTACTTTCTTAGGAGAGATACATGAAACACTTATTGAACCTGAGATAGGTTTAGTAGAAGCACCAATTGATAAGATACCATCCCAATACAATCATTTTTTAATAGGAATGTTATATCTAGGGTGTGGTTTTCCCTTCTTTGTTCTGTGGAGAAATTCGTATAATCTTTAAATTTTAGATCACATCGTCGATTATCATAATAACAGATCTATAAACATTGTGAAATCCTTATGTGTTTCTGAATGAATCTAACCTTATCTTCCATCTCATCATTTAACTCAAGTCCTAATATATTTCTTTATGAAACTTCATTCTACTATTTTTAAAGGGATTTATAAGTATCCATCTAAATACTCAAGTTAAATCCATTGTTGTAAAGAAACTCAACTATAGGAAAGTTCGATCCCAAACACCTTTGAAATCTATTGAACAATATCATAACATATCCTATAGGGTTTGAATTGTTATTGCAATGATGAGACTCAAATATATATCAAGAGCTTGCTAAAAACTTCACAAAAACATTAAGGTAAACTTCATATCCCGATCAGATACAATTGAATGTGGTACTCTATGTAACCTTACTACTTACTGTATATCTTATAAAACTTATCAAAAGTGAAATATTATATAATATAGATGAAGAGTGATGAATTCATATAATTATTGACTACAACCCCTGTCACATTATTTCCTTCATATTTTTTGGGGATTCTAATAACAAAACACATGGTGACATCTTCATTTACTTTATTCTATGGATAATGGTCATGGAATACTTTTAGATTTTTTTCTTATCCTTTAATTGATAACTTACTAAGAATAAAGGTACATACTTAATAATATCTCTCTTTATATTTTTCCATCATAATTAATATTTCATATAGTCTAGTAGTATGTGCAATAACCTTGTCCCCCTTCGTTTGTGGGTTTAATCCCCACGTCCTTTCAGGATGCAATAAGTTGTCACATGGCTTACATGTATTCATTTTTCAAAAACAAAATAAATAAAAATGTTCTTAAAATGAAATAAACCATAATTATCTTAACATCAATGATAAGGTAAACCCTAATGGTTACCAATACCTTTAATCATATGTCCATAAAATGACATTCCTACTCAATACCAAAGGATTTCATTGACATAAATTTCTCATAAAGTACCCTTAATCATGATAAACTCTCATGATGTAAAATATAATTAGCGTTGTCTAATAGTTTTAACTTATGATCAACCTCAAACTTATAAACCCATGATTCAATCCATAACTCTTAAATTAATCTTACATGGAGACATATATAATTCTAAAAAGAACATAATGCTTAGATGTTTTGTGATCCTTAAAACCCAAATTCCATTGGGAAAATACTTCTACAATATAATAATGGAATCCTAATAGATAAATAATTTAATCCATCCACATCAATGATTGAAATGGAATAGGTATTTCCTTGGTCTATAAGTTAATTCTTATGTCAGGGCATTGAGTTGGATAATTTCCATGGTCCCCACATATAAGACATTGAACTATTTGAAAATTCATCACTAGATTTCTTTATTTTCCACATAGATAACATCTAACAATCCATTTTAGATATTCTTCTAGGTTCTTCTTCCCAAATTCTTGACATTTAGGAAGCTAAATCTTATTTACTATGTGTTCATTACTAAAAAAACATTTATAAAATTCCATCTTCCTCTTATTTAATACTTTAGGAATATAACTGACGTTCTCATTTTTAGTCGTATATCTTGATATATGATTAGGAATAATCACAATATCTATATCTCCAATCATTATCCAATTTGGTTTCCCATAATCACTGAATTTTCCATCAAATTCAGTTTAGACATGATTCCTTCTGGTTCAATCTATTGACTAAAACCAAAAATCAAAGTGTGAGAAAAAAAATCACAGTATAGAATAACATAATCATTAAAAAATCACGTATAGAATGTCTAAAACATGGAATATTATTTCTAATCTATAACTCCTTAGGTTTATCCTAGGTCATTCATAGTCATCATCTATTTAAATCCCTCATGATGGTTTTTATAGTGTTCATGTTTTTTCAAATCATATCTCTTAGGAGTGTCAAATCAAGTGTGTAGCAAGGCCCATTTTCATACACCAGGTGATGATCGAGTCCAGCTCAATACACCCTTTTCATAATTATTACCCCTAAGAACCTATGTTCCTGATCCAAATCCACTTTTTGTATCCAAATAGGGATTTAATTTCTTGGAAACAACTTGATCTATCCTTTACCAAATTTCAAGGAATGTTTCCTATAATTTGACTCACCCTTAGACTTATCTGTAGACATGTCCTTAGGGATATCACTATGGTTTTATCTTACCCATTTATAAAGGTTAACTAAACCTATCCTTTAATACTAACTATAGTGATCTAATATTATCATACATGGATATTACATCTTTTTAGATGAATATTCATTATATTACAAAAACACATGAATGAGGACTATACTAGTTTAATGCCTTAAAAACATGGAACACAATATTCTTAATTCATGAAAGATATTCAATGTCTCCCATAAAGATATTACCCTTTAGTAATCTCACTTAAAATCATTCTTCATAACCTAGGGAAAGGAAACATAAGTAATTAGTGAGATAAATTCCATAGTAAGGGTAAAAAATGGATATACATAATCATAACAAGAGTAAAAGGGTATGAGAACATGAGAATAACATTTGAAGACTATTACTTCCATATTGAATATCATAATATTGAGTCATGGAATAAATATTGAAAATTCATAAGATTTGAATCATAAGGAATCAAATAACATGATCCATGAGAGATTAACATTGGAATAATACATAGATTTGTGGAATACACATAATCATAGAAAATATTATGTCATGGATACCCACCAAGACATTCTTAACATGTTAGTACTGGGATAACTACACATGTACCTACTTTGGGTTTGGGATGACCTCTCGTGTACCCTCTTTTGGGCATAGGATAACCTCTCATGTACACTCTTTCGGGCATAAGATAACCTATCATATACACTCTTTTGGGATTGGGATAACCTCTTGTGTACCCTTTGAGATCATATAACATTAATAATTACCCAATTCATTGGAGGGAGATGTATATGCCACCTATCACATAGTAAAAATCTTATGTATGTATACCAAAAGATCATAAAACATTCATCACATCATAACCTAGAAAATAAAATGGGTTGCATAAACATTTCATCATATCATAACCTATAGAAAAGAGACAAGTTTCACAATAATTTAATCATTTCATCATAGAATAACCTATAAAAAAGAAGTTTTTTTCATAATAATTTTTATTATGGTATAAACTATGTAAGAGAAATGGGTTTCATAAACATCTTGTCAGGATAAACCATTTATATATAGAATAATAATGGTACCATTGGTTCATATCCTGACAAAGAATAATTCATATAAAATGATATCATCTTAGATGGACAAGGATTTTGAAAGATCTCATGGAAAATTTCTAAAAGAAAATAACATTTCTTAAGGAAAATAAAGTTTCTTTGAAATAAATTTTTTAAAAACAAAACATGTTCAAAATAATTTCTTTGAAAAAAACATTGAAAACTAATAAAGGAATATTTAAAAATAATGTAAACTATTTCTTGAAGAAAATATCATTTCCTCTTGGATAAAAACTTTTTAAAATAGAAAACATTTTTAAAATCCTTTTATTTTTAAATAAACTTGAAAAACTATTTAGTAAGTTTCAATAAAATAATTTTCCTGATGGTGGTAAATTTTGTTCATGTTGTACACATTAAAATAAATATTCCTTTCACATTTTTAGTAAAAGAGAAATGATAATTCTTTTTGGAAAATGAAATGAAAATTACATTTAAAAAAATTTAAAAAATGTCAAAAATGATTAATAATTCCATTAATAAGTAATGTAAACAATGTTAACATCATTTTTGAAAAAAAATTCAATTTTTGTAGAAAGCATAGTTTTGGAAGAAAAAGGGTTTTGGATTGAAAATATGATTTTTATTAAAAACTATATTTTTGTACTCTTGAGTACATGAAGAGAGAAAAATGAAGGGAGACAATTTTTTATCATGAAATAATAAAAAGAAAAATAAAATTCATTAATTTCATATGATATGGATCATAATATTTAATTATTGAAAGCATAATCATAAACAATACTGATAAATGACGAGATTGTAAAATAAAATCTATACCACTTTCGTAACTTTAAATCATAATACTCATGAAAACATATCATTAAATGATACTTAGAATGTCATGAAAATAATTATATTCATGATGTATCATGTCAATTGGTAATATATGCACCCAATAGAAGAATATAGGTGCATTACATGACTTATCCCTCAAACAAGGGAAATTGAAGAAAAAATACCTTAATGATTTGGTAACTCTGGAACTGTAAACCTTATAAAATAAATATCATAAAACATATATGTGAATACAAATAATTTTAAGGATAATAATCACAAAATACATTCATTTTTACATCCATGATATTATATTGAGGTATTTATTTTTTATTTTAGTCTTTTATTTATCCCATAACTTTCCCTTAAGTTTTTTTAGTGAAAAAATGGATGTTTTGGGCTTGAAAGAAAGTGTTTCATAATTAGTGGACTATTCGAGGAAACTATGCACCCTTTTATAGGTAAGTGTGAAAGTAAATTTCATTTTGGATAGTATTAACTCCATGGTCGGCGCATGATTTTTCAAACTGTGTGGGATAACTATGTGACATATTCTTATTGGATAGCGATGGACACATTACTATCACATGGTTTGGAAAACCATGTAGGTAGACCTTGAGCGTTGTCTAGGTTATTAAAAAGTGGTAAATTAACTTTGTTCTCTCTTCTATTTAAACCCCATTTCCTCCCCTTTCTCCCCCATTTGGGATTATTCACCCTAGGTGCTTCCTCTTCTCATCCTTTCTCTCTTGGAACCTCAATTTTGGGCTGGATTTGGTGTGGTTTATTCAATAATATCCAAGTAAGTTCCCTTCTCCCTCAATTTACCCCACTTTATTGGGATCCACTCCCTTATTTCTTGAGTTCCTATTTTCCAATGGGATGTATGACTGAATAGTGGTCTAATATTGAGATGTGGGGTGAAACATTAATGATTAATTAATGTTCAATATTGCATTTATAGGCTCTAATGGTGGTGTGATTGTGGTTTCACAGCGATATCCAAAGTTTCCAAGTATTAGGTAGGTTATTCCACGATTTTATGTTATTAAATTATCCTGATATGATTTCATGAGTGATTTAACATATTTTATGGATTGTTTTTGTGGTGAAAAATATGTTTTTAAATGGTTTGTGAGGAATATATGATGGAAGTGGGTTTTTGAAAAGAAATTGGTTATATTTCTGGTGTCCTTCATTGTTGTGTTTCTTTGATATATATTTTTTCCTCATGTTAGAGGTGATAAATGTGTTTTGAAAGAGGTTTGAAGGTGAAAATGTATTGAAAGTGAATTTTCTAAATGAAATAAGTTTTGTTTCATGCTTTCTTTTTTGTTGTTCATCATAAATGTGTCTTTAAATGGTGAAGAATGTTATAAAAATGGATTTTATGTGAATATAATCTTGAAAGGGTATTTTCCCATTGATGTTATTGGTTTTCACATGTATATTACTTGTTGTTTTTCCAAATGTATTTCATAAATTGTGCAACTGGTGAAAAAAGTATTTTCAAATTGTTTTGGTGTGCCTGTGAAATAAAAATTAATGATTTACTTATATTCTTATGATTCTTATTTTGTGCATGAGAAAGGTTTAATTTATGTTACATGTGAAATGAAGTTTAGAATAAAGGGAATCATGAGTATCAATGTGAGAGATCTAAAACTAGTATGCTAGTTGATTGAGAAGTGGATGAGGCCCAAATTCATCTAGAAGGATTAACGATTGTAACACTATCTAAACAAGTGACACCATTAGAGACCACTAGAACATCTGATGAGATCCTATCTAGTGGATCATGACTGATAATACTCTTGGACCACTAGAACTTTGGATAAGATCCCCTCTAGTGGCTTGTGCATGAGAAAATTGTTGGTAGTTGAGTTAGAGGTTTTGATCAATAAATAACAATGTTTATAGTGTCCCACTAGTGCTAGTTACCTATAAGTATTTTCCCATGGTGATCTCTTTTTACACAATTCTTATATGATATGGTGCTAGCCATCATACATTATAGGAAAGATTATTTTTGAAAAATGGTATTTATTTAAAGGTGTTTCTTAAGTTAGTTTTCTTAAAATGTTCTTTAAAAATGTTTCAAATTTTCTCTTGAAAATGTGCAAGTAAATTTGTCTTCTAATGTTATATCATGGAATCAATCCTTTGGGTGACATTCTACTGGGCTTTGGATCACACCCTCTATACACCTTTGGGTGTGAGTATACATTTTTATGTATGACCCAAGTAAAGGAAAGATGTACCATGGTGACAGTGGATCTTATTTCTAGTGTTCCACTTCATGAAGGTGTTGATGGTGGTGGATCGAGTGTGATGTCCCTCGTATTTCATGGATGTTTTTGGGATAGTTTATTGTTCCATTTTTCTTATAGCACTTTTGAGTTTTGGTTAAAGTTGAAAACATTGAATCTGAAAATTGTTTTACCTAATTTGGCTGTGGTTATTAGTTATTATTATTTTTATTTATGTTAGTTTTTTATGATTATATAAATGGGTGAAATAAATCCAAAAAATATACTATTGATACCTAGGAACTAATTTCCATCCTGTGGGGATCATTAGCACCCTTTGGGACATGGAATGAATCAGGATGAGTGTATGGTTGGATGGCAACCAAGTTTGGTTCATGAAAAAATGGTATCAGATTAGGTTATGCCCTTTTGGGGTCAAGTTATTTGGGAAAAGATTCTGGATAGGCTGGAGATAGGATTGTCGGGGATTGAGGGTTTGGTTGTGAGTGAGGTGCTTGGCCATCACACTTTGTAATAAGACTCGAGTCATCATGGTATGTCAGAATTTTGTGGACTTCTCCTCCAGGTAAGATATATAGGATGAAGACTGTACATGGACACTGTGTGGGGGTGAAGTGGTTTGGGTTTGTTGATTGATATTATTCTGGTTTTTTGGATTATAAAAGTGTTTGAGATTTATTATTATCATTGGAAATATTTAGAATAATTTTATTAACAGATTTTCTTGTGGTTATTTCTTATTGTAGTATGATACCTCCATAGAGACCTCCTGTGTAGCCATGGGAAGAGGCTGGCGAGAGTTATCCCTCACCAACTAATCATAGATTAGTGGAAGCTATTGTTTGATCTGTCAATGATTTGGGTCAAGGAGTGGGATCTAGTCTTAGTTAGGTTAGAGAAGTCTAACTAGGTTCCAAAAAGGATAAGTCTCATGAATTCTTCAATAAAAACCTCCTAATTTATTAGGTAGCATGAAACCTCTAGAATCAATGGAGTGGATGAAGAAGATAGATGGGATGTTCAAGTTTCTTGATACTCCTGAGACAATTAGAGTGAAATTTTCTTCATTTATGTTACAAGGTCCTAGTCAAAAGTGGCATAACTTAGTGGAGAAATATGGAAAGAGTGAGAAGATGGGTGGGAAGGATTTCCAGTCTATATTAAACATGTAGTATTGTCTTGATATTGTGGTCTTTTCCAGGACCTAGTTTTTTATGGATCATTTATAAGGAGATCATATTTTGATGGAGTATGCTAACTACATTCTAGATTTAGTTCGATATGCACCCGATGTCATTTCTAATGAGAATATGAAAGCACAATAGTTTGATATGGGGGTTTGACCAAAAATATGATCTCATGTCTTCTTGTTCAAGATGAAGATATACCCTATGGTGGTCGATCATGATATGATGATTGATATTTATCAACTAAGTAAGCCTAGTTTCAATGGAGCAATGATAGCAGTGGGTAGTGGCAGTTCTTATGAGAATAAGAGGAAGTGGGACAAGTAGGGGAAGAAGGGTTGTGGTAGTTTTTTCCATCCTTCTTAGATGTGTTTGTCTATGGATTCTAACGCTGGGTCTGTCGTGTTCCATTAGTGTGGTCAGGTAGGTAACACATAACCTTCATGTTCATATGCACCTAGACCATGTCACCGGTGTAGATATATGGGGTACTTGTAGAGATTTTGTAGAATGGTGCACCCATATCATAATGGTGTAGGGTCTGTAGATTCCAAAGTGATGACATCATGGTCAGAACCATCCAGGACAATAGGTTTTCAGTTTGGAGGTCACGGCGGTAGGGATGGATCATTATATTGGTAGAGTCAGTTTAGGGAATAGTTGTATGCTAGTGTTCATTCTCAGGTTCATACTGAGATGAGGTGACTCTATGTGGTGGATCGAGCACCAATGGAATCAGATGTAGGGCCAACATTATTTTGAGGTAACATTCTTATTGTAACATCTTTAGCTATTGTTCTGTTTGATGTTGGTGCCTCAATTTATTTAATTTCTGCTAGTCTTGTGGATTTATTAATGTTTTCAAATGATTTATGCAATATGAGATGGAGTTGGTAATGCCACTTGGTAATAATTGAGAGAAGGGTTTTAGGTGTACTTCATATACACTCACCGTTTCCAGGGTCGAGTTGGAATGGGATTTTATGACTTTGGAGATGAACCTCTTTGATGTGATCCTTGGTATGTATTTTATAGTGAATTTTGAAGAACACATATATTAGTATAGCTGATATGTGAGTTTTGTGGAACCTGATGGAAGTAACCATGTTTTTCATGGTGAATGGAATCCTTGGTTTGGATGTACTAGACCTCCACTACCAGAACTAGGAAATATTGTTTTTTTGATCTAATATCTATTTTTGGAGGATTATGATGGTGTTCCTAAGGGTTGATTATCCCTTGTGATGTATGTGTTCCCATAGGTATTCCTGGATAACTTTTCAGGCATTTTTTCAGAGTGGGATGTGGAGTTCACTATTGATTTGGTGTTAAGAACAAAAACGATATCACTTCCCTTGTACTGTATGGCCCCCACTGAGTTGAGGGAATTAAAGGTACCATTGGAAGATTTGGAATCCAAAGGATTCATTTTCCCAAGCATCTCACCTTGGGCTGTCTCAGTTTTGTTTGAAAAGAAAGCTGATGGATCACTCTAGCTGTGTATTGATTTCCAAAAGCTAAATAAAAATAAAATAATGAAGAAATACCCTTTTCCCAATAATGATAACCTTTTTGATCATATTAAAGGGAAATGTGGTTTTACAAGATTGGTTTATGTTCTGGGTATCACCAAGTCCGGGTTATAGAGGCGGGTGTTCCTAAAATAGCCTTCCAAAGTAGGTATAACCATTTTGAGTATTTGGTCATGACTTTTGGGATGAAAATTGATCCAATGGGTTTTATATAACTCATAAATATGGTATTCCTTTAGTAGCTTGACTCTTTTTCCATGGTATTTGTGGATGAAATACTGGTCTATTCGAGAATTGAGGAGGAGCATGAGTGTCATTTGAAGATCATTTTAGGAACCCTTCAGAATCATAATCTCTATGAAATATTTTCTAAGTGCACCTTCTGGATTAGGGAGGTGAAGTTTTTGGGTCATGTGTTCTCAAAATGAGGGGTTTCAATGGACCTCGAGAAGATCAGTGTAGTGATGTCACATGAGCATCCAAAGAATGTGTTCAAAATCCAGAGGTTTTTAGGCCTAAGAGGATATCACAGGTGATCTATTTAGGATTTATCTCGAATTTCTTTTCCCTTGACAGTGCTTACCTAGAACAGGGTAAAGTTTGAATTGATCCCAAAGTATTCGTCTTCCATTTAAGAGATAAATCAGTGGTTGATAACAACCCAAGTATTGATTTTTCTAGTGTCTAGAAAGGGATATGTGGTCTATTGTGATTCTTCAGGTATGGGTATTAGGTGTGTTCTCATGCAAGTTGACCATGTGGTGGCATGTGGTTCACGCCAACTCTGACCAGATGAAAATAATTACCCAACCCATGAAATATTATTAGAAGTAGTGATGAATGCCTTGATGATGTATCACCATTATCTTTTTGGAGAGAAGTTTGTATTTTATTTGGATCATAAGATCTTATACTAAAGAAATCATAGTTGGATTGAGTACCTTTAGGGGTTCAATTTTGATATTGTCTATACCCTAGGAAAATGTAATTTTGTAGTGGGTTCTTTGAGCAGGAAGGTGCTAGTGAAATAATTGAAAAGGTCGAGGGATGAGTGGACTTTGATGAATATTTTTGCTCAGATGCATCTTGAGACTTGGGAACATAGTGAAGGTGTGTTCTTGTACAATTTAAAACTGACAACATACCTTCTAGAGTTGATTCAGTTACAGAATCTGAGTGATGAGTTGTTACAGTAGTCTATGAATTATCCAAATGGTGGGGAATTGCCTTGTGATTGGTTGTTGTCTCCTGGGGGGGTTCCATGCTTCAAGGTTCAATTTGTGGTGCCGTTATCATTGGGGAAATTGTGGATATAGGATAACCACCATTATTAGTGGGCCATTCGTCCGAGTTTTACCAAGATGTACTATGATGTACATAGATAGTTATAGTGGCCATGTATGAGGTGAGATTTAGTTGAATTTGTATCATAGTGTTATACATGTCAGAAGGTTAAAGAAGATCACCAAAGGCCCTCCAATTTTCTTTTACTGATACCTATTCCTACCTGGAAGTGGAATGAGATCTCCAGAGTCTTTATTGTCGTATTACCTTGTACAACTTGGGAGAGGAATTCCATTTGGGTAGTGATTGACCATTTTACCAAATAGACCCATTTCATTACAATTAGATATTCAACCAAGGTGGATACGATGGGTCAGTTGTATGTTCAAGAGGTTGTGAGGCTCCATGGTGTGCCATCAAAATTTTTTTCTGGAAGGGAACCTAATTTTACATTATATTTTTAGGATTTTCTTACAATGAAAATGGGATTATAGGTCAAGTTGAGAACAACATACCATCCTCAAATGGATGGTCAGACAGAGCATGCAAATTAGGTTTTGGAAGACATGCTCTGGGAACTTGTGTTAGATTTTGGAGGTTTATGGGATAACCATTTGGGATTTCTTGAGTTCACATATAAAAATAGTTACCAAACTTTTATTTTATAGGATTATTTTGAAGATCTCTATGGATGGAGTTGTAGGTAACCTTTGTATTGGGATAAGGTAGGTGAGACCTCATTAGTAGGACCAAACCGTTAGCAGGATACTTATGATGAATTTAATTTTATTAGGTATCATTTTATGAAAGTGTAGGTTCATCACAATTCATATTCCAATCAGAGGCACCGAGCTTTAGAGTTTTATTTGGGTGACTAGGTGTTCCTGAAAGTGGCACCTCACATGGGTCATTGTGGTCTGGGTAAACAAGGGAAGCTAACTCCAAGGTATGCTAGACCTTATGAAATTATTGATAGGATTGGTATGGTGGCATACAGGTTAGCTTTGCCTCCAAATTTTATAATAAGACATGACATGTTTCTTATATACCATTTGAAAAAGTATAATCTGGATCCATCCCACATGCTGAATTTGGAAGATTTGGAATTGGATCCCAATTTTTCAGTGTTTGAACGACCAGTGCATATTATAGATTCTTAAGAGAAAGTGATTCATGGGAAGTCCATTCCATTGGTCTGAGTTCTTTGGAATCACAGTAATGATGTTTATTATACTTGGGAGTGGAAGTATTGGGGTGACTAATAATGCCCATTATTTTTTATCAATATTCAGGTTGAATTTATGGGGTTGAAAAGTTTTCATGGCAGGGAGAATTTCAATATCTATGATTTTATTTTGATGTATTTCTTTTGTTTATTTTAGTCATTAATTTACCAAATAATTTTCCATTGATTTTTTTGTGAAAAAATGGATTTTTTGGGCTTGATAGTAAGTGTCACATAGTTGACACACATTTAGAAGAAACTGTGCGACCTTCTCTAGGTAAGCATGCAACCAAATTCCATTTTAGATAGTGGGGACCAAAAAGTTGGTGCATGGTTTATAAAACCTTGTGGCCTAACCATGAAACTTATTCTTCTTGGATAGTGAGGCCTACAAAGTTACCGTACAGTTTGGAAAACTGGGGGAAAAACCAAAAATCTTTTCTAGGTCATTAAAAAGTGGGAAATTACCTTTGTTTCCTCTTATATTTTAACCCAATTTTCTCCCCTTTCTCCCTGATTCGGGATTTGTCACCCTAGATACCTCCTTCCCTCCTCCTTTATCCCTTGGACCCTCAATTTTGGCATGTATGTAGTGTGGTTTCTTCATGAATCTCTATGTAAGTTCTATTCTCCTTTAAATTCTCCCACTTTATAGGGTTTCCCTCCCCTCTTTCTTGAGTTCCTATTTCCCAAAGTGTTGTTTGATCTAATAGAAGTCATATCTTGAGATGTAGGGTGAAATATTGATGATTAAGGCTCAATATTTCCTTTATATGGCCTTTTGGTGGTGCAGTTGTGGTTTTTCAATGATTTCTAGAAGTTTCCAAGTGTGTGGTAGGTGGTTCCATGCTTTTACATTATTAAATGATCTCAATATGCTTGCTTGAGTGATTTAACATATTATATGGATTGTTTTTGCGGGGTGAAATATTTTTTTGAATGTTTTTGTAATGCATATGTGATGAAATTGGATTTTAGAAAATAAATTAGTTATATTTCTTGTGTTCTTCATTATGGTTTTTCATGAATATATTTTATGCCTCGTGTGAAAGTTTTGAAATGTGATTTCAAAGAGATTTAAACTCTAAATGTGTTGAAAATACATTTCTAAGTAAATTAGTTTTGTTTCATGTTGGATTCTTTGTTGTGAACCTTAAATGCATATTTGAATTGTGAATCATGTTATAAAAATTATTTTGAGGGGAATACAATTTGGAAATGGGATTTTCCCATGGTAATTACTGGTTTGCACATGTGTACTACTTTTTGTGATTCCAAAGGTATTTTATAAATTGTGTAAGTGGTGAGAAATTTATTTTTAAATGGTTTTAGTGTGTGTGTGTGTGGAATTGAAAGCATTTATTTTATTATGTTCTTATTATTCTTGGTTTGTGTATATGAAAGTGTTGATTTATGTGGTATGTGAAATGGATTTGGGGATAAAGGGAATCCTGAGTATCTATATGGGAGAGCTAGAACTAGTACACTAGTTGATTCAGAAGTGGCTGAGGCTCAGATTCATCTATCAGGATTGACTATTAACACACTATGTAAACATGTGATATGATTGGAGACCATTAGAACTTTGGATTAGACCCTCTCTAGTGGATCGTACATGAGAAAACTATTGTTCCACTATAACTTTGGATGAGATCCTCTCTAGTGGCTCATGCATGAGAACTTTATTGGTAGTTGAGTTGGAGGTTTTGATCACTGTGGTATGATGTTCATAGTGTACCACTATATCTAGTTACTTATAGGTATTTTAACATGGTGATATATTATGACATGATGTCTATGTGATATAGTGATCACAATCGGTATACGGTAGACTTGTTTACATTTTTATTATAGGAAAGCATATTTGTGAAAAAGGGAATTCATTGAAAAGTGTTTCTTGATGAAGTCTCCTTAAAATGATTTTTAAAAACGTTTCAAATGATTTTATGAAAAATTGCATGTTAATTTGTCTTTTAATTTTATAGTGTGGAATCTTTCAATTGGGTGGAATCCTTATTGACTTTAGCTCACACCCTGCATACACATTTGGGTGTACGTAGACTTCATTATGTGTGAACTAGGTAAAGTAAATATGTATCATGGTGATGGTGGTTCTAGTTTCTGGTGTTCTACTTAATGTAGGTGTTGATGGTGGTGGATTGAGGTTGATGCCCCTCATGTTTTAAGGAGGTTTTTAAAATATTTTTTGTTCTCTTTTTGTTATAGAAAATTTGGGGTTCAGTTAAAGTTGTAAAATTAGAATCTAAAAATTTTAAAATTTGAATCATTAGATTGGATGAAAATGATGAAAATTTGGTTCATGAATATATTGGAGGGTGATGCAACATGACTGATGTGAGAAAATACTAGATTTTGTTTATGTGATCTCAAAATGTATTTAGAATTTTCTTTTTCGATCTGGGTATAATTTTTTTAATTTTGAAAACAGAATAAGGTATCCTTTTTGGTTTTCTTCCAAGTGTGGTGGTTACCTCTCAAACGTAAAGTATCTATTTTAAAAATCAATAAAAATTGAATAATTGGGTGAAATCATTCCCAAAGAATATTTTTGATACCTAGACACTAGTTTCTATCATGTAGGGATCAAGAATTCTCATCGGGACATGCCATGAATCTGGTCGAGTGTTGGGTTGGATGGAATCCTAGTTCAGTTTGTGACATTCATGGGTAGTATATACACCATAAAAAAGAAAATTGGTGGTGAATATGGAATTTGTCTCACAGTAGTAATAAGTGAGATGAAAATCCCTTACAACTTTAGTAATCTATTAAATAATAATCCCCAATAAAGAATGAAATCAAATGAATCTTTAAATATAATGAAAATAATATTATTAATTATATAACATGTCATATGGTATGTATAGAAACCACATAAAATAAACAAGTGGTGAATTTATATATGTATCACAGAAATAAAAGAGAGACCTGAAATCCCTTACCTTATGTCTCAAATTCTTTCATACATATTAAAATATCATGTATATAAAATATAAGTTTATTATAAATATATTAAATAACCATAATTATATATATCATACCATATATGATACACTAAGGATAGGTTATTACTAGTTTATTATCAATTCCACGTCAAAGTCACGTTTTGGGCAATAAGTGATTTGTTTTTCGTGTGTGTTTTGATATGTTATTTTCATTCTTACTAATTTTATCATGATTTAATCGTATAAATATTGTTAATCGTGATATAAATATCTTATAAATCCACTATATATATATATTTATCTATATTAATCCATAAAATTTAGTGATAGAAAATAAAATACACCATTCATGGAGATAGTAGTTCATACGTATACATAAAAAATGTCTCCATTTTCTTTTTAGATTTAAAAATAATTATAAATGATATATTACTATTATAGAAACATTTTTACTTCATATATATCACATATTTTCGTTAAACCCATACTTATTACCTTCCATGGACAACGTGAACGAATCACATCACTTTGTGAGGCAGTTGTCCGTCGTACACATGAGTGATGTTATCATATTCCCATAAAATGGAAAGTAATACGGTAAGGGAGGTTTATAAATTTAAAAATCATAATAATATAATAAATATCATATCTAAATAATAAATCCATTATTATGTTCTATTGTGATTGGTGTTGTTGGAAAAATGAATGACATCAGTTCGTGAGGTGGTAGTCCGTTTTACACACAAATGAAGTTTTCGTAACCCATTTGATGAAAGTGAACATGGTTATAGGTCATGAAATTAACATAAAAAATTTCAGTATATACTAAAAGAGTCTCAGCCATGGGAGAGACCCATGACCGCAAAATTTATAAAAAAAGTGTAAAGGTACAAAAAATAGGAGGAAATGCTTACATGCGAAGTACCACATCTAGATAGCAAAGTAAAAAAACATCCAATCATTACCTTTTTCTAGGTCGGCCTCGACCCCTAGACCCTCCCCGATTAACGGGATGGCTCCCTCTTCCCCTTTTCATTATGGCTTCATTGAAGATAGAACCTCAATAGTATGCAATTCAGTTTCTTCATGAGAAGCTTCCCCATACAACATTGAATGCCCAACTTCAATAGAGGTGATGCCATCCTAGTGAACAATATCAGTAGGAGACTCCTCATGTAGGTCTTGAGGATCCTCCTGTATAGCCTTGGAGTCCTGCACATCAATGAAAGAATGTTCAGCATTGGGAACTAGATGTTCTATCTCCTTTGGGATCTACAAACCATCAACAAAAGTCAATGTCGAGGAAGATCATATTCAATTACTGCATTCTAAATTCTTGAGTCCTTCAAGATTAATCAAATCAAACTCAGGAGTATTAATAGACTCTGACATGGAAAAGAAATTTAAAACTGGTTTTATTGGTACTTAGAATGCCTCATTACTAGATGAAACCATTAGAGCGACATCCATATTAGCCCCCCTCTGATCCAAAGCCATTAGAGGAGATCGTTCCTAAATATTAGCAGGGGGACCTCTTACCAGAATATCAACCTGCTTATGTGAAGAAGATTTCAACAGACCCTCCTCCCCTGGAACACCTTACGAACCACCATCCTTCTCAATAGAAGCAGTTCTATCCATCAATACACTCTCCTGAATCCCCTGTTGTATAATAACTTATCCTACAACAACACTATCCATCAATGGATCTTCTTCCATCCAAGCGCCCACATTGGCCACCTGAACCTCATCATGAATAATTGGACATACCCTCGGCTTCTTAGGTATCACCAGCTAGAATTCATCCTCATAAAATATATTCATCTTACCCTTCCTACAATTAGAGGCTAGTGCAGCCCGACCAAACTCTAGATTTACCTCATTCTGGACAGCAGCCTCATGCTCTGATTGATTCCCTTCCTCCTCCTTAGCAGGCTTAGACAAACCATGTTGGACAGCAGCAACAGTAGCTTGCTAAAATTCAGCAGGCTTAGACAAACCGTGTTGGACAGCAGCCTAAGGCTCTCATTGTTTCCCTTCCCCCTCTTCAGACACATCAACCCAAGACCTATTATCAATACCCCCAGTGATTCCAAAGGTAGCCTGCTCCAATAATTTATCATTCACCAGCCCAACATCACCAGTAGCTTGCTGAAATTCATCAGGCTTAGACAAACCATGTTGGAGAGCCTAAACAAATGAAGAAGTTCCAGCATTTTGAGGATCCTTCCCCCTGAAAACATTCTTGTTACCATTCTATTCAACTAGTTTCTTTTTTCACTAGTCCGAGGTATGACCCAAATATTTACAAAGTGAGAATTTCATATTCTGACGACATTGCTGAGGAGCATTACCAATACATAAACAATACTTACAAAATGTATGCAACCACTCATATTGTATAGCAAGTTCTAACTTAATCTCACCCAAAACAAGGATGACTGTGTCAATAAGAACTTGAGCTAAATCAATCTCTACCAAAACATGAGAAAAATGACCATATCTAGGATGCTCCATTTCTTTATCAACCTTGATCAGACAACCAACATCAGAGGTGACCTCCCATAAGAATGATGGATGCTAGAAAAACCAATTTAAACCCCTAATTCAAATCCAAATTTAAGTGGAGGAGTTCTTAATTGCAAGAGGACTTGCTAAAGGATCCCACTGTTGAACCATGATGTAACCAGGTTTTAGCAAAACCGGTACTAAACTCCAGGCAACATTTTGCAATTCCTTTGATTGAAAAACAATATGGAACGTACCTCTTCTAATTGATATCAAACTCCATTCAGTAAAACCCTAGATCTAGGATAAAGGAGTTCTCACTTCATCAACCCTCAAAGGGGAATCAATCGGAGTTCCTGATAACCTAGCAAGGAGGGAGACCTGGCATTCTTTAATACATGCTTCCAATACTTTTGGACTCACTTCAACAAATTAAATAGAGCCATTCTTGGTAATCTATTTATTTAACGAGGCAAATTCAAGATGAGATTCAGAGAAAAACATATTCCGGGAAGCCAAACCCTCAGACTTCCTCTTAGGGTTCATCAAATCTTCCTTTACCGCATCCACGAGATTCAAATAAATCCCACCATCAGTAGCCACCACCTTCGAGGGGGAATGATGACATATTTAGGATCAAAGTATCAATCTAGTAGATTCATCATTGATCATCGACTTGAAGAACAACCGAGAGTCGTCGCGCGAGAAGTCTCCCACATTTCAAAAAAAATTCAACAGATAGAATATACTGATATTATTATATAATTAGGTTATAATACATATTTAAGGAGGTGTATGAATAAATAAAACAAAAATTCTTGTTGATTAATTTTACCTCTTCTTCAGGTATCCTCATTAGGTTTACACTAAAAGCTATCCTATGTTGAATTTATGTCCAAAATAAGGCATATCATATGAGATGAGGGAATTTGGAAATTTATTTAGATAGGTATTGGCTAAAATAAAAGGGTTTTAAGGTGTGAAGAGTATAGGATAATGGGTAAAATATAAAAAGTCAGGCGAGTGACACACTTGTAATTTTTTTGAAGGAAAGAATACCAACCACATTTGTTTCATGTCACAAGGATCCAATAATATACCATTATCAACAAAAGAATAGATAAAGTTTAAATATTTTAAAAAATATGCTTTTGACATGTTTTTATTTTTTTAACCCTTAAATTTTTAGTTTAACCTCCTATTAGAAACCCATTTTATACCTTTACCACAATAAATAATTTTTACTGGTTTTCCTATTCATTTTGGTAAAAAAAATTAGTTGAAATTATTAGATAATATAAATTATTCTGATTATAAATATGGAATCCATTTTCCTAAATTCCATTAATAAAATTGAAAAATTTTATTTTGAAATTAATCCAGCAACTTTGGTGAGAAATCGAGTTTTTAAAGAGAAGGTGTTCCAATGTTTAAAAAGTTTTTATATCAAAATTAAAAATAAATTTGATTCCGATGACAAAAATTAGATTAACACTTGTATACTTTTACTAATTTTACTTTAAAACTAGTGTAAAATATAAATTATCTTTCTAAATATATTAAATCAAAAGGAAGTTTTCAATTAAAATTTAGTATTTTTCACTATTTATCAAAAAATGAAACATTTTAAAAAAATACTAAAAATTCAACCTATGATAATATTGAAATGATTATTTAAAAAATGAAGTTTATTTTATCAAATTAATTATATGAAATTGTGAAATATTAATTTTATTAATTTTCCCAAAAAGATATAAACAAATATTTTTGTTAAAATAGTATTTTCGAAACATATAATGACTTCACTGAAAACTAATTATTTTTTTCAATATGTATCATTTATATAAAAAAGTTATAATTAATATTTAAAAATTACTTATTACTGTTCATATCTCCATGTTTAATGTCTTGGTTATAAATTTTTCTTTTAAAAAACTATATTAATAATATATCATGGTTTTGTTAAAAATTAGTGTTATATATATAAAAAATAACCGAGTGTTGTGTGTTAAAAAATAATTAATCAGTGTTGCATGTAACTTAGGATTAACATTTTGTTGTATGTAACACATACTAACCTAGTGTTAAATGTAACATAAGCTAACCCAATTTTTTATGTAACATAAGATATCCCAAAAAATAAATTAATGCAAAAAAAATCACAAAAAAACCACAAAAAATATAGGTGTTGTATTCTCAACCATAATACATCTCTTTTTCTATCAAATGGGAAATGAAACCATCATTCGTGTGCATAGAGTACAACAACCTCATGAACTGATGTAAATTTTTTCCATCACCACTTATCATGTCTTGTTATAATGATAGATTTACTGTAAATATTTGATTTTCATGAAAATATTATCATCCTGGAAGGATAATATGCCACATAGTTTCTTACCTTTCCATTCTCTAGAAAATGATGATGTCGTTCACGTGTCTGTGTGGATTACCACCTCTATGAAGTGATGCGATTAATTTCTCTTGTATGAATTTCATAAATTATGATAAAATTTTATTAATGTAAAAAATGATGATTATTACATTATTATTCTTGATATGATGTTTCAATTACCTATTTGAACATAGTCAACTGACCAAATTCATTTTGGACATTTGAGTCGAATCTCATCAAAACGTCTGACATAGAGTTAGATTATTAAGTAATTGAATATTAAATGACTATAAATATAATAAAAGGAATAATAAAATATAAAATTTTTATTAATAAGTTAAATAATTAATATAAGTAAGTTATCATAGAAGATAAATAATATAAGTGACAAGTTAGTCTCGAGGTAATGGGAAATTTAAATCAAAACATCATTTTAAATGTTTTAATGTTTTATTTTCAAAATATTTTTATTCCATTTATGTATTATTAAAATTATTTATATGGATATAAATGAATTATAATGTATATTTTATATCTCTTTTTAAATTCTTACACATTTTTTCAATATTAATCTTTTTATAAATTTATATGAAATGTTTTTACTTTCTTTACAAAAGGAAAAAGGAATGTTTTATTTTAACATATATAGGTCAATGAATTTTCCTACAATTAAAGTAGTTTTTTGATGTTTCAATTCCATTTTAAGTTTACATGTTTTCTTTGAAGAAAAACCGTTATTCTCTTTATTTTAGTTATTTTATCTTTGAAAATGGGTTTTTAAAAGGAAAGGTTATTTTGATACCTGAAAGTGTTCTATATGTGGGTTAAAAATAGTTTTTTAGGGTATTATAATGAAAAATTGAAAGAATAAATTTTTTTGTTCATGATATAGTACCTAATAATTATAGATGATGAAAGGTGATTCCAATACAGATTATATTAATAGGTGATCTTGATACAAATTAAACGAAAGAGTGAGCCCAATAAAACTTATATGAATAGGTGAGCCAGATATAACTTACATGGTAGTTGATCCTAATATATATCTCTAATGAATTGGGTAGCATGTCTTATACTTAAAGGAAAAAATAAGAGAGTTTACTAGGGTGGTATAGCATTCCGCCTTTTTATAACATAAACTTTCATTACATTACACAAAACTGGGGATCTTTGAGGTTTAGTGTCTTGGAAACCAGGAACTTAAAACATGAAAACATAAAAACATTATTCTTAATCACTTTAAAGGCTTATCCTCATTTTCACCCTAGGTTCATTACTGCATCTCATAACCTGGGGACATACATCAAAAGAAAGGGTGATCAGAAGGCCCAGTAAAGGAAACAAGCGAAACATTTTACATATGAACTTGAGATACATCAATAAAGTCATGAAAAGAACTTTAAGGCATGAGAAAGAAATCATGAGGCATATCATAACAAAAATAACATTTTTCGTAACATGAAGATGTGGCTACAACATTTAATATTGACAATCATTTCGTTTCACCAAGGTCCATCCCCAAGGTGTCATTAAAAATTACCAAGGTTATTCATCAAGGTATCAGTCTAAAAAGTCATGTCTAGAGATTAAGTCTTTACCCAATGCATTGGAGCGCTATTTGGGCGCACCCTTGACATTTCTTTATTATCACATGAGCCACATATATCATCATAAATCATTTCATAAACAACCCATATAGCATAAAAGAAATGGGTTTCATTTCATAATCATAACGTTATAAAAACTACATTAAAGACATGATCTTTATGTCACTTTAAACCCACAGAAAGGGAGAGTGGGTCTCATGTATGTAAATCCCAGGATTTAAAATAGAACAAATTGGTAAATATGTGAATAAACCTATATAAGAGATAGCTTTGAGTATTCACTTAATAAAAATAAATAACTTTAGAAAAAGAGAGAGACATTTTGAGACGGAAATTCTGCAGCATAACGGCTATGTTTCGGGGTTTTAGCAAACATTGAAAAGAGAGGGGACATGGGTCAAACAATCATAAATGACCCATAAAACAGTATAGGGACAAAATATGAAGGATATATGAACATGTTAATGAAATTTGAAGGACATACCATTTTAAATTAAAAATATGGAAGGAAGACAAAAATTAGATTTCTCTTATGAAAATCCCACAGCCTAACAACGTCACTTAAACTTCAACAAAAAATTAATTGACAAGATCAAATAGGGAATCTCATCATATGAAAATAAGAGTTACGTATGATAGATATAGAGATCATACCCCAACATAATAAAAAGGAACTTGAAATACTTGACATGAAAATAGATCTTGAAAATGAGAAGGGTGAAAGAATCCCTTAAAAATTCGGCAGCTTAACAGCGCCACTTAAAACTTCAAAATACTGAATTGAAGAGATCAAATAGGGTATCTCATCATATGAACATAAGAGTTAAGTATGATAGATATAGAGATCATACCCCAACGTAATAAAAAGGAACTTGAAATAATTGACATGAAAATAGATCTTGAAAACGAGAAGGGTGAAAGAATCCCTTAAAAATTCAGCAGCCTAACGGCGCCACTTAAAACTTCAAAATACTGAATTGATGAGATCAAATGGGGTATCTCATCATATTAAAATAAGATTTCAATATGATATATATAGAGATCATACCCCAACATAATAAAAAGGAACTTGAAAGACTTGACATGAAAATAGATCTTGAAAACGAGAAGGGTGAAAGAATCCCTTAAAAATTCGGCAGCCTAACGACACCACTTAAAACTTCAAAATACTGAATTGAAGAGATCAAATTGGGTCTCTCATTATATGATCATAAAATATCAGTATGATATATATATATATAATACCCCAACATAATAAAAAGGAACTTGGAAGACTTGACATGAAAGTAGATCTTGAAAATGAGAAGGGTGAAAGAATCCATTACAAAAAGTTCGGCAGCCTAACGACGCCACTTAAACTTTCATAAAATGAAATGATGAGAGTGAGAGGGGGTCTCTCATAATATGAACATAAAAATGACAGTATAATGAATATAAAATAACATCCTCCAACATAAGAACATGGAGCATAAAAGGAATGACATAAAAGAGATTACTTGAAAAGAAAGAGGAAGGTCGGATCCCTTACCTTAAAATGAAACTCTTAAAACTCAAAGGTTTGGACCTTGAGGGATTGGGTGCACCTTGGGAGGACTCCTTCGGAGGTAAGGAGACCAGAACTTCGTTGAGGATGGTTTTGGAGTCGAATGGATGGGAGGAGTGCTTGGTATTTAAAAGGAAAGTGAGGGGACAAGGCATTAATGGCCAAGGGACACCTCACATGTGCTTTTCTCAAAACCATGTGCTCTCCCATGATATTTTCCATTAAGTTTGGACACATGGGGCCCCCAATACAAATATAAATCACCTTAGGTTGGCCAACCCTTAAAATATCTCATGACATCACCATGACAGAGTTATGATGTCACTAAACATACCGAAACCCTAAAACTGTATTTTTACTATTCACTGAAAATTCAACTTTCTCAGAAAAATCCCAAAATTTCACATTAACCAAATATTAATGCTCTGATTTCAAAAATGAACTCCATTTTATAAAAATAATTTTCTAAATATTTTTAATTTTATTTTTAAATAAATACACTATTCACCGAAAATTCATTTTTTTCAGAAAAAACCCCAAAAATTACCTTAACATAATAACGATGCTCTGAGTTCAAAAATGAAATCCATTTTATAAAAATAATTTTCTAAATATTTTTAAATTAATCTTTAATTAAAAAACACTATTCTCTCAAAAAAACTAATACTTGAATAATAATTTATGAAACCGTTATTTAACCATTTTATTGAATCACATTACTTAATCAAGGTGCCTAGAGTATATTAATGCTTTATTTAAGTGAGACCACTAATCCATTTATACACATTACTAATCCTAATCATAAAAACACTATTCATAATTTACTATTCATCAAAAATCAAGTTGATCTTATTAGACTCTAAATTTCATATTGAACATAATTGTAGAAGACCATTTTTTGAAAATCATTACACATTTTTAAATATTTAAGGTTTACATAAACATTTTTAAAATATCCTTTTTCTAAAATTCATCAAAAATATGCATACTATATTTATCCGGTTATTTGAAAATTCATAAACATCATCATAAGAATAAATCCCAATTTTTATTTAAAACAAAGGATTAGACAAGGCAGTTACAGTCTCCTTACATAGCCCCTTATCACACCAGTGTAGGACCTAAGTGTAAGGTGTGCTAAGGTGAGAGAATCTGAGGGAGGCTCGGCCAACATCGCACGAGTAGTAATTTCTATCATTTTGAACTTCTCACAAAGGCGATTCTGTTCTAGCTTCACACGATGAAGTTCGGCTTGGGTTTGGTCCAGAGCAAAGCCTAGTGGTGCTACCTCCTTCCCAAGTTCTGTTAGATGGGATTCGATCGGTCCAAGACTACTGGGTGAGGACATTGAATCTTCTTTCTATAATAATTAACCATGATTACTTATATTTAGAGACAATAATCGAAATGTTTAGTTTACAGCAGCCATAATGACCAATGGTCATATAATAGTCAAAACCCAACGGTCTCATTTTAATTATACTCATGCCATCAAATGAAACATTTTTGTTGAGTATAAAAATAAAATAACACATAAAACTAGGAAATAAGATTTATTCAAAATTTCGGGTCGTTACAATCTTCCCCCTTAAGAAATTGCGTCGTCGCAATTTTTTTAAAATTAGGGTTTGAAATTTCATTGAAAGTCCCACATCGGAAAGGAGTCAGTAAAACTATTACTTTAAAAGAAAGAAAGGGAAGTACAAAGGTCACCCGAGTTAACCCACACTAGGATTCCATGTAGGAAAACATGGAAATGGAAGAAAAACAAAGGGTCAAGTTCTGAGGGAGAGTGATAGAGAACATGATTAGGAGAAAGTTAACCATAAGAAAATCCCAAACTTATGATGTGTGTAAACGGTCTTTGATTACCCAGTAGGAAACGTAAACCAACAACGTTTTTGTTTTACGTTCCTTTTCATAATTTTGAGGAATTCATTTACTACATAGAACAAAAACGTAAGAAAATATACCTACCTTCATGTAGAGTTTCATCCTTAAATAAGTTTCTACCAAAACTAATCTTTTCTCCAAATGATGAGCAATAAAAACTACTTGGTCTCATCAAAACAAAAGAATCATCTTCTAGAGAATCACATAATCCACAAAAGATTAACTATCTATTTCTTCTATCTTTAAACATTATCCCAAAAACAGAAAGGGTAAGGTAAAACAACTCTTTAAAAAGAAATAATCCAATAGGAATGGAAACTACTTTTAAATCTTCAAAGTTCCATGGTACTACCCAAAGTTCTTCATAGACCATTCCCTAAATAACGGTCCTTAAAATTCCTCAAAATAAACCAAACTAAGATTGAACCCCAAATACAAGAGGGATTTGATAACATAGTTTTCCAAAATAAACTTCATTGTTCATCTCCAAACAACATCAACCACTCCTAACATCTTATAACAAAAGTATCTAACCTAAACATATTTTACCCAAGATAGGTTAATCATTCCCATAAGTAACCTAAATTACTATAAGTCCACCTTAAATTCATCGATTCTTCAAAATATAAGTCAACCTTTCTCTTCAATGAAAATACCGTAGTAATCTCTTTACCTCAATCATATAGGGTCCCTAAAATAGTGAACGTCTTCCAAAATAATAATAATATTTTAATCCACTAATCATTTCTATCATATTAATATGGAAATCGTCACATTTCCTATCACATTGGTTGTTGAGACATGTTCTTCCATTTCTCGCCATTAACTATGAAAAGAAAGTTCAATTAGGGGCTTGAATACTTAGCCAATAATCATTAAAAGGAAACTTTAAGCATAGAAGGATAAACTTGTAGAAGGAAAGTATACCCTAACTTGTGATCCCCTAGGTTCCCATCTAGGTTATCCCTGATCACATATTCTTATGGGAATCTTTATTTTATTTTATCTTTGTTCCTTTAACAATGGTTCATACTAAGCTTATGAATTTACCAAAGCATATCCCTCGGGAGTGTCGTAACCAAGAGTGCAGCAAGGCCCGTTGTCATGTACTAGTTCCTGTTCAAGTCTAGCTCAAAGAGGTGTTTTTGGGTTTTACCCCTATGTACATCTGTGCCAGAGCCACCTCTACTTGCTCGTATCCAGACAGGGATATATTTGCTTGGCAACCCATTACTCAATACTCACCAAAATACCAGGAAGATTTCCTATATATAAACTTTTCTATAGGCTTCTTCCTAAAGTTTACATATCCTATTTCCACAAATAACTAAACCATCCTTTGATACCAACTATAGCATCCTACCTTTTTATAACATAAACTTTCATTACATTACACAAAACTGAGGATCTTTGAGGTTTAGTGTCTTGGAAACCAAGAACTTAAAATATGAAAACATAAAAACATTATTCTTAATCACTTGAAAGGATTCTCCTCATGTTCACCTGAGGTTCATTACTGCATCTCATAACCTGGGGACATAAATCAAAAGAAATGGTGAGCAGAAGGCCCAGTAAGGGAAACAAGTGAAACATTTTACATATGAACTTGAGATACATAAATAAAGTCATGAAAAGAACTTTAAGGAATGAGAAAGAAATCATGAGGCATATCATAATAAAAATAACATTTTTCATAACATGAAGATGTGGCTACAATATTTAATATTGAAAATCATTTCGTTTCACCAAGGTCCATCCCCAAGGTGTCATTAAAAATTACCAAGGTTATTCACCAAGGTATCAGTCTAAAAAGTCATCTCTAGAGATTAAGTCTTTACCCAATGCATTGGAGCGCTATCTAGGCGCACCCTTGACATGTATTTATTATCATGTGAGCCACATATATCATCATCAATAATTTCATAAACAACCCATATAGCATAAAAGAAATGGGTTTCATTTCATAATCATAATGTTATAAAAACTGCATTAAAGACGTGAACTTTATGTCACTTTAAACCCACTGAAGGGGAGAGTGGGACTCATGTATGTAAATCCCATAATTTAAAATAGAAAAACTTGGTATATATGTGAATACAACTATATAAGAGATATCTTTGAGTATTCAATTAATAAAATAAAATAACTTTAGAAAAAGAGAGAGACATTTTGAGACGGAAATTATGTAGCATAACGGCTATATTTCAGGGTTTTAGCAAACATTGAAAAGAGAGGGGACATGGGTCAAACAATCATAAATGACCCATAAAACAGTATAGGGACAAAATATGAAGGATATATGAACATGTTAAAGAAATTTGAAGGAAATACCATTTGAAATGAAAAATATGGAAGGAAGACAAAAATTAGATTTCTCTTATGAAAATCCCACAGCCTAACGACGTCACTTAAACTTCAACCAAAAATTAATTGACAAGATCAAATATGGTCTCTCATAATATGAACAAAAGAGTTAAGTATGATAGATATAGATATAATACCCCAACATAATAAAAAGTAACTTTAAAGACTTGACATGAAAATAGATCTTGAAAACGAGAAGGGTGAAAGAATCCATTAAAAATTCGGCAGCCTAATGGCGCCACTTAAAACTTCAAAATACTGAATTGAAGAGATCAAATAGGGTCTCTCATCATATGAACATAATAGTTCAGTATGATAGATATAGATATCATACCACAACATAAGAAAAAGGAACTTGAAAGACTTGACATGAAAATAGATCTTGAAAACGAGAAGGGTGAAAGAATCCCTTAAAAATTCGGCAGCCTAACGACGCCACTTAAAACTTCAAAATACTGAATTGAAGAGATAAAATGGGGTCTCTCATCATATGAACATAAGAGTTCAGAATTATAGATATAGAGATCATACCCCAACATAATAAAAAGGAAAATGAAAGACTTGACATGAAAATAGATCTTGAAAACGAGAAGGGTGAAAGAATCCCTTAAAAATTCGGCAGCCTAACGACGCCACTTAAAACTTCAAAATACTGAATTGAAGAGATCAAATGGGGTCTCTCATAATATGATCATACAAGATTAGTATGATAGATATATAGATCATACCCCAACATAATAAAAAAGAACTTGGAAGACTTGACATGAAAGTAGATCTTGAAAACGAGAAGGGTGAAAGAATCCGTTACAAAAATTTCGGAAGCCTAACGATGCCACTTAAACTTTCATAAAATGAAATGATGAGAGTAAGAGGGGGTCTCTCATCATATGAACATAAAAAGGACATTATAATGAATATAAAATAACATCCTCCAACATAAGAACATGGAGCATAAAAGGAATGACATAAAAGAGATTACTTGAAAAGAAAGAGGGAGGTCAGATCCCTTACCTTAAAATGCAACTCTTAAAACTCAAAGGTTTGGACCTTGAGGGCTTGGGGGCACCTTGGGAGGACTCCTTCAGAGGTAAGGAGACCAGAACTTCGTTGAGGATGGTTTTGGAGTCGAATGGATGGGAGGAGGGCTTGGTATTTATTGGGAAAGTGAGGGGACACATCATTAATGGCCAAGGGACACCTCACATGTGCTTTTCTCAAAACCATGTGCTCTCCCATGATATTTCCCATCAAGTTTGGCCACATGGGGCCCCCAATACAAATATCCATAACCTTAGGTCGGCCAACTCTTAAAATATCTCATGAAATCACCATGACACAGTTATGATGTCACTAAACATACCGAAACCATAAAACTGTATCTTTACTATTCACTGAAAATTCAACTTTCTCAGAAAAATCCCAAAATTTTACATTAACCAAATATCAATGCTCTGATTTAAAAAATGAACTCAATTTTATAAAAATAATTTTCTAAATATTTTTAATTTTATTTTTAAATAAATACACTATTCATTAAAAATTCATTTTTTTCATAAAAAACCCCAAAAATTACCTTAACATAATATCGACGCTATGAGTTCAAAAATGAAATCCATTTTATAAAAATATTTTTCTAAATATTTTTAATTTAATTTTTAATTAAAAAACACTATTCACTCAAAAAAAACTAATACTTGAATAATAATTTATGAAACCATTATTTAACCATTTTATTGAATAACATTACTTAATCAAGATACCTAGATTATATTAATACTTTCTTTAAGTGAGATCAATAATCCATTTAGACACATTACTAATCCTAATCATAAAATCACTATTCATAATTTACTATTCATCAAAAATCAAGTTGATCTTATTAGACTCTAAATTTCATACTGAACATAATTGTAGAAGACCATTTTTTAAAAATCATTACACATTTTTAAATATTTAAGGTTTACATAAACATTTTTAAAATATCCTTTTTCTAAAATTAATCAAAAATATGCATACTATATTTATCCGGTCATTTGAAAATTCATAAACATCATCATAAGAATAAATCCCAATTTTTATTTAAAAAAAAGGATTACACAAGGCAGTTACAGTCTCATTACATAGCCCCTTATCACACCAGTGTTGGACCTAAGTGTAAGGTGTGATAAGGTGAGAGAATATGAGAGAGGCTCAACCAACATCGCACGAGTAGTAATTTCTATCAGTTTGAACTTCTCAAAAAGGCGATTCTGTTCTAGCTTCACACGATGAAGTTCGGCTTGGGTTTGGTCTAGAGCAAAGCCCAGTGGTGCTACCTCCTTCCCAAGTTCTGTTAGATGGGCTTCGATCGGTCCAAGACTACTGGGTGAGGCCATCGACTCATCTTTCTATAATAATTAACCAAGATTACTTGTATTTAGAGACAATAATCGAAACGTTTAGTTTACAGCGGCCATAATGACCAATGGTTATATAACAGTAAAAACCCAATGGCCTCATTTTAATTACTCTCATGCTATCAAATGAAACATTTTTGTTGAGTATAAAAATAAAATAAAACATAAAACTAGGAAACAAGATTTATTCAAAATTTTGGGTTGTTACAGGTGGTTTGTACAATATATTTAATTAGGCTCTAGTTATATCTAATTCAAGTGAACAAATTTTATGAATATGATTCTCTAAGTTTCCTAAAAGGGGTTATATTTGATTTCAATGGGGTTTAAAGGTTTTATTTGGGAAAAAACTATTATTTCCATATGGATATGATTTATTTTATATCCTCAAAGAATAAAATAGAAAATTTATACATTTTATGGGGTTTCATGTTTTTAATCAGACTAATAGATTTCTTACATTTATGTCACTTACTATGCTTTTTTTCTTTTCTCATCCCAAATTTTTAAATTATTTTTTATAGGGATTAAGGAATAGTATACAATCTAATAACTATAGAGTTCCATATATAGAATTTACCTTGAATAAAGTAAGAATGAATTTATAAATAACTTATTTTATGAAAAAAATGGATATAATTTGGATGTTTCCACTTTGAAAGTGTTTTTTTAATTATATAAAACTAAAAAAATAAAATATCATTAGGTATGTAAGTGATCCAATATTAATGTTTGATTTTATATGTTTTAAATAGATAAAACCAGGCCATTTTTATAGATATCAAATCCAAAAATGTAATGATTATGTTTTAGATTAGGATTAGAGAGTGAGAGTTTGGGGCTGTTTTATCCTCATTCTGATGGGTTCTCAGATATTTATTTATTTTCCTATTTCTGATGAACCCTCAAAGATCTACACTACTCATTATATCCAACGGATTCATAGAACTATGTCAGATTTTTTTTTAATAATCATCCTGATTCCTTTGTAATTGTTTTTTTGATGACATCACTCAGATACTTATATATGCCGGAACTATTTAGAAGTATCAACAACCAATATCTGATAATCTTTCATGAAAATATCAATATAATTAAAATCAATCCAAAAAATAATATCTAAATAATTTATTTGGATACTTATTGGTTTGATGATCTTAAAATGTTTTATCTAGTTGTAGACATCATTAGGAAACTTGTTCTTGATCATTCGAGAAATTATATACAACAAAGTTTATTTTATAACTCACAAAGTTCATATGATGACTTCATACTTCCTTTCACCAGCTACAACCTCTTCTACACTTTCTTCACTTGTTCTCTGTATCTTCTTAACTTCACTTTTTGATCTTTGTACAAGTTCATTTGATGGACTTATTATTGTTATTCATTCAACATTAACTTCAACAACACTTTAATTCATTTGGAAACCCTTAAGTTCTTCCAACTTCTTCCTTCATATAACTTTATATATAATCATCAGTCCCTTATAATGATCATTATTTTTGATACTTTAAGAATAATAATGCATCACCTGATTTAGATATTTTTTACATAGGTGTTTCTCTTTTTTAAAACTTAAGGGTTAGTCGCAGCCACAAGGCATTGTGATGATTGACCAATGATGAAAAAATACCTTAGAAATGTCTGATATAGTTTTTCTAATCATTATCTATCTGATTTAACTATTAATGTTATCAGTCAAAAATTTATTTCCACTTATTATCTGATAGAGTCGTTTCATTCACATTAGTCTGATTTCATTGTGAAAATTCCTTCGTCGATCTCCAAATACTTCCTCTAATAAATAAACTTTTCATCTGGGTATGGATAATGGGTTATTCTACATGAATTTGAAAATATTCATCAGATGGAATATGTAATGAAGACTTTATAAAATTTCATCCATTGGACACTCTATTTGATGGAACAATTTAGAAACCTCCATTTGATGGAGCTACTTGTAAACCTTCATTCAATGGTCTTAGTCTAATAAAATCCATCTGATCACCTTGGTACATTATCCTTGACATTTATTACCCATGGGATTAAGTTTCTCCCTTAATTGTTCACATGGTTATCTGTCCATTCGTCTCCTCCATATTTTTATGGAAATAATCTATTCAAAAAACTTTTAAGGAATCTCCTCAAGGAAAATTCCTAATGTTTTTAACAGACATGCTTCCCCAAAACATCAATCATTTGTTTGATATATCATTACCAACTCACTAATCATCATAATTAAACTCTAGGATTTCAAAGAACATTCTCCTTTCAAGTAATGAATAGTATATATCTAAACTATAGGAAAAACACTATTGATATGTTTCTTTTGAAAATAATACAAGATAAATTACTTTTTTATTTATGTATTTATCCTCTCTATATCAAATTTATTCCCAATCATGGATACTTTGTAATGGCCCGGACCTCTCCAGTCGATTACTTTGTAAAAACGTTTTTTTTTATGTGGTCAATGCGGCGAACATCAAAAATAATAATTATTATTAATAATAAATGGTGACGTGTTAATAAATTATTTTGGGGTTTTGTTATAAGTGTTATACTAAATAATTATAATAATAATGTTGGTTTTTTTGATAGATCTGGTAATAATGATTTAATGAGAATTATGTTTTGAATTAAATGCAATAAGATTTGTGATATGAGAATAAATTAAATATGTTATGATAATTGTGTAAAAATAAATAAATAAAGGTTTAAAATAAATTTGGGGCGTGCCACAAGGAGAGAGAAGATGAAAAATATAATAATATGAAATAAAAGGGGAGGCGCACCAACAAAATAAAGATTGGAGAGAGAAAATAAAATTTATTGAAAAATAAATATAAGAGAGAGGCGCCACTTTTTGTGGGAGAGAATCTTGGGAGAAAGAATTAATAAAGATTGGAGAGAGGGAGGAGTTATAAGATATTAATGGGAATAAAATTAAGTGTGAAATAAATAGTAAAGGAGATAATTGGTGATGAATTTCCAGCGTGAAAAATGACAAATGATGATTGATTGGAGTTAGAGAAATAAATAAATAAATAATTAATAAAATATTGTTATCATTTTTTTTGATAATAAAACACTTTTTTCACAATAACTTCTTCGTGCGACCTCGGTTTCACGAACCGTCAGTGGCAGTGTGACCCTGACTACGAGACGAAAATTATGAGTCCAATATTGGATGTCTTTTTCGGGTTTTCAGATTGGGTACCCGAAACGCTCATGAATTAATAGATTTAATATTGTTATTATTACGGGATCTTGTATCCAACGTATCTCCCTTATACGGTATCAGATTGACGATCCGTCAGCGACAACGTAACCCTGAAATTATGACGGTCATTTTAAGACCATTAATGAGCTACTGTTATGACTCATGCCTCGGGTCAACGAAACACCACATATTGATAGAATTATCATTATTATTAAAACGCGTGGAAACCACGTGACGTGTTATGTGTTAACCAATCAAAACATGTAACGTATGTACGGTCACATCGTGTATTCATTAATGCACACTGAATACGGATTTACCTATTCGTTGCCTATATAAGAATGAGGTCATGTTTTATCTTCCATATCGATCGCTTCTTTGTCGCACGACGACGCTCTTGGACGATCGAGAAGTATTCCTCCTCTAACTTCTTTGTCCGAGCTCCGAATTACGATCCGTCAGCGGCCACAGGATCGTAGAGACGAGACGAAGCTTCTAAGCCCAGACTTGTCACCTTTCCTTCCTTCCTTCCTTCTCCAGCTTCCATCCTAGGAGGCATTTGTCGGGTTTGGCGAAGGCGGAGGACACCGAAGGACGTCGTCGGAAGCGACGTGATCGGGACCTTTTGAGGTAGGGGTTTACCTTCGTCTCTCTTTTTGGTGCAACATGCGGGGTGGGATATTTTTCTTTTGTTCCATGGGATGTAGTTGAACTTTAAATAAAGATAATAACCGGATAAATAAGGGTTTGGGGTTTTGTGCTGTTTCTATTGCCTTCCAGTTTCTTTATCTTCTGATTGTGATTTTGGATTGAAAGGCCTTTGCCTACTGAAAATCAAGGCCGTTGGTGGCCTTTGCGTGCACAATTGATATCTGAATTGTTTGTGGTTGGTTTTGTTAAAACATGGAAAATGGATAAGCACGTAAAGACTGGCTGATTAAATGAGAATGAAAACCTTGTGTGATCACCCCAGTTGAACAAAGTTGGAATAATGAACATGTTGGTGGTTTGGTTGTTTTGTGGAAAATGCCTTTATTTATGAAAAGTGTTTTGATTATGAAATGTGTTTTGAAGTAAAAGGTGTTTTCAAATGCTGAAATGTTTTGTGTGTGGAAAGGGTTTTATGTGTGGAACTTTGAAATAAATGAATGATGGAATGTTGTATGGTTGTGATAATCTTTTGTAAATGAAATGGCATGTGGTTGCTTGCGTTTTACCTAACCTTGGTTGTGGATGGCAGGGATATGTTTGTGAAAGGTTTTTTCTGGATGATAGTTGCCCAGTAATAATAATTTGTTAAACCATTGAATGAAACATGAAAACCTAAATGGGGTTGGGGGATGATTGTTTGGTTGTTGATGCATGCTTCGTGGTAGCAGTGCCGAGGCACATGCTCAGTTTCTCTTTTTAAGAAGCCATAGGTTGGGCTGTGTGTTTGGTATATGTATATATATAATTGTATCTTTGTGTTTTGTCGCACCACAACCATGTCAAGCACCTAGTGCCGAACACTCCCATTTTATGGGATAGGGTGTTCCCCCTTAGTTACTAGCTCCTTCCTGCTCCTTCTTCCATAGGTTGTGATGGTTTGAGGTGACCTTACACCCAAGACTCTTCGGGTAGGTCTCGGAGGCTGTGATGGCTTGAGGCGACCTTTATCCCAAGACTCTTCGGGCAGACTTACCGTTCCCAAGAACCTTCGGGATGAGGCCCAGGTGTCTGCGGGCGGGTTAGTGGTTGTGGCCCAGGTGTGTGCGGGCGGGATGCGTGGTTTGGCCCAAGTGTGTGCGGGCGGGAAGAGTGTGGTAGCGTCAGGACGTTTTCTGTTAGGAAGAGCAGCTTCTAATTAAGTGGGAAATGGTGTGGGGTACCCAATACTTTTGTTCTATATATATACTAAACTTGTTTGTGTTACTTGGTGAGTGTGACCAGTGAGGCTGGGTGGATAGTTTTTCCTTGTTAGTTTCTGGTTCTTCTGTTTTCTCATGGGACCTTAGGGTGTCTCCCCACTTGTGCACGAGAGCTTTAGGTTATCTACTGAGTATACTTGTATGCTCACCCTACGTTGTTTCAGGTTTTCAGGAGGACTACCAGGGCCGTGCGGGACCCTACTAGTCAGGCAGTGGGAGCTGTGCAGTTGCTGTTTTCTTGTTTTTCTTTTGGTACTGTACTCACTTGTACTTTGAGCTTATTTGTACTTGTACCTGTTTTAGTTTATTTATACATGTATATGGGACTGGTTTGGGTTTCTTTTCAGCACCTTTGTTCTTTTTCCTTTTTGGTGGTTGACTTGTCCTATTTCCGATCCTAACTATAAAAAGGGTAATGCCTCCCATGATTGAAAAAAAAATAAACTCATACCCTTGGTGCTAGTCGCCACCCCGGGGCCTACTGGAGGCGGGACTCGGGGGGTCATTATCTCCCTTTCACCATTGCCAGCTCAGGAGGGGCATCTTTGATGGAAGGGGGTCGTGACAGAATGGTGTCAGAAGAATGGTTGAGAGATAGGATGGAGTCTGGAGTTAGGAACAGTGAGGATTGCATGGGATGGTAGGGGAACAGTGTTAGCTGATCTTGGTGTGTGACATAGGCCAGGGAAGACCGGCTAAGACATGGGATTTTAGGGCCCCCCGTGATCCGATGCAAGGACTCTGAGCCTACCGAACAACCAAGTGAGGCTACATTGATTTTAGGGTAGAAACCCTAGGAAAGGTACATGAATCATCATGTTTGTGTTTTACTTGATTTGGGGCATTCTGGGAATAAAGTAAAATGATAAAATGAACCCTTGAGAAATCTCCTTACTACTCGGGCTTAGGTTTTCCTTGTTTACCGTACAGCTATGGCACCTGGACGGCGTTCCCAGGTGGCTCAGGCGGCCGAGGCCCAGCAGGTTCAGGCGATCGATCAACTGAGGATCGATCGAGAGGAGGAAGACAACCAGTGGCAGAAGACCCTCCGTTCTTTCCAGCGTCAGACTCTCAAGAAGTACGAGGGAAGTACTTCGGACCTAGAGACGGAGGGGTGGCTTGAAGAGCTAGGGATCTCTTTTACCTTGATCCGTGCTCTGAAGGAGTATTGGGTCCCCCTAGCGGTCAGTCAGCTGAGAGGCGCGGCGCACCAATGGTGGATGCTCTACCTCGGGGAGAGGAAGGAGGCAGAGATTTCATGGGCTGACTTCGAAAAGGAGTTCCAAGAGGAATTCCTTTCTTCTTTGATCAAGGTGGAAAAGCGTCAGGAGTTTCTCTCCCTTCAGCAGGGGAATATGACTGTTCGAGAGTTGGGAATTAAGTTCAAGAATCTCCTATGCTTTGCTCCGGAACTCTTTCCGGATGAAGAGTCTCGGGCGAGACGTTTGGAAGAGGCGCTTCGTCCTTCTCTCCAGTATGCTGTGACCCCCTTCACCCTTCCGACATACTTAGCCGTACAGAAGAAGGTGGAAGTTGTAGAGAGGATGCACTTGCAGGGAGGTGCACCCCAAGAAGGGATCCAGGCAGGTCCATCGAAGGGGAAGGCAGTCAGTAGCAGACCTCATGCGACCGGACCTTCCAGGTTCAGGCCGGTGGGGAGCAGGCCCCAGCGGTTCCAGTTCAGGTATTCAGGCCCTCGTCCTTCCTTCTCGAGTCCTGGACTGAAGTGTTTTTCTTGTGGAGGTTTCGGGCACGTCCGGAGTCAGTGCCCGACCAGAGTTCAGCACGGTGGAGGTGGTCAGGATCAGTACCCGCCTCAGCAGCAGTTGCCGTGGAGGCCCTTTCAGCAGCAGCAGGGCCCTCCGAGGGTAGACCCTGTAGGAGGAGGCCGATTTCAGGGTGCTCCTCAGGGACCTCGACCAGGGCGTGGTCAGGGAGGCGGTCGACATCAGAGAGGCAGAGGAGCTGGGCGTGGATAGTTGCACGCAGCAGATTTGGAAGCTCCAGCAGGACCAGAGGTGGTACGAGGTACGATCTGTTTGTTCAGCACTCTTGTTTCTACCTTGTTCGATTCAGGAGCTTCGCACTCTTTTGTTTCACCCATTCTAGCCCACGCTTTGGGTCTAGACGTAGAGAGACTTTCTATAACCCTGGCACTGAGTACGCCTGTTGGAGGTCAGACACGTTTGTCTTGTGTTTGTCAGGGATGCGAGCTGACGTTGGGACTACATCGGTCCATTGGAGATCTTATTTTGCTATAGATGCAGCCATACGACGTCATCTTAGGCATCGACTGGCTGTTCTCTGTTAGTGCTGTTATCGACTGCTTCCGGAGAAGAGTCGTGTTCTCCGATATGGATGGACAGCGTGTGACTTTTGTTGGCGAGAGGAGCTATCAGGTGGGAAGTCGGCATGTGAAGCATCTCTTTTCTTTGTTGGGTGGGATATCAGCGGTTCCAGCTGATACGGAGATGATGAATGTTCCAGAAGTTGTTGGGGATTTCCTCGATGTCTTTCCTGAGGAGGTTGTGACTCTACCCCCTCGACGTGATGTTGAGTTTGGGATAGACTTACAGCCAGGTGCCTGTCCAATCTCGATGGCTCCTTATCGGATGGCACCTTCGGAGTTGCGGGAGTTGTGGATTCAGATTGACGATCTGATGGAGAAGGGTTTCGTTCGACCCAGTGTGTCTCCATGGGGTGCTCCGGTTCTGTTCGTGAAAAAGGCGGATGGTGGTCTCAGGCTATGCATAGACTACCGGAGGATGAATCAGGTAACGGTCAAGAACCGTTACCCCCTTCCGAGAATAGATGATCTCTTCGACCAGCTGAGGGGAGCATGTTGGTTTTCTAAGATTGATCTGCGGTCGGGATATCATCAGCTGAGGGTAAAAGACAGTGACATCCCAAAGACAGCTTTCAGGTGCAGGTATGGGCACTTCGAGTTTGTAGTGATGCCGTTTGGGGTTACGAATGCACCAGCTATGTTCATGGGTCTTATGAACTTTGTATTCCGAGAGTTCCTGGACCAGTTCGTCATTGTGTTCATCGATGACATCTTGATCTACTCAAGATCAAAGGAGGAGCACGTTGAGCATCTCAGGGCTGTCTTGGAAGTCCTTCGGCACCATCATCTTTATGGAAAGTTGTCAAAATGTAAGTTCTTGACGCAAGAAGTACACTTCCTTGGGCACGTGGTGTCTCAGCATGGAGTGTCAGTGGACCCGTCGAAGGTAGAAGCAGTTGTTTCTTGGACAACACCCAATAGCATGGTAGAAGTTCGTAGTTTCCTGGGGTTGGCTGGATACTATCGGAGGTTCGTATCAAACTTCTCTCGAGTTGCTGATCCGTTGACAGCTTTGACTAGGAAGAATCAGGTCTTCCTGTGGAATGAGCAGTGCCAGGAAGCTTTCGACTACCTGAAGGAGAAGTTGGTTAGTGCTCCCATCCTTAGGTTTCCAGAGGAAGGATCCTTGTATGAGGTGTTTTGTGATGCCTCTGGCCTTGGCTTGGGATGTGTGCTGATGCAGAAGAAGGGTGTGATCTGTTATGGGTCTAGGCAGTTGCGTCCTCACGAGCGGAACTATGCCACCCATGACTTGGAGCTTGCAGCAGTAGTGTTCGCATTGAAGCTGTGGCGACATTACCTCTTTGGGGAGCGTTTTGTGGTCTTCACCGATCACAAGAGCTTGCGCTATATCTTCTCCCAGCGTGACTTGAACTTGCGACAGTGGAGATGGGTCGAGTTTCTCCAAGACTACGACTTTGAGATCTCGTACACTGAAGGTAAGGGAAACGTTGTGGCTGATGCCCTGAGCAGGAAGCCGCATCAGGAAGTGGTTCGGGAATCTGCTGATGCTTGGAAGGCAATGGGGGAGTTGGCTGACTTGCACTTGGATGCGAGGGTGGAAGGTGCTAGAGGCTGCTTGTTTCAGATGACGGTACAATCCTCTTTGTTGCAGCAGGTGGAAGAGTCTCAGTGGGGAGACCCTGAGGTGGAAGTGTTGCGGGATCGTGTCGATCGGGGGAACACTTCGGAAGGATGGTCGGAGGACAACCGACATCGGATGCTCTTTCATGGAAGGTTGTTTGTTCCATAGGTGATGCGTGATGAAGTCCTTCGTGAGTTCCATAGCTCATCCTTGGCAGTACATCCAGGTGTTTCGAAAATGTACCAAGGCCTGAGGGGACATTTTTGTTGGCCCGGGGTGAAACGGGCAGTGGCAGAGTTTGTGGCTAAATTCCTGGTGTGTCAGCAGGTGAAGGCTGAACACCGCGTTCCTGGTGGTTTGTTGCATCCTTTAGATGTTCCCGAGTGGAAGTGGGACGACGTCTCGATGGACTTCGTCACAAGACTACCCAGAGCTCAGGGCGGGCATGATGCTATCTGGGTAGTGGTGGATCGACTGACAAAATCTGATCACTTCTTGGCCATCAAGGAGTCAGGACCTGTGATTACCTTAGCACAGAGGTACGTGGATGAGGTGGTGTGTTTTCATGGAGTTCCGAAGACTATCGTCTCAGATCGGGACACTCGGTTCACCTCACGAGTCTGGAAGGGGTTACAACATGCTTTTGGCACCCAGCTACGCCTTAGCACTGCTTTTCACCCTCAGACTGATGGACAGACAGAGCGGACTATCTAGACATTGGAGGACATGCTGCGAGCATGTGTTATGGATTTCGGAGGATCATGGGTACGAAACTTGCCTTTAGTAGAGTTTGCCTACAACAACAGCTTCCACTCTACTATCGACATGGCTCCTTTTGAGGCTTTGTATGGAAGACCATGTCGTTCACCCTTTTGCTGGGTAGAGGTTGGTGAGACTGGTACTCTTGGACCAGAAGTAGTGCAGAGCATGTTAAGTCAAAAGTCTTCATTTGACTTCTATATCATGTTTTGGAAATCAAAAATGTATTCTATCATATGTTTTTAAATTACAAATTGTCTTTTATCATGTTTATCGTATCGTACAATGTTGATCGTACCAACCATATCGTATCGTACTGACTCTGTCAATAGTATCGTACTGACTCTGTCAATCGTATCGTACTGACTCTGTCAATCGTATCGTACTGACTCTGTCAATCGTATCGTACTGACTCTGTCAATCGTATCGTGCTGACTCTGCTATTCTGATGTTCATTATTTGTTTTGGTACTTAGTCAAAAACACTCATTACATATGAATCATACTCATGTTTTTTATTTCTTTATATCTCTTGTCCTAACAAAACGATGTCGTTGAGTTAGTTACAAACTAATCAAAACGATGTCGTGCTTTCTGTTTCAATATGACCGTTGGAGGCAATATGACCGTTGGAACCCAAGGCCTATAAATAGAAGGTCATTTGAAGCTGAGAGTACAACGATGAATGAAGAGAATGAAAAAAGAGACTCTGTGAACTATCAAGATTCTAGAGAGAGACACTGTGACTTCTCTCATCTGCCTTGTGCGTCCGATCATCGTATCGAGGGATTTCAAGTAATTGAAAGACAGAGGTGCCGATTACCTACAAAATCGAGGGCTGCCGGGGATAGGCAGACAGACGTGCCGATCATCGTATCGAGGGCTGCCGGGGATAGGCAGACAGACGTGCCGATCATCGTATCGAGGGCTGCCAGGGATAGGCAGACAGACGTGCCGATCATCGTATCGAGGGCTCACCAAGGTGTTGGTGAGACAGACCTTTTATCCTAGGTGAAAGGATAACCCTTCTCTTTGGGTTAAAAGAATTGTAATACTTTTACATTTCCGCTGTTACTTGTATTAGAAAGGGATTTGTATTGTTTCATTTCTTCTTTACATATTCAATTGTAATTGTTTCAATTACAATCATTCTATTACATTTTGTATTGATTGATTCTATATGCTTTAAGGTAGAATCATTCATCTTTATATTACTCTGATCATTGTGTTCACCTTGAATACAATTGTTTTACATTACATTAGTATTACAATACATCATACCTTTTATATTCACTACAATTGTGGGTGTTTGTATTTGTATTAGTTTAAGATCTTTTAAACTAATCTCTTTGTTGCTAAAACTCAAAGGTTTTTAAACCTACAATTCACCCCCCCACTTGTATTGTTCCTTCTAATAGACATATATTTCTACTTATTCGATCCAAAAATTGGTATCATAGGAGGCTTTCCACTGATTTGTATTACTAGCTTTATTTCTTATTACTATCTTGAATATTTACTACACTAACGTGTGGAGTGGAAAAGTTGTTTTTGTTGTATTAGATGGCAGGAATGAATATTGGATCAATAGATAATCTGAATCCTTCTAGACCACCAATCTTTGATGGGAATGATTATGAGTATTGGAGAGATCGTATGAAGACTTTCGTTATCAATACTGGTGTAGACAATTTTATTATGCTTACTGGGGGTTACAAAATTCCTGACAAAGAAGTTAGTACTTTCACCAACCAAGAGAAGCAAGAATATCAATTGAATTACAAGGTACGCAATACTTTATTATGCTCTATGACCAGGAATATATATAGTCAGATATCTTCATGTGAAGCAGCCAACTGTATTTGGAAGAAACTAGAAGTTACTCATTTTGGTACATCCAAGGTTATAGAAACAAGGAGAGCAATGCTTCGAGCAGAGTATCATGGATTTGTTTTTCCTTATGGAGAGCCAGTATGTAAAGTACAACAAAGGTTTATGACGATTGTAAACAACTTAAAATCTATGGGAGAAAAAGGTCTTGATGATGAAGCTCTTGTTGATAAGATTATAGATATTATGCCAAATGAATGGGAGTCAAAAAAGATAGCTATTGATGAGAATAGAAAAGTTTCCCAGATTACTCTTGATGAACTCTTTGGAACTCTTCTACAGCATGAGACAAAAATGAAGAGAGATACTGATTTCATTAAGAAGAAGAATGGGAATGGAAGTGTAGCTTTTACATCTAAAGCTAAAACACCTGAAAGGCTTACAAGGTCTAAATCCAAGAAAGTTGTTATATCTGATTCAAGTGATTGTAATCTTTCGGATAATGAGTTAGCCAATCTTTCTCGAAGAATGAAAAAGATTGTGGGAAAGAAATATTTTCAATATAGATTCAAAAATAAATACAGGAAAGATAGGAAAGATTCAGAGGTAACTTGTTATGAATGCAAGAAAGCAGGACATATAAGGCCTGATTGTCCTTTACTGAAGAGGAAAGATAGAAAAGAGGAACACTCTGAAAGAAACAAGAAAAGGTTTTATAAGACAAAGAAAGTCTTGAAAGCAAATGATACGTGGAGTGCAAGTGGTAGTGATTCCTCAGATGATTCTTCAGAATATGAGACATCAGGACAAAGAAATATTGGACTTCTAGCCAGATTACCAATTGAAGATCATTGTCTCATGGCCAAGGTACATAATGCTGAAGCTATTACAAATTTCTCTTTGAATGCAAATTATATTGATAATAAATATTATGAATCTTCAAATGATTAATCCTCATCATCAGAGGATGGTACTTTACCTTCTTTTTAAGAGGTCTCTAGATTTTCTAAATTACTTGAAAATGAAAATTCTAAACTCAAAAAGAGATTTGAAAAAGAAAATTCTAGAATTTCTTTTTTGACTAAAGAAGTATAAGATCTTTCTAAAGATCTTGATGTGAAAACTTCTGATTTTGAAAGTATTTTAAAAACCCTTGAGAAAGTTAAATCTGATAAGGATAAACTTTCTAAGGATCTTGAAACTGTAATTTCAAAGAAAAACATTTTAGAGCCTAACTCTAGTTCAAATTCAAATGTTTTGGAAAACAAGAATTTTGTTTTAAAACAAAAGTTAGAGATTTTATCTTTGAGGAAATGTTTTTCAAACTTTACTCATGGAAAAGAAAACTTTGACATGATGTATTCTCAAATTAGACCTTTGAGAAATCGTTCTGGTCTTGGTTATACTTATTCCAAACCTGTTTTTAGAAATAACTATTTTGTTCCTCAAAAAACCATTTTCTGTTCTAAGTGTCAATGTGGTGGACACTGGAGAAGAGATTGTTCTCTTAACAAAACTCAATCTTTAGGATTTCATAAATCTCATTTTTCAAAACAAATGTATATTCCTAAAATTCTTTTATCTAACCCTTCTGGATCCAAACAAGTTTGGATTCCAAAAATCTAATTGTTTCTTTTTCAGGAAAACGAGAAGTGTACCAACAAGGACATTTCGTACATGGATAGTGGTTGTTCTCGACATATGATTGGAAACAAATATCTCTTTGAAAAGGTTATCAAAACAAAAGGTGGAAAAGTTACCTTCGGAGATAATGCTCAAGGAATGATTGTTGGTATATGTAATATTGTTTCAAATTTTTTTTAAAAGGAGATATTGTTTTACAATTCATCGAAATGCAAGAACAACTTGCTGACATTTTTACGAAACCTTTACCTTCCGATAGATTTGAATATATAAAACAGAAGCTAGGAATGATTACATTAAAATAATCATTCATATTTACTTCCTGTTTTACATCTCTCCTAATAGTAAGAAACTCCTCGTAGAAAGGGGGAGGACATTTCTTTCTGTCTTTATGTTTCTTTTTATCTTATGTTCTTTAACTATTTACTCTTTGGAATTTTTTTTTCTATTTATCGTATTGACAGTTTTTATCATATCATTCATTTTTTCCTTCTGTTTATCGTATTGACAGTTTTATCGTTTTGTTCATTTTTTTTCTGTTTATCGTATTGACAGTTTTATCGTTTTGTTCTTTTTTTCATGTTTATCGTATTGACAGTTTTATAGTATCATTTACTATCGACCGATGATGGTATTGAAATTCTTTTCCATCGTATCAATCAATCTTGGTATTGAATCGACCGATGATGGTATTGAATTTTTTTTCCATTGTATCAATCAATCTTGGTATTGAATCGACCGATGATGGTATTGAATTTCTTTTCCATCGTACCAATCAATCAATAGTATTGAATCGACCGATGATGGTATTGAATTTCTTTTCCATTGTACCAATCAATCAATAGTATTGAATCGACAGATGATGGTATTGAATTTATTTTCCATCGTACCAATCAATCAATAGTATTGAATCGACCGATGATGGTATTGAATTTCTTTTCCATCGTATCAATAGTTTTGTATTGACCGATGATGGTAATGATTTTCTTTTCTATTGAATCGACCGATGATGGTATTGAGATTGTTTTCCATCGTACTGTCAGTTCATGGTAACAAGTTTGTATTCTATCGTACGGTCAGTTCATAGTAATGACTTTGTTTTCCATCGACATGATGTTTTTTTTACGATTGTATTTTCTTTTGATTTCTATCAAAACCAACAATTACCTTACATTCTCCGACATGTATTTTTTTCGTTTTTTATATTTCTTTTTTGTTTTTAATCCTAACCATTGATCTGGTTTTCTCTAATCTTGACCGTAGAATATCAACAGTCACTCTTTTTCGACCGTAGAAGATCAACGGTCACCTCTTTATCGCCTATAAATACCCCTCTCCCCTCCCCAAACCCACATTGGTTTTTCAGGAATTAAGGCGAAGCTCTGCTCCACCAGCTATAAATCATCGTACGATCTTCTCATCGGCAGAACCTTTATGTCTCAATCTTCTGCTAATACTCCCGCCGAAATGTCTTCAAAGACTTTCACAGAGAAAGACTTTAACAGAGAAAGGTTAGTATCTCGGGACTTTTTCGATACGTACGATTCTACAATCCGGAGGATCATTTTGTTTCAAGGATGGGAACATCTGTGTGTTGAAAAGCCTGATTCTCAAGATCCGGTTCTTTTTGATGAAGTTTGTCAGTTTTACAAAACCGTTTCTTTCGACAAAGACATGAATATAAACTTTGCTGTGTACGATAGAAAATTGTCTATGTCTGTGAAAAAAGCGGCACATTTTCTCAATGTTTCTATAGAAGGGGATTCTTTCTGTCCATCACACAAACTACCAGAGGAAGTTGGTACGTTTAATATAGAAAGTGCTGAAAAGACTTTGTTTGTTATCAATGAAGAAAAGAGAAAAGTATCTCATCTTTCTCCGGACAATCGTTTTGTAACTTTATGGATACAAGGTTTTCTTATCCCAAGGAAAGGGGACAGAGAAACTCTGAAAGTTTCTGATATCTTTATGCTCGACTATCTAGTGAATATGAGGAAAGTAAATCTCATGGGATATGTTTTTGAAACCATTAAGAATGTCAAGACAGGAGGGATTAATTCCCAGATGATTATGTATCCAGCTATCCTTACGAAATTCATTCTTGAGAGTATGAAGTTTTGTAACATTCATTTGAAAGGAAACCCATGTATTTAAGGCCATCATGGATTAGTAAGAGTACGATGAAAAAGCTGAATGTTTGTTTTAATATGAATTCAAAACCTTTTGTCAGAGATGTAGAAGCTGAATTGACTCAGAATCAATCGGCACCTATGCCATCCAAAGACATTCAATCTACCGGTGTTACTCAAAAGTCTGATCCGCAAACCAGTTCAAAACCTAAGAATAAGCCGAGGTACAGTAAGGAAGTTGTAGCAAAATGGAGAAAGGATAAGGAACAAAGAAAAGAAGGTGATCCGAAGTTTGGTCTTGACCCTGCTAAGGATTTTGCAGAAAGAATAAGGGTAGAAGAAACCCTTTAGGCTGAGAAGAAGAAATAGGTTCTTTTAAACAGAAAGGCTCAGGACTTTGATATCTCTAAAGTCTTGAAAGCGGTTGAGGATTCCAGTGCCCAACTAACTGAAGAAGTGCACCAAGAGCCCATCGTACAGAGTTTCCCTGAGGAAGGAAAACAAAAACAAGTGATGGAAGAGATAGAAGTGGAAGAAGAAGAAGGAGAATTTCTTTTAGAATTTCTTCAAAGTTCAAAGAATATAGAGGAATCGGTTCAAAAGATGAGTGAAGGTGTTCAACAAACTCCTCATGCTGACCAGGAACGATCTCCGGATAGAATGTCATCTCAAGAAAAGCAAGGTGCTCAATCTTCTCTTTCTGATAAAGTTGTTGTCATTAGTGACAAAGTGGAAGAAGAAAGAAAGCAGAAAGAAAAAGCAAAAGGGAAACAACCAGTAGTTGACTCAAGCAGATCGTATGATCTAGCATCATACGATGAAGATACTGATTCAGAGCATACAATCTCTCTCAAGAAGAGTGATTACATTGTTCATGTTTTGAGAAGGGTTGAGAAGACTATTCCTTATTTTCCGAGGCTGGAAGGGAAGATTGATTTTATCACCGAAAATCAAAAGAAGAAGTTTGGCTCTGTAAAAGAATTAAGGAAGAAGGTTTTGTCAGTAGAAGCTGATTTGAAAGTTTTATCAGAAAGTTCGGTTGCTCATAAGAAGGCATGCAATAAAATGACCAAGTGGTCGTACAAAACAGAGAGCTCAATCAATGATCATGAAATTGCTATTGAAGATATAAGAAGGTTATCAAATGAGCTTGCAATTGCTTTCAACAAGCTTGATAGAGAAACGGTTGAAAGGTTGAACCTTTTGTCTTCTCAAGGAGCCGATGTTCCTTCAGTGAAAGATTTGCAAGAGAGAATGAATGTTTTTCAATCTGAATTCTCGAAGGTTTCATCTTTTAAGGACGAAATGGTTTTGCTGAAGAATCAAAATTCAGTGTTGTCCAAGGATAACAAGAATTTTCAAAACAGAATTGATACCCTTGAAGAAGTAATCAGAGTCCAGGAGGAGACTATCAGAAATCAAGATCAGATTTTTGCGGACCAACAAGAGATTCTCAAAACTCAGGGTGAATCAATTTCTAAAGACAAGAAGGAGATCAAGAAGATGAAATATGTTCTTCATGAGCTTATAAAGAAGGAGAAGGAAACAGAAAACAAATTATTGTTGTATTTTGGAACTTGTCTTTGTTTTGTAATGACTTTTATGATCCTTTTCTTTTATCCATTGTCTTTTATTGCTTTACTAACTCTTTCAGACAATTCAAGATTACTCCTTTCTTTTTGTAAATTACAAATGGGGAGAATGTTTACAAAGGGGGAGAATGTTTTATAAAGGGGGAGAATGCTTTACAATGCTCTTAAGGAAAATCTACGAATACAATCCTTAGGAAAGTCCATACCTAAGGGGGAGATTAGTTGTATTCAATTTCTTATTCAGAAGAGTTTTCAAAAACTCAGGGGGAGATAAGTATTTCTTGTTACATTTTCTTTGTGTGTTGTGCTTTCCAAAAAGGGGGAGATTGTTAAGTCAAAAGTCTTATTTTGACTTCTATATCATGTTTTGGAAATCACAAATGTATTCTATCATATGTTTTTAAATTACAAATTATCTTTTATTATGTTTATCGTATCGTACAATGTTGATCGTACCAACCATATCGTATCGTACTGACTCTGTCAATAGTATCGTACTGACTCTGTCAATCGTATCGTACTGACTCTGTCAATCGTATCGTACTGACTCTGTCAATCATATCGTACTGACTCTGTCAATCGTATCGTACTGACTCTGTCAATCGTATCTTACTGACTCTGATATTTAGATGTTCATTATTTGTTTTGGTACTTAGTCAAAAACACTCATTACATATGAATCGTACTCATGTTTTTTATTTCTTTATATCTCTTGTCCTAACAAAACGATGTCGTTGAGTTAGTTACAAACTAATCAAAACGATGTCGTGCTTTCTGTTTCAATATGACCGTTGGAGGAAATATGACCGTTGGAACCCAAGGCCTATAAACAGGAGGTCATTTGAAGCTGAGAGTACAACGATGAATGAAGAGAACGAAAAAAGAGACTCTGTGAACTATCAAGATTCTAGAGAGAGACACTGTGACTTCTCTCATCTGCCTTGTGTGTCCGATTATCGTTTCGAGGGCTTTCAAGTAATTGAAAGACAGAGGTGCCGATTACCTACAAAATCGAGGGCTGCCGGGGATAGGCATACAGACGTGCCGATCATCGTATCAAGGACTGCCGGGGATAGGCAGACAGACGTGCCGATCATCATATCGAGGGCTGCCAGGGATAGGCAGACAGACGTGCCGATCATCGTATCGAGGGCTCACCAAGGTGTTGGTGAGACAGACCTTTTATCCTAGGTGAAAGGATAACCCTTCTCTTTGGGTTAAAAGAATTGTAATACTTTTACATTTCCGCTGTTACTTGTATTAGAAAGGGATTTGTATTGTTTCCTTCCTTCTTTACATATTCAATTGTAATTGTTTCAATTAAAATCATTCTATTACATTTTGTATTGATTGATTCTATACGCTTTAAGGTAGAATCATTCATCTTTATATTACTCTGATCATTGTGTTCACCTTGAATACAATTGTTTTACATTACATTAGTATTAAAATACATCATACCTTTTATATTCACTACAATTGTGGGTGTTTGTATTTGTATTAGTTTAAGATCTTTTAAACTAATCTCTTTGTTGCTAAAACTCAAAGGTTTTTAAACCTACAATTCACCCCCCTCTTGTATTGTTCCATCTAATAGACATATATTTCTACTTATTCGATCCAACAGAGCACCACAGAGAAGGTCCAGCTAGTGCGGGAGAGGATGAATGCAGCTCAGGATCGGCAGAAGTCTTATGCTGATCGTCGGAGGAGGACCTTGGAGCTCGAGGTGGGAGATCATGTGTTCTTGAAGGTTTCCCCTCGACGGGGGTAGCAGAGGTTCGGAAAGGGGAGTAAGCCCTCCCCTAGGTTCATCGGACCTTTCGAGGTGCTGAGGCGAGTTGGCGAGGTGGCATATCAGATGGCCCTACCACCTCAGTTGGAGAGGGTCCATGACGTCTTCCATGTCTCCCAGCTTCGTCAGTACTTACATGATGACTCTCATGTCATCAACTGGGGAGAGCTAGATGTGGGAGAAGACGCGACCTTCGAGGAATGGCCAGTCAGGGTCGAGGATCGCAAGGAGAAAGTGCTCCGTGGACGAACCATCGGCTTGGTTCGTGTGTTGTGGAGGCATGGCGGCCTTGAGGAGAGCACTTGGGAGCGGGAGACCCAGATGCGCGCTCAGTACCCGGGGTTGTTTTGACTTGTACCTTCCTTTGTTTGTTGGTGTTAACCTATACCGTTGATATATAAAATGTTGGCTTGTTGGATGTGAGATCTATGTTCCTTGTTCTTGGGAAGTGTGTGGCTTGTCCGGATATATGGGAAAGGAAAAACCTGATCCTTAATCAAGACACATTAATGAGGATGCGATTAAACCCGTGCAGGCAAGTCAGTGCCGCCTAAAGCGGATAGTATCTTGACATAGGAGAGGGAATTCCTAACTCATAGAGATGTTGGTTGGTTCCTTGTCATGACGAGAGCCCCGAGAGGTATCTTGTGGAGTGGTTCTTCAGATACTTTCCTTCTTCTGGGTCAGTTTTTAATTCTCGAGGACGAGAATGTTTTGAGAGGTATCTAATGTAATGGCCCGGACCTCTCCGGTCGATTACTTTGTAAAAACGTTTTTTTTGATGTGGTCAATGCGGCGAACATCAAAAATAATAATAATTATTATTAATAAATGGTGACGTGTTAATAATTTTTTTTGGGGTTTTGTTATAGGTGTTATACTAAATAATTATAATAATAATGTTGGTTTTTTTTGATAGATCTGGTAATAATGATTTAATGAGAATTATGTTTTGAATTAAATGCAATAAGATTTGTGATATGAGAATAAATTAAAGATGTTATGATAATTGTGTAAAAATAAATAAATAAAGGTTTAAAATAAATTTGGGGCGTTCCACAAGGAGAGAGAAGATGAAAAATATAATAATATGAAATAAAAGGGGAGGAGCACCAACAAAATAATGATTGGAGAGAGAAAATAAAATTTATTGAAAAATAAATATAAGAGAGAGGCACCACTTTTTGTGGGAGAGAATCTTGGGAGAAAGAATTAATAAAGATTGGAGAGAGGGGGGAGTTATAAGATATTAATGGGAATAAAATTAAGTGTGAAATAAATAGTAAAGGAGATAATGGGTGATGAATTTCCAGCGTGAAAAATGACAAATGATGATTGATTGGAGTTAGAGAAATAAATAAACAATTAATTAATAAAATATTGTTATCATTTTTTTTTATAATAAAACACTTTTTTCACAATAACTTCTTCGTGCGACCTCGGTTTCACGAACCGTCAGTGGCAGTGCGACCCTGACTATGAGACGAAAATTATGGGTCCAATATTGGATGTCTTTTTTGGGTTTTCAGATTGGGTACCCGAAACGCTCATGAATTAATAGATTTAATATTGTTATTATTACGGGATCTTGTATCCAACGTATCTCCCTCATACGGTATCGGATTGACGATCCGTCAGCAACAGCGTAACCCTGAAATTATGACGGTCATTTTAAGACCATTAATGAGATACTTTTATGACTCATGCCTCGGGTCAACGAAACACCACATATTGATAGAATTATCATTATTATTAAAACGTGTGGAAACGTGACGTGTTGTGTGTTAACCAATCAAAACATGTAACGTATGTACGGTCACATTGTGTATTCATTAATGCACGCTGAATAAGGATTTACCTATTCATTGCATATATAAGAACGAGGTCATGTTTTATCTTCCATATCGATCGCTTCTTTGTCGCACGACGACACTCTTGGACGATCGAGAAGTATTCCTCCTCTAACTTCTTTGTCCGAGCTCCGAATTATGATCTGTCAGCAGCCACAAGATCGTAGCGACGAGATGAAGCTTCTAATCCCGGACTTGTCACCTTTCCTTCCTAACTTCCTTCTCCAGCTTCCATACTAGGAGGCGTTTTTCGGGTTTGGCGAAGGCAGAGGACACCGAAGGACGTCGTCGGAAGCGACGTGATCGGGACCTTTTGAGGTAGGGGTTTACCTTCGTCCCTCTTTTTGGTGCAACATGCGGGGTGGGATATTTTTCTTTTGTTCCATGGGATGCAGTTGAACTTTAAATAAAGATAATAACCGGATAAAGAAGGGTTTGGGGTTTTGTGCTGTTTCTATTGCCTTCCAGTTTCTTTATCTTCTGATTGTGATTTTGGATTGAAAGGACTTTGCCTACTGAAAATCAAGGCCGTTGGTGGCCTTTGCGTGCACAATTGATATCTGAATTGTTTGTGGTTGGTTTTGTTAAAACATGGAAAATGGATAATCACGTAAAGACTGGCTGATTAAATGAGAATGAAAACCTTGTATGATCACCCCGGTTGAACAAAGTTGGAATAATGAACATGTTGGTGGTTTGGTTGTTTTGTGGAAAATGCCTTTATTTATGAAAAGTGTTTTGATTATGAAATGTGTTTTGAAGTAAAAGGTGTTGTCAAATGCGGAAATGTTTTGTGTGTGGAAAGGGTTTTATGTGTGGAACTTTGAAATAAATTAATGATGGAATGTTGTATGGTTGTGATAATCTTTTGTAAATGAAATGGCATGTGGTTGCTTGCGTTTTACCTAACCTTGGTTGTGGATGGCAGGGATATGTTTGTGAAAGGTTTTGTCTGGATGATAGTTGTCCAGTATTAATAATTTGTTAAATCATTGCATGAAACATGAAAACCTAAATGGGGTTGGGGGATGATTGTTTGGTTGTTGATGCATGCTTCGTGGTAGCAGTGCTGAGGCACATGCTTAGATTCTCTTTTTAAGAAGCCATAGGTTGGGCTGTGTGTTTGGTATATGTATATATATAATTGTATCTTTGTGTTTTGTCGCACCACACCCATGTCAAGCACCTAGTGCTCAACACTCCCATTTTATGGGAGAGGGTGTTCCCCCTTAGTTACTAGCTCCTTCCTGCTCCTTCTTCCATAGGCTATGATGGCTTGAGGTGACCTTACACCCAAGACTCTTCGGGTAGGTCTCGGAGGCTGTGATGGCTTGAGGCGACCTTTAGCCCAAGACTCTTCGGGCAGGCTTACCGTTCCCAAGAACATTCGGGATGAGGCCCAGGTGTCTGTGGGCGGGTTAGTGGTTGTGGCCCAGGTGTGTGCGGGCGGGATGCGTGGTTTGGCCCAGGTGTGTGCGGGCGGGAAGAGTGTGGTAGCGTCAGGACGTTTGCCGTTAGGAAGAGCAGCATCTAATTAAGTGGGAAATGGTGCGGGGTACCCCATACTTTTGTTCTATATATATACTAAACTTGTTTGTGTTACTTGGTGAGTGTGACCAGTGAGGCTGGGTGGATAGTTTTTCCTTGTTAGTTTCTGGTTCTTCTGTTTTATCACAGGACCATAGGGTGTCTCCCCACTTGTGCACGAGAGATTTAGGTTCTCTACTGAGTATACTTGTATGCTCACCCTATGTTGTTTCAGGTTTTCAGGAGGACTACCAGGGCCGTGCGGGACCCTACTAGTCAGGCAGTGGGAGTTGTGCAGTTGTTGTTTTCTTGTTTTTGTTTTGGTACTGTACTCACTTGTACTTTGAGCTTATTTGTACTTGTACCTTTTTCAGTTTATTTATACATGCATATGGGACTGGTTTGGGTTTCTTTTCAGCACCTTTGTTCTTTTTCCTTTTTTGGTGGTTGACTTGTCCTATTTCCGATCCTAACTATAAAAAGGGTAATGCCTCCCATGATTGAAAAAAAAAATAAACTCATACCCTTGGTGCTAGTCGCCACCCCGGGGCCTACTGGAGGCGGGACTCGGGGGGTCATTATCTCCCTTTCACCATTGCCAGCTCAGGAGGGGCATCTTTGATGGAAGGGGGTCGTGACATACTTCAACTGAACTTTCCAATAACTTCTTAATAACTTCTTCAACATATTAATATCAATGAAATCTTTCTATTTCATTGACATACATTTAAAGCTAATGGAAATAATTGAAATAAATCAAATTCATAAAAAAATTGATCTATTTAGTGATTTTAAGATAAAACACATAATTGGGTTTCCAAATATAACAGATAAAATTTTCAGGAATATAAAACATTGACAAGGAAGACAAAGAGAATACTTGGGAAGGATTTGAATTATTCATAACAATGTCATAATTTTTTGGGAAAAAATCATTTAGGAGAAATAAATAATGCAATTTTGATATAAATATAAATAGAAAGATCAATATAAAATCTTAGGGTAGAAGAAACCTAGAACATAAATATGATGTTCCATATAAAAAAATATAATTCAAAGAAAGGGGGTTTGAGTAAACAAAATCCTTACATAATTGATATCATAATAATTGAGAACCCAATAAAGGTATAACATGATATGGATTTTATTTTAAATACCCTAAATTTTATGAAAATTATGATAAATAAAATACCTGGCCAATATATACACCACAAATTAAAACAAGTGGTGAACATAAATCATATCTCAATGAAGTAAAATTTATATGCAAAAACCCTAATCTTAAATACTATTTAGTCTGATGTTATCTAACTTATAGTACAATAAAAATAAATATATTAATCATCTATTTATGAACCATATTCACACTTATAACCTTTTACAAACTTAATTTATAATAATTTATTACAAATATATTAGTTGGATATATTTTATTTTCATCATCATGCATTATTAACATGGATTGTTTGTTTAGTACAAGTTTCATAATTGAGATATAGATTTTTTTATAAAATAAAAGTTCATAATTATGAGATAATTATATGTACTAAAACATATGGATCATAATAATTTATGATGTTCTTGTTTCATTTCATAAGTAGTTTCTTAAATATTTGTGACAAAAAAATTAGCGACGAGCTTATTTCTATAATTTATAATGAATAAAAGTGTGGCATATTATATTACGTTAAATATTAATATAAAATTTCAAGAAACATAAAACAAAATTTTTTTCTCATTACTTTTTATTAACACTTGTATATAGGTTTCTATATTCATTCATGATATAGAATTATATTATTTTTCAAGTAAGTGGTAAAACATATAAAAAATAATAAGCTATAATATAGGGGTGAATATTGGTAAAGAAGTTAATATTTTGGAATAATATCATAATTATAGAAGTATAATGATTTTATTTAGATGTTTTAAGGTGTATAATTATATTTTAAAACTATTTTATAAATAAGAAAATACTAGATGAGAAAACTATGTCACTATCATAGAGGTAGTAGTCCACATGTGTGCACTGGAAGCACTTTCATTTCCATTGAACATAAAAAAATTAGGAATTGGATTATATTATCCAAGCCTTAATGATGTTTTTATTATAATATTTATTTATTAAATATTCCCTTATACCTTGTAACATCCTAGGAAAATAAAGAATATGACATTTTCATATTTATTAATATTTTTTAAATATATATTAATTTTATTTTAAAGGGAATTATATATTTAATGGCATATCTGACATGCAACAACGAGTATCTTTGAAATCTTACGTTGCACACTAATAATATAATATTTTTATTTTAAATGGTAGATAACACCTAACAATTGTATTGGTGGGAATTAATAGAAATAACTTAAATATGATAATATATGTTCGTTAAATGTTTTTACATTCATCCAATAAAAGTCAAAGGCTTAAAATGAAAATTAATCTAATTTTAAGCATAATTTTCTTTAAAAGGGTGATTTACTGCCTTTTGATGGAGAACCCTTTATAAATCTATTTTTTTTCACTTTTACATATTATATTTGAAAAAATAATTTTCATCTTTGGAATTGGGACATCAAAATTTACTTTCTATGAAATTTTGATATTTTTCTGATAATGTTCATTTTTAATTAATAGTGAAAAAAATGATATAATTAATTTCAAAACCGCATTTTAATATAAATTATTTATATGGTTTTATTATCTTTTTAATTGGTTTATAGTGTAATTAGATTATATTTTTACCATTTAACCCAATGTTGGCCATTATAAGTAATTTCACTTTGAAATTGCACATTAATAAGTATCAATCTTTTGATGGTTATTATTTCTTAAAAAACGCTTTTTGTTTTAATGACATGAATTATTATAAAAATAATTAATACAACTTCTATGTTTTTAATTTGGTAAAATAGACATCATTTTTGAATTTGTAATATTAAATTTATCTTAGAGTGAAATTTTGGAATTTTTCTTAAAACCTTCAATTTTTTATGAATAGTGAAACCACTAAGTAGTAGTTAAAAAACTGACTTTTTCATTTAAAAGAAATTTTAGAGCTTCTATGAATGGAATTTAAAAAATACGACATACATTTATATCATTAGTATTTAAAATGTGGTTCAATGGGATGAAAATAATTTTTGGTGAATCATAACTTTTGACTATTATTAACTACGATTAAAGGTAATTAGGGTAATTTAAGGTAAAAAATAATGTTATAATAATAAAAAATTTCCTTTACACTTTTTATAACCTTATTGGATGAGTAATGGACGACCAATACAATACATGAGTTAGTTTTGGGATCCCATGGAGCCACTTTGTTAAGATAATGAAATTAATAACTTTTTATTTAAAGTAAAAGTAAAAAATGTCATAAACATGTATTGTTTTAATAAAACATTTTTTACATGGGGTTATATAATTTATCTTTTAGGCTAAAAATATTAATTGTAAATATAATAATATTTCATACATCATGGTATATTTTTTATAATTTTTAGACATCAAATAAATAAAATTATATATGAAACAATGATAATGCCGTGTTTATGTCATTTATGGATAATTTAAATAAATAAAAAGGTAAAAATTAAAACAACATCGAAAACATGTCCAATTATTATTGGATGATTTTTTTTCGAAAAAATTACAACTTATCTTTGACTTTAATAATTTTTTGACCTTTAGAAACCGAAAATCATTTTATAATAAAATAATATTTTCAAACTTTCCAAAGGAGCCCCTCCTCTCCCTTATAAAAACTCCTCACTTTCTACCCATTTTTCACACTTCTCAAGCCCTTGGATCTTCCACCATATGATCCAATAAGCTCCCAAGATCCCTCTATTAATCATATAAGCCTTACCTTAGTCCGAAATCACTTCAAGTAACCCTTTTGGTTCAATCAAAATGGAGTTACCTGATTTAAAGGTAACATCTTCTCTTAAGTTCTTTGGTTTTATTTTACTTTTCCAACCCCTAAAATCTTTTTATCCATTTATTTTATAAAAAAACCTGTATAAAAAATATACAAGGATGTTTTTATGAGAATTATTCTAGCTACACTTACACACACCTCCATCTAATGGTTAAGTAATATACTGTTTCAGTGGACGATGAACCACTGCCTCACGAAACGATGATTGTTCAATTATCTCCTACCGCCTCTAATGGTGGACATTATGATGACACTGTATCTATATATGTTATATATTATATTTATTTTTTTATTATGAATCTGTATTTTCCTTTTTATATCATACCTTTATGGTTCCCATAATGGGTAAACGAGATAATTTCATTAGAGGAAGTGCGAACTACCGCCCCCTCAAAGTGATATGACTCATTCATGCCATATGTGGAACACATAATGGATATAATTTATGAAATTATGTAATATACATGACATAAATATTATAATTAAATTATAATATACCTATGAATCCCTATTTTTTCATTTCATTAAAATACGAAATAGAAATGAAATTAGCGTTCATGCGTATGTACAACTTACCATCTCCATGAACGGTGCATTTCATTTATTATCTTCAAATGTTATGTAATATTATAAATACATACATATACTCAATATATATGATATATATGACATATAAATGATGAATATAATTCTGGATATAATGTAATTTTTGTCCACATGGACAATTTATAATTATAACTAGTTCATTTTTGACTCAAGTTTCGAACATTGACAGAATGTCCGATATGATCTCAAATAATTAACTAATTTTTATAGCAAGGTAATAAGTAATATAAAAGGAATAATAAAATTGAAAAATATTCTTAATCAAGTATAAAGTATCTTAAGTTTATTATTCAGGAAGAACAAGGAACATACGAGTGAGTCATGTAGGACAATGAGGTAAGGGGTTTCTTATCTCACTTTTAAATATGTGGGATTTCAACTGTTCGCCACTAATTTATTGCTTGTGGTGTATTGTGTACTTAAATTTGATAAATATTATCATTATTAACTTTATATTTATTTTGTTCTATGAATCATTTGGTCATATGATTCGATTCAATACAATGTGGTAAGGGATTTTCATCTCACTTCTTATTCCTGTGAGATTAATGGTATATTTTACACTATTTCCTTTTGTGTGGTGTATGTACTTCCCATTATTGTACTATTTGTGGAATATATTTTAATTTATTGGTATTTACATATTATTTATATGACCATTATTTCATGGGGTGTACGTTTCAAAAGTTACCAAATCGGTAAGGGAACCTTTCACCCTCCTCTTTTAAGTCCTGACTTCATTTATGTTATATCTTATAGTTGAATTTTATTATAAAGGAGTATGTTATTTTATATCCTTACTACTTTCAATTTAATTTCAAATTTATGGGAGACACTTTCCACTCTTGTCAACTTATTTTTCATAATTATAAGCGACCCTGTCAGGCTGTCGTATTTTTGTAAAAGAAATCACATTTTCCCTTTCCTTTAAAGTTTCTTTTTCTTGTGGTATGTCATTAATATTTACACACCATGATATAATTTCTAATTTGTTATGTATGTATAATGTAAAATGATTTATTTATTTATGAGATTCACTTTTCCCCTCTCTTATTATTATTTTCTAAAACCATGCTATATAGCCGTTATGCTGCAGAAAGTTCACCTCCAAATTTCTCTCTTTCTCTCTCAAGAAATTCTCTTGTTTTATTTACGTGAATACCCAGAACTATTTCGTTTCTATGGGTGGTAATAAATATAGAAAAATGATATACTTGATTATGTAATTGATGTACATATAACCCTTACTCCCTTTCCATGGCTTATAAATGACATAATGATCATATTTTTAAGCACTTTTAAAACGTCACAATTTTGAAGTGAAACCCATTTATTTTACTCTATTTGGGTTATTTATGAAATGTTTGATTATGATATAAGTGGATAACATGAAAATAAAGACATATTAAGGGTGCACCATGAAAGAACTCCAATGCATTGGGTAAAGAATTTATGTCTAGAGATGACAAGTTTCACAATACCTTAGTGAATAACCTTGGTAATTTTCATGACACCTTAAGGATGAACCTTGGTGATATGTTCACGAATGTCTAAATGAATTGTTTTAGCCACATATTCAATTTATGATTCATGTTTTTTTATTATGATATCCCTATTTTACCATTTCTCATGTATTTATGTTTTTATCATGTTCTTATTGATATCACAAGTAAACTAATTCCCTTTCTTTCCTTACTCAGCCTTCTGCTCACCCTTTCCTTTGATTGAATGACTCCAGGTTATGAGATGTAGTAATTGTAAAAAGGATGAGCTTTTCAAGAATATTTTCAAGGGGATTTAAAGGAGTGATTAAGTTTTTATCTTTTTATTCCAGATTTCCAAGACACCAGACTTTATAGATCCTCTGATTGTAAAATGTAATGGAAAGTTATTTATTAAAAAGCTGGGATTCCATATAACTAGCATTTTAAGTATGTAATTAAAAATGGATCATGTTTCTTATGGTGGAGATAGTACACACATAACACAAGAGAAATTTCTATGTTTTATACGGTTTAGAGGAGGGTATAAAATGGATATTTAATTAGTATATTAAAATTAAATCATGTTACAAATACTTATTTTATCATAATTTCATTTATAAATCCAGTTTTATGGGGTATAAGAAGAAAATAATTAAGATACCTTGTTTGAGAACAGTGTATCTCCATTTGGATGTTCTCCCAAGGGTAACACCCTAAGGATTATGATCATGGTATTTTAAAAATATCACGGCTTATTTGAAATTGTTATATTGTTTAAGGGATACTTAAGTAGTGTTTTGGTCAAGCTTAGGATTTGGAATAGGTGAAAACATTTAATGGCAGTGATCTCCTTTTTTCAAATACGCATTAGATTTTCAAAGATAGCATGACATTATTTAAGGGGAAATGAATCCAAAAGTTGAAAATAATGGAGTGTGGGGTGATATAAAGTCAATTAATCCACAATCATTCATTTTCACAAATGGTTTAAACATAGTTTAAATATTTTTCCTCGATATTTTTAATTTTTAATTTTCATTTTTACCCTAGTAATTAGTTTCACCCAAATAATTTATATTTTATTAAAAATATAAAGTAACCCATATTACCAAATTTTAATGTTATAAAAATAAATTTAATTTCCATAAAATAAAATAAAATTTATAAATAATTAAAAATTAAATTCTAAATTAAAACTTTTAATATATAAAAAACTGTTTTGTAAAAAATGCTGTTTTTAACATTAATTGTTCTTAATATTATATAACCTTAATTACCAATTAAACGAGTGATAAAATATTTATATATATGTGTATTAATCGTAGCAGTTTAATAATATACAATAGATCAATTTAATTTATTATATAAAAATTACACATTATTAATAAAATAATTCTTTGAAAATAACCCTTTTACAATTAACATGGTATTTAATATTAATCTTTGAAATCATAATTTTATTCCAAAAAATTAAATTAAGATTATTAAATAATAATATCATATTTATATAAATAATAAAATCCATTTTTTAAATTTAATATCCATAAGTGATGATTTTTTTTTAAAAAAATAATAAAATAAAATTAGTTTGTAGAGTGAAATATTACTTACCTTTCCAAGACATTAAACATGGGTTTTATATATTAAATATAGTATTTTTAATTAATTTATTTTTCTTTATAAAATATATATTTTATAGGAAATAGTTTTCAAAATTTTAAGTCATTATTCTATTATGATAATATCATAAAAGTAACAATATTATAAAAACTAACATTTGTTCACTATTCACCAAAACAAATTACTTTAGAAAAATATCTAAAATTAAGCCTAAGATAATTTTGACACACAAAATAAAAAAATTAAGATTATTTTATAAAATTTATAGGTTTATCTTTTAAATAAAAATATAGTATATATAGTAAACAACTTTTATTGTAAAATTTCCTTTCAAAGAATTGAGTGTTTTTAATAGTATTTTGTATAAATTTATAATTAGCTAATTTTTTTATTCACTAGAGGTTTTATTATTTTTAAATTTTCTTGATAGATTTTAACTAACATGTTTCAACTCAATTTTTTTGGGTGCCTCGTGTGTATCAAGATATCAAACATAGTATTCATTTTTAAATATATATATTTCATAATCTTAGATAATTAGAGAATACAATAAAAAATATGGATTTGACTTTATAGAATGTGAGGAGTTCAAAAAATTATTTTTCAGTGTATATTTTCATCAAAATATTTTTATGAAAATAGAGAAAGAATTTCTAGATTTGAAACAAATTTGGTAGAATTAGTGGGTAATTATAAAGAATACTTCACAAGTCTCATGAGGTATATGTAAATAACTAACTATATTTTCCATCTAATCTATCACCTGAACCAATCTATTACTACCCTGAATGAAGTTCCTAAACACCTTAAGTTAGAAACTAGTTCCTGGGTATTAAAGGAACAAAATTGGTAATAATTTAACCTTTAAAATGGAGTTAAAGAACAATGGGACTTTCAAAATGAATTCTGGTATGTCCTGTTCTTAAGTAGAGTATCTACAAAAAATCAAATAAGTAAACGAGAAGATATAAAAATCTAAAAAAAATTAAGGTAAATGAATTCCCTCATCTCTCCCTCTAAATCCCAACATAAAAATACCCCCTTCCTCAACTACAACCATTATAGATATAGGTCATCGAGTCAGGAAACTAAAATAAAAAGGAAAATTTACTAACCTCCTCATAACCATAGACCACTATTGAATTCCAACATTATCAATTCAAACTAAAATTGATGTGAAATATAGGGATGAGTATAAACAGGCTTAGTAGGCCGCCACCCACCCTACCACATGCGAAAATTTTAATTATAAACCCATTTAAAGCTTTTTTGAAATATAGATATAAGTATAATGGTTTCAAATACACATTAGATAAAGCTAAACATCCTTAAATAAATCCTTTTTACAAAAATGTCCCCTTATGTTAAAGTAGGAAAAAGATGGTGGAACCAAAACCTTTTTCCAAATGAGGATAAAAACCTTTTAAAAAAAACAGGTCTTATATGGAATAAAATCATAGTTTTCAATTAAACGGATAAATCATAGATTTTGTTTAAAACTCTTAATAAACTAGTTAATTGAGAGATTTAAAATTGATTCCCAAATATACTATTTGTTCTTCTTTTTCAAAAAGATTTTTCAAAAGTCTCTGAAAAAACACAATTTTCCCATTTTAAACAAACTATGATTTATAAATAATTTCAAAAACCAATTTTAATTGAAAACCCAAGGAATAAAAATGGGATAAATCATAATAGTCACCCACACATCAAAAAAATTCCAAAATGAATAAAGGTAATACATTTCAAATATACAATCAATTGATATGGTATGCAATCAAAGAACTAAAAATTACCTAAACCATACTAAAATAAGATCTAGGGTCATGAAAAAAATCTTAAATCTCTATTAATAAATACCTAAAAAGGGGAAAAGGAACCCAAGACAGCATTACAGAACCATTCCATGTCATCAGTAGTCTTATCAAACTATAAAAAAATACACATCATGGGAGATACTTCTCTACCACGAGATTCAAAAAAGGTTTCTAGATTATATAAATCACTAACCCTCTAAGTATAAATGATGTGTTATTACCAGGAAACATTATGTAGTTAGTCCACAACTATACATAAGGGACTTCTCTTATACTGATCACATAATATAGTCTGTGGGCTCCCATGAAAAGTAAAATATATGTGAGAAATTAATAATCAATTATAACGTTTAAAAAGTTTTTTCAATTAACTCAAACATCCCCTTCAGAACCCTCATAAGAAAAAACATGTTTTTACATTCAATCATGGGCATCCAAATATACACAAAATATTCCAAACACCCCCATGGTGTTTCTATCCACAACAAGAACTGAAATATCACAATCTCTATTGAGGGTTTCACACAATTAGCTAAAAATTCCTAATTTTACAAAAAACATTATAATAAAAATACATAGGATGCTACTTTAACTCTAAATAATTTAGAGTCACAAATTAAAAAATCATTAAAAACTAACACCCTTATAATATTTTTATTAAACATTATTACAAAAAATTTATCAAGGCTATTGGGAAATATTTTAAGAAATATACTCACTTATCCACTTGTAAGAACACCTATTATTTAAAACATCACGAATACTTTTTTTTACAATAGAAACAGGTTCAAAACACTTAAAATCTCACATTTTTCTTAAAAAAACCTTTGAAAAATATATATATACTTGGTATTTCATGTACCACATTAAATTCATAGTAAACGTTTTATGCCAAAATAAAAAATTACATCAAAATTAATTTAATGAATCACAAAACTATCTTGAAACCAAACATATATAATTTAGAAAAAGTGATCATTTTCAAGAAATTCATACACCATATTTTAAATTAAGAACATCCTTACAGTCTAAGTAAAACATTATTAAATCCACCCGAAAGGAAAAGGATACCTTTAACAACATCTATATAATTTTTAAAATGTCAATCATGAAATATTTCAAACATTTAGTGTGTATGTTAAGTGAAAATGATTTTAAAACACCAGTTAAAATAGGAAAAACCGATTCAATTTTTAATAAAATCAATAGAAAAATATATTTCCATATTAAAATTTAAAAAATAAATATAATACTATCATTTGGAAATTAAAACATAAATTTAAAATTCAATAAATAACTATTTCTATAATTAAATATTTAAGTAATGGGAAAAACTACATCAATTCGATGGAAAATGGTTTAAATATTTGAATATTTCATGAATGGAGTCCCTGGAATACATCACATTCCCTATAAACAATGTATTCAAAAAAAAAGTTAAATAAATACCCCTATGTTGTTTTTAAGTGGGATGTGGTATTGTGTATGGGAGAAAACATAAGGATAAAATGGAGAGATGGAAGGGGATACCTTGCCTAGGAGAGTTGAACAATAATTGTAATGAAACCATGAATAATCACAATGAAGAAGGGGAGATCCTTAGAGGGATTCATGTGGTTTTCAGCAGGGGGTCTCACAATAATAAGGTGTGAGAAATATGGGGGAAATTGATTTAATAAAATGGAGAGAAAATAAAAAATTAACAAAAATTTAATTCCTAGTAAAATCACATGGTTTACCCATTTGATTTTCCTAACCATGTGGTAACCATTTTAAATTCAATGGAAACCCAAATTCACCCCACATGGTTTCCACATGTGGCCACACACAGTTTAAAAAGTTTTACAATAACTATTTCAAACATGACTATCCAAATTAAAACCCAAATTAATTGTCTATGCATGGTTTACTCCAATCATGTGCAACCTATGTAACACCCAAGACCTCTCCAAAATTTGAAAATTCAATCTAGAAACTTTTTAAAACTGAATAAAAATAAATATAATATAAAATAATATAAAATAAACACTATAGTTACATATAGGGTATCATAATTATCCCCACTATGATATTTCCTTCCCCCCATAAAGTTTTAGGTTTAATTAAAGGTATCAAGGAGAAAAAGAGAACTTGATGAAAATATAAGACAATAGAGACACTACAAAATATTCTTCCTTAAATGTCAATAAAAATCCATAAACCATAGAAACATCATCAAGAATAATCCAAATTATAACTATTCTACAAGATTCTCAAAGAGGATGGAGACCCAATATGGGTCTTCCTAATATTTAGTAATGTACAAAAATTGTAAAGTAGTAGATAACCACCTAAAAAGTGGATAACACAACAAAAAAACCAAATTACAAAAACCAACAAGAAAAATAGATTCTAGATACCATGAACATCCATAAAACCAGATAAACTCCAAAAGGAAGAATCAACCATGAAACATTCAATGTTAATAATACTATGTTACCCAAACCCTCACTTATCCAAACACATAATGAACACAATGATTAATCTGATGGTGAAATCAAGGAAACAACATTGGCTCTAAAATTGTATAAATAATTGATATAAAATAAGGAAAACTAAGATCAAAACTGACACCAGTCGGGGAATCATCTCAAACCATGCCATACTTGTCTTACCCACTTAAATCACCCACCCAAGGATATCCCATGTCCTGAAATGAATAAAAACTTATGAAATACCCTCACCAAAGGCCAAAATTACCAAATTTCACCACATAAGTCATAAATAACAATATTAATAACCAAATTACTAAAAACACCTCTCAAATAGAGAAACCAAAAAAACCCAAGGAACACGCTAAGAAAATCCATCTCAAGGCTAAAAGGATCTAAAATCATTAATCATAAATCAACAATATAAATCATTATCCAAAGATGAAACTTGGACCCAAAAGCTTAAGAAGATTGAACCCCATCAATTTAACCAGTAAAATAAGGCTCACCAAGCATAATATCCTAACCAAATCCAATGGTTATCATACTGACACCCTACAAAAGGGAAATGACACTTTATACTCCCACTTGGCATCCATGAAAGTGCATAAAAAATAATACTAACATTATAGGTAAAAAAATATATTTTACATAATATATATCCAATATGAATTTTATAGTCCTGAATTTAAATAATCCTTCTATTTGTTTTTTCAAGTGTTGGAAGAATTCTAGATATGAGGGTGAAAGTTTGGACATTTTAGAGCCTGAGTGTGTGAAATAGGGTACACAATGGCCTGTAAAATGGATTGTAAATCCATTTATAAAGTAATTTCAGTCTATAGTTCCATTTTTTAGAAATAAAAATGATGTAAACACTCAATGATGGGCATGATACAGACCATTTTGGTGTGAGGTTGTGCCATAGTGAATGAAATGACTTATCTGACTGTTTTATTTTATGTTTTATCTTGGAACTCTAATTATGTGACATAGATATAGGTGAATTTATTGAAAAGTCACATTGATTAATTTTTTATCGGAATGGTTCTTGGTGAGTCCTTCTATAGGAAATATGCAATGCATAGGTCACCACACCATGGTCCTGGGCATGGTGGGGAGAAAGTGACCATGTTCTTAGTGCCACTCTATAATGGTTGGTCATGATGGATGTCAGAGGATCCACCATGGAATGGACCATGTTATGGTCTATTCTATGGTAAATTTTAAATATAGTTTTAATAATTCCCAAGAAAGGGTGAAACATCTATAGGATATTTAGATATCATTTGACTGATGGATACCATGACATAATGGGCTATCACCGAAACATGGTGAGGCCTTTTATGTTTTACTCTATAAATAGAGGGATCGACCATCAGAATATTGGACACCATTATCCTAATTTTATAATTGAATAACTCTAGACCCTTATCATCCTCTTTATTATCTCTCATGGGGATTCTAACCCATTGGATCATGAAGGATCAAGTGTTGTTGATTCATGAATACATTACCTCCTTTTTCTACATTATTTATCTTTTTTTGGGATGCTCATAGATTCAAACCCACTATATTAAACTGATATATGATCATGGTTAATAGTGTCTTGATAGTGGTAGGTTTTTTAAATATTACTTTAGTTTTATTGGCGACTGACCCTTGATTTTCTGTTCTTGATTGAATAATGTTAAGCATATAAATTGAGGCAAGGGATTCCTTGTTTATCCTTGTATTATGTGTAATTATGAAATTATGATTTTTCTCTCATTGGTTAATGGTGGAATTGGACTTAATTTAGAATAAACCAAAAAATAAAGAATGTATTTGTATTGGCTGTAGTGATCACATGTGTTTATGTCATGTTAATGGTTTGCCTATTATTTTGCTAGATAATATGTTATATTTGTTTATGATATGGTTTATCCTGTTTTTTATGTTTTGAAATTAGATAAAGAATTTAAATATGATAATATTGTTGATAAAATAATAATTAGGCATGTTTAATTTTAATCATTCTTCCTTATAATTAATGTGAATAGTAGTTATACCTGAGTCATGTTTAAAAATTTATTAGTTGTTGATAGTTGATACCTTAGGTTTTCTGTGTATATAACCTATGATAAATAAATCAATTAATTCAAGGAGATAAGCAATGAGTTTTTTAATAAAGATAATTTTTTGGCATTGAGTGATACTGTATTCTTATAAAGGCAGTATACCTTTGTTATAGGGGAAAATTTCCCTATTAACTACTTGTTGTTTGCTTATTGCATTGTGTGATTTATCTAATTGAGTAACCTTGCTAAGTGGAATTATGGGATCCCAAGATTGATGATAGTTTGGTAAGACATGGGAAGTGATGGATAGGTTTATAGAATCATTTGGCTCCGATGATGGTGGGATGAATGTTGATAAGTATAATGGTGTGTGGGGGGGGGGGGGGGGGGGGTGGAACCAGGTCTAATGGAGTAGGTTTATGCTTATATTTCCCATTTTTGTGTGTTAAAATATGGAATTATTTCATATTAATCAATATTTTTAAAATAATGGGTGTCTTGTTTGTTTGTTTTTTATTTTATTTCCCCCCACTTCTTAACACAACTGGGTGTTCATGGTCTATACATCTTTATGATATCCTAGGATGATTCATAGAGTGCCTAGAATTATGGAATGGTAATGCTAAATAATAAATGGTTTAACCCATTAGGTTTTAATCTTGGTGGTTGTATTGAAGGAATTAGCTAGTAATTAACATAAAGATGAAAAGATGATGATTCTTAAGTAACCTTGTATGTGTTGGATTATTCCCATTAGTTATGGAATTCGATTGATAAATTTGTAAAATAAAAATCCCACCTTGATAATTAATTAAAAGTTCTTGTAATTTCTTTTGCAGTTATAAGATATATAGTCCTTAATAGTGGAAAATGGATGTCTAATAGGTGATAACTACAGTTGTATTTAAGGCTAGATAGTTTCACATAGTGTGATTTGTTAGCTATATATATATATATTCCTTATGTTACGTGATTTTATACACTACCCAACCCATGTCAACAGGGAAACTAAGACCCAATGGACCATGGGAAGGTGTTTCCCCTAACTTATAGGATGGTGAGGAATAGATTTCTAACTACCCCGTTTTCTTACTCTCTCATCTTGGTAGTAATATGTGGTTGTATGTGTAGTGGTTAACTTACCCATTTACACATGTATGTGGATTTAATGTCTTGTGGTATTTTCACACACATGTATCTTTAGATATAATATCATAAGGATAATTTAAGGTATGTTGTGTATAGGATGTGATGTATTGAGGTATAATACCTGATGTATGGGATGTGGTGGATCAAAAAAACTACATAATTTCTCTTGGAATATGTGTGTATTGATGATGATATGATGTGATTCATGGGGTGGATAATATGTTAAATTTTTTTAAGTGTCTTCAGAACTGATTATTTATTGGAGAGAGATGGACCTTGATGTGAAATGTTGGGTAAGAGTAGAAAATCAGTGGGGAAGTGGTACTGGGGTTCCTTTATCTTAATATTATGTTGAATATTATATTATCACTTGTATATGATACTGGAGATAAATTCATGGAGAGGATGAGAACTAAGTATACCTGATTAGGTGATGAGTTTGATTCAATTGTTTATTCCCTAGGATTTAGTATGTTTTCTTTATGTTTTTAATAAGTGGATCTAAGAAAGTTCCTACCGAGTATACCTATTTTTCATACCCTACGTATATAACTTGTTTTTCAGAAACATATGAGCTGGTTGATAATCATGATATATATTACTAGCTTTTGGAGTTATTCAGGAGCTATTTCATCTTTGCGGTTGTTATTGAGGATTTTATTTTGGTACTCATATTTTCTTATGAAATTATTTATTTTTTATTAAATTACATGAATTTATTGGGTTACTTTACCTTTATTATAAGTAATATTTTTAGTGGTTTTATCTCATCTAACATTCCTCATATTCTTAGAGGTTAATACCTACCATTTCTGTGTATGATATACCCTTAGTGACAGTTTCCGACCCATGGCCTATTGAACATAGTATTTTAGTGTCATTATCAATATATAATTATTATTATCCTAATACAGGAACCTTTGGTGTGTTGGGATCCTGATAGAGTGGTGTAAAAGGTTAGGTTGATGGATAATATGGAGTTTGGAGGTAGGTACTGGTGATGACTTTATGGGTTGGTAGGAAAATAATGTCATCTAATCTTAGTACATGAATCAAACAAGGAATATAGGCTAAGACATGGTTATTTAGGGCCCCCTATGATCTAATGTGTGTACCTCAATGTTTTATAACAGACTAGGAAAAGTGATATTGGTTGTGAGGTAGAGACCTATGATAAGATCATGCATAATTATGGTTTCTGCCTATGCTTGAAATGGGTAGACTTTAGGGTTAATTTGGACATTAATTAATTAATATTAAATATTCCATATTATAGTTTCAGAAGTCCCCAACCATTTTTTCTTTTATAAGAATGTATCTTTGATTTCCTCATTGAGTTCATGGAAAATAAGATTAATAGTATATGCAAGTAGACCATCTCTGGGTTGAGGCCGATGATGATGACACTTTGAGGGGATACTTAGAGAGTTTTAGTTCTAGAGTCTATAGAGGTATGAGATATTTTATAGATTATTTGACATAGGAATGGTTTGAGGAAGTTGATATATCATTTTGTTTGATCCCTACTTAGGAATATAATTGGGTCTAGTTGGTGGTGACAATATTACGCGGGGTAGCCAGGTAGTGGTGTTCTTATTCCATAGGGATCATGGGGAGTCAGTTACTTCTTGGGAAAAGTTACAAGATTAATTTTTAGTTGAATTTATTTTTTTTACTCCAAGGGATTCCAACCATTTAGAGCTACTTACTCTTTGATAAGGAGAGATCTAACATGTGGGAGTTTGAGGCCCATTTTAGGAACCATTTATGATATGATTTGAGCCTACTTTCAAATGATGAAATTGAGGTGAGGCATTTTTATGAGGAATTATATCCAAATATGTAGTTCTAGGTCATAGTTTCTGTGCTACTGATGTATATCTATGTACTGGTGAGAGAATAGGTTGTTGAGAGGACACTTACCATGAGTGAGTTATTACAGGAGGGGAGTTATCTAGATTATCCACATAATAGTTCTATGGTATGGGGTTCCTAGTTTCATGGACCAAAGGAATTTCAAACAACTAGTGGTAGGTCATATCCCTCTTCATATCATTTCACTTATGGTGGAGAATCTCAAGCCCCTTCTTAGGGATTAGACAATTTTTTTCTTATAGATGTCATGGTCCTAAAAAACGAGAGTTCCCACCATTTCAAAGGGTGAAACATACATGTTTGGTTCCACTTATGGTTCTTCTATTGTATAAATATCATTAAAGGTATAATTAGGGGGTAATACATCCTATGATCCATTTAGGAGAGACCAGGACAACATAGGATGACCCCATGATGCTCCTTTTCATCATATAGTAGAGCAAGACCATAGAGGTGGTCTTTATTAGGCTTAGAGAGCATATGGGGAAGGTTACAGATAGATGTATGCTCTAAAGTTTCCTATTCTAGGTTATTTGGACTTAATTTGAGGTAAACATTGTTTGTTTTTTTCTTGGGTGTATTCCTTGTTTGATTCATGAGTTACACACTATTTATTTCACAAGATTCGGTCTATGATTTGGGACATGAGATAGAGAGACTTCCAGTTCCCTTGAAATTAACCACACTGGCTGAAGGTCAAACTTATTTGTGTAAATTATGAGGATACATTGAGGTAGTTATGTAAAGACCCGTAAAATTCAAGGAAAATTTTTTCTTAATTTTCTTTAGAATTTTACAAGAGCGCGGTTTCAGACGGCACCTGATTCTGAGGCCCGGAGTGCCCGGAATTAATTTCCGAAGTTTGGCTCGGGTACGTTCAGTGAACGAACGAGCGGGAATTCCTAACTTTTGATCCGGTGCTCGGAATTGAAAACCGAGGGCACCGATGAACTCGCAGCACCGATTTTCGCTTAATGAGACCTTTTCGGGAGTTGCGTTTGTTGCGGGTTGATAGTTACGTTTTGGGGTTTTTCAGTTAAGTTAAATAAAAATTTGTGTAAGACAAATTTTATTTTAACTTATTTAAAAACCTATCAAAGGTGGTTGGAAGTGGGACCCACACCCACTTAACCTCCCTTGGGAGGATTAAGTGTGGTGGGGCCCACACGAACCCCTTTTCTTTTCAAATTCTCTCAACGTACTTAACCCCTAATTAATTGGCCTATGTTACTCTTAATTAATTTTGGGAGTTAACTCTTTTGAATTTCAAACATTTGAAATTCTTTTGAGTTATGTGTTAATAAAATAAGATGTAATCTTATTTGTTTATGGGTTGTTGGTTTATTCCCTTGAGAGCTTTGAGATATCATCTTCTTCTTCTCCGGCGAAGAACGTCTTCATCCTCAACGAAGAACGACAACACTTCGTCAAGGATCATCGACTCGGCAACCCGGTATCTTCGGACCTCTTCTCCCTCCTCGGACCTTCTTCGTCGGCAAACGAAGATCCGCCAACGTCGTGTCTCTTCGGGCATAACACTTCGTCAACGGATTTGACGAACGTCGACCGCGACACCCGACCTCCGCGACGCCGTCTTCCGCGGAGCTTAGCCGAACCTTTGAATCTTAAACCCGAGGTAGGGGTTGTCGTTTTCTTTTGGTTTACCTTTTTTATTCTTGATCGTGCTTTTAGCAAGATTAACGTGTGACATGTTTTTCTTTAAGTTGCGTTATTATTATTAACGCGAGGGGGGCCGGACCGCACGAACACGGCCGAACCCCCCTCCAACGTTCTTGTTTAATTCTTGCGATGGAAGCAAAGTGGCGTGGTGCCGTCGCACCACGCGGTTTACCGTGCGTTTAATTTACGCAACGCCGTCGCGCTACGCCGAGGAGAATCTTCAAGAACGCGACGCCGTCGCGCCGCGTTGAAAAGAATCGAAGCACGGCGAAGGGGCGCGGTGCCGACGCACCGCGCCAGATGACGAACGCCGCGGCCGGTTCCGGGCCGCGGCGGGACGAGAAGACCGCGGCCTGTTCCGGGCCGCGGCGGGACGAGAAGACCGCAGCCGGTTCCGGGCCGCGGCGGGACGAGGAGACCGCGGCCGGTTCCGGGCCGCGGCGGAAGGAAAGACCGGCGGCCGGGCCGCCGGCGTCGGAAGACGAGGGCGGGACCGGAATTTCCGGTCCCGTTGGTAAAAACCGGCCGGCCAGCGGGCCGGCCGGATGTCATAAAACCGGGGGATTAAACCCCCGGCCGGTTCTTCAAACCCCCCTCTTAATGAGGGGGGCGGTTCAATTTAAGGAGGGGGGGGGGCAAAGCCCCCCCGGTTTGTTCCAGCCGGCCCCCACTTGCGGGGGCCGTTTCCTTCTTTTTGGCACGGCACAAGGCCGTGCCGCCTTTCAAAACCACGGGGGCAATTAAGCCCCCGGTTCGTGACTAAGCGGCCCCCACGTGCGGGGGCCGTCCCTTCAAAATCGGCGCGGCAAAGCCGCGCCGCCATCAAACCGCGGGGGCAATCAAGCCCCCCGCGTGACCACCACGTGCGGCGCCAGGCGCCGCCGCCGCGGCCCGCCGCCGCCACCGCGGCCCGCCGCCGCCGCCGCCGCGCCGCCGCCCGCCGCCGCCGCCGCCGCGCCGCCGCCCGCCGCCGCCGCCACCGCGGCCCGCCGCCGCGCCGCCGCCCGCCGCCGTTGCCACCGCGGCCCGCCGCCGCGCCGCCGCCCGCCGCCGCCGCCCCCGCGGCCCGCCGCCGCGCCGCCGCGCCGCCGCCCGCCGCCGCCGTCCGCCGCCGCCGGCCGCCGCCGCCGGCCGCCGCGCCGCCCAGGGGGGGGTGGGGTCGGGCCGGGTCGGCCCGGACCCGGACCCCCCCGTTTCGAACCAGTTTTGGTTTTTCGCTCATAACTTGAGCCTCGGACCTCCGAATGATGAACCGTCTGCGGCAACGCGATCCTTGGATCGAGACGGTCGTTTCGGTATATCGCACTCAAGGTTTTGGTTTACTTTGAGTTCGGCCGGGTTGGTTCGTTCACGAAACCAACCGGGCCTTCGGAGCGGAAACGCTCATATCTTGAGCTACGGACGTCCGATTGACGTGCCGTCAGTCGCGTAGTGTTCCTCTTAGTGAGACGGATCTTTTGGCATACTCCGCCCGAGGTTTGGACGCAGGTGGAGTACGGTCGGGTTGGTTTTGGCTTAAAAACCAACCGGGCCCCGGAGACGAAAATGCCAATAACTCTCAGACCGGGCGTCCGATCGACGCGCCGTCTGTTGCGTTGAGTTCCTGTTGACGATACGGAACTTTTGGATACATCAACTCCGGTCTTCGTGACAGTTGATGTATCAGCCTCTCGGCTCGTGGAGCGGACCCTCCGTACGAGCTTGCTGTGTGCGGGAACCCTAGTGCTGGCTGCGACTGTTCTACTGCTGCGACTGCTACTGTGACTGCGCCGACGACAGTACAGAGATCCTGTGTGGATTTGACGACGACAGTACAAAGATCCTGTGTGGATTGGACGACGACAGTACAGAGATCCTGTGTGGATTCGACGACGACGACTACAGCACTCAGCGATCCTACGTGGATCAGTGCTACAGGTTCTGTGTGAGCCCGATCCTGTGTGGGTCCTTGCGCTCAGCGGTTCTGTGTGAGCCAGCGCCTACAGGTTCTGTGTGAGCCCGATCCTGTGTGGGTCTTCTGCGGGGGTTAGTTACCTATCGATCCTTCGTGGGTCCGACGACTTAGATGGATCAGTGATCATCTTTATCGTCCTTGAAGAAGTACACCTGTGTGAGCTGAATCCTGTTGTTTTCCTGTGTGGATTGTGTTGTGCAATCCTGTGTGGATTATATTTTGCTTCCCTTTGTGGATTACATATACTTTCCTGCGTGGACTGAGTTGTACTTGGGCTCGGAGGTTGGAGCGTATCTGAATTGATGACTTAGGTATATGTATGGGCATATACCTAAGCAGTGTCGGTTGTTACTTCGTGATTGTACTTTTCTTTGTGGTTTATCCTTTGTGGATTTGAGAGACCTTCAGGGGTCTCGGGGTCCCTACTGAGTAGCTTATACTCACCCCTGCACGGGCTTCGCCCGCACTACGTTGTGTTGGTTGCAGACGACGGACAACGTTGACTTAGCTGAGGCTTGTAGAGCGGGACGGTACCCGGAGGTGGACCACTGGGCGGGACGTGCACGGAGCGGACGGCGGGACCCGTGGAGCAGAGGAGCTATCTGTACTCACCCTTCAGGTGGGATTTCCGGTGGACAGCTCGGAGTAGCGGCTTTTACTTTACAGTTGCTGTTTTTCCCTTTTTGAGTTGTAATTTACTTTCAGTTTGGGTTTGTATTCTGGCCCATTTACCTTTCCGCACTTTCAGTTGTACTCTGCTTGTTTAGTGTTTACTTTCCGCTTGCTTACTCTGTGGAGTTGGTTACTTTTCAAAGGCAATACCTTCCCTTTTTACTGGGATTTACGCCTTGGTGCTAGTCGCCAGCCCCTGGCCTATGGAAGGCGGGCTTGGGGTAGTCACGGCACGGACCCCGAGGGCGGGTCGTGACAAGTTATGTGGAAGAAAAAATATTTTTGAGACTTCCTATGTTTATAGATATATCTATATGACTTTATCCTTAGTATTGATTAGCTATATTTGGTTTAGTCTATCATGGATTACTTCTGGAGAAAGACTGTGTTCTATGACACTAAGTGAGAGTCTACCATGATCATTGGTGAGTGAGACCCTTGGATGGGTCAGAATAATGTTTTAAACTTGTTATCCTTGAATGATGAGTTGATTATTAGTTCAATATACTTTCATTTGATAGTTTTTCCTCAAGTTGTAGAAGAATACTCTAATGTATTCCCTAAAAAGGTTATGGCACTAGCTCCATGATGCAAGATCAAGTTTTGGATTGAGCTATAGTTGGGAGATTATCTATTCTCAATTTATCCATATAGTATGGTGCCTTATGGGTTTTTGGAGGTATGGATATAAATTAATAATATCTTAAAGGAATGATTTACTTATCGAATTGTGTCACCTTTGAGTGCTCTGATTTTGTTTGTAAATACGGCCTATGGATGACTAGGTCTATTTATCAATTAATGTCACTTGAATCTATTTATAGTGTAGAATATCTATCCTCTTCCATGAATTTATGATTTATTAAATCAACTGAAAGGTTCTTGTTGCTTCTTGGAGATCAATCTCTAGTTAGGATATCATTAGACATGGGTAAGAGATGATGATATACTGAATAATTCCTTCCAATTTCGTTATGGGAATTATGCGATGATTGTAATGCTATTAAATGTGATGAAAGCTCCAAATATATTAATAGGATTGATGAATAATATGTTTTGACTGTTATAGTATTGATTCATGGTGATTTCCATTGATGGTATCCTTGTGCACTCTGCATCTAAGAAGGAGTACGTAGAGGATTAGTGGGCCATTTTAGGAAATCTTTATTTTTAGAAGATATTCATGAAGCTGTCAAAGTGTGAGTTATGGGATCGTGAATTTCATTTATTGGGGAATATTATATCCCGGTGTGGAGTAGCTATATATCCTTTTAAGATCTAGGAGGTTGTTTCTTGGGTGACCCAAAGAATTTTATAGAGGTAATGAGTTTCCTTGGAATTTCAGCTATTATAAGAGGTTCTTATCTGACTTCTCTTATATTGTTGATCTGATGATATCCTTGAACATAAAGTAAGAGGTGTTCTTATGCAATGAAGAGTGAAAAAATTATTTCATGTACCTAAAGGATAATTGGTTGGAGACCAATTTTCTTCATTTTTCAGAAGTGGGAGTCAAGTTTTAGGTATAATGTGATGCCTCACATATTGTATTAGGAAGTGTCTTAACAGAACTGAGAGTGGTTATTTCTTATGGTTCTGAGTATTCATGACCCCATGGATGTAACTATTCCACCCATGATATCGAGTTGATGGTGCTAATTTTTTCCTTAAAGTTGTGGTGACACTATTTTATCATTAAACACTTTATGGGGTTCACTAATCACAAGAGCCTAAGGTATGTTTTCTCCAAGTGTTAGCTAAACTTATGGTAATGATGGTGGATGAAATTATTGAAGGAATATGTCTTCAATATTTATTAAACAATAGGAAAGGGTAATATTGTGGCTGATGCACTAAGCATGAAGCCATGAAGTGATGTTGTTCATCAATTTGGTAATTCTTGTAGAGTTATGGAAGATATCTATATAATTAATATTAATATGGATGGTCTGAGGATTGTAGATATTGGGTTTTATTTTAGGGGAGGATTTTCATTCCTATGGTTATATGTTAAGTGGTTCTCCATGTGTTCTAGAGCTCACCCTTAGTGGCACATCGTGGCATGAAAAATATTTATCATTCTCTTAGTGGCATGTTTTGGTGTGTTGGGTTGAAGCATTCAGCAGTAGGGTTCATGTCTTGATGTTTAGTCAAATAGAAGGTGAAGACTGAACACCATGTTCCTAGTAGGTTTCTCTAGCCATTAGGTGTTCCTTAGTAGAACTGTGAGAACATTTTGATGGAATTTTTTTTCCAATTTACCTCAAGATCATGAAGGTTATTATTCCATATAAGTGATCATAGACCATGTTACAAAAAATTTCACTTCTTAGTGATAAAAGAGTCAAGATCAGTAAATATTTTATTGAGGATGTATCTAGAAGAGTTGGTAAGGATTTATGTATTCCCATTTTTGATCATATCTGATCATGATTCCTATTTCACATCCATGGTGTGACGAGGTATTCAAGATTATTTTAACTCCCATTTTCTCCTCATCATTTATTTTCTTCTATAGATGGATGATCAGATAGAACAATCCATAAAAACTATTAAATATTTTTTATGCACTATTTTCTTAAATTTTTAGGTTAGTGGGTTGGGGACTTACCTTTGGTCGAGTTTTCTTACAATAATTGTTTTCACTCCACCATTGGTATGAAACTTTTTTTAAAATTTTTATGGAAATGTTTTTATTATTTTTAATGCTAGACTGAGATCAAAGATTCAATAATTCTTAGGTAGTAATTGGTGAAAATCATGGAAGAGAAGGTTCAATTAATTCATGATATGATGAAGGTAGAACAAGATCATAAAAATTCGTATGCTAACCATATAAGGAGACCTATGGTGTTCTACTTTAAAGAGTATGTTTTCTTAAAGGTAACAACTCATTATAAGCAGTGAAGGTTTGGTCATATGACTAAGCGTTCTCTATAGTTTTTGAGACTTTCAAGGTGTTAGATTGTATTGGAGACATCTCATACTGGATAACACTTTTCATGCAGATTATTTGGATTCATGATATTTTTCATGTGTCACAACTTATCCATTATCTTCAGGATGAAGTTGACATCATTGATTGGGGTGAGATCGATGTTGATGATGTCATTCCCTTTGAGGTTCATCCTTTAGAGATCTAGGACCACCAGGAGAAGGTGTTGAACTGGAATTTTATTCCCTTAGTAAATATCCTATGGTGATACAATGGAATTTAGGAGAGAACCTAGGAACCAGGGTCACTGATATACACCATATATCATGAGTTATTTGATACTTAGAACTTCTTTTGTATTGATTATTTGATGAAATTTTTGACCTTTATTTAGTTTTAGAGATGGTTATATATTCCTTGATGTCTTGTCTGTGGATTCTATCATGTTTGAGAGGTATATCCTCTAGGAAAGTGTTTTGGAGATGGTTTTTATTGTTTATTAGCTTCAAACCTTGTTTATATAAGTGTGGTGGTTTTGATCCTATGATGAAGATATTCTTGAGAGGTATATCATGGGGTTGTTGTTTGGACAATGATTTCTCCCTTACATTCTCTTTGGGGTTGGTTTTACATCTCAATGGTGAGAATTTTTTGAGAGGTAAATGATATAAGAGAAAAAATTTCATGAATTCATTCCTTTTCATTTTTCCATGTGTTGGAGGAATTCTAAATATTATGGTGAATTTTATGCCATTTGGGGCCTGAGTGTGTGGTGTAGGGAGCACCACAACTAGTGAAATGGATTGCCAAGCCATTTTTAAGGGATTTTCTATTTTGAGTTCCATCTATGAGAAAAAAATAACTGGGAAATTCCCAGTAAAGGGTGTGGTACTAGCTGTTTTGGTACGGTGAATAACCATGGTGAAGAAAATAACTTGTTTGGATATTTTTTAGGTGTTTTAGCTTATAGATATTCTCTTGTAAAATATGAACTAGTAAATGGATTAGGAATCCTTTTTGGGAATGGTTATATTGGTTTAGTTCTTGGGGAGTCCTTCTATGAGAAATGGGTAGTGCAGATTTCACTACACCATGGTCTTTGGAAGGGTTAGGATAAATATAACAAGTAATTTATGCTATTCTATAGTGGATAGTCATGGAGAATTTCAAAGGAGATACTATGGAATTTACCAATACATGTTCTAGGACATAAATATAGACAATTTTGGTTTCTAAAATGCATAATAATGAAGGAAATGACTATAAGAGATTCATATCTCCTTTGACTAAGGAGACTATGGATTAGTGGGATATCACCATGCTGTGGTGAGGACTTTCAAGTTTACTTTTATAAATAGAGGTATGATACTACCTCATCTAATAAACCTTTACACTCATTTGATCCATGTCTAAATACATAACCCTTGTAACCCTATTGATTACATCCCCTGGGGATTCTAACTCCTTGGATAATAAAATATTGATTTCTCTTGATTCAAGGTAACTTTCCCTTCTATTTTTCCTTATATTTTTCCTTTTGACCAGATGTTCTCTTGCAAAACCCTTTATTTTGGGATATCTGATCATGGCTGAAAATGGATTGTTGGTGATAGGTTCTATTGAATCTTTCATTGGTTTTAGTGGTGGTTGACCCACAATCATCCATTATTTCTTAGAGAACATTGATCTTCTAAATTACGGTAAGAAATTTGTTTATTAGCATGGTTTTATGTGAAATTTTGAATTTATCATGATTTATTTTATTGGGTAATGATGGAATTAAACTTAAGGAATAATAATCTAGAAAATAAAATAATAATTTTTTTTGGTTATAGTGATCACATGTGTTTATGTCGTGTTAATGGTTTTCCTTTTAATTCTGTAGATAGGGTGCTATATTTTATTATTATATGTTTTAAGATATTTTTTATGTTTAGATATTGGATAAAGAACATAAATTTAGCAATATTTATAGAAAAATAATAAGTAGGAATGTTTAATTATAATTGTTTTTTATTATAATTGATGGGAATGGAAGTTATTCTTATAACATGCAAACCAATATATTTTCTATTGATAGATAATTAATTATGATTACAATGGTTTTAACCCATGATAAATGAATCAATTAATTCAAAGTGATAAAAAATTGGTTTTTGATAAAGATAATTATTTGGGGTCAATCTAGCCCGTTTTCTTGTGAATTCTAAATTCTTTGGTTCAATAGAATAATTTTCTTATTAATTGTTTGTTTTTTAATCACTACATTATGTTATTTATTTGGTTGAGGGGACTATGTAAGTGATTTTATATGACCTTTTAATGTATGATTGTTTTTTTGAGACATTGGTTGGGATGCCCAAATTTGTGGTAGTAGTTGGAACTTGTGATAGTGTAAAAAATGGTGGTAAATATAGTGGTATAGGGGATGAAACAAGGAGTTATGGAGAAGTTTAAAGTTAGGATTTAACATTGTCATTGTTCTAAAATACGGGATTCTTACTTGTTAATGAATCCGTTTAAAATTGTAGATTTCTAGGTTGTTTTATTCCGATTTTCATTCCCCCACTACCAAATTCATCCAGGTACACATAGTCTATGAATATTAATGATATAATTGGAAGAGTAATAAAGTACATAGAATTATGTAATGGTAAGGCTAAATAATAAATGGTTTAACCCTTGGGATTGGGAGATCAATGGTTAGATTAAGTACATTATATAATAATTAATATAATGATTAAATGGTGATGATTTGTGGGGAAACATAAAATAAGTTATATTATTCCCGGAGGGAATGGAATTCAATGGATAACTTTGTAAAATGAAAATTTATCCTTAAGAATTAATTAAAAGTTCCTTGAAATGTTTTTGTTCCTATAAGATATCTAGTAATTAACAGTAGAATCCATGTGTCCGAGACATGATAGATGTAGTTGAGGTTAAGGCTAGATAGTTTTTCATAGTGTGGTTTGAGATATATATATATATATATTCCTTATATTATGTGATATCATACACTACCCCACCCATGTTTATAGGGAGACCAACACCCAATGGACTATAAGAGGGTGGTTTTCCAAACATCTAGGTTAGTGAGGAATGGATAGCTAACTACTCCCTCTTTCTATGATCTCTTATCTGGGTAGTATTACCTAATGGTATTCATGGTGGTTTCCTTTCTCATATATTTGTGTAGAGGGATATTATTTCTTTTATTTATTCCACACACATGTATCTCCAAATATAGTATCATAAGGATTATTATAAGTATGTTGTGTATGGGCTTTGACAATTTGATGTATAATACCTGACATACGAGCTATGGTGGACCCTGAATACTACATTGTTACAATACAGAGATGTGGATATTGTTTATGAGAAGATTTGATACATATGGTACAAGATATGATATAGTATCCAAGGTGTTTTTTGGCAGGATTATTTATTAGAGAGATATGTCTTATGATGTGCGTTGTTGGGGAAGAGTAATAAACCAGAGACAAAGTAGTATCATGGTAGATTCATATTGATATTATGTTAAAAATTATATTATTACTTTTCTATGATACTTGGAAAGATATCCATGATGATACTAGGAACTTATCATACCTGATTAAGTCAGGAGTTATCTTCACTCATTTATTCACTAAGATTTAGTATGATTTCGTTGTATTTTACATGAGAAGATTTGAGAAGGATCCTACTGAGTATTCCTATTATTACCAACCTACATATATATAAAGTATTATTAGGATAATAGGTACTGATTGGTGATTATGATGGATATTACTAGCTCATCAAGTTGTTCAGGATCCATTTGGGCTTTAATGTCATTGCTGGGGATTTTTATTTTGGTACTCATAATTTATTTCGTATTTGTTGAGTTTATATGGCATTACATGAATTTATTTGGATATTTTACCTTTTTTATGATTCATATTTATCAGGTTTTTTTATCTAATCTCTAATTCCTCACATTATTAGAGAGAAATTCATCCTATTTGTGTGTATGATATACCCTCGATGCTAGTCACAAACCCGTGACCTATTGGATGTGGTCTTTGGGAATAATAATCCCTCTACCTTTATTACCAGCCCATGAGGGGAACTTTTGATGGGATATACCATGAAATGCATACATTATGTTAAATAGAACACAACCCACTACCTGATCATGTTTCCAAAAAAATAAATGATCCCATGGTAAATCAAGGGACAAAAATACAAAAACCAATTCACCCAAATAAAAGAATATATATTTTTTCAAAATATTTGATTTCTAAATCCATGGCCACTAAATGGAGAGTCCCAAAACACATTTTAAAAGAAAAAAATATTTTAAAAATTATCCAAAATTTTAAACACTCATATACCTATTTTAAAATAAACTCAAATTTTAAAATGTGTCAAAATCAAAATTTCCCTAATTTAATGATTTCACATAAAATCAACCCCCATTAAAAATCAATTTAAATAATTATAAAACATTTAAAAATCATCCACAATTTAATTTTCATTAAATTAATGAAATAACCATAACAAATAGATGCCAAGAGAGTTAAAACCCCTTATACATACCTAATGGGTTTTAAAATCAAAACACATTATTTAATTTCATAAGAAAATCAACTAATTTTAAAATCAAATCACCCCTAATAATTTCATAGATAACCAATTACATTTTACACAAAGTATAAAAGGATCATTTTTATACCAAAAATAATTTTCTACAAAATAATATTTTTTCAAACAAAAAAATCATAACAACCATAAAAAAGGAGGCGCACCACTTGTCCAAAACACTTGTCAACACATCACAAATACACCATTAATTCCATGCCATTATGGGGTTTATCTTATAAATGGATTAAATATAAAATCAAAATGGTGTGGGAACCATGCTTGACTTCGAGAAATGGTAAGATAGACCAAAATTTATCTACAAAACAATTCCTATGAAGTTTCATGGTTGATCATTTGATCATTGCCATGTTTAAAGAGGCCATAAAATCCAACCTCACACCATATACCATTTTTTTGTTTCCATAAAAAATCACCAAATATAACCCTAAGGTAGATCATAAAATTCTAATGAGGATAAAATACACAAACATCAATAATTTAAATGAAATATTAAATTCAGAATTCAATTGACACCTCTCATGGGAAATCAAGGCTCAAAGTTAGAAAGAGTTATCTAGACTATGTATGCACTTACCTATTGAGTTCTAATGAAAATTTTTACCAAATTTATTCCAACACACCCTAAATAACATGATGCATACTCATAAATGTTGGAATACACTATATAACCTAGACCCTGATACAATTTTTAATGAATTATCCCATACAACCATCTAAACTAGCACATGAGCTAGTCTTCCACTAGCCTAAAGGGAATTCTCAATCCTAATAGGTTGTAAAATATTTCATGGAAATAAATATATCACACTTGGAAATGATTTCTACCTTAAATCAGCCATAATTAAAAATGGTAAATTCCAAAAAAGTCCCAGAATGACCTATCTTTTAGTCATTTGTTTATTACAAATAAAATAATAAAAAACCAAAATATTTAAAAATTTAAATAATTTAAGTAAAATTCAATAAATAATCATACCCTATAATGTATTACATAAAAAATAGAAACTTTTTCAACTGAAACATCTATAGATATATTTCATTCATCAATTAACATGACTCAAATTAGTAAAGGCCTACTTTGTTAGTATAGTAAGGAAAAAAAGAAAATAGCTTAATTATCTAACCTCTTCATGTCTATATGGAACAATCTTATCCCAACACAATAAACTCTCCATGAGCGGTCACGTTCTAAATAGAACCTAAAACTGTACTTTAATATTGGATTGAGAATAAAAAAATCATTAGGTCACCACCCAACTTTCTACTTTCCATAATTTTGCTTATAAACCCATTTCAATATATTTTTAAATATAGATATAAAAATAGGGATTTCTAAAACACTTTAGATAAAACCAAACATCATTTCATAAATCATTTTTACAAAAATGTGTCCTTATTTTAAAAGTATAAATTAAGTATGTAACTAAAACATTTTCTAATGAAGGGTAAAAAAATTAGAATACAAACTAGGATAATATGGCCTAAAACCATAGTTTCTAATCAAACCTATAAATTAAGGTTTTTCATTAAAACTATTTCCCATTTAATGAAAGAGGATATTTAAAATTCATACCCAAAATATACCATTTGATTCCCATATTCCAAATAATTTTATAAAAGACTCTTTCAAAACAACACTAATTATCCATTTTTAAACAAACCATACCTCTAAAATCATTTCACAAAATAATTTGAAACGATAAAAAAAGACATAAAAATAGATTAAGTTACAATAAGCACCCACACATTACAAACATTAAAAAATGGATAAAGGTAATGCAATGCCAATGAATAATCAATGGGTTTTTAATGTAATTGAAGAAAAAATGAAATACCCAAAATTATCCAAAAATAAGATATATAATCATTGGAAATAACCAATGGCTCAAGTAATAAAGACCTAAACTAGATAGTAGGACCCTAGTAAAACACTAATAAACTAGTTAAATTCCTAATTAGTCTTATAAAACTGTCCTAAAATAAAAAATGTAGGGTATCATTAACTAAAATGGCCTAAAAAAATGTTTCTAACTCACACAATCCCTGACCCCTATCGATTTAACCAGTGAGGTGTATTCGAGAAATATTCCCTAGTCAAACTACTTCTATATACTAGGTATTTATCTCAAATAGGTAACCTATGATAATCATAGGACTCCCATGATAATTCAAATGGAGGTGATCAATCAATAATGAAATATAATAAGAAAAAAATTAAATGAATGTAACTCACACCTCACGTCCTATACCCTCACAATAAATACCATGTTTTTCATTCCAACATGAGTATCATAATTTTCATAAAAAATTATAAATATCCCCCATGGGGTGAAAACGAACAACAAGCACCAAAATAACATGAAATCAATTGAGGGTCTCACATACTTTGAAAAAAATCTAAAATCACCAAAAAAACCTCTATTAAAAAAGTCCAAAGATTCAGAGTGAACTATAAATGGTTGAAGTCCCACATCAAATAATTCCTTAAAACTAAACCCTTTAAATCCATTTATTAAACATATTTATATATAAAAGCATTAATAAGATTTGGAATATTTTAAAAAATCAACTCAATTTACCATTTTTAAGAACCCATAAAGGTTCAAACATCACTTAATAATTTATTTTCACTGCCAAAATGGGTTTAAAACACTAAAAGCATCAAATTTCACTTAAAAAAACTTTTAACAATTTATTGATACTTTTAATTTAAAATATACTTCTAAATTTAAATTAAATACCTTATTTCAAAAAGAGAATGTTCTTAAAATCAAAATAAAGAATAAATTTACGGCTTGAAACCATGTTTTCATAGATTAGAAATTTTAAACATTTTTAAAGCAATTCACAAACCCTATTTTAAATCGCCAAAACCTTTAAATCCAAGTTGAAAATTTGTAAATTCACCAAAAATACCAAGGATATATTTAACAGCCCAATATAATTTTTAAAATTCATATTGGGAAATATTATAAACTATTGTTGTGCATGTGAAGTAAATTAGTGTTTAAACCATCCATTAAAATAGAAAAAACCCTTTTCATCATAATAAAATATAGGGAACACTAGGTATTCATCTTAAAATTTTAGTAAGAACACATAATAATGTAATTTGGAAATTAAAGTAGGAATCTAGAAATAAATAAATCAATGGTTCTAGAAATTAAAGTTTAAAGAATGGTAAAAACTACCACAAATCAATAGTGGATGGTTCAAATAATTTAATTTTCCATGAATATAGTCAAAGGAAGACCTCACACTGCCTATAAATAGATAAAATTGAAAATATTGGTCAAACGAATACCCCTAGGTTTTGTCCAAGCGGGGCACGATGATGCGGAAGAGATAAATGAAGGAAAGAGAGAAGAGGGGGAAGAGGAGACCTTACCTAGGATATCTGTACTCGAATTATATAGAAATCATGAATAATCTCAATGACTGATATGATATTAGAGAAGTGGGCCATACATAAGGTGGGGTCTCAATTAGGGGGTGGGGGTAACATGATGAGAAGGGGGAGAAATAAGGGGGAAAAGGGTTTTAAAAAATTGATGGAAAATTGGCAAATCCTATTTTTTTAATTCATGGTAAAATCACATGATTTAGTAACACTATCTGTAAAATTATACAGTAATCACGTGTCACTTACTGGTCACCCAAATTGACCCTACATGATTTCCTGTATGAACCCTCAAATTTTAATAAGTCTTTCACTAAATTTGTTAAAATGAAACTATCCAAAACAGACTGGAAATACAAGGTTTTTTTATTGTTACTCCTAAACTTTCACAAATTGGGAGAGACCCATGAACCTTCCAAAATTTAAAAATTATAGCTAGAAAATCCAATAATATCAAGATGAATCAAAATAATATAGAATAAACTACCCAATGAAATTTTGGGTATCACTATAATCCTATGGTTTTATTATTAACCCTGAGAGTTAGATTAAATAATTCTATACTAGATTAAAATAAATTATTCAAAAGAAATTATCTATACGAGGCTTTAGTAGTTATAAATAAATTTTTTATGTACGCTTAAAGTAGAAAAGGAAACTAGAAACTCTTATTATTCAAAATTTAGGAAATTGAAAATAGAACATCATGAAAAAGATAATTAATCATATATAGGGAGAAATGTTCAAATATTTGTATTCCAGAAATGTAGAAAAGACACCATGGTGAAATTAAAAAATAATTTTTTTAAATATAGAAGGGTTGAACATCTAGATCCAAATTTTTTATGATAAATAAAAAATATAATTAAAAAAATAGAGTAAAATAATGTAAGGACCTGACCACAGTTTCCCAGAGTCGGTACCTTATTTAATTACATTGGCATATAAACAACGAATATGAATCCTTAAGGACTAAGTAGTTTAGTATTATTGGAAACAAGATACATACAAAAGTTCAACATTACAACTTGAAAAGAAAAACAACATAGGAACTCCTTTGACAACTTCCATAACTGTTAGGTTATTTTAGAATGTTATTCATAATAAAATTCTTCATATCCTGAGAAAAAGAAACATAAGAGAGGGGTGATCTCAAACACTCAGTAAGAGTAAGAAATACAGTAGAAAATATAAAATCATTAGGAAAATTGTTAACTAAAAACATGTTTGTAACATCCCAAGTAAGTAATGAATAATAGATATTTTTATCTATGTCTATTAGTGAATTGGATAGTGTTTTAGAGGCTTAAAATGATAATAAATCCAATCTTAAGCATGGAATACACTAATATTTTTAAAAGCTTGTTTTACTGCCTTTTGATGGAAAACCATTTTTAAATCTATCTTTTGACAATTTTATAAGATATATTTGTCAAAATAAACATATTCATTATTATTGGGACATTTAAATTTACATTGGATAAATTTTTTGTATTTTTCTGACAATGTTCATTTTTTAATGAATAGTGAAAAATACTGCATTTTACATCAAAACTGCTTTTTCATTTAATTTAATTATATGGTTAAATTATCTTTTTAATTGGTATTAAAGTGTAATATGAATATATTTTTACCATTTAACCCAATGGTGGTCATTAGGATTAATTTCACTTTGGAATTGGTCATAAACTAATGCCAAACTTTTCATAGATATTGTTTAAAAAAAACCCCGCTATATGTTTTGACAACGGGAATTATTTTTAAATCAATTATTGCAATTTATGTGTTTGGAATTTGGTAAAATGGATTACATATTTGGAATCAGAAGGTCCAAATTATGTAATTAAGACTCTTTTATTTTTGGACATTATGAATAGTAATGATGGTAATTATCTTTAATTATCTTGATTAATGAGTAATCAGGTAGTTAAAGATAATAAAATGATATCATAATAATAGAAAAAGACCAAAATATGTGTCCAAAGGCTACTGGTTGTCTCATGGAAGACCATGGGATTCCTTGTTCCAAACTTGGGGGCCCCATGGAATCACTTTTATGAGAAAGTGACTTTTTATCTTTTTATTTTTAAAGAATGTTAAATGTGACAAAGAATGTATCACCTAAGTAAAATATTTTTAATTTTGTCTACATAAATGATCTTTTGGACTATAAATATTCATTAGAAAGATAAAAATATTTCCTACATCATAGTATTTTTTTTCATAATTTTTAGACTTTAAATAAATTAAATTATTTATGACATCATGATGATGCAGCGATTACCTCATTAATAAAGGATTTAAATAAAATGAAATGATAATGTAAACTCTATGACTTAAACATGTCCAAAACCTATTGGATGGGTGGATTTCTAACCCTTATCACCTTACCCTCGAATTATATCAATTTGGTACCTTTTGAATCCGAAAATCATTTTCAAATAAAGTAACATTTCTTTACATTCCAAGAGTGCCCCTCCTCTCCTCTTATAAAAGGCCCCCACCTCTACCTCCTTGCCCATTTTGTCTCTTCACTTCCCTATATTACTCCTTAAAGCCTCACTTTGGGATGAAGTCTTACCAAGGAAGCCTTTGAGCTCAAACCAAAGGGATTTACCCGATTTTAAGGTAATGTCTTCACAAGAGTCCTTTTGTTTTATTTTGCTTCTCCAACCCCATAAACTCTTTTTATTAATTTATTTTGTAACAACTCCAGTATATTCCATATACTAGGATGTTGCTATAATAAGGATTCGAGCTACACTTACACACACCTACATCTAATGGTTAAAGTACATACTGTTTCCGTGGATGGTGAATTTATGCCTCCCGAAACGATGATTGTTCAACATTATTTTAACACCTTAAAAGTTGAACATTAAGATGTCACTATATTTATATATGATATATAATATGTTTATGTTTTCCTTAGGCTTCTGTATTTTTCATTTTGAGCATACTTTTATGGTTTCCATTATGGGTAAACGTGATATCTTCATTTAAGGAAGTGCGGACTACCGCCCCCTCAAAGTGATTTGATTCGTTAAATACCATATGTGGGACGTATAAAGGATGAAACTATGATATTATATATGATATTATACTGGAATTATAATATACCTTTATATCATTATGATTCCATTCTATAAAATACGAAATAGAAATGAAAGTAGCATTCATGCGTACGTACAGCTTACCGTCTCCATGAACAGTGCATTTCATTTCTTACCTCTAAATGATTATGTAATATTATAAATGCATGTATATACTGGATATATATGATATATACATCATGATTATAATTCTGGATATAATGGATACATGAACAACTTTTAATTATAAAGGGTTTATTTTTGACTCAAGTACCAATGATCGTTAAAACGACCGTTATTAACTTAAATAATTATATAGTGTTCATGACATGGAAATAAGTGATATAAAAGGAACAATGAACTTGAAAAAGGTTCTTAAGCATGTAGAAATTAACTCAAGTTTATTATTCAGGACATTAAAGAACGACCGAGTCAAGTCGGACCTGAGGTATGGGACTTCGTCTCAATCTCCTTTCATTGAGGCATATTTTGTTTTATACACAACCTTCTTTTATATGGTGTATAAACCCTTTTGACTTTTACGTTTATTCAAAAGGAATATTTTTTTATACGAAGCGTTTACTAAATGAAAAAAGGGAATGTTTTTGTCATACGTATGCGGCGACAATGACTTCTCCACCGCCATGAAATTTATTTTAGTTTCGGCTTCTTCTACATGCCATACCTTTTTTTTAAAGAAAAATAAATACCATGTTTTACTTTTCTTTTATTTTTGTATTGAAAATGGTTTTCATAATGTTTTTATATCAATGTGTTTTATTGATATCTTGTGATTGAAAGGTGGAAATGTTATGTTTCCTTTATGCATGTTTTATGTGATACGATTATGTTGAGGTTCTTGGGAATTATTATGAAGACGAGTGGTTCCGTGATAAACTAAGTGCGGGTGATCCCGATATAGCTCTCCAATGCATTGGGTAACGCGAAGGTGTGAAACGTTAAGGTTTCTCCGAAGAGATTTAGGGAATATACTGTGATGGGTATTCCAAACGTAACCAAGAGGGTTATTACCTACGTAAGAATGTTATGAATGCCTCAAGTTACCTTTATGTCTTATGATTTCTATGATTTATTCATGATTTGATGAGGTATGTTAAAGTGCTTATGTTTTATGGGTAAAGTATGATTTCATTCTTATGTATATATGTACCCATGTTTCCTTTCCATATTTTTATATCCCTTACTGAGCTTTTTATGCTCATCCCAAGTTTTTTGAAATGTTTTTCACATGTCAAGGGAAAGGTACATGATATGATGATAATGTCAAGGAAGTGTCAAGAAAGAATCCATGTTTTATTTTAAATATGTTTCCATTGATGTGAAAGAAGAATACTATCTTTATATAACCACTTTGTTTATATGTGGAATGTAATGCAAGTTTTATGATCTAATTCTCTAAAACTCTAAACCCGAAAAGATCCTCAATGTGTAATCTTGTAATAACTCAAGATTAAGTAAGGTTTAAGGCTGGGGCCTTATAGTTGGTATCAGAGGTCGGTTTATATAACTTTAGGAGTTAGAATTCTATTAAATGATTATCCAAAAATATATATATTTTTTTATGGTCAAATTGAAGTGATATAGTATTTGAAGATTATCATGTTGCTTCATCTAAGACATGTTTGTTCAGAATGGTTTTCCTCAGAGGAAACAGGGAAGCAGTGCTAGGAAGGCATGCAGAAGGAAATAACCTTCTGAATCAGCATCCTGAGATGGTCGGAATTGGAACTGAACAGTTTGTTGCAGTAATGGCGTAGTTGACTCAAGTGATAAATGGTGGTGGTATCCATGCACGAGATCAGCCAGATCAACCGCAGAGGAACATGTCAGTGGTGAAACATTTCATGAGGCAACATCCCCCATCATTCAGAGGATCATCTGACCCTGTGCTAGCTGAATGGTGGATTAAAGGACTGGAGAAGATTTTCGATGTCATGTGGTGTTCAGACAATCAAAAGGTTAGTCTTGATATTTACCGTTTGGAGGGTGAAGTAGACCAGTGGTGGTCGATGGCTAAAAATATCAGGGACGCTGATGAGATTGATGCTCTCGACTGGGATGAATTCAAAGGTATGTTTCTTGAAATTTTTTTTCCTAAGGCTGTTCGACTTAGGATGGAAAAAAAATTCTTGGAATTGAGGCAAGAGGAAGATTCAGTGGCTACCTATGAAGAAAGGTTCACTCGATTGGCAAGGTATGCTCCAAATTTTATCCGAGACCTTGATAGTAAAATCAATCATTTTTACTCAGGATTAAAGCCAAAGTATCGAAGGGCATTATCTTCTCGTGAGTTTAAAAGTTATGAAAATCTTGTTCGATGTGCTGATAAGGTGGAAATGGAGTTTGCCGATGATCAAGTGTTCTATAACAACCAGCAGAAGAAGAGACCAAGGTGGCAGGAGAAAGGGAAGAATTCATCAAAAAAGTCTGATGGTAAGAAATCTAAGTTTCCAATTTGTGATAAATGTGGCAAAAGGCATGCTGGGGAATGTCTTCTGAATTCTAGAAAGTGCTACCGATGTGGTAAGATGGGACATAAGGCTCGTGATTTCACTGAAAAAGATCAAAGTGAAGGTAAGAACAAATTTGATTTACAGTTAGTGAAATGTTTTAAGTGCGATGAGATGGGTCACTATGCAAACGAGTGTCCGACAAAGAGCTTGAGTGATGGGAAGCAGTTAGACTACAAGCAGAAAGGGGTGGTGAAATCCTTTTCAACTACTTCAGCAGATGTCGGGCCATCAAATGAAGTTGTATCAGGTACTTTTTTTGTTTTTTCAGATTATGCCAGTGTGTTGTTTGATTCGGGGTCCACACATTCTTTCATCTCTGAAACCTTTTCTAGTAAAATTAGAATACCATCTCAAGAAATGACTCCTGAACTTTTGGTAAAAACACCTGGGGGAAATGTTAAGGCAAAAATAATTTATAAGAATCTTCCTATCCTTATCTGTGGAAAGAACCTACTTGAAAACCTTATTGTTCTACCTCTAGTAGAGTCTGATGTTATCCTGGGTATGGATTGGCTCTCTATTTACCATGCTAAGATTGACTGTAGAGATAAAGAAGTTTCTTTTCAAAAAGACTTTCAGTTTGTGTACAAGAATGAACCCTTACTGTTGATAACTTATAAAGAAGCCAAGAAACTTGTAAAAGATGGAAATGAATGTTACCTTGCACACATCGTTGAAAATAAAGAAACTGTTCAGATTAATGATGTGCCAGTGGTAAATAAGTATCCTGATGTTTTTCCTGATGAGTTGCCTGGAATAATACCAGATCGGGAAGTTGAGTTTACTGTTGACTTAGTTCCTGATGCTAAGCCAATTTCAAAACCCCCTTATCGAATGGCTCAAATTGAACTTTTAGAGTTGAAGGAGCAATTGCAAGATTTATTAGAGAAAGGTTTCATTCGACCTAGCACATCACCATTGGGTGCTCCTGTTTTATTTGTTAAAAAGAAAGATGGTTCAATGAGACTTTGCATTGATTATAGAGCCTTGAATAACATCACTGTTAAGAAAAAATATCCTTTGCCTCACATCGATGATTTATTTGATCAGCTCCAGGGAGCTCAATATTTTTCAAAGATTGACTTGAGATCGGGGTACCATCAGCTGAAGGTAAAGGAAGCAGATGTTCCGAAGACCACATTCTGTATAAGATATGGCCATTATGAATTTATAGTAATGCCTTTTGGGCTAACCAATGAACCTGCTGTATTCATGGACTTAATAAATAGAATTTTCCATGAGTTCTTTGATAAGTTTGTGGTGGTTTTCATTGATGATATTTTGGTGTTTTCTAAAAGTAAAGAGAAGCATGAAAGACATTTAAGGGTTATCTTGCAAACCTTAAAAGAAAATAAACTGTATGGAAAATTCATCAAGTGTGAGTTTTGGTTGCAACAAATTTCTTTCCTTGGTCACATTGTTTCTAAAGATGGGATAACTATTGGTCCTACAAAAACAAAAGTTGTGGAAGACCGGCCAAGACCCACAAATTTAACTGAGATTCGTAGCTTCCTTGGTTTGGCAGGCTATTACCGAAGGTTTGCTAGAAATTTTTCATGGTTATCTAGTCCAATGAGTAAGTTAACTCGGAAGGGTGTTAAGTTTATCTGGAAAAAAGAATGTAATGATTGTTTTCAGGAATTGAAAAGAAGATTGTTGAATGCTCCAGTTTTGGCACTACCTTACAGGAATGGTGAGTTTGTTATATACAGTGATGCTTCATTGAAAGGACTTGGTTGCATCCTAATGCAGAATGATCAGGTAATTTCTTATGCTTCACGACAGTTGAAAAATCACGAGGTAAATTACCCTACACATGATTTGGAATTAGCTACTGTTGTTTTTGATTTAAAAATTTGGAGGCATCATTTGTATGGAGTAAAGTGTGAAATATATACTGATCACAAAAGTTTAAAGTATATATTCACTCAAAAAGAGTTAAACATGATACAGAGGAGATGGCTGGAATTAATCAAGGATTATAATTGTACAATTCATTACCATCCGGGAAAAGCAAATAAAGTGGATGATGCTTTGAGTTGAAAAAGTAATGCTTCATTAGAAATGTTGCATTTGGAATGTGATCCTTTGGTTAAGGATTTGATGTACTTTGGCATAGAAGTTGTTGGTGATGGAAGTTCTTCTATTTTGTTTCAGGTATCAGTGAGATCATCTCTATCATATAGAATCAAGCAAGCATAGAAGCAAGACAGTGAGTTGCAGAAAAAGGTAGAGCTGGTTCAGAAAGGTAAGTTGCCTGAATTAAACATTGATAATGATTGTGTTTTGAGATTTGGGAAGATATTGTGTGTGCCTTGTGATTTACAGTTGAAGACAGAGTTGTTATGTGAAGCTCATAGTTCTCCGTTTTCAGTTCATCCTGGCAGTACTAAGATGTACATAGATCTGCGGGAGTATTACTGGTGGGATGGAATGAAAAGAGATATTGCTGATTTTACTGTGAAGTGTTTGACATGTCAACAGGTTAAAGTAGAGTGGTAGTTACCGAAAGGGATGCTTCAGCCTTTACCAGTGCCAGAGTGGAAATGGGAGAATATATCCATAGACTTTGTTGTGGGATTACCGAAGACATCTCGAGGTAATAATGCAATCTGAGTTATTGTTGATCGCTTGACTAAATCTGCTCATTTCCTTGCTATACAAGAAACTTTTTCCCTAGATCAACTTTCCCATTTGTATCTTAAAGAGATAGCCAGGTTACATGGAGTTCCCCTCTCCATTGTATCTGATCGTGATCCTAGGTTCACTTCTAACTTTTGGAAAGGCCTTCAGAAGTCGTTGGGTACTGAATTAAATTTTAGTACAACATTTCATCCTCAATCAGATGGGCAGTCAGAACGAACAATTCAGACCTTGGAGGATATTCTATGAGCTTGTTCGATGGACTATCAGGGAAGTTGGGACCAACATCTTTCATTGGTTGAATTTTCATATAATAACAGTTTTCATTCTAGTATACAGATGGAACCATTTGAGGTGTTATATTGGAAGCGGTGTCGAACTCCAGCTTTCTGGGATGAAGTGGGTGAAAGGAAGTTGATGGGACCAGAATTGATAGAAGAGATGGCAGAAAAAGTTTAGCTGATTCAGAAACACACGAGAACAGCTCAAAGCAGGCAGAAGAGTTATGCAGACAATAGGAGGAAGGATCTAACTTTTGAGGTAGGTGATCATGTTTTTCTCAAAGTCTCACCATGGAAAAGTGTGATGAGATTTGGTAAGAAAGGAAAGATGAGTCCAATATTCATTGGACCATATGAAATTCTGGAGAGAGTTGGATAAGTTGCATACAGTGTGGCTTTACCTCCGAGTTTATCTCAGGTACACAATGTTTTTCATGTTTCGATGTTGAGAAAGTATATGCCAGATCCATCTCATGTTTTGAGTCCAGAGGTAGTTCAGCTGGAAGAGAACCTATCTTATGAGGAACAACCGGTCCAGATTCTTGACCACAGGGAGCAAGTGTTACGGAATAAGTTGATTAATCAGGTAAAGGTTTTGTGAAAAAAACCACATGATGGAAGAGGCAACATGAGAATCTGAAAATGCAATGAGGGATAAGTACCACCATTTATTCGATAAGTAAATAAATTGCGGGGACGCAATTTTCTAAAGGGGGGAAGGATGTAAAATCCCAAGTAAGTAATGAATAATAGATATTTTTATCTATGTCTATTAGTGAATTGGATAGTGTTTTATAGGCTTAAAATGATAATAATTCTAATCTTAAGCATGGAATACACTAATATTTTTAAAAGATTGTTTTACTGCCTTTTGATGACAAACCATTTTCAAATCTATCTTTTGACAATTTTATAAGATATATTTGTCAAAATAAACATATTAATTATGATTGGGACATTGAAATTTACATTGGATAAATTTTTTGTATTTTTCTGACAATGTTCATTTTTTAATGAATAGTGAAAAAATACTACATTTTACATCAAAACTGTTTTTTCATTTAATTTAATTATATGGTTAGATTATCCTTTTAATTGGTCTTAAAGTGTAATCTGAATATATTTTTACCTTTTAACCCAATGGTGGTCATTAGGATTAATTTCACTTTGTAATTGGTCATAAACTAATGCCAAACTTTTCATAGATATTGTTTCAAAAAAAACCCGCTATTTGTTTTGACAACGGGAATTATTTTTAAATCAATTATTGCAATTTATGTGTTTGGAATTTGGTAAAATGGATTAAATATTTGTAATCTTAAGGTCCAAATTATGTATTTAAGACTCTTTTATTTTTGGACATTATGAATAGTAACGATGGTAATTATCTTTAATTATCTTGATTAATGAGTAATCAGGTAGTTAAAGATAATAAAATGATATCATAATAATACAAAAAGACCAAAACATGTGTCCTAATGCTACTGGTTGTCTCATGGCCGACCATGGGATGCCTTGTGCCAAACTTGGGGGCCCCATGGAATCACTTTTGTGAGAAAGTGACTTTTTATCTTTTTATTTTTAAAGAATGTTAAATGTGACAAAGAATGTATCATCTAAGTAAAATATTTTTAATTTTGTATAAATAAATGATATTTTGGACTATAAATATTCATTATAAATACAAAAAGATTTCCTACATCATAGTATTTTTTTCATAATTTTTAGAATTTATATAAATTAAATTATTTATGACAACATGATGATGCAGCGATTACCTCATTAATAAAGGATTTAAATAAAATGAAATGATAATGTAAAATCTATGATCTACACATGTCCAAAACCTATTGTATGGGTTGATTTCGAACCCTTATCACCTTAACCTCTAATTATATCAATTTGGGACCTTTTGAATCCGAAAATCATTTTCAAATAAAGTAACATTTCTTTACTTTCCAAGAGTGCCCCTCCTCTCCTCTTATAAAAGGCCCCCACCTCTACCTCCTTACCCACACTCCCAAATCCTTTGGATCGGCCAACCCCTGCCCATTTTTTCTCTCCAATTCCCTCTATTACTCCTTAAATCCTCACTTTGGGTAGAAGTCTTCCCAAGGAAGCCTTTGATCTCAAACCAAAGGGAGTTACCTGATTTTAAGGTAATGTCTTCCCTTGAGTCCTTTTGTTTTATTTTGCTTCTCAAACCCCCTATACTCTTTTTATTCATTTATTTTGTAACAAATCCAGTATCTTCAATATACTAGGATGTTGTTATAAGAAGGATTTGAGCTACACTTAAACACACCTACATCTAATGGTTAAAGGACATACTGTTTCCGTGGATGGTGAATTTATGCCTCCTGAAACGATGATTGTTCAACATTCTTTTAACACCTTCAAAGGTGGCCATTAAGATGTCACTATATTTATATATGATATATAATATGTTTATGTTTTCCTTAAGCTTCTGTATTTTTCATTTTGGGCATACCTTTATGGTTTCCATTATTGGTAAACACGATATCTTCATTCAAGGAAGTGCGGACTACCACCCCCTCAAAGTGATTTGATTCGTTAAATACCATATGTGGGACGTATAAAGGATGGAACTATGATATTATATATGATATTATACTGGAATTATAATATACCTTTATATCATTATGATTCCATTCTATAAAATGCGAAATAGAAATGAAAGTAGCGTTCATGCGTACGTACGGCTTACCGTCTCCATGAACGGTGCATTTCATTTCTTACCTCTAAATGATTATGTAATATTATAAATGCATGTATATACTGGATATATATGATATATACATCATGATTATAATTCTGGATATAATGGATACATGAACAACTTGTAATTATAAAGGGTTTATTTTTGACTCAAGTACCAAAGATCATTAAAACGACCGTTATTAACTTAAATAATTACATAGTGTTCATGACATGGAAATAAGTGATATAAAAGGAATAATGAACTTGAAAAAGGTTCTTAAGAAAGTATAAATTAACTCAAGTTTATTATTCAGGACATTAAAGAACGACCGAGTCAAGTTGGACCCGAGGTATGGGACTTCGTCTCAGTCTCCTTTCATTGAGGCATATTTTGTTTTATACACAACCTTCTTTTATATGGTGTATAAACCCCTTTTACTTTTACGTTTATTCAAAAGGAATCTTTTTTTTATATGAAGCGTTTACTAAACGACAAAAGGGAATGTTTTTGTCGTACGTATGCGGCGACAACGACTTCTCCACCGCCGTGACCATTATTTGAGTTTCGGCTTCCTCTACAAGCCATACCTTTTTTTAAAGAAAAATAAATACCATGTTTTACTTTTTTTTTATTTTGGTATTGAAAATGGTTTTCATAATGTTTTTATGTCAATGTGTAGTATTGATATCTTGTTATTGAAAGGTGGAAATGTTATGTTTCTTTTATGCATGTTTTATGTGATACGATTATGTTGAGGTTCTTGGGCATTATTATGAAGACGGGTGGATCCGTGATAAACTAAGGGCGGGTGAGCATGATATATCTCTCCAATTCATTGGGTAACGCGAATGAGTGAAATGTTAAGGTTTCTCCAAAGATATTTAGGGAAAATACTGTGATGGGTATTCCAAACGCAACCAAGAGGGTTACTCCCTACGTAAGAATGTTATGAATGCCTCAAGTAACCTTTATGTCTTATGATTTCTAGGATTTATTCATGATTTGATAAGGTATGTTAAAGTGATTATGTTTTATAGGTAAAGTATGATTTCATTCTTATGTATATATGTACCCATGTTTCCTTTCCATATTTTTATATCCCTTATTGAGATTTTTATGCTCATCCAAAGTTTTTTGAAATGTTTTTCACAGGTCAAGGGAAATGTACATGATATGATGATAGTGTCAAGGAAGTGTCAAGAAAGAATCCATGTTTTATTTTAAATATGTTTCCATTTATGGGAAAGAAAAATACTATCTTTATGTAACCACTTTGTTTATATGTGGAATGTAATGCAAGTTTTATGATCTAATTCTCTAAAACTCTAAACCCGAAAAGATCCTCAATGTGTAATCTTGTAATAACTCAAGATTAAGCAAGGTTTAAGGCTAGAGACTTATAATGTTCCTATAAAAAAAACATGAAGAATTTATGGTGGGAAGAAGAGCTGATTAAGTAATTCCATAATAAAACTTAATCAGGGGAATTCTATTAGTCGAATAACCACATGAACTGTAAAAAATATTTTCATAATGAGGGAATACAAAATGGAGGACATCATCACCACTTCATCAAGGCCTCATTCCAATACCATAAAAAATCATCCTATTAAGGCCTTGTTCCAAGACCTTAGTTTGTCTCACGAGAGATACCAATGCACCAAGGGTCTATAGAAGGCCCCTCCCAACACTTTCTATAGCCAATTAATTCCTCATATTAATGGGGATAAATATAAACAACATATACATTCATATTGAAAATAATATATGAAATGTAAATTTCTATTTGTAAACATTAAGTATAACCATTCAAAGTAAATTGGTGAATGGTTTTAAGATAGCACATACATAGCCAAAATAATCATAAACTATTAATTCTTGAGATAAATACCCTTTTACTTTGAAAAGAAGAGTTATTTTGGAAAAATATTTTTATAAAAAAAGAAGTAAAATAAGATTTTATTTTAATAATAAAATGAGTGATTTTATAAATATAATTTTTTCCAAAAATCAGAATATAGGGTACCCTTGAAAATGGGTGAGAATTTGATAAATTCCCTTGAACTGGGCTTGTACTACAAGAAGGATTTTTGAAAGATGCTTTTAGAACATATAACTCCCATTAAATGAGATTATGATTCTGGTTTGAAAACATATGTATAACACTCATAAAGAATTTATGAGGAGTACATAATAATACAAAATAATTTCATTGAAGAAATTAGACAATATAAATAACCCGAATGAAAAAGGAGTTTCGGGTGGAAAACCCTTACCTTAAGTATGAATGTGTTACGCTCTTGAATTTAAAGTCCTAGAATATGAAATTAGAATTATTAATAACATATTTCAGAACCTATTAGAAATTATTTTAGTTTATCATAATTCTTTTTAGTTCATTTATGTCTTTTTTGATAAGTTATTATATCGAATTATGTCATTCTGGAGTGTTCATTTTCATGATTTCCATAGTCAGTTCACTTGTTTTTAAGTAATGGATTTCATGTGGAATGGATGTAAATATCCATAATTGAAATTAAGTATTATTTATGAACATCCATAATTTTTAATGTTCATTTATATAATTTGGTTACATGGAAATAGGATGAATCATTCAATGAATTATTAATGACATACACTGAGATTATTTTAGTGGTATTTTGATTATTAGGAACAAGTTTTGTCATATGATTTAATAATATGTACATATACTGGTTCATGAATATTAATTAGGTTATAATAAATATATTATAGTCTATTTAAATAATCAAAATGGTTTCATGACCATAATTTAAGATGGTGATAGAAATTAAAAACCCGTCGTCCTTGAATGTGATAAATTATCACATCTGGGATAATGTTTTCATTTATCATATAAAATAATGGGAAAAGAATAATGATGATTAATTATTACATTATAACAACAAAAATTAAGTACATGGAAGTTACTATAGATATCATAAAATTTTGATTAAAGTAGGTGAGGAAATAAAGAAAAGAAATGAACTTGAAAATAAATTAAAAGTTGAGAGATCCCTTACAAAATTTTTGCTGCATAACGGATGTGGAACATGTTTATAGAAAACATTAAAAAGAGAAGGTAAATGGGTCACACATTCATAAAATACACATAAAAAATTTTAGGTATAGAAAAATATGGAAATAATAACATGGTTTGAAAAGATGAAATAATTACCACAAAAAAGAGAACTTGAATGGAAAAGAGGAGTTGAGATTTCTCTTACCTTGTAGTGTTACTCCTAAGACATGATGGTTGGGACCTTGAGGGATTGAGTAAACCTTTTTAGGACTAACCGGGAGATAAGACAACAATATATTCTAGTATTATGAGTTTTTAATGAAGGAAAACAACGAAATGAGTGGGTATTTATAGTAAATGAGAGGGAGTTTTTTATTAATGTAAAAGCACACCTCATTAGTGGTTTTTGTAAAACCATGGGCCTTACCATGGTATTTTCCCATGGTATTAGGCACACAGAACACCTAATATTTTATTCTACTATAAAGAAGTCTATCAGCATTTTATTTTAATTATTACATCATTATGAAGTCCTTAAACATACGAAATACTCAAAACTGTATTTTTACTATTCACAAAATTCAAATATTTTAGAAAAATCCCAAAAATTTATTTGAACTATTTTTTGACATTAGATTTCAAAAATGAACTCCATTTCTCAAATATATTTTTCTAAATATTATTAATTTAATTTTTTTAAAAAATAATAGTTAATTTGAAAAATAACAATTTTAAAGATATAATTAGTTTTATATCACAATGAAAAATTAAATAAGATATCATTATCATATTACCTTAAGAAAATAAAATAATGTCATTATTTACTATTTATAAGGGTCATATTACTATTTATAATGGTATGTTACTATTTACCAAAAAATCTAGTTTGTTCTATCAGACTCCAAATGACATACTAATCACAACTCAAGATGACAATTTTTTGAAATTCAAAACATAGTAGAGTCAATGTAGTGTTTAATGGATAGATTATAAAATGTTTTGTTTTGTAGGGACACAATGTTTCATGCATTCAATGTTTGTTTTCAAAACCTTGGGGTGTTAAAAATAATGTCCAAGCTAATAATCATCCCAGACTTTAATTATGTAAATGAAAAGAGTTTGGGAATTTCATAAATCGATGACCCAACCCATGGGAAAATGATGATAATAGTAATCATTATCCTCTTAAAGTAAGATACCATGGATGAGATTATGTAATCACAACTGTTGAACTAGATCAAGGTATTGAGGTGGTTAAAGGTACATTTATTCTCCAATATAGAGTTTTGAATGTATTATTTGATTATGGATCTTACCATTTAATCAAATCATACAAGTTTTCTAAGAGTATTTATTCACTTCCTCAAACTTTGAATATTAAAATATCAGTGAAAACCCATAGTGGTGCATTGATTGAATCCAAGGTATATAAATTTTCTATTATCAGGGTTTTTAAGAAATAATTATGATAGTTCTAGATCCCCTTCCACAAGTGGAATTTGATGTGATATTATGAATAAATTGGATTTCACTGTATAATTATCAAATAAACTATTGATATTGGAAAATTTTATCTCATATCCCTAGTTATCTTATAATAAAATATTAATTAAAGGATGATTATGAACTCCATTTGGAATAAAATCCCTAAATTTTGGTCATAATACCCAATAATATAGGAATTTTGATCAAATGACCATAGAATAAGTAAAAAATTTAAGATATTCCTATTGTATGTGAATATACTTAATTTTCTCAGGAAAAACTATATAGAATTACCTAAAACATGATGTAATGTTTTTAATTGAACTCATACATGTTCTTACAACATTATAAAAAATTCATATCAAATGAAACATATTTAATTGAATGAAATAAAGAATAAAATTTGGATAAAAATGGAAAAGGGATTTATACACACAAATATATCATCATGAGGACCACCGGTACTCTTTATCAAAAATAAAGATGGATCAATGTCCCTTTTAATATATTATATTGTGCTTAACAAGATCATGATCCCAAAAAAAGTATCCTATAACCCCTATAAATGTTTTTTTAATCAATTTCAAGGATATCTATATTTCAAAAAAATTACCTTCGATCAGAATATCATCAAGTAAGGGTAATGAAATAAGATATACCGAATATAGATTTTCAAAAAAGGTATAGAAATTATAAATTCATAGTAATTCTATTTGGATTCATAAATGAACCTAAAATAATTATAAATTTAAGGAATAAAATCTTTATAGGTTATTTGTAAAAATTCATGGTAGTCTTTATTGATGATTTTTTTTAAATATTTTAAGAGAGATTAAAAACAAGATTTTTTTTGAAGATTTGGAAAATAACCCTATAAAAGGATAAATTGTATTCCATGTAAGGGTCCAAATCCAACTAGTTTGACCCTTTTAATGTTTTAAAAGACCATGATGCTCAAAGGATGACTAGAGTGGGTTTAAATGTGTTTTTATGATAAAATATTTAAGTAGTGAGGATTTAAGATGTGTAAGGGTTTTACATCATGAATGTGTGGTTCACTACTTGGGTGAGAGCCTGATTCATGGATAGTCGAATCGGCCACATGGATCCATTAGCTATATGAAGGCATTGGCTATATGAATCCATTTACTATGTGGATCTATCAGAAATGTAGAGGCATCGACTACATGAATTATCTATGCGGATGGATTGGCTATTTGAATCAACTATGTGGTTGGATAAGCTACATGCACTAGCTATATGAGCGATCGACTGTGTGGAATAGCTTTGTGGATTTACAATGTGAGCGATTAGTTATATGATAGATCATATATGTGATTTGGCTATGTGGATCAACTACATGAGGGATCAACTATATGAGAATGTAAATATGAAATGGATACATTAGTATTTTGGCAATGTGGTGCTTTTAGTTATGTGGAATCAACAACCTAGATATTTCCACCAGTTTTATGAAAACAGCTGGTCGAGTATTTCAGTGGTGTGAATTAAGGGCCTTAAAAGAATGATTAGTCAAGTATAATTATACCCTTGAATTTATCATATGTTTTAGGAAAAAAATTATTCCTTTTTTGCGAATTTAAATGAGATAATAACAAGTTAGAATTAAATATTCTGTGATATGGAATTCTGAAAGCCCTATGTCTGTTGACTTAGAAATGAATATATTTTCCCTTGTTTTTTTTCTACATGTATTCTATCGACACTGAACATCACATAAAAATTCCTTTGGAGTCATGGAACCCTTATTTGGGTGTATTTAGTTCTCCAACATCGATTTCATCTTGCACGCCCTCTATTTTTGGTGCAGTGAGTCACACAAAGCTTCTTTTTCTAGGTAGAAGATTCATTGCTTCTCCTATTCATTTATGTTCAATAATAAATTAATCATGGTTTATCCCTTTATATTGTGATTTAATTAACCCAATAATTTTTAAACCATATAATAAATAATTTTTTATTGCGATAGTATGTGGTTACATTCAACCATGATAATAGTTTTCCCCTTGATTTTATATATAGTGTGCTATCTATGTTATGATTGTCAGTATATATTATGATGCTATGGACTATCTTTTTTTCCTTGATGGATTATGGTAAATAAAATAAGTATGTAATTAATTAATTAATTAATTAGATTAATAACTAAACAAGAGGCATGTTTTAATCTGGTGTTTCTTATAATTTTATAGAAATCTAAACTGATACAATTCACATTCTTAATTAAATGTGTTCTTCTATGATAATTTAATTGTTAAAGAATGTGAAAAATGATAATTCCTTTTTATAATGTTGAAATAAAAAGGCATGTTAGTTGGGAATGGTTATTATCTATGTTTTTTGAAACCAGTTTTAATGCTAAAAGAATGTTTAAATTTTGATAGCTTGTTATATCTTTATTCCCTAGGTTTCCCATAGTTGCAACCTCTGAATAATGAATTTTTTTATTCAATATGGATTAAGAATCATTTGTTTGATAAATATAATTTATAGGGCTTGAGTTTCCCATTTTATTAAGAAGGATCAGTGCCTTGAGTTTGGATCTATGAGAGTTCATTTATGTGTTAAGAATTGATTCTTTTTTTGGGGCCTAGATTATCCAATAGGGAATAATTTTTTTCTTCATGCTTATTTTGTGATTTTATTTCAATGTGATCTTCATATTGTGATGTGATATTTTGAGGGGAGGCTCAGATGTGATATGATCCAAGGATAGCTGAGCCTTGGATGACAGATGGTGATATGGATGGGGAGGGCCAGATGATGTGGTTGCAATTGATGTTTGTGATAGTAAGATGAATCAGGATATGCATGTGGGTCTCAAGGATAGAACCAAATATGATATAATGATTTTAAGCTGATATTTCCCATTAATGTAACTATGAGATATGATATTCTCTTTTATGAATCTTTTTAATAGTAGATGGTTAGGTTTCTTGTTTTATCTACATTCCTTTCCCCACTACTCGAGGCTCCTAGATGTGCTTGGTTTCATGTTTCTAATTGGTGGTAGCATAGGATGTATTTCCTAGAGTACATAGTTTATGTAATGATGATAATAATTAATAAACAATTCTTAACCCACAGGATTGGTAATGATGGAATGTGAATGATAAAAAGATGTTAATCTTGATAAACCTTGGACATGGTTTGGATTATTCCTAGAGGGAAAAAAAATTACTATGATGATTAATGTAATGTAATGTGGAATAATGTAAATGTTTAATTTTATGGATAATGTATTAATTGAATAAAAGAAAATGATAAAAAGGAAATAAGTAATTAATGTAGATAATTTAAATTCCAAGGTTCTTATATGATATCTGGTCATAGTAGTGGTAGATGGGAGTCTGAGAAACATTAGCTATAGTTGAGTCTAAGACTAGGTTATGACCATAGTGTGGTTGCAATCTATATTGTATATTGTTTATTATATTATTTCATATTCTATACCAACCAAGTCATTTAGGTAAACTGAATCCCAGTAGGCTATGTTAGGGAGTTTTCCTTAATATCCTTGTGAGAGGATGGATGATTAACTACCCCCTCTTTCCCTACTCTATTTTCTTGGTAGTTACTTTTGCTAATATGCATGGTGTTTAGTTTTCCCATATATGTGTGTAATGAGATCTGATGTCTTAATGAATAATATTCAATGTATGATTCCCATCATACAAGCTATAGTGGATCCAATACACTACTAGGTCACTATATATGATGATGTGATATGGAATTATGTGATGATTTGATGCATGATATGATCATTATGATGACTTTCCAAGGTTTCTTTGGGATGAATTATTTTTTGATAGAGATGGATAGGGATGTAAGACGTTAGGGTAGAGTGGAAAAATAGTGGGGAAGTAAGAGAGGGGTACCCTTGATGTTTCATAACTATATTATATGATCTATTGTATATGATACTTGGTGAGAGTTATCCATGTTGAGGCTGTGAACTTAGTGCACCTATTTATGTGATGAGTTAGTTTCACTATTTTTCAATATGCTTTAGAATTTTTTATTTATCTTTTTCACAAGAGGCTCGGAGGAGGATCTTACTGAGCATACTTCTATGATCACACTACATATATATAAACTATTTTTAGGTCAACCAAATTAGGTTGGATATTGGGATAGATATTACTAGATCATGGTTTTACAGGATCCATTTGGGTTTCATGGTCGCGACCATATTTATCTTTTGGTACTTATACCTTTCATTTTAGTTGTTATAGTACAATATGGCACTACATGTTTGCATTTGAGAATTTTTTATATATGTATGAGAAAGTGTTAATTTGTGTATCCATTTTATCTCTCTCTTCCCCATGTTATTTTAACGGTAATTCCTCCCATATGTATGTTTATTATATCCTTGGTTCTAGTTTCAAACCCACTGCCAACTGGAGGTGGGACTTGGGAAGTCTCCATCTCCTTTCTCTAATTTCTAGACTATGAGGGGTACAACTTGGGTGGAGGGTGTCAGGAAATGGTGTCATCATATGTTTAGATTGAGGGATATGATGAAGTTTGGGGTTAGAAAATGGTGAGATTTCAAGGGTTGGTAGGGCAACATTGTCATCTATGTTTAGTAAGAAATGTAATCATAGGATACTGTCTTAGACATGGTTATTTAGGGACCCTTGTGATCTGATTGATATACCTTTATGTTTACTAAAAGTGCTAAAGTAAGTGACACTAGTTTCAGGGTAGAGACCTATCAATGGATCATGCATCATTGTTCTTTTCACCTGTGTTTGAAATGGGTAGACCATAGGATAGGTTAAAACCAAAACAAGATAATAAAATAAATAAATTATTAATTTTATGTATTCTATATTATAGGTTTAGGAGCTCCGAAAATAGATTCTTTTTTCATGCATGGATCTAGGTTGATGTTTTTATCAGGTTTGCACCAAATATGTTTAAAAAGATGTGCCAGTAGATTGCCGAAGAGTCGAGTTTGATAATTATGAAATTTGGAGGAAGAAAATTATGGAGTTATAGTGCTAGATTATGTATTAGAATGAGGGATAAATTTCATATTCAGTCAGTAAATACAAGTTATAGGATGTCGAGATAGATTTCATTTAGATCCATGCTTAGTGGGAACATAGGATTTCATTTTCTATTATGATTCTACATGGAGTAATGAGGAATTGGTGGTTCTTATTCCTTAGGGATCATGAGGAGTTAGTATTATTGTGGGATTAGTTATGTGAATAGTTCTAATAAGAGTTCCTTTCTTCAACCATAAAGGATTCCAATCACTAAGAGATTCTTACCCTTTGACTGAGGAGTTCTAGCATGTGAGATTTTGGGATCCATTTTAAGATCCTTCTGTGATATTCTTTAGAAAAGTTTCCATATGATGAGGCTAGGATGAGATGTTTGAAGGAGACATTGCATGAGAATATCTAGTTCTAGATTACCTTATTTATAAAGAATATATATGTTTAGGTGATGAAGATAGAAGATGTTATTGAGAGGAAGCTAGAAAAAAATTATATTTAATGTGGGAAGATTTGTCAAGATTCCTCAGGAAGTAGAAATGTGGTGTGTGGTCGCCAATTTCCTAGACATAAAAGCATATGGTTAGCTAAGTGAAGGTCCTAGCCCTCATCATCTCATTTCTCCAGGGACAGAGACTCTTTGACCTATTCCAAGAGATGAAACAAATTTTTTTCTTATGAAGGTTGAGTTTATGAGTGGCAAGAGTGCCTGAAATTTTCGAGTAGTCAGCATGGGTCACATGTTATGCTTGAAGTTCCTATATTGAGGAAATTCTTCCTAGGTAGTAGTAGTAGCATGTTCCAATTTGGAATTAGTAGAAAGGATATGAGGCGAGTTGAGTAAAACCCCAAGATTCTCCTCGTCCTCATAGAGCATAGCGTGGCTAGGTAGTTGGTTGTCAACAGGGACAGATAGGTCATGGAGTATGTTGTGGTTAGCTTTATGCTTTATAATTTCCAATTTCAGGTGATCAAAACATCAATTGAGGATCCCTTTTATTATTTTCTCTATGGGTGATGCTTTGTTAGATTTAGGAATGACACACTCCTTTATATCCCCTACCCTCATCCATGCTTTGGGACTTGAGTTAGAGAGGCTTCCAATTCCCCTAGCATTGACTACACCAGTTAAAGGTTGAGATGACTTGTGTAAAGTATTTAGATATTGTGAGATAGTGGTGGGGTCACACCACTCTTGGGGATATTTTCTATCTTTACAGATACATCTATATGACATCATCCTCATCATGGATTGGTTGTATTCTATGTGGGATATCATGTATTGATTCATGAGGTAGGTTGTGTTCAATGTTTCTAATGGAGAGAAAGCAACGTTTTTTAGTGAGAGTGACCTTTATATGGTTCAGAGGCATGTTATGTCCTCATCTTCCTTGATATATGATATGATGCTGAGTTTATTAGAAGTTGAACAATAAATCTTTCCTAGGGTTATAGAAGAGTACCTTGAGGTATTTATAGAGGATGTTGTAGTGTTACCCCCTCTATAAGAGATTAGTTTTGGGTTCAATATTCAACAATTAGTTTCTCCAATATCAATGTGTCCATATAAGATGATTCCTTATGTGTTGAGAGAGCTATGAGTATAACTTAGTGTTCTATTTCAGCATGTTTATTTTTTTATCTTAGTGTGTCACATTAGGGTTCAATGGTTTTGTTGGTGAAGAAGGATAATGATAGTTTGTAGATTTCTATCGATTATCATGACTTAAAGCAAGAAAAAAATTTAAGAACCTCTTTCATATTCGATGGATTAATAATTTATTCTATCATATGAATAGAGAAATTTGATTCTCAAAAATTGATTTGTGATCCAGATATCATTGGATATAGGTGAAGGATAAGGATATTCAAAAGACTACTTTACATTGTCATCATTGGAATTATGAGTCCTTTGTGATGTCTTTCATTATGACGGATGCTTTAGTCATGTTCATGGGGTTTATGAATGCAGTATTCGGATATTTCCTAGATAAGTTCATGGAAGTTTTCGTTAACAACATCTTTGGGTATTCTGTATCTGATGAGGAGCATGCAAAGCATATGTGTTCCATTTTGGGAGTTCTTCAACATGAGAATCTATTTTGGAACTTATTGAAGTGTGAGTTATGGGATTATGACTTCCATTTCTAGGGGTAGGTTCGGTTTCAATAGGGATTAGCCATGTATCCTTCAAAGATAGAGGTAGTTGTTTCTTAGTAATCCCCTAAGTTAGTGGTAGAGGTGTAGAGTTTTCTTATTTTTACAGGCTATTAAAAGAGGTTTATAGATGATTTATCTTGAGTTGTGAAAACTATGGAAACATTTAACAGAAATGGTTGGGTATTATTGCGGACTAAACAAAGTCTATAATTTTTTTAGTACTTAAAGTAGATGCTCTCCAGTGGTCCGGTACTTTGTTTTCTAGAAGAAAGAGTTTAGTTTGAAGTTTTATATGATGATTTGGGTCTTGTCTTGGGATGTTTTCTAATTTAGTAAAGATCAGTTATTTCTTATTGGTGTCATTAATTATACAACCATTAGCATAACTATTCCACCCATGATCTTCAGTTGGTGACAATTGTGTTTTCTCTGAAGTTAAGAAAACATCACCTCATCAGTGTGCTTTTTGTGGTTTTATTGACGATAAGAACTTGAGGTATGTATTTTACTAGAATGAATCAAACTTTCATCAGCCTTGGTGGATATAATTATTATCGGACTATGACTATGAGATTTCATATATTCCATATAAGGGAAATGTTTTAGCCAATGCATGAAGTAGGAAGTCATTTAATGATTTAATACATGAATATAGATATTTATAGAGAGTGATGGAAGAACTCCATATAATGAATCTAGATATGGGATATGTTAGTGGAAAAGATTTTATTTTCTAGATGATAGTGCATTTATATTTAGTGAGGAAGGTGGAGTAATCCTAGGTAGGGGAATCTGAGGTAGAGGTTTGGATTGACCGAGTTTTCTTTGAAATCCCCCTAAGGGTTTGTCTAAGGATGAAAAACACTGTGTGTTATTCTAGGGAAGGATTTACATTCTTTTAGATATGTATGTGATGGTTCTCTATAAGTTCCATAGATTTCTTTTGGCTATACATCCCGTTATGAGAAATATGTAACGAGCTGTGAGAGGTTAGATTTGATGTCCTATGTTTAAGTGTTTGGTTTTAGAGTTTGTTTCTTAATGTTTGGTCTTTCAAAAGGTGAAGACTGTGCACCATGTACCTGATGGTTTTCTCTAGTTGTTAGATATTAACCATTGGAATTGTGGCGACATATTGACGTAATTCGTTACTGATTTACCTCGAGATCATGAAGAATATAATGATATATGGGTGATAGTGGATCATTTGATGAAATCATCCCACTTTTTAGTGATATGGTTTTCAATCTCACTAGATGTTTTTCTAATCCAATATTTGAAGGAGGTTTTGCAGCTCCATAGAGTCTTGGGAAAAATAATATCTGATTAGGATCCTCGTTTTACCTATAGGGTGTAGAGAGGTCTTTAACATGTGTTTGGCTATTAGTTATTCCTTAACACTATTTTTCATCCTCAAATAGATGGTAATAGAGTGGAATATCAAGACGCTTGAACACATATTGTTCTCTTATATCCTAGATTTTGGAAGTTTTTGGATGATACACCTTCTCTTGGTTGAGTTTTCTTAAAATAGTAGTTTCCACTACACTATTGGTATAGTTCCATTTGAAAATTTTCATGGGTGAACATTCCATTCTACATTATGGCGTATCAAGGTTATAGAAGTAGTAATTCTTAGGTTAGATTTATTACATAATATGATAGAGATGGTACATGTAATTCACAAGAAGATGAATACAGAACAAGATCATCGGAAATCCTATACCAATCATTGGAGAAGACCTATTGAGTTTGGTGTTGGAGATCACATTATCATAAATGTGACTCCTCATCATGGGTAGTGAAGGATTGTTCATGGGAGTAATCTTTCTCCCAAGTTTGTTGAGACTTTTGAGGTGTTGGCTTGTGGTGGATCTATAGAGTATTATATAATAATCCCACCTTAGATGAGAAAAATACATGATGTTTTTACATGTCGTAGCTCTATATTTATTTTCATTATGAATCTCATGTCTTTAATTTGGATGATATTGAGGTTTAAAATAACGCGACTTCCAAGGACTATCCTATAGTGATCTGGGACTACCAGGGGAAGGTGTTTCATGAGCATGATATTCCCTTGGTTTATTTCTTGTGGGAGTATGGTGGCAAGGAGGAGAGTACATGTGAATGTTATTCATAGATGAACACTCAGTACCCCGAGTTTTTTTATGTTTAGATCTTATCTTATAAATTTTTTTCTTATAGATATTGGCCTTTTTTGGTTTATGAGATGGTTTCCTCTGGTTGTTTATTGTGTCTTTACTCTCATTTGAGAGGTATCTCACACAAGATATTGTTTAGGAGCTGGTTGTTTCTATTTCTTAGTTTTATTATTGTTTCCTTTGATGAGTTGGTTGAGATCCTATGATAGTGTATTCCTTGAGAGGTATATCATTGGAGCGTTATATGGAAGACTCATTTCTTTTTTCTTCTCATGTTTGGTTTTGGATTCTTGTGGATAAGAATTATTTGAGAGGTATCTAATGTAAGGGACTAGATCTATCTAGCACAAACCTTTGTATATTTATAAATCCCATGATTCTCAAAGGAGGCCTAGATTTGGTGTGGATGTGTTTGGATTCTAAAATATAGCTGGAGGAATGATTCCAAATGTGTAAGGGTTTAATTTCATGAATGTGTAGTTTATAGAATGGTTGAGAGCCCGATTCATGTCCAGTTGAATCAGCTACTTGGAGATATTTTCTATGTCAATCTATCATCTTTTTATAGACATCAAATATATGGACTGATCAGTTACATGGATATATCAACTACATGAATGCACTACATGGATGGATCGACCATGTGAATCAGTTACGTGATTGGATCGACTGCATGGATTGGATACGTAAGCGATCGACTATATGGAATAGCCATGTGGGTCTTCTATGATAGGAATCAAATTAATTATTCAGATAAATGTATTAGATACAAGATTTATCATCTATATGAAAAATTTTATGTGAAACGAATATGTAGGGATTTTGGAAACATGGTGCTTTCGAAAATATGGAATTGGCCACCAGGAGATTTCCTTTAGTTTCATGAAAAATCCCATGAGGGTATTTCAGTGCTAAAAATAAAGGTCCTTGAAAGTAATATTAACCAAGGATAATTAAATCATTGATTTTATAATATTAAAAAGGATATAAATTCATCCTTGTGTGTGGAATTTAATGATATCCAGAGTAGTTGGAAGTAAATATTTTGCATTCTGACCCAGTATCTGTTGACTAAAAAATGAAGATATTTTCCTTTTATATCCCCTTCTTGCCTTATCTAGAGATAAAATACTCCAGTACCCTTCCATTGGAGCCATGGAACCCATATTCTAGTGTCTTGAGTTCTCTATTGGCGATTCCATATTGTGTGCACCCCCTATTTTTTGGTATAGTAAATCACGTGAAGATTCTTTGTCCAGTTATGGGTTTTTTATTCTCTTATTTATTTATGTGTAATAATAAATTTGTCATTTCTTATCACTTTGTATTTCTATGAAATTAACCTAATAATTATTGAACTGGATTAATAAATTATCGGTTGTAGTGATCACATGTTTTTTTCTTTTTACCGTGCTAACACTTTGCCTATAGATTTTCTAAATAGTGTATTATATATGTGTTTGGAAAAAAATCCTCAAGGTAACAATGCATAATTTTTGGGATGGATGTGTTTGTTGAAAAAGTATTTTTTCATGGTGAATTGTTGAGTTCTATAGATATTTTTGACAATCCATGTTGAAAAAAAACCTTGACAATGGAATGAAAGATCTGGAGGTAGTATAAAAAGAACAGATACAAGGTGGCGCCGTCTCCCAGTGTTTTCAAAATTTTTGCGGTCCAAAATTTGGAGTTTGGTGAGCATCTTAAAAATTGGATTTCCTCAAAGATCTCATTAAAATATAGAAAAGGTATGAATTTCGCAAATATGGGCTTTGTGAGTTGTGTTTCGCGAAGGAGCATAGAATTATGGTAGTGGTCTTACAGAGAGTGATGAGCTTCACGATTCCAAGATAATGGAACATCATGAATGGTAATAGAGTTCTTTGCGATCATTTATGGAGGGGTTTGAAATTTATATGGGTGCCATTAATGGTTTTTTAGGGAACACTTTTTTATTACGACGAGCTTCCTGAATGGGAAATTTCAGTGGATCATCAGAAAAAATGGAGCTTTGTGGCGGAAAAGTGTGGGCTTTGTGAAATGGAATAGATGTGGATCAGATGGTTCTAGAATCTGTGGAAACACCTATAAATAGGCCTTTACCCCTTCAGATGACAGAGAGAGACTCAAAAAATTCTAAGTCTCTGTGTTTGCAAAGGAGGTTTGCGAAGAGTGTTTTTGGCGAGGAGATTCACGAAGGATATAAAATCCAACCGAATTTTCTGAGCATCACGAAAACAAGGAATTTTCGAAGTCCCTAAAAAGACAACCGAAATTGTGAGCTTCACGAAGGCTAGTTTTAGATTCGTAAAAGAGGTGCTTTGTGATGTCTAGGTGAGCATCACAAAAAGGATAGTGCTTCACGAAGGCCAGTTTGAGCTTCGTGAAAGAAGGTGCTTCGCAAAGGCCAGTTTGAGCTTCACGAAAGAAGAGCATTGAGAATTTAGTGAGATATGAAAAAATAGTGTAAAAGGTATTTTTTAGTGTTTAGTGACAAATAGGTATTCATCATTGGATGAACATTGAACTTTAAAAGAGCATTTATATATAGAGGAGGATGCAATCATTAGTGGTAATGAAAGGACCTAAAATTCTATAAATTGAGAGTGGATATTCTGAAGAAGTAGTGAGAACACTTAAGTTGAGAGAGAAGTGAGATTTAAAATAATTATTTGTTGTAAACCATGAGGGATAGTGAATCTGATTAAATCATTGTAAACAGTAGTGCACTTATAGTGGATTTGATACATCGGTACATCGTCGGTGTATGCTCATTGGAAGTTACCCAGTGAGGGTGAACCAAGTAAAATTTCTATCACCAGTGCATGATTTAATTTCTATTCATACTTCTCTTTAGGAAATAGAGAAAAAATAGTTTTTCTTAATAATGAAACAATATCTAAAGGGGTAGTGGTTTTAGTCTATCATACTCTGATTTACCCCCCCTCATCAGGGTATTTGGCCTTGTGGGACTAATAACATGTTATTCTTATTTTCATGTCTTATGATGCTATGGATTATCATGTTTTTATTTATAGAATATGGTAAAGAATGTAATGTATGAATTATTTGATTAATTTTATTAATAATTAAATAAAAGGAATGTTTGAATCCATTTTTTCTCATAATTTGATGGTAATTCATATTGATGCAATGCGTATAATTAATTAATTGTGTTCTCACAAGATAATGGAATTTTTAAAGAATATGAAACATGGTAATTCTTATTGATAATTTTTAAATAAAAATGCATATTAATTGATAATGGTTCTTCTCTATATTTTTCAAAAATATTATTAATGTTATGATAATGTCTAATATTTGTAATATTGTAATACCTTGATGCCTTAGGTTTACCTTAGTTTGAACCTGTGAATAATTAATTAGTTAATTTAAGATGGAATAATAACTGGTTGCATGATAAATATAATTCTAGGGACTAATTTTCTTGTCTTCTTTAGAAGTTCGAGTGGGTTGAGTTTGGATCTATGAGAAGTCATTTATGTATGATGGTTGGATACCTTATTTTAGGGCCTAGAAATCCATGTTGGCTATGATTATTTATTTCCTGCTACTTTTGTTTTATGATCTATATATGATATTTTCCATGTGATGTGATATGGGGTGGGGGATTTTGGATGTGTTATGATTCGGGGATGGCTACGACTTGGATGGTTGATGTGATGTGGGTGTGGAGGATTGAATGATATGGTAGGAGTTAATACTTGTGATGATGAGATACAAAAGAATATACATGTGGGTGTTAGGGGTGGTACCAATGATGATGAAATGTATTGAATATGGAATTGATTTTTTATGTCACATATATTGATGGGATGATCAATTATGAATCTATTTTCTAGATGATGTCCATTTGGCTTATTTTATATGCATTCCATTCCCCACTATTTTTGGTGGTAGGAGGTGTTAAGTTGCATGTTTCCTCTTAGTGGTAACTTAGGATAGTTTTACTAGAGATCCTAGTTTATTTAATGATTATAATAATGAATAAATAATTCTTAACCCATGGGTTTGGTAATGTTGGAATGAATATTCTAAAAATATGGTAATCTGGATAAACCACGGAATCTGTTTGGATTATGCATGGAGGGAATAGAACATACTCTGATGATTAATTTAATATAATTTGCAATAATTTGAATGGTTAATTTAATGTATAATTAATTAATTAATTAAAGGAAATTATAAAAAGGAATGAAGTAATTAATGTAGCCCTTTTAAATTCTTGTGTGCTTATAGGATATCTGGTCTTAACAGTGGAAGTCGGGAGTCCAAGTAACATTAGCCGTAGTTGAGTCTAAAACTAGGTTATTCCCATAGTGTGGTAATGAGATATATTATATCTTTTATATTCTAGGATTTTGTACATTTCCCCAACCATTTCAGTTAAGGATATTGACACTCAGTGGATTTTTGGAGGGCATTTTCCCAAAATCCCAGTGGGAGGATGGTTGAATGACAACCCCATTTGTCCCCACTCCCTTCTCTTAGTAATTATTTGTGATTTTATTCATGGTAATTATTTTAAACATATATGTTTGTAGAGGGATGTGATGGATTGTGTTTACATGTATCCATGTATACAATATCAAGACTATCATAGGTATGATGTGAATAGGCTGTTATGGCTTGATGTACTTATTTGGTGTATGTGTTATGATGGATTGAGGTATAATACCCAATGTATGATTCACATCATACTAGTTCTGGTGGATCATAGAAACTACTTGGTTACTATATATGGTGATGTGATATGGGATGATGTGATTATGTGATGCATGAGGTGCATGTTGTGATGCCTTGCCCATGTGTCTTCAGGCTGGAATATTTTTGAGTGAGATGGATCAGGAAGTAAGATGGTGGGGTGGAGAAACAAATAGTGGGTAAGAATGAGTGGGGTACCCTTGATGTTTCATTACTATATTATATGATATCTTATATGCAATACTTGGTGATATTTATCCATGGTAAGGCTAATAATTTAGTATACCTATTTAGGTTATGAGTCAGTTTCATTGTTGTTCACTCTGATTTAGCTTTCTTTTTTTTTCTTTTTCATGAGAGGATCTAGGGAAGATCCTATTGGGTATACTGTTATTCTCAAACAACATATTTATAAACTATTTTTCTATTCATCTAGAGTAGTTTAGAGATTTTTATGGATATTATTAGTTTGTGGTTTTACCGAATCTGTTTGAGCTTCATGGTCACTGTTATCTTTATCTTTTGGTACTTATAGTTTTCCTTTCAGTTGTTATAATACTATATGGAATTGCATGTTTGTACTTTGGATTTCATTATATATGTCTAATTAGGATTTTATTTGTTTATTCGGATTATCTATCTCTTCTAAATGTTCTCTTAGAGGTTAATACCTCCCACATTCCTGTTTATTATACCCTTGAGGCTAGTCACCAACCATAGCCTACTAGATGTGGGACTCGGGTAGTAACCACCAACCTCTTATCATTTCTAGACTAAGAGGCTTACACCTTGGGTGGAGGGGGTCGTGAAATTCCATATTTAGAAAGTATAACTTCTGGCTACAAAAAGTACCCTTATTGGGTCAAATAATAACAAGAAATGGTATATCTGTAGGTCCACCATAGACAGAAGCAATTACATAATGGTCGAGACCAACCAAAATGATAGAAATATGATTCTTTCATTGATTAGAGGGATACTATTGATTTTTTTTGAGAAATTTCACTTGTTTTTACAATTCTTTAACCATGTTAACACATAAGGGAATGGTTTTTTTGAATTAAAGAATTCTAGGAAAGATAAACTATATTAAGAAGATAATAGTCACCACACATGTTCTTACATTACCCTAAAATGGTGAGGGGTTCATAATATGTACTTATGCTTCATTAATGGGCTAGTATGTGTGCTTATAAAAAATTAAAAGGTAATATCTTATTCCTTATGTCAATTAACATATCCTAAAAAAATTATCCAACAAATGATATAGATTTGGGTGTAGTATTCTCTACTTTTATAATTTTGTAGCATTATCACTATGTTGAAAATTATGATATATATACTGAACAAAAGATCTTAATGTATATATTAACAAAAAAGGAGCTGAACATGATCCTAAGGAGATGGTTAGAACTAGGAAATGAATATGAATTATCTTTTAATTTCCACCCTAGGAAGGAAAAAACGATGGGAAATGCACTCAACAATAAGGGCCAGGTCACCTTTTCCATGATGAGGATAGAAAAGGTCCAAATAATCTTGGACATGTAAAGGATAGACCTTGAAATCATATGGTAATAGAAAAAATATTATTTTTACAAATGATGGCTTAAACATCCATCCAGGTGAAGATCAAGGGAGAATAGAAAAAGGATATGGAGTTATAGAACAAGGTGGGGAATATTTATATTTTCAAATTTGATAATGGAGGAGTCATAAGATTTAGTAAGGGTATATTAATCCCTTACAAACCAAAATTAATTAATAATATATTTGATTATACACATGAATCATCCTTCTATATTTATGCTAGAATAAAAATAATGGATAAATATCTTAAATAGAATTTATGGTGGGAAAACATGAAAAGTTAGATTTTATAAAATATACCTTGATGGTTGGTATTCTACAAAGCTAAGTATTAATGAATTAAGACTAAGTTAATGATGAAACAATTACCTATTCCAATATTAAAATGGGAGAATGTCACTATGAATTTCATTATAACATTCTACAAAACATATAAGTTCTATAATTATATTTGGGTATTAGTTGATCAAGTTATCAATTAAACACATTTTATTTCTATAAATTTTTTTATCACTTTAAAAAATTTCCTTGATATAAAAAATGGAATTGATAAGGCTAAATGGTGTAAATATTTCTATTATATCAGATTTGGATTCAAAGATCACATCGATGTTTGGGATAATCGTTCAACAAGATTTGGATACAGAACTATGATTTAGTAACACTTACCATCCTCAAATTGATAATCAATCTTGTTGGACCATTCAAACACTATAATATATGTTGAAATAATCTTCAATGGATTTCAAAGGAGGTTGGTATCAACACATTACCATATTAGGGTTCTTATAAAAAAATAATTTCTATTATAACATTCAAATAGTACCATATATGACTCTAAATAGGAAAAGGTATAAGAACCTATAATGTTTGTAAGAAGTAGGAGAGCATAAGTTATTGGGACCAGACCTTTCTTAGGAGATAAGGAAGGAAAGAAAATTTTCAGATCTATATTAATGCAACACAAAGTCTATATAAAAGTTACACCGATATATTCCAATATTATTTAGAGTTTGAATTCAATGATTTTTTATTCCTTTGAATATCACTATGGAATAAATTTATTAGAATTAGAAATAAGGGGATGTTAATACCCAGATACATTGGTCTTTTTTAAATCCTCAATCAATTGGGCATGGTATCTTATCATCTTTCACATCCTCAGAACATCTCCTATGTATATAATGTGTTCCATGTACCACTTTTGAGGAAGTACATACTCAATATTTCACATGTACTAAAATAAAAGGTCATACAACTAGTACATGATCATTCTTACAAAGAAAAAACTACAGAGTTACCATATCAAATATATAAGGCTCTAAAAAATAAGATCACCCATTTAATCATGGTTCAATAGAGAAATCATGATTCAGAGGAAGATACATGGTAACCAGTGAATATAATGAAGAAAAAATATTCTAATATGTTTTTATCTATGTAGTAAAATTTCAAAGATGAAATTCATTTAATAGGGATAAATATAACATCCCACATTTTTACTTTGTATTTCCTCTTAAATATTCCATTAAATAACATGTTTCATACATTACACCAAACCAAAATGAATCATGATGACTTTATTACGATAAAATTATAATGTAGTTATTGGATTGGTGGGTATAAATAGAGGAAAATAAATTATGAAATATATATAGAGAAAAAAACAAAGTCTACTTTTCATAATTCATTGAAAAAATTCAATTAGTGTAGCTAAAAACTAATAAGATCATTTTACCCTTTAAGTGTTTTTCGTAAAAATTACATTTTTGTGCAAAGAATTTTTATTTTATGAAACTAAATATATTATGCTGACATGATATTGATGATATGAATAATTTATTGACACTAATTTAATTAGTAATTAGTAGGAAAAATTAATAAGAATATATAATATTTATGAATTCATTTAACTTTTTTGATTCCCTCTAGGTCACAAGTATGATTAATTTTGGGATTAGTTTATCAATTTTGAGATTTTAATGTATTTCAGGATTTAAGGGATGATAATTTTGAGTATTATGTGTAATAGGATTGGCACATGATCTGCACTTAGTTAACAGTAACCATATGACAACCATGTGACCTGGATCTTTCGATTCATATATCATTTTTCATAGTTTTTCTAATTATATATCTATTCCTAGATAACTGTGAAATTTTTTTCAAGGGATAGTGGCTATGAAATGATTAGTACATAATTTTTCTAGCTATGTGGGACTAACTATGTGACCCTTAAAGGTTTCTTAAAAATAGAAAGTTTCCTTGATGCCGTTTGTCATTTTTAACTCTAATATCATTCTAATCCGTAATTAGCTTGCACTAGGGACTTATTGATGCTCTAAATGAATATCCCTTTGATTCCTTAATAATTCTTGATCAATTTGGGAGGATATATTTGAGTTATATTAGTATTTACTCTTAATTAATCTTTTTTTCTCTCAAGATCTATCCTTGATCTCTCTCCCCCTTAATCCATTGGAACTCTATTATATTGTGGTTACTTGATCTAGAGGGTTTAATAATAAATTGATAATGTTTCATATGGATCTATGATTATGAGGACTATATCTATTCAATTCCAATATCCATTATGAAGGTGTTTATATTTCCTCTGTTGTGGAGTCAGGTGTCTCTAACACCCTCACGTTTTATATGAATCAAAATTACTTAAGTGATGTTTTGAACTATTTTCTAGATGAATCATGGTCCCAAGAGTTTTTTATTAGGCTTGTGAAGCTTTGTAAATATGAGTTTTTTGTTTTGGAGATAACACTATCCAAAATGGAAAACACCATGCCCTGGTGCAAGCTATTTTGGCCCTAGTTTGGCTATGTGTAAAATGGGAAAGGATGAAAATGTCTTGGATAATACATGGACAATACATAGTGCATGAGAGGTTATAGTGTCATCTATAACATGTAAAAATAAAACACTACTATGTTAGTGGGTGTGGTGAGGGGAAAATGACATGGGTTTGGTAGTACATCATAGGGGAATCTATTTCATACATCGTCTTCAAGAAAAACATGGATAAGACTAGGACAAGGTGTAGGGTGTGAGAATGGTATTATTTATTTTTAACATCTATAACTATCAGCTTCTCCCTTATATGTTCATCAATGTGAGGAATTTGGTCATCAAACAATGTTAGAGTTTTATGGGTGAGTGATTAATACTCCCTTTACTCATTTTACCTTGATTAAAAATCTCATCTCTTCTCCCATTTCAATGATTGATGATTTATTGGAGTGTTGTTACCAAAGGCTGAGTGGTGTTGTGGCCTTATTTTGATCCTATATTTCTTCTTTTTTTGGATTTACGTTTCCTTCCCTTTTATTTATCTAATGCCCCAATTATTCCTCCATTGGTGCTTATGGTTCTTGGTAGTTCTATGGAGTGTTATGATGAGTTATTCTTGGTCTAGTTTAGTTATCTATTCCCTATTGAATAATATTAAATAGGGAAATTATGGCTATGGACCTGATATTCCATGTAATATAATAAGGGGTTTGTCGATTATGATGGGATTTCAACCTTTCTCAAGGATTTCAGAGTTCTCTGACATCGTGGTGGTGAACCTCGTAGAAAATTACTCATAAGAGAGTATATTTCATTCTAGTTTTGGTTATCCATTTATATAATCACCATTATTAAAATATCATGTGGTCATAGAGATAGATCTTAGGGACTTGAATGTGATCTTATTTCAGGCGACTACCTTCTTGGTGGGCCTTTATGTTGACATTAATGATCTTATGGTAGGAATTTACTTACCATATTAGTCATTGTGTTTGATATTTACATGATATTTTTGATTATTCTTGATAACACAATCTTGATATGTGTTTTAATGTCTGTGAGTGAGTGGTCCTTGGGACCCCTGCTGGATATGTGATAACATGATTTGTGTGTAGCCCCTTGAGAACTGTTCTTAACATGGATTATTGTTCATTTCTATGATACATAATTTTTGTGGTATTGCATAGCCTATAAAACATTGCTTTAGGTATCAGGATGACCGAGTTTCTCAATTTCAGTAAGATTAACCCTTAAAGGGATAGAATTATGAAATAAAGATGACTACAGACTATGGATCATTTGATGGCATAGTTTGGATCACAGACACACATTTTAGCATGGGAGTAGACCATGCATGAGAACTAATAATTTTTTTGGCTAGTGGATAAAGTGGTAGAATTACATTTATGAGTGATATTAATATCCAATTATATCAAAAATGTCACATGGGACTTACCATAATCCAAATATAATGACCATAGTTAGATTGAGTTATTTAGTGTTCCAGATAATGACCATTATCAAGGTGGGGAATGTGGTATTTCTTTCAAGGTTGAATATGTGGTTAGGATTTAAAGGCATAGGGTTCCAATCGATGCATAGACTTGTGGACGGTCTTCAAATGTGATGTGACATACATTGAAATCCTTATTAGCATCAAGACAAATAAGGTGAGGTCAAGGTATGTGGTGTATTGGTTACTTTAAGATCACTCTACAAGGGTGTGTCTATATGTTTACTTGAGAATTTACTTTATTATTTTCTTAATTTATATTGAGGGTATAGTCCCCCTATTGATGACATTCGTATCCTCACTATGATTTGGGAACCTCTTACATACGAGGAAGTTCACATGCGGCCATGTGATGCTCCAAATCGTACACGGTGATTTAGGATGGGGTGTTACAAAGTGGTATTGAAGGATTTTTTCCAATCATTCTTTCTTATTAAATATATTTTAGGGTAATTTAGAAAGGATTTAGATTGTGTGGTATTCAGGAAGGGGAGTTACATGTGTTCGTAGATAACACATGTATAACGAACCACTAAGTTACCATAGTTGGTACTACTATTTTAGTTATGGTATTATAGTTTCATGTTGATTATAACTATATTACATTGTTTTAGTTTTATGAGATTTGGGTGTATTCAAGCATAATGACTAAGCACTTAGGATCAAATGACACAAATATACCTATTGTGTGTTGCATATTAATTCTTTAATTTAATGCTTTGATTGTGATATTTTTTCTGGATAGACCTATATTCTCTGTTGTGTAATATTTTTACCTTTTATTCTATTATGATATATCAGTTTTGGTATTAATTAGATTATCTTGATCATTTTTTATGTTTTCTAAATATATGTTTGTCACTAATATGCATGTATGGTGCACTTAGTTTTGTATATAGGTACTTCTAGGAGGGATATACCTTGGTTTTGCGGTATCCTCCTAGGGAAACCGTTGAATAATCCCCTAGAATTATTATGATCTATTTTAATGTCTTTAGTTGTTTAAAACATTATTTTTGTGTTTTATAATAATTCCTCCTCAGATAAATTTGACTACAGCACTTGGTAGAGAAGGTCAGAATGATCCCACAAGGGTGGAAGATCCATTATACCAATAAAACATGTAGTAGAGTGATTATTCACCCAATTTAGTGGGTTAGGTTGAAGGGACACTTCTGCTAAGAGTCTTCTACAAAGAACCTATTCAAAGTGGTCTAGTTTACAACAATATGTTTAGTTATTCTCATGAATTTTATCTCTAATATCCTATATCCATCTAGGTTACCAGAGGACCTCAGAATTCTAAAGTATGTATTGATTTCATTGAGGAAATCTTTGACCTATTAGATAATCTAGTGGACCATCGAGTAAAGAAATCTATCTTCACTCTTTAAAGACAACATAAAAGGTGGTGGGATGTCGTAAAAAGGCAGGGATATATAAAGGTTTGGATTGGATTCCCTATAAAGACCTTTTATTTGAGGGGTTACTTATAGGTATGCTAAAACTAGACCACGTTCAAGAGATCATGGTTCTTCAGTAGGGCTCGATGATAATATTTTCTTACTTAAAATTTTTATATAGTTTCAAATCAAGTAGAAGGATTGGATTTTATGGTGGATATAATGACATCCTCTTCCTTTTCTCCAGCGGTGGACCTGTATCTAGATGTATTTCTAAATGACTTTTTAGAACTCCCTCCTGAGAGGATAATTTATTTTGAGATTGAATTCATGCTAGGAGTGAAACTTATATCTATTCTCCCATATTTAATAACTTCAGTTAAGTTGATGGAACTCAAGGTACAACTTGAGGATTTTGAGGTGAAGGGTTTCATTAGACAAAGCACATATCCTGGGGTTGTTTCAATATTATTCATAATGAATGTTGATGATAGTCTTTGGTTGGGTGTAGAATATATAAAGTTGAACAATTTCATCAAAAACTACATATGTCCTTTACTTAGGATCGATGATATGTTTGATTAGTTTTTAGGTGATCGTTGGTTTTCTAATATTGACCTATGTTAAGGATATCATCAACATTGTTTCATAAAGGAAAACAATATTAAGAAGTATTTTAGTAGTATTTATGGTCTATAATAGTCCTTGGTGAATCTTTTTGGTTTGATTAGTTCTTTATTAAGGTTCATATCCCTCATGAACAAGATATTTCGCCCATATATTGACTCATTTTTATTGTATTCATTTATAACATCTGAATATATTTATGGATCTTAGAGAAGCATGCATTGAATCTTGAGATAGTATTGAGTATACTTTGAGAACATTTTCTTAATTACAAGATGTTGAAGTGTAACTTTTGTATTTAGGAGGTAGGTTTCCTATTGCATGTAGTGTCATATGATTCTATTTCTGTGGACCTGAAGACGGTAGATACAATGATGTATTGAAATATCCCTTATAATTTATTTGAGATATTGTGTTTCTTGGATTAAAAGTAAACTATTAACATTTAATCTAGGATTTATAACATTTTTATCCCCCATTAAACATATTACATAGAAATGGATGAGGTTTTAGTGGTATAAATAGTGAGAGGAAGTGTTTCTTGAGCAAAATAGATGGTTGAAGATAACTCCAGTGGTAACTTCTGTAGAACCTGGTATTGGTTTTGTAGTTTTCTGTGATGCCTCAATAGTTGGTTTGGGAGATGTGATGATATAGAGGGAATAAGTAGTAGCTTATGGGTTACACCAACTATGTCCCTATGAGTGGAACTATCCGATGTATAACTTTGAGTTGAAAGTTATGGTCCATGCTCTGAAGTATTTGTGACATTATCTCATTATTGAGAGGTTGGATGTTTATAAAAACCAAAAGAGCCTATAAAATAATTTTTCCCAAAAAGATATAAAATTGAGATAGATTTATTAGGTGGAGTATCTGTATACATTTTAATTTGAGACAAATTTTTCTTCATGAAAGGGTAATGCCATTGTATATCCTCTTTGTAGAAAAAATGATAGATATATGGGATCTTTGAAAGTGGCTTTTATAGGTGGATAAAAAATTAATAGTGGAATGGATTATGTATGTACCATATAATTAGGGTGTGATAACAAGTGAACACCAAGTTATCTAATATTATTTAGTGGACCACGTGAAAGAGGGAAACTAGTCAGAAACCGGGTGTTTGGTGATGCAGGAATACTTGGTAGTGAATGATTCTATTATGGGACAGTCCTTAAATAATGAAAATATAATCTATATTTATGAGAGGTTGGTAGTGTCATATTCCTTGAGGGTAGAGATAATGAGAGACTCTTATGTTTTGAGTTAGAAAGTTCATATTAGGTTAATTAAGATGTACCATGACACCGTATGATGGTTTTAATAGACAGACATGAAGAGGGATATTTTTGGTTATGTTCCATGATATATTACACACCAAAATGTAAATACTGGTCATAAATGTCTTGGTGGTTTACTCCAGCCACTACCAATGATCATTTATAAATGGGAAGATGTTGCAATGAGTTTTTGATAGGGTTACTAAGGGAATCAATGAGTCATGATGCTATTTGAGTGATAGTGGATCGATTGACTAAGGTGGCCCATTTGTTTACCAATCTAAGTGAATATTTTTTGGATGAATTGGGAAAGATATACACCCATGATATTTTATTCCTACATGGAGTCCCCTTGATAATTATATCAGATAGAGACACAAATTTTATGGTGTGATTTTGGTAAGGATTATATAAGGATATAGGGACTCATCTGATGTTGAGCATGACATATCCAATAAAGTCAAATAGGAATTCTAAGAGAAAAATCCATAGACTTTAGGATATACATCGAGCTTGTGTATTAGATTTTAGAGGATTGTTGGATGATCATATAATATTGTTGGAGTTTTCTTATAATAACTACTATCAGGATTCTAACTAGATGGAACCCTATAAATATCTCTATGGATGACCTTGTTGTTTACCATTATGGTGGCATGAGATAGGTGAGGTAGTTGTTTTTGGATTAAACTCGGTCTTGTGTAATTTAGATATAGTGAAGCTTGAAAAGACCCGTAAAATTCAAGGGAATTTTTTTTTCTAAATTTTCTTTGGGATTTTACAAGAAGGCAGTTTTTGACAGCGCTTGATTCCGAGGCCCGAAGTGCCTGGAATTTATATCCGAAGTTTAGCTCGGGTACGTTCAGTGAACGAATGAGCGGGAATTTCTAACTTTTGAACCGGTGCCCGGAATCGAATTCCGAGGGCACCAATTGAACCGCAACGCCGGTAATTGCTTAGGAACTCCTATTCTGGAGATGCGTTTACACGAGTGTTGATGATAAAAATTGTGGAAGTTTATTTTATAATTACTCTACAATTTTTATTATTTTTTACTCTAAGTGTTTAGTTCTTGATAGAAGTTGGGTAACCACCCAACCTCCCTTGGGAGGTTATGAGGGTGGTGGGGACCACACGAACCCCACCCCTTCATATTCTCTAAAACCCCCCTCAACTCCCACTTTAATTTTGTTAACTTAAGTTATAACTTATGACTTTAATGTAATAAGTTTAATGAGGTGAGTTCTGTGTGGTTATTGAATTTCAAACTCTTGAAATTCAAAAGAGTTGTTGTGTTAATAAAATAAGAAAGGAACTTATTTTATTTGGGTTGTTAGAGTTTGTCATTGAGAGGTTTTGGGAAGAACATCTTCTTCTTCAACGAAGAAAATCTCCACCGAAGAACGCGGAGAACTTCTTTCGCGACGTTTCCTCTTCGGACGCACCTCGACGACAACGGAATCGACGTTCGTTCTCCGCGACATCGACCCGTGGCGCGACGTCTCTTTCCGCAACGGTTCTTCCGTGACGCCGTATCCGTGACGCGACGATCTTCTTCCGCGTCGTCTCTTCCACGACGGTTTTCCGCGACGAAATCTTCGTCAATGACTTTGAATCCTTGCTTCGCGACGTCGCCGTTCTTTTTCGGCGACGCCCGACCTCCGCGACGCTCGCCTTCCACGGTTCGTTGACGTACACCATTCTTGAAACCGATGTAGGGGTTTTATTTATTTATTTGTTCGTGAATACCAACTTGACGAACTTTTTGGATTTAAACCTTTTGTTATTGAATAACGTGAGGGGGTCAAACCGCACAAACACGACCGACCCTACTCCTTATTTTCCATGTTGGTTCCTTGTGGTTGGTACGGGAGAATGTGGTGTCGTCGCACCACGCGGATTTATGCGGAAGGAAATGCACGGCACCGTCGCACCACGCTGTGGAAAGAAGTTTAAGAACGCGACGCTGTCGCGCCGCGTCGAAAAAAATCGAAGGCGCCGTGGCCGGAGTGAGGCCGCGGCAGAGGGGCGCGGTGCCGTCGCACCGCGCCAGACGACAAGGGTTGAGGCCGGTTCTGGGCCGCGGCAGAGCAAGGTGACCGGCGGCCGGACCGGGCCACCGGTGTCGGAACTGGAAGGGGACCGGCCACCGACGGTCCCATTGAGAAGGAGCCAGCCAGCCAGGACGGGCCGGCCGGAAAGGGGAGGAGCCAGAGGAATTAAATTCCCCCGACCAGCTTCAAACGGCCCCCCAGAAATGGGGGGGGGGGTTACTCAAGGGGTGCAGGCCCCCCCCCCCCCTTTTCCAACAGCTCGGCCCTCTGCCGAGCTGGCAGCGCACTGTGCCCAGCAGAACCAGCACCTGGCCGGTCTGCCAGGCCGGGCTGCGCCAGGCCGGGAAGACCCGGACCCAGGGCGGGTCGACCTAGTTCGGGCAGACCGGGGGGTCTCGGGCCGGGTCGGTCCGTGCCCGAAACCCCCGTTATCAGACTGTTTGGGTTCAAACGCCCATATCTTGGTCTACAGACCTCCGATCGACGCACCAGCAGTTGCATAGAAATCCTTGGAATGAGAAGGTCGTTTCATTATATTACACTCAAGGTTTAGGAGAACTTTGGGTTCATCCAGGTTGGTTCGGATACGAAACCAACCGGGCCCTCGGAGTGGAAACGCTCGTAACTTGAGCTCCGGACGTCCGATTAACGTGCCGTTGACTTTGGTGGATTTCTCTTAATGAGACGAATCTTTTGGCTTACTCCGCTCGAGGTTTGGATACCGTCGGAGTGCGGTTGGGTTGGTTCGCTCACGAAACCAACCGGGCCCCTGGAACGAAAAAGCCAATAACTCATAGACCGGGCGTTCGATTGACGCGCCGTCTGTCTCGTTGTTTTCCTCTTGATGACACTGAACTTTTGGCATACTTCGCCCGAGTTTCGGTTGTTGTTGGATAGTGGCCAGGTTGGATGGTACCCGAAATCTAACCAGGCCCCTGGAATGGAAAAGCTGATTTTATTCAGACCAGACGTCCGTTTGACGAACCGTCAGCGGCATTGGTGATCTCGTTGAGAAACGGTCCCTATGAGTATTTCCTATGAGTGTTCGAGGTATAGTTGAGTTATGGCCGGATTGGTTCGCACACGAAACCAACCGGGCCCCGGGGACGAAAAGGATAATAACTCACAGACCGGGCATCCGATTGACGCGCCGACTGTTCCGTTGAGACTCCTATGATGGGGTGGTACTTTGAGATACTTCTTCATGGGACATAGTGATACTTGGAGTATCGACCTATAGCTCATGGAGCGAACCCTCCCGGAGATGAGCATACGGAGTACGGAGACCGTGTAGACGACTGGGACCTGACGACTGCTTGACCGACTCGACTTGGAGTGAGTCGACTAGCCCAGTGGACGGAGCTCCCGGTATTTGGCGACAGACCCACGACGGACGGAGCGCCTGGTAGTTGGCTGCAAACCTGCGATACTCGACAGGAGGAGTACCTCTGTAGGCTATTAGGGTGAGCGCCCGGTATTTTGCGACAGACCCTCAGCGGACGGAGCACCCGGTAGTTGGCCGCAAACCCGCAGTACTCGACAGGAGGAGTACCTCAGCAGTCTTCGGTTAGTGAGAAGTACCTCAGAGTCGTGACGGGACCACTGTACACTCCAGAGACAGGTCTCTTCAGCAGTTACGGTTTCGATAATGAAAATCCTGGTTTGAGCTGAGACTTTTGACCTTTGTGTTTACCTCATGATTGAGATGGGTCACTTTTTAACTTAGGTATATGTATGGGCATATACCTGGGTAGTGGTTATCCATTGATTTCATGATCCTTGGGTTTCCTCATGATTGAGATGGGTTACTTGATAACTTAGGTATATGTATGGGCATATACCTAAGTAGAGGTTATCTGTTGAGGCCATCTATGTGGTTATCCTTGTTGGTTTTAGTGAGACCTTGAGGGTCTCGGGGTCCCTACTGAGTATCGTTATACTCACCCCTACACGGGCTATGCCCGCACCTCGTTGTGTTGGTTGCAGACGACGGGCAATGCTGACGGAGGCCGAGTGTTTGAGGACTGGACGGTACCCGGAGGTGGACTACACGACGAGTCAGAATCCGGAGGTGGACTTCATGGCGAGACGACACACGGAGGAGGTTGACGGGTGAGAGCGTTGAGGAGGTTATCTGTACCTACCCTTCAGGTAGGATCCGTGGTGGACGATCCAGGAGCTGCGCTATCTGTACCTACCCTTCAGGTAGGATCCGAGGAGGAAGACCCAGGAGCTGCTTCCTTCTTCCAGCTGTTTGTCTTTTTCTATTGTACTTTCGTTCAGTTGTAGCTGCACTTTCAGTTGGGTTTGTATTCTGGCCCATTTACTTTTCAGCACTTTCTTTTGTACTTAGTGTTTTACTTCCGCTTATACTCTGTAGTGTTTGTTTACGTTTATAAAGGCAATGCCTTCCCAGTTATCGGGATTTATGCCTTTGGTGCTAGTCGCCAGCCCCTGGCCTATGGAAGGTGGGCTTGGGGTAGTCACAGCACGGGCCCCGAGGACGGGCCGTGACAAATTGGTATCAGAGGGGTCGGTTCTACCGTAGAACTTATAACTCTGATATTTTATTTCTGTGAAGCAATAATGTTAAGGGTACCGAGTGTGGTCTTCAGTTCAGGGAGACCAATGTTGGTGCAGGCGGCCGACGTATCCATACACTAGGACCCAAACAACTGAATTCCGACTTTGTGCATGAAAACACTGATTGCATGTGTGTTCCTGAAGTTTTATTTAAATATCAGCTCAAACCAGGTCAGCTCACCAGGTATAAATCGTTTGACTGTGTCACGTTGTTTCTTTCAGGATGCCTCCCTGCGGACGACCAGCTAGAGCCCCGAGAGTTGTTCGTACTGACAGCCCACCGAGCGACGTGGCCTCAGTACAGGGCCCTATTCCAGTTGAGGCACCAGCGGAGGCACCAGCGGTGCTACTACCCATCGGGCCACCGATGCCACCAGCCCCAACAGTAGAGGGTGCACGTCGCTTGAGCGCACTGCACGACTTCCAGCACCAGAGGCCACCCAGGTTCCAGGGAGGGACGGACCCGCAGATAGCTGAGGATTGGCTAGAGGCTGTGGTGAGAGTCTTCAGGCTAGTGGGGACGTCGGTGGAGTTCATGGTGATCCTTACTGCCAGCCTTCTTCAGGCAGCAGTAGGCAGATGGTGGAGCCTGATGCTCCAGATGCATGACGAGGCGACACTTCTTTGGGCAGACTTCAAGAGCCTATTCTGGGTAGAGTTTGTACGAGCCACCCTTCGAGCGGTGCATATAGAGTAGCTACTTCAGCTGCGGCAGGGCAGCATGACAGTGGCACAGTATTCAGTGAGGTTCACAGACCTCTCGCGCTACTCCACAGATATGGTACGGGATCCGTTCTTCAGGGCCCGAACCTTCGAGCAGGGGATCATGCGAGAGATTAGAGCTTCTGTGGTTTCTCACAACATTCCGACGTAGACAGGGGTGTTGGAGAGAACCCTCTTAGTGGATAGTTTCCTTGCTGAGTAGTCTCGAGCAGCACGACCCACCACTACCCAGCTTGCGGCAGAGTCTTCTGCCGCAGACAGTAGACAGATGACGCAGAGGTCCAAGAGGACCAGACCAACCAGTGGCCGACTGCACGACTCAGGTTCAGTTGTGCGGGGGAACCGGGGTGGAGTCAGAGCCAGTCGTGCCGAGAGTGTACAGTGTTACTCCTGCGGCGGGATTGGTCACATGGCACGTGACTGTCCGACCCGCCATGCAGATGACCAGCGGTTAAATGAAGAACCTCCCAGCCAGAGGCAGAGGTTCGATCAGGGCAGACTACAAGGAGAAGGCGTCCATGGAAGAGGAGCTGGTCGTGCAGATGGAGGTGGACGACGCTTCCGGGTGTTGCCACCCCCACCACTAGGAGGCCCACTCCGACCGCAGGGGACAAGAGGACATGGGAGAGCTCAGCTTCAGGCAGCTGAGGCCTATGGTCATTGAGCTCCGGAAGTAGATGGAAAGGAGCGGGACTAGCTCCAGACCTGGAGGCTATGGATCATGTTGCTTCTAGTTTCATTGATGTTTGTTTGTAGTTGCTTCGTGTCTTTGTACTATGAGCTGCAATAATAAAAAGACACTTATCCTTGTGATGTTTTCTTTCCTGTCCTTTCTTTTGGTTGATACTGAGTGGTCCCGGTTAAAACTGTTGACTTGACCCTCACTTTTGAGATTTCTACTGGAGGAGACCTAGTGACCTCACACTGATGCCGACAGTGTGACTCGACCCTTAGAGGCGAGAGTGACAGTTGAATCTCTTGGTAGTTACATTGAGGCCTTACGACGTCATCCATGGCATGAATGCATCATTCATGTCAGGATTGACTGTATTAGGCAATGAATGTGGTTCATCCAGGGGATGAGACCAGATTTCTCTTATCGGAAAAGAAGAAATCATAGTAGCTCTTGTGAGACTAGAGAAGGTCCAGGTCATCCAAGAGCGGATGAGGACAACACAGGGCCAACAGAAGCCTTATGCTGACAGGACTTGGAGGCCTCTAGAGTTTGAGGATGACGATCACGTCCCTATACGGGTTTCACCTCGATGAGGTTTACGTAGATGTGGCCAAGGCGAAAATTTATCCTGGAGGTTCAGTGGACCTTCTTAGGTCCTCAGCTGGGTAGGCGAAGTGGTTTACTGCTTGACACATTCACCGTAGTTGCACCAGGTGCACGACGACTTCCACGTATCTCAACTGAGGAGATACGTGCTCGACCCTTCGCATATCATCGACCAAGAGGAGTTGGACGATGGTGATGGGGTTACTTCCACAGAGGTTCTAGTGGGGATCAAGGATCGACAGGAGCGGATCCTATGAGGATGATCGATTCCTCGGGTGAACTTTCTCTGGCAGTACGGGAACCTCTGGGTGAACACATGGGAGCGGAAGGCTCAGATGCGTCCTCTGTACCGCTTTTGTAACCCTAGTTTGTGTTAAAGCTTTACGAGGACGTAAAGCCCTGAGGTGGGAGTAATGTAAAGACTAGTAAAATTCAAGGGAATTTTTTTTTCTAAATTTTCTTTGGGATTTTACAAGAACGTAGTTTTTGACGGCGCTTGATTCCGAGGCCCAGAGTGCCCGGAATTTTTATCCGAAGTTTAGCTCAGGTACGTTCAGTGAACGAACGAGCGGGAATTTCTATCTTTTTAACAGGTGCCCAGAGTCGAATTCTGAGGGCACCAATGGAACCACATCGCCGATAATTTCTTAGGAACTCCTGTTCCGGAGATGCATTTACACGAGTGTTGATGATAAAAATTGTGGAAGTTTATTTTATAATTACTCTACAATTATTATTATTTTTTACTCTAAGTGTTTAGTTCTTGAAGGAAGTTGGGTAACCACCCAACCTCCCTTGGGAGGTTATGAGGGTGGTGGGGCCCACATGAACCCCACCCCTTCATATTCTCTAAAACCCCCCTCAAATCCCACTTTAATTTTGTTAACTTAAGTTATAACTTATGACTTTAATGTAATAAGTTTAATGAGGTGAGTTCTGTGTGGTTATTGAATTTCAAACTCTTGAAATTCAAAAGAGTTGTTGTGTTAATAAAATAAGAAAGGAACTTATTTTATTTTTGTTGTTAGTGTTTGTTGTTGAGAGGTTTTGGGAAGAACATCTTCTTCTTCAACGAAGAACATCTCCACCGAAGAATGTGGAGAACTTCATCCGCGACGTTTCCTCTTCGGACGCACCTCGACGACAATGGAATCGACGTTCGTTCTCCGTGACATCGACCCGTGACGCGACGTCTCTTTCCGCAACGGTTCTTCCGCGACGTCGTATCCGCGATGCGATGATCTTATTCCGCGTCGTCTCTTCCGCGACGGTTTTCCGCGACGAAATCTCCGTCAACGACTTCGAATCCTTGCTTCGCGACGTCGACGTTCTTTTTACGCGACGCCCGACCTCCGCGATGCTTGCCTTCCGCGGCTCATTAACGTACAACGTTCTTGAAACCGAGGTAGGGGTTTTATTTATTTATTTGTTCGTGAATACCAACTTGACGAACTTTATGGATTTAAACCTTTTGTTATCGAATAACGTGACGGGGTCGGACCGCACAAACACAGCCGACCCTCCTCCTTATTTTCCGTGTTGGTTCCTTGTGGTTGGTACGGGAGAACGTGGTGCCGTCACACCACGCGGATTTATGCGGAAGGAAATGTGCGGCGCCGTCACCCCGCGCTGTGGAAAGAAGTTTAAGAGTGCGACGCCGTCGCGCCGCGCCGAAGAAAATCGAAGGCACTGCGGCCGGAGCGGGGCCGCGGCGGAGGGCCGCGGTGCCGTCACACCGCGCCGGACGACAAGGGCCGAGGTCGGTTCCGGGCCGCGGCGGAGCAAGGTGACCGGCGGCCGGACCGGGCCACCGGTGTCAGAACTGGAAGGGGACCGGCCACCCGCCGGTCCTGTTGAGAAGGAGCCGGCCAGCCAGGTCAGGCCGGCCTTAAAGGCGAGGAGCCGGGGGAATTAAATTCCCCCGGCCAGTTTCAAACGGCCCCCCATAAATGGGGGGGTTACTCAAGGGGGCAGCCCCCCCCCTTTCCAACAGCTCGGCCGAAGGCCGAGCTGCCAGCGCGCTGGGCGCGCAGTGCCCAGCCGAACCGGCGCCTGGCCGGTCTTCCAGGCCGGGCCGGGCCGACCCGGACCCGGGGCGGGTCGACCCGGTTCGGGCCGACCGGGGGGTCTCGGGCCGGGTCGGTCCGGGCCCGAAACCCCCGTTATCGGACTATTTGGGTTCAAACGCCCATATCTTGGGCTACGGACCTCCGATCGATGCACCGTAATTTGCGTAGAAATCCTTGGAACGAGACGGTCATTTAGGTAAATTACACTAAAGATTTCGGAGAACTTTGGGTTCGGCCGGGTTGGTTCAGATACGAAACCAACCGGGCCCTCGGAGCGGAAACGCTCGTAACTTGAGCTCCAGACGACCGATTGACGTGCCGTCGACTTTGTTGGATTTCTCTTAATGAGACGGATCTTTTGGCTTACTACGCTCGAGGTTTGGATGCCATAGGAGTGCGGTCGGGTTGGTTCTCTCACGAAACCAACCGGGCCCCTGGAACGAAAAAGCCAATAACTCACAGACTGGGCGTCCGATTGACGCGCCGTCTGTCTCGTTGTTTTCCTTTTGATGAGACGGAACTTTTGGCATACTTCACCCGAGTTTTGGTTGCTGTTGGATAGTGGCCGGATTGGATGGTACCCGAAATCCAACCGGGCCCCTGGAACGGAAAAGCTGATTGCATTTAGACAAGACGTCCGCATGACGAACCGTCAGCGACGTTGGTGATCTTGTTGAGAAACAGTCCCTATGAGTATACCCTATGAGTGTTCGGGGTATAGTTGAGTTATGGCCGGATTGGTTCGCACACGAAACCAACCGGGCCCCAGGGACGAAAAGGCTAATAACTCACAGACCGGGCGTCCGATTGACTGGCCGACTGTTGCGTTGAGACCCCTATGATGAGGCAGTCCTTTGAGATACTTCTTCCTGGGACATAGTGATACTTGGAGTATTGACCTATAGCTCGTGGAGCGGACCCTCCCAGAGACGATCGTACGGAGTACGGAGACCGTGTAGATGGTTGAGACCTGAAGACTGCTTGACCGACTCGACTTGGAGTGAGTCGACTAGCCCAGTGGATGGAGCGCCCGGTATTTGGCGACAGACCCACGGAGGACGGAGCGCCTGGTAGTTGGCCGCAAACCCGCGGTACTCGACAGGAGGAGTACCTCTGTAGGCTATTAGGGGGAGCGCCCGGTATTTGGCGACAGACCCTCAGCAGACGGAGCGCCCAATAGTTGGCCGCAAACCCGCAGTATTCGACAGGAGGAGTACCTCAGCAGTCTTCGGTTAGTGAGCAGTACCTCGGAGTCATGACATGACCACTGTACACTCCAGAGACGGGTCTCTTCAGCAGTTACAGTTTCGATAATGAAAATACTGGTTTGAGCTATGACTTTTGACCTTTGTGTTTACCTCATGATTGAGATCGGTCACTTGTTAACTTAGGTATATGTATGGGCATATACCTGGGTAGTGGTTATCCGTTGATTTCATGATCCTTGTGTTTCCTCATGATTGAGATGGGTTACTTGATAACTTAGGTATATGTATGGGCATATACCTAAGTAGAGGTTATCTGTTGAGACCTTCTATGTGGTTATCCTTGTTGGTTTTAGTGAGACCTTGAGGGTCTCGGGGTCCCTACTGAGTATCGTTATACTCACCCCTGCACGGGATATGCCCGCACCTTGTTGTGTTGGTTGTAGACGACGGGCAGTGCGGACGGAGGCCGAGTGTTCGAGGATTGGACGGTACCCAGAGGTGGACTACACGACGAGTCAGTATCCAGAGGTTAACTTCACAGAGAGATGACACACAGAGGAGGTTGACGGGTGAGAGCGTTGAGGAGGTTATCTGTACCTACCCTTCAGGTAGGATCCGTGGTGGACGATCCCGGAGCTGTGCTATCTGTACCTACCCTTCAGGTAGGATCCGAGGAGGACGACCCAGGAGCTGCTTCCTTCTTCTAGCTGTTTGTCTTTTTCTGTTGTACTTTCGTTCACTTGTAACTGCACTTTCAGTTCGGTTTGTATTCTGGCCCATTTACTTTTCAGCACTTTCTTTTGTACTTAGTGTTTTACATCCGCTTGTACTCTGTAGTGTTTGTTTACTTTTATAAAGGCAATTCCTTCCCAGTTATCGGGATTTACGCCTTTGGTGCTAGTCGCTAGCCCCTGGCCTATGGAAGGCGGGCTTGGGGTAGTCACAGCACGGGCCCCGAGGACGGGTCTTGACAAAGTTGATTTATAAGTGGTAGATCATTTCTCAAAGTATAAACAGATCATATAGCATCCATAGAAGAGGACCATTGGTGTTTATTGTAGGCAACTGTGTCCTCTCATGGATGTCTCTTTGGTTGTGTCATTGACATCTTTAAATCAAGGAAATATGTATCAAAGGTTTGTTGGACCATTTGATGTCATCAAGTGTATAAGAATAGTGTATTACCATTTGGATCCTCTTCACCATTATTGAGGTATCCATGATGTGTTCCAAATATCTCAGCTTTATATGCACATGCTCATTACTACACATTTTATAGATCATGAGGAAGTTGAGTTGGAACCATATGCATCTTTAATGGATCACTTGGTGTGGATCATAAAATAGAGCAAGAATGTTTTATGGGGGCATATGGTTCCACTTTTTCAAATATTATGGATGAATAAATAGGTTTAGGAGGAAAATTAGGAGCCAGAGTCTAACATTCATGCATAATGATCCATGTTATTTGAGGTATACCCTAGAGATACTTCTTTGGGATGATATGTACTTATATGGGAGAATTTTATCACCCTTATCTTGGGTGGTTATGTTTATGTAATATCCAGAATGACTTAAGTGATGATTTGATCCATGTAGTAATATTGGGTTTGAAATGATGGGTAAAGTCTTGTGAAGCTTTGGGAATCTTAGTTTGGGTTTTGTAGATCACACTATACAAAACAGGTAATACCATTCCCTAGTTAAATCCTTTTTGTCCCCAGTTTTCTCTATGTAAAATAGGAAATAGTGAAAATGGATTGGAAAAGATGTCGTGAATGAGAGTGGTTATTGATGGAAAAGACTTGGATTACCCCACCATGTCCAGTTTGGAGGGTGTTTTGAGTGTAAAACAACATGTTCATGGATACAATTTCATAGGGGAATCCATTTCGGGTTGTGTCTTCAAGTACACTATGGCCAAGACCTGGCCAGGATATAGGATGTAGCGAAGTTCATGTTTCATTTTAATCGAAAAAATGATTAGGTTTTTTTTCATATATACATAAATGTGTCATTTTTTTTCATCAAACCATGTTTGAGAATTATGGGAGAGTGATTAACACCATTTTAATCATTTTCCCCTGATTATACCTCTCAATTCATCTCCCCTTTTAAAGATTGATAATTTCTAGAAGAATTTTTATAAAAGGATGAGTGGTGTTTAATCCTTATTCCAAGCCTATATTTATTCCTTTTTTTTGTATTGATATTACATTCCCCTTGATTGACCTAAGTCCTTAGTTCATCTTCCTTGGTTGGTACTTCTGGTTTTGGTTGTTTTGGTGGAGTGTTCTAGGGAGTTATTCTTGGTCCTTCTGAGTTCTATCATCCCTATTGAATGATCATAGAATGGGTATATTATGGACATGGCCATGATATGTCAAGTAATTTAACATGGGATTTATTGATTATAATGGGAAAAAATATTTTCTATAGGATCTTTGGAATTATTTGAAATATTGGTGGTGAACCTATCAGAGAATTCCTCCTAGGTGAGTCCCTTTCATTATAGTTTTGGTACTTCTCTTGTTGAATAATCATTCTTAAAATATCATGTTATTTTAGAGATGCATCTTAGGTTCTTTTGTGGGAGATTGTTTAAGGAGACTACCTTCCTAGAAAGTTGTTATATTGGTGTCTACATTGTTATGGTAGGAATTTTATTACCATATAGGGACTTATATATGATATTTCCATGATATATTTGTTTATTCTTGATAACCCATGCTTGATATGTTTTTTCATGAGGTCGAGTGAGTATCCCTTAAGACCCATGCTTAATATGTGAACATATGATTTACCTGTAGCCCCTTGAGTGAAGTTCTTGATATGAATTATTGTTACTTACTATGATACATATTAATTGTGGTATTTCAAAAACTATGGAACATTTCATAAGGTATTAGGATATACAGGTTGTTTATTGTTGGTTATAAGGCCCCTTAGAGGGGGAGTGTGATGACCAGATAATGGATATAGACTATGTATCATTAGATAGAATGGGTCAAATCATAAACTGTTATCTAGAAATGAGACTATACAATTCATGGGAACATATAATCCATCAACTATAAGCCAAAGTGAGAGAATTAAATGAATGGGTGATGTACATATCCAATAACATTAAACATTTCTTGTCAGAATTACCATCATTCGTGGATAAGGACCACTATTAGGGTAGGGAGTCAAGAAATAATGATAATGACCACTATCAAGGAGGAGTTTTATACATTTACAAGTAGGTGGAACATGGATTTAGGACTAACAGGAGTAGGGTTCCAAATTATAAATGGATTAGTGGAAAGTCTTGTGACATGATGTGACAAACATTGACATCCATTCTAGCATTGAGATGAAATAGGTGGAGTTGGGTTTCAAGGAGGCTTTATTATAATATGATGACTCGATGCATATGTGGCTATATGTTTACTTGATAATTTAATTTATCATGACATAAAATATTATATATTCATGTGAACTTGTGTTAAGGACACATTGGTGGTGGCCTACTGGGTTTATACTCAGACCCTAAATGGGCATCTTGATGTATATGAAAACATCATGACTAGGGATATAGGAAATGTAAAGGACCTATCCAAAGGAAGTTAATAGATATTTCATCGTGTTCATAGGTTGTACCAAGATATATTATGGAAGGATTCTAAAATATTTTATTTATTTTATTTTATTTCTCATACTTTGTTTGACCTCCCACTCTCGGGGTCTCTAGTTATTTTTTAGTATTGATTAGAGATCTTTCCATGTTATATATTATATCATCACTTATTTATTACACTATGTTTATTTGATATTCTATTTATAATTATATTAATTACTAAGGGTATAGTCTCTCCACTAAGGGAATTCATACCCTTACTACTAGTAAGTAACCTCTTTCATACATAGAGGTGTGCATGAGTCTATGTGAATCTCTGGTTTGGACCTAATGATTCAGGCTAGGAATTATAGTTTATTTATCCAATGGTTTCTTTCCCAAGGTATAATTTAATGTTCTTATGACATTATTTGGGTTTTAATATAAAAATTGTTGGTTTTATGTTTTTTAAGGACTAAATTGAAACCCTTGATTCCAAAATTTTTTTTAGCAGTGATGAGAAATGTTTTAATGGTCTTTTCTTTAAAAATAATTTTTATGAACTTTAAATGTTTGATGAAACACTAAAAATATAATTTCAAAATGCTGGTATTGGATTATCTTTCACACAATGGTGGAATTTATAACTTGAGGAATACATTGGGATATTTGTTATGTTAGGGACCTAGGATTTGTTATACTAGAAATAGTTCCTTGGATGTCATAGTATCACATACTCTTTATTGTAGCCTATTTGAACATTTTTAGTTTAAATTACATGGATAATTGTATTTTACATTCCCAATAGTTTTAATATATATGGATTACTTGGTCATAAAAATTTATTTAATCAAATTTTTTTACTTCCTTTTTCTTTATTATTGGGATATAGATTTTGTTTAAAAGAAAAACCAAAAATATTTTTTATGAAAATATGTTATCAAATGTACTACTTTCTGAAATCAAGATTTATTTAAAGGTATAACTAATGGATGTATGGTTAAATTATTTGAATATATTCATGGTTTCATATTACTATACATTTTCTCACACCCTACATATGACTTTGGACATATATTGACTTCTTTTTGTAAGACACGGGTAAGGTAAGTCTGTCTTGCTTCTTTTATCTCCTCATAATTAACATTGTCATAGGGTGGTTTGGGATGGTGGTGACCGATGGTCACAAGGAGATAGACACTTAGCTCATGGGTTTTCATGTGTTCTAGACCATTGTCATTTTGTCATGTTATGTATCATGTCAGAATTTATAATTTTTCTTTGTAATATGATTTGGGTTTATACTGAGATAAATTTCTTTTGGTACATGAGACATTTTTTGGTGATGTTTAGGGTTAAATAATTACCATTATTTCCTATATTTATACCCAATTGGTTATTGCTAGATAATGGTGATAAATAATTCAATCAAGTCCCGTGGAAGGTTGTTCTGGTTTGTTTCATTATAAAAAGGTATAAGATATAGTACCTAGTTATAAAGGTGACATCACCAATTGGAATTGGTTTGGGGTTTATGGTATATTATATTTAGGATTATCAGAACATGGGTGGTTGGTATAAATGGGTTCCTAGCCATCTCACTTTTGTATTGGGCCTTGAGTTACCATCGGTGTTTAGAGATTTTTTTCAAGTTCACAATCTTGATTATAGTCTTTTTCCATGAACCATTTCATGTTTAGATGTTGGTTCAATGAATTGTAGGTAACTATGGGTTACTGTAGAGAGAGATACTTGTTTTCACGGAGATTCAGAGAAGGAAACCAAGGTGCACAATATAGGTGCATGGTTTGATAAACCATGGGGCTATCCCCAAGTAACTGTGAAAATGGTTTTGAAACATTCCATTAACACTTTAATGGTTGGAATATAGTTTGAAAAACCATATAGAAAACCATGAATAATGTGAAAAATATGAATTATTCTAGGTTTTCACTTATTTCTCATATGAATCTTCAATTGTTGAAAATTCTCATTGTTTGAAGTATTTTTTGTAGATTCGTAGTATTTTAATATATGAATCCCGAAGATGACTTATTTACTAATTTGGTGATATATTTAGTTTTTAATAGAATATTCATCCTAGATGAATCACTTAAAATTTAGGGGAGGATGATTTGAGAAATGTTTGGTAGGAAAATCCTCCAGTTGACACTACTATGGTAGAAATAGTATTCCAGACTATAAAATATCTAGGCTAGGTGGGTGGTGGAAACCAATAATGAATAGTGGATCATGATTTATATTTTAACTAAAATAAACCACCTAAAATTCATGGTGATAAAGGAAACATGGAACCAAATGAATGGATCAAAGGTATTGAAAGAATCTTCTTCTTTTTGAAGACTCATGAGGACTCTAAGGTGGTTTTCTTCCACTTATATGCTTGAAGGGACCATAAGGAGGTGGTGAGACTCTATAATTCTTGAAAAATTTCATGAGGAACTCAATTGAAACAAATTCAAGAAGTAATTTAGCCAAAAGTTCCACCTTGAAACAAATAGTATGTAATAATCTGAGGAGTTTGTGACCTTGGTTCAAGGAGACCCATTTTTGATGGAGTACTCGACTCGTTTTTCTAAGTAGGTCCATTTTTCTCTAGAGATTATTACTAACAACTACCACAAGACTAGGAGGTTTGAGATGTGAATAAATACCAAGATCCAATTGAGTATTATTCTCTTTTTTCTTACCAATCTATTTCTATATGTTTGACAAAGCAACAATGGATGAGATGGAAATATGAAGAAAGGCTAGTCTTAGTGGAGTTTCAGTAACCATAGCAGAAGGCAAGATGTGTCTTCTATCCAGAAGTAGAAGCTAGGTGATCCACACTAGGGGAGTGGTGGTGGATTGAAGAAAAAATTAGGATATATCTAAGTGGTATACATATAGTGTTGGTGATATGGACACACCTAGACTAATTCAAGTAAAAAACCTAGAGTATTCCAAATATGCGGATAATCTAGTTGTCTTGAGTGATTATATGGAAAGGTACCTAAAAGTTGTAATGGACTTGGTTTTTTTGGTGTGTTATGAATTAATATATGTATTTATTAATATATTTTTAAACTATGAATTGTTTTGGATGATTTATAGGGATTTTGGTATATTTTGGATACTTTTAGAGGCCTTTAAGGGGGTGAGTGGTTAGGGGAAATCATGTGGTTCTTTATAAGAATCCATGTGGCTTGTATGGATAAGAAAAGTTGGTGGTGTAAGTTTAGAGGTAACCATGTGACATTCCACAAAAACCATGTAACTAAAAATAGAGGAAAAATTATGTTTGGATCATATTTTACCAAACCGTGAAGCCAAACCATGTAGGAATCAAAAAGAGGTAGAAAGGCTTGCACGGTTGGCACATGGTTTGAAAAACTATGCGACTAAACCATGTACATGCGAATAAATGATACGAATGTACATTTTAATGGATATAAATCATCCAAATTGATTCAATATTATTTAAAATTATATCCCTATCAAACCAAGACACACCACATATAATCCATGGTAATTTCATTCCCTTCCAAGCTTGATTAAGGTGGATTCAAGCATGTTTGTGATCATGGAATTATGGTATGTAAACTAAAAATCTATATCCGTTGGTTTTAGTATAGATACACCCTTATTAACTTGACCGAAATCATAGATATGAAATATAATGGATAGATATTTGGATTTTTCTTCCACAAAATGATTAATTCTTGGATCATTTATAGATCAATAACAGATCTAGAGCATCATAGAATTTTCTTGCTCAATCCAAGATCTAATGACATTGAAAAATACAAAGAGGCGTGTTGCTGTAAATAAAATCCATTGGACTTATAATATTCTTGAATATAATTATAGAACCCTATATGTGATTTAATTGGGATTGGTTATAAGGGTCCTTAGTGTGAGAGCTCTATCTAGTTGGTGCATAGGCATGACTTGAGTATCTTCTCTTAGTGGGTATCAGATATTGTCATCAATCAGATAAAGATAGTAATTAGTTCCCATATTGGGCCATTACTTGGTATTGTTTCCCATGTTTGTTTTGTATTTATTCCAAGTTAGATACCCTTTCTTGGTTGGCACATTTAACTTACATTGTTTGGACTATGAGACCCTAGTTTGGATGGATTATGTATTTCATGATATGTTATGTATTAATTGAGTTATTTTTCATAGGATGTGGAATATTGGTATGATAATTTTTTCATTGATATGTAATATATTAATTTCATAATATATAATAGTTAGTATAATTTCTTATTGTGATATATTTCTCCATGATATGTTATTACTTTTTTATGGTTTTGTTCATAACCAGTGGAATCTATGTTTTAGTGTTCAGGTTGATTTGTGGCCCTGATAGATTTAGATAACTCATTATAGGGGGATCTTGGGAACATGAATCCTTTTACATGGCCCTAAATAGATTTATTAGCTCCTTATCTTGGAATATGTTTCCCAAGGGAACACCAAATGTTGTTATAAGGGTGCCCATATATGCCAATATGATCTACCAATGGGGAAAATACCTGTATATGAGAGAGAGAGTCCATTGTTTGGGAATTCCATGCATGCATACCATTGAAGGTAAGTCGATAGTCATGAGACATGGGACATACTTATCTTCAAGGAGGGATAAGAGTTATTCATTAATGTGGGAATGTGCATTGTACTTAAAGGAAGGAAAAGTTACATGTTATGATCTAAGTTGAAATGACACAAAGTTTTTCATTGAAAATTCCCTTCTTATATTTATGTCATAAAATAACATGAAAACACAATATAGTGAACTACTATGTGATATCTGAACTTTAAACATAAGTTTGTCACTTCTATGTTTTTATTTTCAAAAATCCGATATACACGGTTGTGTTCAAGAAGATTTTTGGAGTCTAATGAAACAAAAATAATTTTCAGTGAATAGTAACGTACCCTTGTGAATAGTAACATACCCTTATGAATAATATTATGACCCTTATGAATAGTAAATCATCCAACATAATAGTAACCCTACCCATGAATAATTAAATAAAATTTAGACATCTTAGAAAGTGACAATTTGACCTTAGTAAACGTTTTGGTATTTTGTAATTTATAAATAATTAAATATAATTAATTAATTAATTTAAAAGAAAATTTATTTCCCTAAAATGTATTCATAAATTATTGAATCAATGTCTTATAGTTTATAGATAATTTTATAAGAACCTACGTAAATTTTTAAGGCACTATAAAATCAGTTTTAATTTTTAAAAACTGTTTTTTAAGTAAAGTATGATTTTAAGTAAATATTAAATTAATAATATTTAGAAAATTGTTTTTTAAAAATGGAATTAATTTATTGATTATACACGTCAAAAAATGGTTGGGGTAAATTTTTGGGATTTTTCTGAAATAGTTGAATTTTTTATGATTAGTGAAATAACGTAATTTACAAAAATAAGCTAAATAAGCTAATTATAGAGTCATGTGTGATGTTCTGCTGATGTAAACCCACTTGGTTGAGGATCATATGATAAAATTACTATTCTTGGTCATATAATACTCACTATTCCTTGTCTTTTGAAGAAATAATAAACTAATGAATTTTATATTAAGGAAACCCCTCTCCCCTCCACTATAACATCCACTGTAACACCCCAAGATTTCATAGTATGTACTTTTTCAAAACAATTCAATAACTTTCACTACACGCAACACCAATTTTAAGTGCACGATGACTTACCAAACAAGCCGCTCAAAAGAGGCTATGAATAGTATTAACTGAATTTTGAACTATATATAATCCTTATAATTTTAGAATCCATATTATGAGTTTCTTAGACATAATGTAAGAACAAATTCATTTTTTTCAGATAAAAGAAGTATTTTTCAAAAATGCACTTTTAAAAAATTTTAATAGTGAACCCTTTTTAAATCCAATATTTTAATTTTTTATATATACAATTTGACTAAATAAATTTATTCTTTAGAATGGGGACATAAAAAATTTACAATGTAACACCCCAAGCTTCCACGGTACGCTTCTCTTTGAATAATATAGTAGTGTGTGTTGTACACAACTTCGAGTTCTAACACACACCACAACCAATCAAAGTAGCTGTTATGAATAGTAATACCCACTTTTTAAAATTTTATAAATTTTTTCTCTCAAAATGGACTTCATTTTTGGATTCAAAATATTTAATTTAGCTTAGGGTGAAATTTCGTACTTTTCGGATAACTTTTATATTTTGATTAATAGTGAAAATTACTAAATTTTAATTAAAAACAACTGTTTCAAACAAAATAATTAGTAGTGATAAATTATGAATTTGAGTGGTTTTAAAGTATATTTAGAATATATTTTTACCATTTAATACAATGTTTGTCATTGTACATAATTGCATAATTAAACCGGACATAAACAAGTATCAATCTTTTGATAGTTATCAAATCTTAAACACATACTTTTTGTTTTGATAGCGGGAATTAATTTTAAATTAATTTCTGCCACTTTTGTGTTTTGAATTTGGAAAAATGGATTCCGTATTTGGAATCAGTATGTCCAAATTTTATAAATATGTAACTTTTATTTTTAGACATTTTGAATAATTACTTTGGTAAATATTTTATTTACCATGGTTAAAGGGTAAATCCGGTAAATAGGGGTTAAAAAATAATATAATAATAATAATAAATTATCCTAAAACGTGTCCTAACCTTATTAGTGGATACATGTCCGATCATGGACATATTTGGGTCGATTTTGAGACCCCATGGAGCCACTTGTAGGTGATAGGGACACTTTATATTAATTAAGTTAAAGTAAATACAAAAATGATATAAGCTTATAACTTTTAGCAAAACAATTTTTACATAGGGTTATATATGTTATATTTTTGATTATAAATATTAATTATAAATCTAAAAATATTTCCTACATAATGGTATTTTATTTATAATTTTTATACATTTAAAAAGTTAAAATATATATGACACAATAATGATGCAATATTTTCCATATTAAGGAAAGAATCTAATAATTTGTATTATAAATGTTAAAATAAATATAATTTGAAAGTTTTGATGACCTACAAGAATTTTATTACTTCATATGACATGTTAGGTTTTCTTAAATGATTTTTTTTCGAATTAATAAAGTTTTTAAGACTTTATAAAAAGTCAATTATTGGGTAGTGTCAAAATTGACATAAATGAATTTTTTTTTAAAAAATATTATATTATTAATTTATATTCTATTCCTAAAAATAAAAGGTTCGGACAAAGGACTTATATAATTATTGGTGTATCATTAATGGAACACTTTGGGGTCTCTTGGATGTATATAGTAATTTTATTAACTATATATTATAAAAATACAAAGTTACATGGTAAGAGTTAAACTAATTAACCAAGAGTTAAAAATAAAATATAAGGTTAATATAATGACTCAAAACTGTCTAAAATCTATTGGTTGAAATTATTTAGACTCATCCCCAACTTATACTTTGAATAATAAACTTTGGATCCATTAGAAACCGAATATTAATTTATTATAAATTAATACTTTATGTTTTTTCTAAAGAGCCCCTCCTCCCCCTTATAAAAGGACCCAACTTCTAACCAATTATTCACACCTTCAAAGCCTTATGGTTTGGCCAAACTCCGCCAAAATTCTCTCGAAAATTCCCTAAATTCAACCTAGAGGCCTTATTTTGATCAGAAATTCAACCTAGGGAGCCCTTTTGATCAAATCAAAAGGAATAACTCGAAGAAGAGGTAATGTTTTCACCACCATCTTTCAAGTTCCATTCTTATTCTACTTCTTCTTTCTTTGTAATTTATATTCTAAAATAATAAATCCAGTATCTCCTATATATTGTGATGTTATTATAAATATGTTACATCCATATTCATTATTCTGTCCATCCTTTGAATGACATGTCACCATACGTGCGTACGTACGACTTACCGTCTCCACGTCGTGGTGTAATTGTTATTCAATACATTATTATTTGGATGAGTATAATAATGATGTGTATCTAATGTAAATAATAAATATAAAATTATAATGATTCTGTATATATGATATAACATCCAATTATATTTTATTTTAATATCAAAATAATGATATTTTCGCTCGTGCGTATGTACGGATTACCGTCTCCACGACGCGATGAGATTCATTTCCAAGTTCAGCATTCATCAACGATTATAAAAATATATATTACTAATAAGTATGTAATATATGAAATAATAATTCTACTGGAGATATATATATATATATATATAAGTATTTATGTACTTACATATATCTTATTCACTTACTTCCGTTCAATACTATATGAAAACAGAAACAACGTTTATGCGTACGTACGAACTACCGTCTCCATAAATGGTGTTTTCCATTTCATATATATGTCTATTATACATATTTATATTCTAAATACATATGATATATTTATCATGTTTTATATTCTGGAAGTATTTAAATCATGATCTAAGTGATACAATCAATAGTAACAAGTTAAAACACATACGATAAAGAAAGCGATTATTACCCGAAATGTTAATTTAACATGGAAATTATTATCAAATGGGTAGTATAAAGTCATAAATGAATCATGTATGATATCATAAATATTAATATGGTTCTGGTATAATTTAATAACATACTATGATATTCGTGCAGGAGGTTAAACGTACTCTCGACTAAAGGAAAGTGCAAGGTAAGGGGTTTTCATCTCACTCCTTATTCCCGTGAGATTCATGTCATATTGCCACTATTACCTTTTGTGTGGTGTATGTACTTCCCATAATTGTATTCTTTGTGTAATAAAATTTAATTTATGTGTATTTACATATTCATTTTATGATACCTCTTTCAAGGGTTGTATGTTTCGTAAGTTACCAAATTGGTAAGGGTTAATTCCTCAATCTCATTATTATCTGAGATTGTTTATGTGTAAGTATTTACTGGTACATTTTTATCATACATGTCCATTTTTCATAAAAATGATTTCAAAATGAAGATTTTAAGGATTTTGAAAGTTACCCTTTATCAAGATCATAATTTCAAATGTTTTAAAGATTTTTCTTTCTAAATCTTTTTAACCAATGTCCATGTTTTCAAAACAATTTTAAGGATTTATTTATACGGACATGAATATTTTGAAATGTTAATTATTTTCAAAAGCTTCAAAGTGGTATGAGACACATTGATTCAAAAATCTCTTTTAAATTACTTCCTTTATAAATGTTTGACTTTTAAATGATTTTATAAATGGGGTATTTCTCTCAAAAAGTTTTACTCGTCATTTTCAACTATGTCAGCATCCTATACTGAATATTATTTTGGATTGAGGTTGATTTATTAAAATATAATATTACTTATTGTATTGAATGAGTTATGATATGTTTTAATGTGGATGTCTTATTTTTATACCATTCATGGTTTATGGAGAAAGTATTGACATTTCGTATTCTAGTTTTAATAAGAATGTTTATGTTATGCTTAAACCTATTCATATGAGGAATGAATTGGACTTAAAAGTGATGGGTGGAGCCCGCTATATCTTCTTGATGCATCGGTAGGTCTCAATATACAAACTAGTATCTTGGCACGACACCTTGAAAAAATATTATTTGTAGTTTTGGCACGGGGACTTGGCTACATGGTTATGATAGTTTGACATTATGTATTCCATCATTATGAATGTGGTTATTGATATTTCATGTGATTATTCGACTTGTAGAATATCCATGTGAATATGTAAATGTAATTATTTCATTTTATCTTTTCCATATTATGCTGAAGTTCATGTTTAAAAGGATGTTTTTTAGTTACACATTGACTTAAATGTTTATGTTATTTATGAAAGTTTCTGCTGTATTGCTTACCCTTACTGAGCGTTTGAGCTCACCCCTTTCTATGTTTTATTTTTTCCAGGATTCCAAGAAGTGTATTGTGATTAATATATAGGGTTAACCCAAGGGAATAATGTCGTTCATAAAGATTATTTATGTTGTTTTGTATGTATTAATGTGCAATGTAACATTCATGTATGTAAACTATTTTCCAAGACTGCTAAACTGATCGGTCCTTCGCGACTTGATTCCTTGTAATCATGCCAATGTAATAAAATAATGCACCGACTCTAGGTAACTAGGGTTGGGGAATTATAGTTGGTATCAGAGGAAGTTTAGCAATAACCTTGGAAACTAGATTTAGATAAACTCTGATTAGAGCACATTTCCCTAAGATAGACTTTGAGGATTAGTAAAGAAGAACTTCCTAGAATTTTGGTATTGTAGAGATTTTGTGAGTTTTCTGAGAAATACATCCCTCTCTGGATACGAGTAGGTAGAGGTGGCTCTGGCACAGATGTACCTAGTGGTAAAACCCGAAAACACCGATTTGAGCTAGACTCAAATGGGAACTGGTGCACGACAACATGCCTTGCTACACTCTTGGTTATGACACTCTCGGGAGATATGCTTAGGATAATTTTCATTTTCTTTACAAACCATTATGAAGGGCTCATGAGTATATAGGTACTCAAAGAAAACATTTTTATGATTATGGATTATATCCATAAACTGTTCCATTTGTGTTAGGTATTTTTCAAGTTTGAAATTATTCATTGCAATTCATAAACTGACCTAGTTTATGCTATTGTATAAAAATGGCACCCATTAGAAGGAATATGAACACCAGTAATACGTATGATCCAAATAATAAATAAGGATCATATCATTCATGGTATTAATCCATCATTTATAAGGGAAACAGTCTCCCACGTATTATCATCATATGAAGAAATAGTATCATGTGTTGATAAGACAAGTAAAGAGTTTACTGAGACTTATGGCTTTGAAGGGAAGCAAGAGAAGAAAAGGATGGAAGAGAGAAAGATGGATAAAGGGAAGAGTGAAAAGAAGAATTTTCCCAAATGTGATAACTGTGGGAAGAAACACCCTAGAACTTTCCTGAAAGGAATGAGAGTTTGTTATAAGTGTGGAGAAAAAGGACACCATGTACGTGACTACAAGGGTAAGAAAAGGGTTTCAAATGTAAAATTCTTCATCAACAAGGAGTTAGGACACTATGCAAACCAATGTATAAATCATCAGAGTATGAACCAAATGATGCTATTGGATAATAATCAATTTATGATACTACCACACATGAATAGGAATGACTAGTATTCTTATGTTGTTATTAAAAAATTATTTTATTTTAGTGTTGTGTCAACAATATACTGGTTACATGAATTATAGAGATAAATAAGGATTGTACTGTAGTACTATTTTATTGAGGATTTGAAATTATATGGTTCTATGAAAAGTGACTTAATAGTAAGCTACACTTTTTTTGAAAATACATTGTTGAAGGAAAGGTAATCCTTAATATGGTCCTAATGACGAGGTAGTGATTTTGGAATAAGAGATTGTTGATTTGAATAAATTATATTAGATATTCTTGACTACCATGAAAAGGATTAATGATTTTTCATTGTTGGAGTATACAAAATGTTTGGATAGAAGGAGTATATCCATTATTCTATAAGGAATAAGGAATCATAAATGTAATTAATAAGGTTTTATGGTAATTCAGGATGTTGCAGTGTTTTAAAAGAATACATGATGAAGGTGTTCACATTATATTACGTGGCAAAAAGGATATTCATTGTGTTTAACATCATTATAAATGTTGGACTGTTAGTTTGGAAAGATGTATTTTGGATAATTATAGTTTGATATTATTTTGGATTTGCATAAAAGGACAACCCGGAGGTTGGGTGGCAACCCGTCGCGACCGGCAAGGCCGCGAGACATAAACCTGCAACCAAAGGGAGACAAGGGTGTATCACCTACCACTGGCCCACGAGATTTCCTAGATTAAATAATGTAGTTTATTTTAAGATGGTCTAGTAGATGAATTATAAATTCATTTTTTAACCCCAAACAAATAGGATAAATAGAATATTTTTTTAAGTTCTATTATCTTTTAGAGTGAAAGATGAGTTTGTGGTAGAAATTAGTTAAAAGATGGAACTCTACTTTTCAAGTATATATTTTTCTTCTCCTCCTATTCTATGAAGAATTTAATTATTATACTTTATTGAAGGGATATTAAAAAAATGTGTTATCCTAATACCTTATGTTTTGTTGAACCGATGGAATTTTAAATCATCATAGATTGATGAATTTAAGGACCTAAATTTTAAACTTGTTTGTGATTGATGACCTCAATCAATACCTATAAATATTTACATTTTTACTCTAATTATATGTCTCTAATTTCCACCAATGTTCTCCTAATCGAGATCATAATTTGGTAGTGACCCTTTCATTTCACTTTTCCTCTTTTTAATACTAAATTTTATTAACCAAATTTCCGATGTGGGTTTTCCCACAAAGATATTTTCAATTTTCAACCTTTATTTTCGAAGAACAATATTGAATTGCAAGGACGCAATTTATTGAAGGAGGGAAGAATGTAACACCCCAAGATTTCATATTATGTAATTCTTCAAAACAATTCAATAACTTGCACTACACGCAACACCGAGTTCAAGTGCATCATGACTTACCAAACAAGCTGTTCAAAAGATGTTATGAATAGTATTAACTAAATTTTGAACTATATATAATCCTTATAATTTTAGAAACCATATTATGAGTTTCTTAGACATAATGTAATAACAAATTCATTTTTTTCAGATAAAATAAGTATTTTTCAAAAATGCACTTTTACCAACTTTTAATAGTGAACCCTTTTTAAATCTAATATTTTAAACTTTTGTATATAAAATTTGACTAAAAAATTTATTATTTAGAATGGGGACACCAAAAATTTACAATGTAACACCCCAAGCTTCCACGGTACGCTTTTCTTTGAATGATACAGTAGCGTGTGTTTTACACAACTTCGAGTTCTAACACACACCACAACCAATCAAAGTAGCCGTTATGAATAGTAATACCCACTTTTTAAAATTGTATAAATTTTATCTCTCAAAATGGACTCCATTTTCGGATTTGGAATATCAAATTTATCCTAGGGTGAAATTTTGGTACTTTTCGGATAACTTTTATATTTTGATGAATAGTGAAAATTACTAAATTTTAATTAAAAACACCTTTTTCAATCAAAATAATTAGTAGAGATAAATTATGAATTTGAGTGGTTTTAAATTATATTTAGAATATATTTTTACCATTTAATACAATATTGGTCATTGGACATAATTTCACAATCGAACCGGACATAAACAAGTATCAATCTTTTGATAGATATTATATCTTAAAAACACGCTTTTTGATTTGACTGCGAGAATTAATTTTAAATTAATTTCTACCACTTCTATATTTTGAATTTAGAAAAATGGATTCCATATTTGGAATCAGGATTTACAAATTGGGTAAATAGGTAACTTTTATTTTTAGACATTTTGAATAATTACTTCGGTAAATATTTTATTTATCATGGTTAAAGGGTAAATCTGGTAAATAAAGGTTAAAAATAATATAATAATAATGATAAATTACCATAAAACGTTTCCTAAACTTATTGGTGGATACATGTCCGACCATGGTCATCTTTGGGTCGATTTTGGGTCCCCAAAGATCCACTTGTAGGTGATAGGGACACTTTATATTAATTAAGTTAAAGTAAATACAAAAATGACATAAGATTATTTCTTTTTGAATTTTTTTTTACATAGAGTTATATATGTTATATTTTCGATTATAACTATTCATTAGAAAAATAAAAATATTTACTAAATAATTTTATTTTATTTATAATTTTTAAACATTGAAAAATTAAAAATATATATGACACAATAATGATGCAATATTTTTCTTATTAATGAAAGAATCAAATAATTGGTATTATAAATGTTAAAATAAATATAATTTGATAGTTTTGATGATATAAAAGAATTATATTGGTTAATATGACATGTTAGGTTTGCTTAAATGAATTTGTTTCTAATTAATAAAGTTGTTAAGAATTTAGAAAAAATCAATTATTGAGTAGTGTCAAAATTGACATAAATGAGTTTGAAAAAATTATATTATATTATTAATTTATATTCTATTCCTAAAAATATAAGGTTCAGCCAAAGTACTTATATAATTATTGGATTATCATTAATGGACCACTTTGGGGTCTCTTGGATGTGTATAGTATGTTTATTAACTATATATTATAAAAATACAAAGTGACATGGTAAGTGTTAAACTAATTAACCAAGAGTTAAAACTAAAAGATAAGGTTAATATAATGACTCAAACATGTCTAAAATATATTGGTTGAAATTATTTATACCCATACCCACCTTATACTTTGAATAATCAACTTTGGAGCCATTAGAAACCGAATATTAATTTATTATAAATTAATACTTTAAGTTTTTCCAAAAGAGCCCCTCCTCCCCCTTAAAAAAGGACACAACTTCTAACCAATTCATCACACCATAAAAGCATTTTTGTTTGAAAAAAATCTACCCAAATACTCTCTCAACTTCCCTAACTTAAACCTAGAGGCCTTAGTTTTATCAGAAAGCCAACCTAGGGAGCCCTTTTGATCAAATCAAAAGGAAGAACCCGAAGAAGAGGTAATGTTTTCACCACCCTCTTTCAAGTTCCATTCTTATTCAACTTATTCTTTCTTTGTTATTTCTATTATAAAATAATAATTCCAGTATCTCCAATATTCTATTATGTTATTATAAATATGGTAAATCCATATTCATTATTCTATCCATCCTTTGAATGACATGTCACCAAACGTGCGTACGTACGGCTTACCGTCTCCACGTCGTGGTGTAATTGTTATTCAATACATTATTATTTGGATGGGTATAATAATGATGTGTATTTGATCTAAATAATTAATATAACATTATAAGGATTCTGTATATATGATATACCATCCAATTATAAATTATTTTAATATCAAAATAATGATATTTTCGCTCATGGATACGTACGAATTACCGTCTCCACGATGCGATGAGATTCATTTCCAAGTTCACCACTCATCGACGATTATAAAAATATATATTACTAATAAGTATGTAATATATGACATAATAATTCCACTAGATATATATATATATAGGTATTTATGTACTTACATATATCTTATTCACTTACTTCCGTTTAATAGTATATGAAAACAGAAACATCATTTATGCGTACGTACAGACTACCATCTCCATAAATGGTGTTTTCCATTTCATATATATGTGTATTATACATATTTATATTCTAAATATATATGATATATTTATCAGGTTTTATATTCTGGAAGTATTTAAATCATGATATAAGTGATACAATCAAGAGTAACAAGTTAAAACACATATGATAAAGAAAGAGATTATTACCCAAAATGTTAATTTAACATGAAAATTATTATTAAATGGGTAGTATAAAGTCATAAATGAATCATGTATGATATGATAATATAAATATGGTTCTGGTACAATTTAATAACATACTGCGTACTTTGTACAGGAGGTTAAATGTACTCTCGACTAAAGGAAAGTGCAAGGTAAGGGGTTTTCATCTCACTCCTTATTCCTGTAAGATTCATGCCATATTGCACCTATTACCTTTTGTGTAGTGTATTTACTGCCAATAATTGTATTCTTTGTGTAATACACTTTAATTTATGTGTATTTACATATTCATTGTATGACACCTCTTTCATGGGTTGTATGTTTTGTAAGTTACCAAATTGGTAAGGGTTAATTCCTCAATCTCATTATTATCCGAGATTGTTTATGTGTATGTATTTACTGGGAAATTTCTATCATCCGTGTCCATTTTTCAGAAAAATAATTTCAAAATGAAGATTTTAAGGATTTTTAAAGGTGCTCTTTATCAATATCAGAATTTAAAATGATTTAAAGATTTATCTTTCTAAATCTTTTTAATTAATGTCCATGTTTTCAAAATGATTTTAAGGATTTATTTATATGGACATGAATGTTTTAAAATGTTAATTATTTTCAAAAGCTTCAAAGTGGTATGGGACACTTTGATTCAAAAATATCTTTTAAATTACTTACTTTATAAATGTTTGACTTTTAAATGATTTTACAAAAACAGATATTTCTCTCAAAAAGTTTTACTCATCATTTTTGACTTTGTCAGCATCCTCTACTGGATATTATTTTGGATTGTGGTTAATTTATTATAATACAACATTCCTTATTTTATTTAATGAGTTATGATATGTTTGACTGTGGATGTGTTATTTTTATACCATTCATGGTTTATGGAGAAAGTATTGACATTTCGTATTTTAGTTTTAATAAGAATGTTTATGTTATGTTTAAACCTGTTCATATGAGGAATTCATTGGACTTAAAAGTGACGGGTGGAGCCCACTATAGCTCCTTGATGCATCGGTAGGTCTCATGAGACAAACTAGTGTCTTGGCACGAGGCCTTGACAAAATATTATTTGTAGTCTTTGCACGAGGCCTTGGCTATGTGGTTATGATAGTCTAGCATTATGCATTCCATCATTATGAAAGTGGTTATTGATATTGCATGTGATTATTCGACTAGTATAATAACCATGTGAAAAATTAAATGGAATTATTTCATTTTATCTATGCCATATTATTCTGAAGTTCATGTTTAAAAGGCTTTTGTTTTAGTTATACATTGCCTTAAATGTTTATGATTATTTATGAAAGTTTCCACTGTATTTCTTACATTTAATGAGCATTTGAGATCACCCCTTTCTATGTTTTATTTTTCCCATGATTCCAAGATGTGCATTGTGATTAATATGCAGGGTTAAGCCAAGGGAATAATGGCATTAAAAAAGATTATTTATGTTGTTTTGTATGTCTTAATGTGTAATGTAAATTTCAGGTATGTAATATATTTTCCAAGACTGCTAAACTGATCAGTCCTTTGGGACTTTATTCCTTGTAATCATGCCAATGTAATATAATAATTCACCGACTCTGGGTAACTGGGGTTGGGGCGTTACATCCACCCTTCACACCCTCATTTCGTCACACCTCTCAAGATCCAAGACTTATATAAACTCTGCCCAAACATCTTCCCTAGCCCCTCTCCCACTTCCAAGAGCTGCTGGTCTCATCAAAAGACCAAGCCTAGCTTCCTTATGGAGGATCTCAAGAGGAGGATTTAAGAGGAAATTTCTCTCCCACTGCTCCTTTAATTTCCTTTCAAGTTTAAGTTCATTTCTTGATCTCTACCCACCTATATTCATCAAAATGGTATTGTAACTCTATTATTATAAATATACTGTAATTGTATGCTTCTAATGGGATATTATATCATCCAACCCTCTTTCCCTCTTCCTTTTATTTTATTAAAGTGAACAGTGTTCGTGAGGTGTTAATTTATCACCTTCAAGAACAACATGCTTTCTTCTTCCATTTCTACCTTCAAATCTGGTCATGAAACCATTTTTATGGTTGAAATAGAATATGTTATTTGTATTATGTCCTATTTAAAGTTCTAGAACTAACTTATGAACATATTACTATGTGATAAATTAAAACAAGTTCATTGTGATCGAAAAACCGCCCAAATTAACCCAAACAATCGTCATTTAATTATTATATAATGATTCATCCACATGGTATACGATATAACTCATTATATGATCATTTTGAATTATGGAATGTAATTAATAAAATGTTATATTAGTTATATATTTTCTCCCATGTTCTACCCGAACTTCAATTTAAGAATACAAGTGAACCACCCAAGAAAAACCATAAAAACGAACATCCCCGAACAATGTTTTTAAACTCTATAAGTCATCCAAAGGAACATAAAATGACATAATGAAACCATAATTAACCCTAATAATGTATAAAAGGTTATTTAATTTCTAATTAATGAATATATTTTCATTATAAAGGACATTAAAAAGAAGGAAGCATTCATATACAAGGTAAGGGGAAATTCTCGAACCCAACTTTCATCCTTCAGGTTCTCCCTCTTTCACTCCATTTTTGATATGGTTACTCCATAAAGATAATTTCTTTATAATTATCTTAAATTTTATGGGATATACATGTTTTATAATGAAGTTTATGTCAAACCAAATGTTTTCCAAAATAACTCTTCTTTTAAGAACTCAACTTTTACCTCTCATTCATGGTTGATGGTTCTTGTATCAAGTATGTTGTTCCCTCTTTCTTTTGAAAACCCCAAATATTATGAATGTATTCTTATGAGATAAAAACCATTCCTCTACATGTGTTAGTTATGTTCACTTTTTATATGTGTTCCATGTGTCAATCAGGATAATGATAATGTTATGATGTGACAGGTGCACCCGGAATTATATAGCATAATATGAATGTTTCAAAGTGATGGGTGTGCCCGGAATTATACAACACTCCTATGCATTAGGTAAAGTTATGAATCTCATGAGTAAATGTGAAATGATGTGTGAACAAAATTCTATCTTGTTTCAAAAGTATGTGTGGTAGTTAACCACTAAGACATGATGTTTCATTTTTATGCATTGCCACATTTCAAGTCTTTTATTTATTCTCCTCTCATGTTCATGATATTTTTCCCATTTTATGATTATGATCACCCCATGATATATTGTTCTTATCTATACTTTTACTAGGCTTCTAGATCACCCCTTTTGATGTATATCCTTAGGTGACTGCATGTACTAGGGATAGTACAAGTTCCAATAAGAAGCTAGAGAAGAAGAAATTTAATAAATGTTTATGCTGGATATCGTATTTGTTATGTATGGTCCTAGTTTTCCTAAGACACTAAAACTTTGGATCCTCTATGTGTAATACTATTATGTTGTTTATATTTAAAATGATGTAATATTAATGTAAAGAAAGTTTGGGTCACTATAGTTGGTATCAGAGGAAATGTTTAGTTAATTTGGGAATTAAGATTAGTGAACCCTAGAGAAAACCTGTAGCATGAGAGACTAAGTACAAATATGCACACAAGAATATTTACACAGGGAAACCATATGTTATGTTTTTGGTATAAATTGTTTAAATGAATAAGTTATTCATGACTTGTTTACTTATTTTTTGTTCTAAACTTTTCTATTTTAGAAAATAGTAGGAAGCAGGATAAATTAGTCCAACAACTCGTACGAGGGATAATGAAACGATTGATCAAACGACATCCCCAATGATTTGGGAGGTGGAGTTCAAAACTCCATGGTGATGCTTACCCAAATATCTCAGGATATGAACAATAACCATAATAATGGGTAACATCCTTCTTCACCAAAGAAAGAGAAATTGGCTATCAAATGTTTTATGCAGCAACGACCACTAAAGTTTAGTGGATCCTCCGATCCACTAGTTGCGGAATAGTGGGCCAACTCCATGGAGAAGATCGTTTCTGTGCTTCACTGCTCTAAGATGGAGAAGGTTACCCTAGCCATCTATCGTCTAGATGGATAAACCGATCAATGGTGGGATTTTATTAAGAACACCAAGCCAAGGGAGGAAATTGAAGAGATGGAATGGGAAGACTTTAAGATACTGCTTCTTAATAAGTATTTCCCACGAACTCTTTGTATGAAGATGGAGAGAGAATTTATAGAGCTCAAGCAAAAAGAAGGAGAATCTATCCCAACCTATGAAGCGAATTTCACAAGGCATGTAAGGTACGCTTCGGGGTTTGTTTATGAACAATGATAACAAAATTGATAGATTCTTTAGTGGATTAAAACCAAACCTTCGTAAGGCTCTTGAAATTCTAGACTTTGGGAGTTATGAAGAAGTTGTTCGTTGTGCTCTCAAAGTGGAGTTGGAGTTTGGAGAATGGTCCCAGGGATTTGGTGATAAGAAAAGAAAGATGGAGTTTCAAGTTGGTGGATCTAATGAGAAAGGTTGGAAGAAAAATCAACGACCCATCAGCCAAAAATGTGGGAAGTTTCACCATGGGAACTGCCTCAAAAGGATGGGGAAATTATTCAAGTTTGGGAAAGAAGGACACCATGCTCAAGAGTGTTGAAAAGACACGAAAAGGAAGGAGAATGAAGCCGATGAAAGGAGAGAACCACTCATGGTTCAATGCTACAACTCTAGGGAGCTAGGGCACTATACAAACCAGTGAACTAAACCTCAAGTTCTCAAGGGTAATCAACGTCAGCAACCACCAAATCAAAAGGAACAATGGAAGGCTTATGCCATCACTACTAAAGAGGTGGAGCATGATAATGAAGTTGTACAAAGTACACTTTTTATTCACTCAATAATGGAAAAAGTATTACTTGATTCTGGTTATACACACTACTTTATATCTTTCAAGTTTTCTAGAACTATAGAATCAAAGCCCCAAAACCTTGAAGTAGAAATATCTGAAAAACACCAAGTGGTGCAATCATTGCAACCCAAGTGCTTGAATCTTCTCCTGTTGGTGCATGTGGGAAGATTCTTCCAAAAAAATATCATAATTATTCCCTTGGTGGAATTCAACACTATAATGGGAATGGATTGGATCTCGTTATATAGAGCACATATCCACTGTCGGGAAAATTAGATATCTTTTCATATTCCGAACCATCCCATGATCCTCTACAAATGCAAGGAAGATCAAGAATTTCCTTTGAAAAATCATTCAATGGTGTGGGTGTTGATTCCCTATGAAGAAGAATACGTCTCCCAAATAGCTGAGTCAAAGGAAAGTTCCAAACATGAGGAAATTCCCATAGTGGGGGAATACAATGATGTATTTCCCGAATAGTTACCCAGAATTCCCCCAGATCATGAGGTAGAGTTCTCAATTGAACTCATACCTGGAGCTACTCCTATCAAAAAGTGTCCCTATAGGATGACTCCTATCTAACTTGAGGTGTTAAAGAAGTAGCTACAATTGCATCTGGACAAAGGGTTCATACGCCCTAGTTCATCACCTTGGGGTGCACCAGTGCTCTTTATGAAGAATAAGGATGGAACAATGCAGCTGTGTATCGATTATTGAGAACTCAACAAGATCACCATAAAGAACAAGTATCCTTTTCCAAGTATTGACGACCTGTTTGATCAGTTAAGAGGTGATCAATACTTGCCAAAGGTGAATCTTCATTCTGGATATCATCAGGTAAAGGTGAAGAAGGAATATATTTATAAGACTGCTTTCTGTACAAGGTATGGGAACTATGGGTTTTTGGTGATGCCCTTCAGACTTACTAATGCCCCTACAATCTTCATGGATTTGATGAACATATTCTTAAAAACTACCTCGAAAAATTTGTGGTAGTGTTTATCGATGATATTCTCATCTACTCCAAGAGTAAGGAGGATCATAAAGAACATGTAAGACTTGTGTTGGAAACATTGAGAAAGGAGAAGTTGTACTCCAAGTTCAGCTAGTGTGTCATTTTGATGAAGAAAGTCATGTTCTTGGGACATGTGATCACAAGTGAGTGAATTCCTATGGATCCTTTAAAAACAAAGGTGATCTAGGAATGGCCCAAGCCCTCTATTGTCACAAAAATCCATAGTTTTCTTGGATTAGCTGGGTCATACTGACGTTTTCTGAGAAACTTCTCACGATTGTCAAGCCCACTAACTAAGTTAACAAGAAAAGGGGTAAAGTATGTCTGGACAGAAGAATGTGAGGGAAGCTTCAAGGAGCTAAAGAGAAGGCTGATCACTGCACCTATACTCACACTACCGAAAAGTAGAGAAAGTTTTGTGATATACAGTGATGCTTCAGAGAAAGTCTTGGGTTGTGTACTCATACAAAATGACAATGTGATAGCCTATGCCTCACAGTAGTTGAAGATCCATGAGTAGAACTACCCGACGCATGATCTAGAGCTGGATGCCGTGCTTTTTTCCTTGAAAATCTGGCGGCACTACCTTTATGGTGAGAAGTGTGACATATACACCGACCACAAGAGCCTAAAGTATATATTCACACAAAATGAGCTCAACATGTGTCAAAGGAGATGGTTAGATCTAATCAAGGATTATGATTGTTCTATTCACTATTATCCTGGAAAGGTGAACAAGGTAGCTGATGCTCTAAGCAGAAAAGAACCCGCTGCTCTATCCATGTTACGGATTTAGAAAGAACCTATCTTATTAGATATGAAAAGGATGGATTTGGAAATCATAAGGGAATGGGATACATACTATCTTTCGCAAATGATTGTGCAACCATCTATCCAGGAGAATATTAAGGAATCACAAAGGGATAAGGTGGAGATACAAAAGAGGTGAATGTATTAAAGGAAGGGAAGCTGCAAGAGTTCTATATCGACGATGATGGTGTGATTCAGTTTGGAATACGGCTTTGCGTGCCATAATAACCGGGATAAAGAAGGATCTATTGGATAATTCACATTGCTCAAATTTATCTATCCATCCTGGGAGTACCAAGATGTACCGTGATCTTCAGGAACACTTCTGGTGGGATAACATGAAGAAGGTGATTGCGGAATATATTTCAAGGGTCTTGGTATGTCAGCAAGTGAAAGCTAAGATACAAAAGACCAAAGGTATGATGTAGCCATTGCCTATACCCATGTGAATATGGGAAAATGTTACTATGGACTTTGTCACGGGTCTCCCGAATACGTCAAAGGGAAATAATGTTATATGGGTTGTGGTTGAAAAACTCACCAAGACTGCCCATTTTATCGCTATTCAGGAAGATCTCTCACTTGAACAACTTGAAAAGATATATGTGAATAAAGCGATGAGACTGCACGGTGTTCCACTCTCAATTGTCTCTGACCGTGATCCAAGGTTCACATCTAAATTCTTGAGGAGCCTTCAACATGCTTTGAGTACTGAATTAAATTTCAGCATGACCTATCACCCCCAAATTGATGGCCAGTCTGAAAGGACTATTCAGACGCTTGAAGATATGATAAGTTCATGCTCTCTTGAATTCAAAGGTGGTTGGGATTAGCATCAACCATTGGTTGAGTTCTCATACAACAATAGATTCCACTCGAGTATTCATATGACTCCACATGAAACTATATATGGAAATTGATGTAGAACTCCAACCTGGTGGGATGAAGTTGGAGAAAAAATCTACTTGGACCTGATCTTGTTCAAGAGATGAGAGAGAAAGTTCAAGTCATCTAGAAACAAATCAAAGCTTCTCAAAGTTGGAAAAAGATCTATGCTGACAACCATCGAAGGGACTTAGAGTTTGACATTGTAGATAAAGTCTTCCTTCGAATATCTCCATGGAAGAGAGTCATGCGATTCAGGAAGAAAGGGAAGTTAAGCCCAAGGTATATTGTCCCCTTTGAGATCCTTGAACGCATAGGATCTGTGGACTATCGTCTTGCACTTCCACCGAATATGGCTCAAGTTCATGACGTGTTTCATGTATCACAACTGAGGAAGTACATACGGGACCCCTCACATGTACTAAACTCAGAGGTGGTGCAGTTGGAAGATGATCTCTCCTATGAGGAGTAGCCAGTAAAGATTCTGGATCGGAGGGATAAGGTTCTCCGTAACAAGACAACCCATCTTATCAATGTGTTATGGAGGAACCATAAGTTTGAGGAAGAAAATTGGGAACCAGAAGAGGCAATGAAGGAGAAACACCCTCACTTGTTTGCGTAAAGAGAAATTTCAAGGGTGAAATTTCTTAAGGGGGGAAGAATGTAACGACCCAATGTTTTTCAATGGAAATTCCCTTCTTATATTTATGTCATAAAATAACATGAAAACACAACATAATGAACTAATAAGTGATAAGTGGCCTTTAAACATAAGTTTGTCACTTATATGTTTTAAATTTCGAAAATCTGACATACACGGTTGTGTTCAAGATGATTTTTGGAGTCAAATGAAACAAAAATAAGTTTCAGTGAATAGTAACATACCCTTGTGAATAGTAACATACCCTTATGAATACTATTATGAAACTTATGAATATTAAATAATCCAACATAAGATTTACCCTATGCATGAATAATTAAATAAAATTTAGACATCTTAGAAAGTGACAATTTGACCTTAGTAACTGTTTTGATATTTTGTAATTTATAAAAAATTAATTATAATTAATTAATTAATTTAAAAGAAAATTTATTTCACTAAAATGTATTAATAAATTATTGAATCAATTTCTTATAGTTTTTAGATAATTTTATAAGACCCTACATAATTTTTGAAAGCACTATAAAATCAGTTTTAATTTTTAAAAACTGTTTTTTTTAAATAAATTATGATTTTAATAAAATAATAAAATAATTATATTTAGAAAATTATTTTTTTAAAAATGGAATTAATTTTAGGATTTCACATGTCAAAAAAATTTTGGGGTAAATTTTTGGGATTTTTCTGAAATACTTGAATTTTTGATGAATAGTGAAATACTGTAAATTACAAAAATAAGCTAAATAAGCTAATTATAGAGTATTTTGTGATGTTTTGCTGATGTAATCCCAATTTTTTCGGGATAACATGATAAAATTACTATTATTGGTCATGGAATACTCACTATTCCTTGTCTTGTGAAGAAATAATAATGTAATGAATTTAATATTAAGGAAACCCCTCTCCCCTCCACTATAAAATCCACCATTCAAACTCTCATTTCCTCACACCTATCAAGCTCAAAGAATTCTCTAAAATCTACCCAAACATATTCCCTAGCCCATCTCCCACATCCATGAGCTGATGGTCTCATCAAAATACCAAGCCTATCTTCCTTAAAGGGGATCTTAAGAGGAGGATTTAAGAGGTAATTTCTCTCCCACTTCTTTAATTTCCTTTCAAGTTCAAGTTCATTTCATGATCTCTCCCAACCTATATTCATCCAAATGGTATTATAACTCCAATATTATAAATATACAGTAATTTTATGTTTCTAATGGGATATTATATCATCAAACCCCCTTTCTCTCTTCCTTTTATTTTATTAAAGAGAATGTTGTTCGTGAGGTGTTAATTTATCACCTTCAAGAACGACATGCTTTATTCTTCCATTTAAACCTTCATATCTGGTCATGAAACCATTTTTATGGTTGAACCAGAATAGTTTATGTGTATTATGTCCTATTTGAAGTTATTTAACTGACTTATTAAAATATTACTAAGTGATAAATTAAAACAATTTCATTATGATCGAAAAACCACCCAAATTAACCCAAACAATCTTCATTTAATTTTTATCTAATGATTCATCCACATGGTATATGATATAACTCATTATAATATCATTTTAAATTCTATAATTTCATTAATAACATGTAATATTAGTTCTGGATTTTTACCCATGTTCTACCCGAACTTCAATTTAAGAATACAAGTGAACCACCCAAGAAAAACCATAAAAACGAAGATCCCCAAACAATGTTTTTAAACTCTATAAGTCATCCAATGGAACATAAAATGAAATAATGATACCAGAATGAACCCTATTAATGTATAAAATGTTCTTTAATTTCTAATTAATGAATATAATGTCATTATATATGACATTAATGATAAGGAAGCATTCAGATACAAGGTAAGGGGAAATTCTTGAACCCAACTTTCATCCTTCAGGTTCTCCTTCTTTCACTACATTTTTGATATGGTTACTCCTTAAAGATAATTTCTTCATAATTAGATTAAATTTTCTGGGATATACATGTTTTTTAATGAAGTTTATTTCAAACCAAATGTTTTCCAAAAGAAATCTTCTTTTAAGAACTCAACTTTTACCTCTCATTCATGGTTGATGGTTCTTATATCAAGTATGTTGTTCCATCTTTATTTTGGGAACCCCAAAGCATATGAATGTATTATTATGAGAAGAAAACCATTACATTACATGGGTTAGTTATGTTCACTTTTGATATGTTTTCTATGTGGAAATCATGATAAAGATAATGTTATGATGTGGCAGGTGCGCCTGAAATTATATAGCGCAATATGAATGTTTCAAAGTGACGGGTGCACCCAGAATTGTACAGCACTCCAATGCATTGGGTAAAGTGATTAATCTCATGAGTAAATGTGAAATTATGTGTGAACACAATGCTATCTTGGTTCACAAGTATGTGTGGTAGTTAACCACTAAGCAAAGATGTTTCATTTTATGCATTTCCACATTTCAAATATTTTATTTATGCTCCTCTCATGTTCATGATCTTTTTCCCATGTTATGATTATGATCACCCCATGATATATTGTCCTATATATCCGCTTATTGGACTTCTAGCTCACCCCTTTTGATGTATATCCTCAGGTGATTTCATGTACTAAAGAGAAGACAAGTGCCAATAAGAAGCTAGAGAAGAAGAAATTAAATAAATGTTTATGCTTGGTGTTGTATTTGTTATGTATGGTCCTAGTTTTCCCAAGACACTAAACCTTTGGATCCTCTTTGTGAAATACTATTATGTTTTTTATCTTTAAAATGATGTAATAGTAAAGTAAAAAAAGGTTGGGTCTCTATATAAGCCATACATTTGACTATATTTGATATTCTTTTGGAATAAAACTAAATTATGTACGACTGGGGCTTGTAGTGTATTGGTTAAAACATGATCATTCAGAAAGTATTTGATATTATGATATGATTCACATTTACTTTATATCATGTCATACACTTCTATATACATGTGTACTTATGTTTAGTACACATTGGTGGTGTCCTTATACTTTTATACTCACACCCTATGTAGATACCTTCATGCATGTGAGGAATTTTTGAACAAGGATCCAATGAGAGGTAAGGGCCATGTGACAGGTTGCTGAGGATTATGGTGATGGGAGATAGACACGATACCAAGACAGTCTCCAGATACTTTCCACTACACTTTTATTTATATTCATTTCGAGTTGTACAATTATACTTATTGAGCATCCACATTGAGGGTCCATTAATTAATTGTGAATTGATTTGAGTAACATATTGTAACATCCCAGGTAAATAAAGAATAAAGAATTTTCATAATTATTAATATTTACGAATTAAATATTAATTTTATTTTAAAGGGGTTACTATGTTCGATAGCGTACCCGATACGCAACGATGAGTTTCTTTGAAACTTACGTAGCACACTAGTAATAAAATAATATTATTTTAAATGTTAGTTAACAAGTAGCTGTTGTACTGGCGGGAATGGATAGAAATAACTAAAATATGATTAGATATGTTTTTAAATGTTTATACATTTACCCAATAAAAGATAAAGGCTTAAAATACAGAAAAAGTTCAATTTTAGGCATTTATACTCTAATTTTCACGAAAGGTCCACTTATCACCTTTTGACGGTGAACCGTCATTAAATATAGTTTTGATCACTCTTATACTTTATTTTGGACCAAATAAAACTCTTATTAAGAATCGGGACATCAAATTTTACTTTGTGTAATTTTTTGGTATCTTTCTGATAAAGTTCTTTTTTTTAATGAATAGTGTAAAATGTTGTATTTTAATTCAAAACCTCTTTTTATTCTAATTTATTAATATGATTAGATTATAATTTGAATTGGTTTTAAAGTGAAATTAGAATATATTTTTACCAGTTAATCCAATGGTGGTCATTGGAATCAATTTCACTTTGGAATTGGACTTAAACTGGTGTCAATCTTTTGATACTTATTGTTTCACAAAAACACGCTATTTGTCATGACAGCGGGAATTAATTATTAAATTAATTAATTTGACTTATATGTTTTGAAAAACGGACTTCATTTTTGAATTCGGAATATCAAATATAGCTTAGGGTGAATTTTTGGTAATTTTCTGAAAAACTTCAATTTTTGATGAATAGTGAAACCACTAAGTGGTAATCAAGAAAACTGATTTTTCAGTTAAATGAAAGTTTACCACTAATGTGTATTGAATTTTGAAAATCTGACATACATGGTTGTCATTAAGAAGTAAAATGTGGTTCAATGAGATTATAATAATTTTTTGGTGAATAGTAACTTTTTTTCATTAATCGCGATTAGAGGTAATTAGTGTAGTTTAAGGTAAAAATGATATTATAAGAATGTGAAAACACCATGACACTTATCCTACACCTATTGGGTGAGTCATGGCCGACCAAGACAAGCCATGGTCCAACTTTGGGACCCCATGGAGCCACTTTAGTTGGAAAATGACAATAATATATTTTTATTTAATGTTAAAATTAAATTGACACAAACATGAGTTGTTTTACTAAAACAATTTTTAAGTAGGGTTACACAAGTCCAAATTTTGATTATAAATAGTCATTAGAAAGCTAAAAAGATTTCCTACATCATAGTATTTTTTTTATAATTTTTAGACATTAAATAAAATAAATATTTATGACATAATTATGATGCAGCGATGACATCATTATTTGACGATTTAAATAAAATAGAAAGATAATGAAAAATCTATAAAATACACATGGCCAAAACCAATTGGATGAGTGTATTTCGAAGCCTTATCACCTTATCCACGAATTCTATCAATGTGAGACTTTTTAAAACCTAAACACATTTTCAAATAAAGTAATATCTCTTTACTTTCCAAAAGTTCCCTTCCTCTCCTCTTATAAAAGGCCCCCACCTCTACCTCATTTCACACAATCCTAAAGCCTTTGGCTCGGCCAACCACTGCCCAATTAATCTCTCCACATCACTCTCCTCATCATAGAGGATTCCCTTTGGGCAGAATCCTTTCAAAGGAAGCCTTTAGGCTCAAATCAAAAGGGAGTTACACTTTTAAAGGTAATTCATTCTCTCTTGTTCATTTGTTTTATTTTGCTTCTCCAACCCTCTAAACTCTTTTTATTTACTTCTTTTGTAACAAAACTAGTATCTTCAATATACTAGGATGTTGTTATAAGATTTATTCGAGCTACACTCTCACACAACTACATCAAATGGTTAAAGAACATACGGTTTCCGTGGATGGCGAAATTCTGCCTCCCGAAACGATGATTGTTCAATACTCATTTAACACCTTCAAAGGTGGCCATTATGATGTCACTATTTTTATATATGATATATAATATGTTTATTTTTTCTTTAAGCTTCTGTATTTTTCATTTTTGACATACCTTTATGGTTTCCATTATGGGTAAAAACGATATCATCATTTAAGGAAGTGCGGACTACCGCCCCCTAAAAGTGATGTGATTCGTTAATGCCATATGTGGGACGTGTAAAGGATGGATTTAAAGTTATTATATATGATGTTATACTGGAATTATAATATACCTCTATATCATTATTATTTATTCTATTAAAGTACGAGATAGAAATGAAAGTAGCGTTCATGCGTACGTACGGCTTACCGTCTCCATGAACGGTGCCTTTCATTTCTTATCCCCAAATGTAATGTACTCTTAAAAGTACATGTATATAATGGATATATATAATGAATAGTATATCTAAATTATGAATATAATTCTGGAATTAAAATATACATACCTCTCATTTAGTTTTAATTCCATTAATATGACAAAGAAATGAAAGTAGCGTTCATGCGTACGTACGGCTTACCGTCTCCATGAACGGTGCATTTCATTTCTTACCTCTAAATGATTATGTAATATTATAAATACATGTATATGCTGGATATATATGATATATATGATATCCAAATCAGGAATTTCATTCTAGATATAAAGAACTTTTGACCACACGAACAACATGTAATTGTAAGAAGTCCACTTTCGACTTAAGAACCAAATATTGACAAAACAAACATTATTAACTTAAATGGTTACATAATGTTTATAACATGGAAATAAGTGATATAAAAGGAATAATGAACATTAAAAAGTTTCTTAAACAAGTATAAATTAACTCAAGTTTATTATTCAGGACGTTAAAGAACGATCGAGTCAAGTCGGACCCGAGGTATGGGACTTCGTCTCAATCTCCTTTCATTGAGGCATATTTCATTTTATACACAACTTTATTTTATACGGTGTATAAAATCCTTTGACTTTGACTTTTATACAAAAGGAATCTTTTTCTACGAAGCATTTTACTAAACGACAAAAAGGAATGTTTTTTTTAACGTACGCGGTGACAACGACCTTTTCCGCCGCCGCGAGTATTATTTGGTCTTTGGCTTCCTCAACAAGCCGTAATGTTTTTAAAATAAAATAAATACCATATACTCTTTTATGTATTTTGGTATTGAAAATGGTTGTTGATAAAGGTTTCTATTATGTCAACATATTTATGATATATTGTGATTGAAATGTAGAAATGTTTTCATTCCTTTATATTGGTTTTATATTTTATGATTTTATATTGGTACTTGGACATTTTAACGGATGGTTACGTTATAAACCATATGACGGGTGGTACCGTGAATACCAGGATGGGTGGTTACGTTATAACCTCCAATGCATTGGGTATGGAAGTCGGCCGTATGGATATTCCATTAAGTATGTATGGAAATTTTCCGTATGGATATTCCATTAAGTGATATGTGTGGAAGTCAACCGTATGGTTATTCCACTTAAGTATGTTTATGTCCCAAGTTACCTTTATATATTCTATGTGTTCTTTATATGGGTTTTATGGTAATCCTTTGGTTACAAAAAGGTAAGTAATGATACTTTATTCAGTGAAGAGTTTTTATTACTTCATAAAGGTTAAAAGTATTACTTTGATAAAGTATACATGGTTTACTTGTTGTTTTGATAAACTAACAATTTTCATCTTTGTGTATCCCTTACTGAGCTTTTTGTGCTCACCCCAAGTATTTTTGAAATGTTTTTCACAGGACTTAATGTGGAATAGGGTCAAGGATGGGATCAAGGGAAAGTCATGCTTTATAAAACATGGAATTAGACATGTTTCTTTTTAAGAGTTTTTTTTATTTATTCTATGGAAACTTGGTAGAAGTGTCTACTTTGTAATCTTTTGAGATGTAATAGTTATGTTCTAATTCTCTAAAACTCTAAACCTGAAAAGATCCTCAACGTGAATTATTCCTTTAATTCAATATTAAGTAAGGTTTAAGGCACGGGGCCTTATAGTTGGTATCAAAGGTCGGTTTAGACAACTTTAGGAGTTAGAAAAGTGTTAAATTATAATATGATTGAAATGATATAGCATTTACGGGTTACCATGTTGCTTCGCCTAAGATATTTCTATGTTCAGAATGGTTTTTCGTAGAGGAAACAAAGTAGCTATGTTGGGACGACATCAGGAGGAAGATAACCTTCCAAATCAGCAACCTGAGATGGTCGGAATCGGAACTGAACAGTTTGTTGCAGTGATGGCACAGTTGACTCAGGCTATAAATGGTGGTGGTATCCATGCACAAGATCAGCCAGATCAACCGCAGAGGAACATGTCAGTGGTGGAACATTTCATGTGGCAACATCCCCCATCATTCAGAGGATCATCTGACCCTGTACAAGCTGAAGGGTGGATTAAAGCACTGGAGAAGATTTTTGATGTCATGGGGTGTTCAGAACATCAAAAGGTTAGTCTTGCTGTTTACCGTTTTGAAGGTGAAGCAGATCAGTGGTGGTCTATGGTTAAAAATATCAGGGACACCGATGAGATTGATGCTCTTGACTGGGATGAATTCAAAGGTATGTTTCTTGAGAAGTATTTTCCAAAGGCTGTTCGACTTAGGATGGAAAATCAATTCTTGGAATTGAGGCAAGAGGAAGATTCAGTGGCTGCTTATGAAGAAAAGTTCACTCGATTGGCAAGGTATGCTCCAAACTTCATACGAGATCTTGATAGTAAAATAAACCGTTTTTACTCAGGGTTAAAGCCAAAGTATCGAAGGGCTTTAGCTTCTCGTGAGTTCAAAAGTTATTAAAAACTTGTTCGATGTGCGGAGAAGGTGGAAATGGAGTTTGTCGATGATCAGGTGTTCAATGACAAAAAACAGAATAAGAGGTCTAGTTGGCAGGAAAAGGGGAAGAATTCATCAAAGAAGCAAGGAGGTAAGAAAACCAAATATCCATCTTGTGAGAAGTGTGGTAAAATGCATCCTGGAGAATGTTTATCCAAGTCTGGTAAGTGCTTTCGGTGTGGTAAGTCTGGTCATATTGCCCGTAACTGTAAGGAAGATGATCAAGCAGGAAATGAAAAGCCAACGGTAAGATGTTTTAAGTGTAATGAAATGGGTCATTATGCAAACGAGTGTCCAACGAAGAACTCAACTGGCGGAATGCAGCCAGACTACAAGAAGAAAGGTGTGGTAAAATCCTTTGCAACAACTTCAGCAGATGTTGGGCCATCGAATGAAGTGGTATCTGCTTCCGGGAGCTCAATATTTTTCGAAGATTGACTTAAGGTCGGGGTACCATCAGTTGAAAGTAAAAGAAGCAGACGTTCTGAAGACTGTGTTCCGTACTAGATATGGCCATTATGAATTTGTAGTTATGCCTTTTGGGTTAACCAATGCACCTGCTGTATTCATGGAACTTATGAATAAAATTTTCCATGAGTTCTTGGATAAGTTTGTGTTTGTGTTTTGAGGTTTGGGAAGAGGTTATGTGTGCCTTGTGATTCACAGTTGAAGAATGAGTTGTTATGTGAGGCTCATAGTTCTCCGTTTTCAGTTCATCCGGGTGGTACTAAGATGTATAGAGATCTGCGGGAGTATTACTGGTGGGATGGAATGAAAAGAGATATTGCTGATTTTACTATGAAGTGTTTGACATGTCAACAGGTTAAACCAGAGCGGCAGTTACTGAAAGGGATGCTTCAGCCTTTATCAGTGCCAGAGTGGAAATGGGAGAATATATCCATGGACTTTATTGTTGGATTACCGAAGACATCTCGAGGTAATAAAGCAATCTGGGTTATTGTTGATCGCTTGACCAAATCTGTTCATTTCCTTTCTATACGAGATACTTTCTCTCTAGATCAACTTTCCCGTTTGTATCTAAAAGAGATAGTCAGGTTACATGGAGTTCCTCTCTCCATTGTATCAGATCATGATCCCAGGTTTACTTCTAACTTTTGGAAAGGCTTTCAGAAGTCGTTGGGTACTGAATTAAATTTTAGTACAGCTTTTCATCCTCAATCAGATGGGCAGTCAGAACGAACAATTCAGACCTTTGAGGATATGCTACTAGCTTGTTCGATGGATTATCAGGGAAGTTGGGACCAATATCTTTCTTTGGTTGAGTTTTCTTATAATAACAGTTTTCATTCTAGTATACAGATGGCACTATTTGAGGCATTATATGGGAAGCGGTGTCGAACTCCAGCTTTCTGGGATGAAGTGGGTGAAAGGAAGTTGATGGGACTAGAATTGGTATAAGAGATGGCAGAAAAAGTTCAGCTAATTCAGAAACACATGAGAACAGCTCCGAGTAGGTAGAAGAGTTATGCGGATAACCGGAGGAAGGATCTATCTTTCGAGGTAGGTGATCATGTTTTTCTCAGGGTTTCTCCTTGGAAAAGTGTGATGAGATTTGGTAAGAAAGGAAAGATGAGTCCAAGGTTTATTGGACCATACGAAATTCTGGAAAGAGTTGGATCAGTTGCTTACCGAGTGTCTTTACCTCTGAGTTTATCTCAGGTACACAATGTTTTTCACGTTTCGATGTTGAGAAAGTATATGCCAGATCTATTTTATGTTTTGTGTTCAGAGGTAGTTCAGCTGGAAGAGAACCTATCTTATGAGGAACAACCGGTCCAGATTCTTGACCACAGGGAGCAGGTGTTACGGAATAAGGTGATTCATCAGGTAAAGGTTTTGTGGAAAAACCATGTGATTGAAGAGGCAACGTGAGAATCTGAAAATGCTATGAGGGATAAATACCCCCACTTATTTTGATAAGTGAATAAAATTGCGAGGATGCAATTACCAAAAGGGGGGAAGGATGTAACATCCCAGGTAAATAAAGAATAAAGAATTTTCATAATTATTAATATTTACGGATTAAATATTAATTTTATTTTAAAGGGGTTGCTATGTTCGATAGCGTACCCGATACGCAACGATGAGTTTCTTTGAAACTTACGTAGCACACTAGTAATAAAATAATATTATTTTAAATGTTAGTTAACAAGTAGCTGTTGTACTGCCGGGAATGGATAGAAATAACTAAAATATGATTAGATATGTTTTTAAATGTTTATACATTTACCCAATAAAAGATAAAGGCTTAAAATACAGAAAAAGTTCAATTTTAGGCATTTATACTCTAATTTTCACGAAAGGTCCACTTATCACCTTTTGACGGTGAACCGTCATTAAATATAGTTTTGATCACTCTTATACTTTCTTTTGGACCAAATAAAACTCTTATTAAGAATCAGGACATCAAATTTTACTTTGTGTAATTTTTTGGTATCTTTCTGATAAAGTTCTTTTTTTTAATGAATAGTGTAAAATGTTGTATTTTAATTAAAAACCTCTTTTTATTCTAATTTATTAATATGATTAGATTATATTTTGAATTGGTTTTAAAGTGAAATTAGAATATATTTTTACCAGTTAATCCAATGATGGTCATTGGAATCAATTTCACTTTGGAATTGGACTTAAACTGGTGTCAATCTTTTGATACTTATTGTTTCACAAAAACACGCTATTTGTCATGACAGCGGGAATTAATTATTAAATTAATTAATTTGACTTATATGTTTTTAAAAACGGACTTCATTTTTGAATTCGGAATATCAAATATAGCTTAGGGTGAATTTTTGGTAATTTTCTGAAATACTTCAATTTTTGATGAATAGTGAAACCACTAAGTGGTAATCAAGCAAACTGATTTTTTCAGTTAAATGAAAGTTTACCACTAATGTGTATTGAATTTTGAAAATCCGACATACATGGTTGTCATTAAGAAGTAAAATGTGGTTCAATGAGATTATAATAATTTTTTGGTGAATAGTAACTTTTTTTCATTAATCGCGATTAGAGGTAATTAGTGTAGTTTAAGGTAAAAATGATATTATAAGAATGTGAAAACACCATGACACTTGTCCTACACCTATTGGGCGAGTCATGTCCGACCATGACAAGCCATGGGCCAACTTTGGGACCCCATGGAGCCACTTTAGTTGGAAAATGACAATAATATATTTTTATTTAATGTTAAAATTAAATTGACACAAACATGAGTTGTTTTACTAAAACAATTTTTAAGTAGGGATACACAAGTCCATATTTTGATTATAAATAGTCATTGGAAAGCTAAAAATCTTTCCTACATCATAGTATTTTTTTATAATTTTTAGACATTAAATAAAATAAATTATTTATGACATAATAATGATGCAACGATGACATCATTATTTGACGATTTAATTAAAATAGAAAGATAATGCAAAATCTATAAACTACACATGGACAAAACCAATTGGATGAGTAGATTTAGAAGCCTTATCACCTTATCCACGAATTCTATCAATGTGGGACCTTTTAAAACCGAAAAACATTTTCAAATAAATTAATATCTCTTTACTTTCCAAAAGTGCCCCTCCTCTCCTCTTATAAAAGGCCCCCACCTCTACCTCATTTCACACAATCCTAAAGCCTTTGGCTCGGCCAAACCCTGCCCAATTACTCTCTGCACATCCCTCTCCTCATCCTAGAGGATTCCCTTTGGGAAGAATCATTTTAGAGGAATCCTTTAGGCTCAAATCAAAAGGGAGTTACACTTTTAAAGGCAATTCATTCTCTCTTGTTCATTTGTTTTATTTTGCTTCTCCAACTTTCTAAACTCTTTTTATTTACTTATTTTGTAACAAAACTAGTATCTTAAATATACTAGGATGTTGTTATAAGATTTATTTGAGCTACACTCTCACACAACTACATCAAATGGTTAAAGAACATACGGTTTCCGTGGATGGCGAAATTCTGCCTCCCGAAACGATGATTGTTCAATACTCATTTAACACCTTGAAAAGTGGCCATTATGAGGTCACTATTTTTATATATGATATATAATATGTTTATGTTTTCTTTATGCTTCTGTATTTTTCATTTTTGACATACCTTTATGGTTTCCATTATGGGTAAACACGATATCATCATTTAAGGAAGTGCGGACTACCGCCCCCTAAAAGTGATGTGATTCGTTAATGCCATATGTGGGACGTGTAAAGGATGGATTTAAAGTTATTATATATGATGTTATACTGGAATTATAATATACCTCTATATCATTATTATTTATTCTATTAAATTATGAGATAGAAATGAAAGTAGCGTTCATGCGTACGTACGGCTTACCGTCTCCATGAACGGTGCCTTTCATTTCTTATCCCCAAATGTAATGTACTATTAAAAGTACATGTATATAATGGATATATATAATGAATAGTATATCTAAATGATGAATATAATTCTGGAATTAAAATATACATACCTCTCATTTAGTTTTAATTCCATTAATATGACAAAGAAATGAAAGTAGCGTTCATGCGTATGTACGGCTTACCGTCTCCATGAACGGTGCATTTCATTTCTTACCTCTAAATGATTATGTAATATTATAAATACATGTATATGCTGGATATATATGATATATATGATATCCAAACCGGGAATTTCATTCTAGATATAAAGAACTTTTGACCACACGAACAAAATGTAATTGTAAGAAGTCCACTTTCGACTTAAGAACCAAATATTGACAAAACAAACATTATTAACTTAAATGGATACATAATGTTTATAACATGGAAATAAGTGATATAAAAGGAATAATGAACATTAAAAAGTTTCTTAAACAAGTATAAATTAACTCAAGTTTATTATTCAGGACGTTAAAGAACGATCGAGTCAAGTCGGACCCGAGGTATGGGACTTCGTCTCAATCTCCTTTCATTGAGGCATATTTCGTTTTATACACAACTTTATTTTATATGGTGTATAAACTCCTTTGACTTTTACTTTTATACAAAAGGAATCTTTTTCTACGAAGCATTTTACTAAACGACAAAAAGGAATGTTTTTTTAACGTACGCGGTGACAACGACCTTTTCCGCCGCCGTGAGTATTATTTGGTCTTTGGATTCCTCAACAAGACGTAATGTTTTTAAAATAAAATAAATACTATATACTCTTTTATGTATTTTGGTATTGAAAATGGTTGTTGATAAAGGTTTCTATTATGTCAACATATTTATGATATATTGTGATTGAAATGTGGCAATGTTTTCATTCCTTTATATTGGTTTTATATTTTATGATTTTATATTGGTACTTGGACATTTTAACGGGTGGTTACGTTATAAACCATATGACGGGTGGTGCCGTGAATACCAGGATGGGTGGTTACGTTATAACCTCCAATGCATTGGGTATGGAAGTCGGCCGTATGGCTATTCCATTAAGTATGTATGGAAATTGGCCGTATGGCTATTCCATTAAGTGATATGTGTGGAAGTCAACCGTATGGTTATTCCACTTAAGTATGTTTATGTCCCAAGTTACCTTTACATATTCTATGTCTTCTTTATATGGGTTTTATGGTAATCCTTTGGTTACAAAAAGGTAAGTAATGATACTTTATTCAGTGAAGAGTTTTTATTACTTCATAAAGGTGAAATGTATTACTTTGATAAAGTATACATGGTTTACTTGTTGTTTTGATAAACTAACAATTTTCATCTTTGTGTATCTCTTACTGAGCTTTTTGTGCTCACCCCAAGTTTTTTTGAAATGTTTTTCACAGGACTTAATGTGGAATAGGGTCAAGGATGGGATGAAGGGAAAGTCATGCTTTATAAAACATGGAATTAGACATGTTTCTTTTTAAGAGTTTTTTTATTTATTCTATGGAAACTTGGTAGAAGTGTCTAGTTTGTAATCTTTTGAGATGTAATAGTTATGTTCTAATTCTCTAAAACTATAAACCTGAAAAGATCCTCAACGTGAATTATTCCTTTAATTCAATATTAAGTAAGGTTTAAGACACGGGGCCTTATAGTTGGTATCAAAGGTCGGTTTAGACAACTTTAGGAGTTAGAAAAGTGTTAAATTATAATATGATTGAAATGATATAGCATTTACGGGTTACCATGTTGCTTCGCCTAAGATATTTCTGTGTTCAGAATGGTTTTTCGTAGAGGAAACAAAGCAGCTATGTTGGGACGACATCAGGAGGAAGATAACCTTCCAAATCAGCAACCTGAGATGGTCAGAATCGGAACTGAACAGTTTTTTGCAGTGATGGCACAATTGACTCAGGCTATAAATGGTGGTGGTATCCATGCACGAGATCAGCCAGATCAACCGCAGAGGAACATGTCAGTAGTGGAACATTTAATGAGGCAACATCCCCCATCATTCATAGGATCATCTGACCCTGTGCAAGCTGAAGGGTGGATTAAAGCACTGGAGAAGATTTTTGATGTCATGGGGTGTTCAGAACATCAAAAGGTTAGTCTTGCTGTTTACCATTTTGAAGGTGAAGCAGATTAGTGGTGGTCTATGGTTAAAAATATCAGGGACACCGATGAGATTGATGCTCTTGACTGGGATGAATTCAAAGGTATGTTTCTTGAGAAGTATTTTCCTAAGGCTGTTCGACTTAGGATGGAAAATCAATTCTTGGAATTGAGTCAAGAGGAAGATTCAGTGGCTGCTTATGAAGAAAAGTTCACTCGATTGGCAAGGTATGCTCCAAACTTCATACGAGATCTTGATAGTAAAATAAACCGGTTTACTCAGGGTTAAAGCCAAAGTATCGAAGGGCTTTAGCTTCTCGTGAGTTCAAAAGTTATGAAAAACTTGTTCGATGTGCGGAGAAGGTGGAAATGGAGTTTGCCGATGATCAGGTGTTCAATGAAAAACAACAGAATAAGAGGTCTAGTTGGCAGGAAAAGGGGAAGGATTCATCAAAGAAGCAAGGAGGTAAGAAAACCAAATATCCATCCTGTGAGAAGTGTGGTAAAATGCATCCTGGAGAATGTTTATCCAAGTCTGGTAAGTGCTTTCGGTGTGGTATGTCTGGTCATATTGCTCGTAACTATAAGGAAGATGATCAAGCAGGAAATGAAAAGCCAACGGTAAGATGTTTTAAGTGTAATGAAATGGGTCATTATGCAAACGAGTGTCCAACGAAGAACTCAACTGGGGGAATGCAGCCAGACTACAAGAAGAAAGGGGTGGTAAAATCCTTTGCAACAACTTCAGCAGATGTTGGGCCATCGAATGAAGTGGTATCTGCTCCAGGGAGCTCAGTATTTTTCGAAGATTGACTTAAGGTCGGGGTACCATCAGTTGAAAGTAAAAGAAGCAGACGTTCTGAGGACTGTGTTCCGTACTAGATATGGCCATTATGAATTTGTAGTTATGCCTTTTGGGTTAACCAATGCACCTACTGTATTCATGGAACTTATGAATAAAATTTTCCATGAGTTCTTGGATAAGTTTGTGTTTGTGTTTTGAGGTTTGGGAAGAGGTTATGTGTGCCTTGTGATTCACAGTTGAAGAATGAGTTGTTATGTGAGGCTCATAGTTCTCCGTTTTCAGTTCATCCGGGTGGTACTAAGGTGTATAGAGATCTGCGGGAGTATTACTGGTGGGATGGAATGAAAAGAGATATTGCTGATTTTACTATGAAGTGTTTGACATGTCAACAGGTTAAAGCAGAGCGGCAGTTACCGAAAGGGATGCTTCAGCCTTTACCAGTGCCAGAGTGGAAATGGGAGAATATATCCATGGACTTTGTTGTTGGATTACCGAAGACATCTCGAGGTAATAAAGAAATCTGGGTTATTGTTGATCGCTTGACCAAATCTGTTCATTTCCTTTCTATACGAGATACTTTCTCTCTAGATCAACTTTCCCGTTTGTATCTAAAAGAGATAGTCAGGTTACATGGAGTTCCTCTCTCCATTGTATCGGATCATGATCCCAGGTTTACTTCTAACTTTTGGAAAGGCCTTCAGAAGTCGTTGGGTACTGAATTAAATTTTAGTACAGCTTTTCATCCTCAATCAGATGGGCAGTCAGAACGAACAATTCAGACCTTGGAGGATATGCTACTAGCTTGTTCGATGGATTATCAGGGAAGTTGGGACCAACATCTTTCTTTGGTTGAGTTTTCTTATAATAACAGTTTTCATTCTAGTATACAGATGGCACCATTTGAGGCATTATATGGGAAGCGGTGTCGAACTCTAGATTTCTGGGATGAAGTGGGTGAAAGGAAGTTGATGGGACCAGAATTGGTATAAGAGATGGCAGAAAAAGTTCAGCTGATTCAGAAACACATGAGAACAGCTCCGAGTAGGTAGAAGAGTTATGCGGATAACCGGAGGAATGATCTCTCTTTCGAGATAGGTGATCATGTTTTTCTCAAGGTTTCTCCTTGGAAAAGTGTGATGAGATTTGGTAAGAAAGGAAAGATGATTCCAAGGTTTATTGGACCATACGAAATTCTGGAAAGAGTTGGATCAGTTGCTTACCGAGTGGCTTTACCTCCGAGTTTATCTCAGGTACATAATGTTTTTCACGTTTCGATGTTGAGAAAGTATATGCCAGATCTATTTCATGTTTTGTGTTCAGAGGTAGTTCAGCTGGAAGTGAACCTATCTTATGAGGAACAACCGGTCCAGATTCTTGACCACAGGGAGCAGGTGTTACGGAATAAGGTGATTCATCAGGTAAAGGTTTTGTGGAAAAACCATGTGATTGAAGAGGCAACGTGGGAATCTGAAAATGCTATGAGGGATAAATACCCCCACTTATTTTGATAAGTGAATAAAATTGTGAGGATGCAATTACCAAAAGGGGGGAAGGATGTAACATCCCAGGTAAATAAAGAATAAAGAATTTTCATAATTATTAATATTTACGAATTAAAAATTAATTTTATTTTAAAGGGGTTGCTATGTTCGATAGCGTACCCGATACGCAACGATGAGTTTCTTTGAAACTTACGTAGCACACTAGTAATAAAATAATATTATTTTAAATGTTAGTTAACAAGTAGCCATTGTACTGGCGGGAATGGATAGAAATAACTAAAATATGATTAGATATGTTTTTAAATGTTTATACATTTACCCAATAAAAGATAAAGGCTTAAAATACAGAAAAAGTTCAATTTTAGGCATTTATACTCTAATTTTCACGAAAGGTCCACTTATCACCTTTTGACGGTGAACCGTCATTAAATATAGTTTTGATCACTCTTATACTTTCTTTTGGACCAAATAAAACTCTTATTAAGAATCGGGACATCAAATTTTACTTTGTGTAATTTTTTGGTATCTTTCTGATAAAGTTCTTTTTTTTAATGAATAGTGTAAAATGTTGTATTTTAATTCAAAACCTCTTTTTATTCTAATTTATTAATATGATTAGATTATATTTTGAATTGGTTTTAAAGTGAAATTAGAATATATTTTTACCAGTTAATCCAATGGTGGTCATTGGAATCAATTTCACTTTGGAATTGGACTTAAACTGGTGTCAATCTTTTGATACTTATTGTTTCACAAAAACACGCTATTTGTCATGACAGCGGGAATTAATTATTAAATTAATTAATTTGACTTATATGTTTTGAAAAACGGACTTCATTTTTGAATTCGGAATATCAAATATAGCTTAGGGTGAATTTTTGGTAATTTTCTGAAAAACTTCAATTTTTGATGAATAGTGAAACCACTAAGTGGTAATCAAGCAAACTGATTTTTCAGTTAAATGAAAGTTTACCACTAATGTGTATTGAATTTTGAAAATCCGACATACATGGTTGTCATTAAGAAGTAAAATGTGGTTCAATGAGATTATAATAATTTTTTGGTGAATAGTAACTTTTTTTCATTAATCGCGATTAGAGGTAATTAGTGTAGTTTAAGGTAAAAATGATATTATAAGAATGTGAAAACACCATGACACTTGTCCTACACCTATTGGGTGAGTCATGGCCGACCAAGACAAGCCATGGGCCAACTTTGGGACCCCATGGAGCAACTTTAGTTGGAAAATGACAATAATATATTTTTATTTAATGTTAAAATTAAATTGACACAAACATGAGTTGTTTTACTAAAACAATTTTTAAGTAGGGTTACACAAGTCCAAATTTTTATTATAAATAGTAATTGGAAAGTTAAAAATATTTCCTACATAATAGTAATTTTTTTATAATTTTTAGACATTAAATAAAATAAATTATTTATGACATAATAATGATGCAGCGATGACATCATTATTTTATGATTTAAATAAAATAGAAAGATAATGAAACATCTATAAACTACACATGGCCAAAACCAATTGGATGAGTGGATTTCGAAGCCTTATCACCTTATCCACGAATTCTATCAATTTGGGACCTTTTAAAACCGAAACACATTTTCAAATAAAGTAATATCTCTTTACTTTCCAAAAGTGCCCCTCCTCTCCTCTTATAAAAGGCCCCACCTCTACCTCATTTCACACAATCCTAAAGCCTTTGGCTCGGCCAACCCCTGCCCAATTACTCTCTCCACATCCCTCTCCCCATCCTAGAGGATTACCTTTGGGCAGAATCCTTTCAAAGGAATCCTTTAGGCTCAAATCAAAAGGGAGTTACACTTTTAAAGGTAATTCATTCTCTCTTGTTCATTTGTTTTATTTTGCTTCTCCAACCCTCTAAACTCTTTTTATTTACTTCTTTTGTAACAACACTAGTATCTTCAATATACTAGGATGTTGTTATAAGATTTATTCAAGCTACACTCTCACACAACTACATCAAATGGTTAAAGAACATACGGTTTCCGTGGATGGCGAAATTCTGCCTCCCGAAACGATGATTGTTCAATACTCATTTAACACCTTCAAAGGTGGCCATTATGATGTCACTATTTTTATATATGATATATAATATGTTCATGTTTTCTTTAAGCTTCTGTATTTTTCATTTTTGACATACCTTTATGGTTTCCATTATGGGTAAACACGATATCATCATTTAAGGAAGTGCGGACTACCGCCCCCTAAAAGTGATGTGATTCGTTAATGCCATATGTGGGACGTGTAAAGGATGGATTTAAAGTTATTATATATGATGTTATACTGGAATTATAATATACCTCTATATCATTATTATTTATTCTATTAAAGTATGAGATAGAAATGAAAGTAGCGTTCATGCGTACGTACGGCTTACCGTCTCCATGAACGGTGCCTTTCATTTCTTATCCCCAAATGTAATGTACTATTAAAAGTACATGTATATAATGGATATATATAATGAATAGTATATCTAAATGATGAATATAATTCTGGAATTAAAATATACATACCTCTCATTTAGTTTTAATTCCATTAATATGACAAAGAAATGAAAGTAGCGTTCATGCGTACGTACGGCTTACCGTCTCCATGAACGGTGCATTTCATTTCTTACCTCTAAATGATTATGTAATATTATAAATACATGTATATGATGGATATATATGATATATATGATATCCAAATCGGGAATTTCATTCTAGATATAAAGAACTTTTGACCACACGAACAACATGTAATTGTAAGAAGTCCACTTTCGACTTAAGAACCAAATATTGACAAAACAAACATTATTAACTTAAATGGTTACATAATGTTTATAACATGGAAATAAGTGATATAAAAGGAATAATTAACATTAAAAAGGTTCTTAAACAAGTATAAATTAACTCAAGTTTATTATTCAGGACGTTAAAGAACGATCGAGTCAAGTCGGACCCGAGGTATGGGACTTCGTCTCAATCTCCTTTCATTGAGGCATATTTCGTTTTATAAACAACTTTATTTTATACGGTGTATAAACTCCTTTGACTTTTACTTTTATACAAAAGGAATCTTTTTCTATGAAGCATTTTACTAAACGACAAAAAGGAATGTTTTTTTTAACGTACGCGGTGACAACGACCTTTTCCGCCGCCGCGAGTATTATTTGGTCTTTGGCTTCCTCAACAAGACGTAATGTTTTTAAAATAAAAAAAATACCATATACTCTTTTATGTATTTTGGTATTGAAAATGGTTTTGATAAAGGTTTCTATTATGTCAAAATATTTATGATATATTGTGATTGAAATGTGGAAATGTTTTCATTCCTTTATATTGGTTTTATATTTTATGATTTTATATTGGTACTTGGACATTTTAACGGGTGGTTACGTTATAAACCATATGACGGGTGGTGCCGTGAATACCAGGACGGGTGGTTACGTTATAACCTCCAATGCATTGGGTATGGAAGTCGGCCGTATGGCTATTCCATTAAGTATGTATGGAAATTGGCCGTATGGCTATTCCATTAAGTGATATGTGTGGAAGTCAACCGTATGGTTATTCCACTTAAGTATTTTTATGTCCTAAGTTACCTTTATATATTCTATGTGTTCTTTATATGGGTTTTATGGTAATCCTTTGGTTACAAAAAGGTAAGTAATGATAGTTTATTCAGTGAAGAGTTTTTATTACTTCATAAAGGTGAAAAGTATTACTTTGATAAAGTATACATGGTTTACTTGTTGTTTTGATAAAATAACAATTTTCATCTTTGTGTATCCCTTACTGAGCTTTTTGTGCTCACCCCAAGTTTTTTTGAAATGTTTTTCACAGGACTTAATGTGGAATAGGGTCAAGGATGGGATCAAGGGAAAGTCATGCTTTATAAAACATGGAATTAGACATGTTTCTTTTTAAGAGTTTTTTTTATTTATTCTATGGAAACTTGGTAGAAGTGTCTACTTTGTAATCATTTGAGATGTAATAGTTATGTTCTAATTCTCTAAAACTCTAAACCTGAAAAGATCCTCAACGTGAATTATTCCTTTAATTCAATATTAAGTAAGGTTTAAGGCACGGGGCCTTATACATATGTTACAAAATTTATTTTATTATTATTATATTATGTATTTTTTTGCTTATGCTCACATTTACTAAACTATGATAATTTCCAAGGGTATAGTCTCCCCACGTTACTCTAGAAACTTGCCGCTAGTCTCTAACCTATTGCATATATGGAGACATGGATGAGGTTATGTGTCACTTCAACATAGATTTTGTGATTTGGGATGGGGGTTATGAAATGGCATCAAAGGTTCAAGTTTTCTTTCTTTTATTTTTTGGGTTATGACAGAAAATAGATATGCTGTGTGGAACATGGGTAAGGAAGTTTCCATGTTCCTCTCCAAATCATGTGTAACAGACCTCCTAGTTATTAGTGATGGGATTATTGTGACTATTTTATTGGTCTTTGGTGAATTCATTCATCATGTGTAGGAATATGTAATCACATGTCATATATATACATGTTTTGTGCTATATATTATTTATTTTATTTAGTGTATTGATTTATGATAATTGTTAAGTGATATATCTATATAACCTACTACTGTGATATATCTGTTTTCATTAGTTAGTTAAACTTGATCATGCTCTTCTATATATATATATATATATTGTTGTGACTAACATGAAGGTATGTAGGGCTTGGCTTGATCCATGGGTATATCTAGAAGGGTCATAACTTATTTGTGGGTATCTCCTCAAATATGTATCTCGATAAAAATCCCTAGTATATTCCTTATAATTTTTTTAATTTTTTTTCAATAAACAAGTTGTTAATGTTCCTTTTGAATTTTAAAAATAAATATTCCTTAAATAGACCATATTTCCCTTACATGGGATAAAATTCAAATTTCACAATTAGATATATAGGAGGATGAACTTGAGCATGATCCCTCACCTACTTCAGTGGTTTAGGTGGTAGTACCACTGTATCCTAGAGCCTTATAGATTGTGACTAATCAAGTTAGGGGGGGTGAAAAGGATGGTGGTCAACTATTCTTGAGTCGTTCATCTCTAACATTCTCTATCATTCTAAGGCACTAGTGGTCTTTAGGATGTTGAGGGATGGATTGATATTATTGAGTTAATATTAAAATTAGAAGAGACTCTTTGGGATATAATGGTAAATATTGAATATTTTTTTATTTAGGGACCAAATAGAAGGTGGTGGGGAATGATGGTTTAGGTAGGTAGGCATGAGGGTCTTACTTTTCACTTATTTAAGGAGATATTATTTGAGGATTTATTCCCTGAAATGATAAATTTGGATCAACTTAAAGACTTTATAGAGATTCAATAAGGGATGATGTTGATTTATTATTACTTAGAATGTTTCATGAAGTTTATATGTTTTTATCTTATTTTGGATAGGAATGATTTTTTAAGGAAAGAATGTTTGAAATTGGTCTTTATCCAAATATTTGATTTCATGTTAGGGGATTTGACCTGATGACATATACAAAGGTGCTTTGAAAGTCCCTAAATTTTGATGAGGAGATAGAGGAGGATAAGAATTCAGGTTTCCTTCTAGGATATAGTGAATTAATGACCATACATCATAGTATGGTATATGTTTCCGCTTCTAATAGTTATTAGATGAGGTTTGAAGAGGTATGTAAAGGTGAAAGAGAAGTGGAGTATAATAGGGCTTCTTCTACTCCATCACTGGGAGGAGATTTGATAGGGTTCTATAACTATGGATAGAAGGGACATTTGAGTACATCATGTGTGAATAAATGTAAAAAATGTCACCGATGTGGAAAATGGGTATTATTTAGCGATTTTTTCTAGTTATTCGTGTCCAAATTGATGGAGTATAGGTTAGGGTGCATGAATGTTTTTTTCAACAGCATGCCCATACACCACAGATATTAGTGATGTAAGTGAGTTATACTTCAGAGAAAAGTAGGATTTATGTGATGGATAAGGTTATAGAAACCAGTAGGTTGGGAATATCAATATTTAGATGTTTGGTTTTGATTACCTATATGATATCTATTACATTATTTGATACAGGAGCTTCCTATTCTTTCATATCTACTCATTTCGTTTCTATCCTAGATTTACTGGTTTATTTGGATTCAGAGTTAATTTTTCTTGACACACACTTTGGGAACAAAGTTGATTTCCTATAAGGATTCCCTAAATATCCCATAATTATTACTGGATATGGGAATCTATGAGAATTAATGACCTTAGAGAAGAATGTTTTCAATGAAATATTCACAATGGCTTTGTTAACTAGTTATCAAGCACATATAAATTGTTAGTAGAGATGCGTGACTTCCACTATGACTAGAAAATAGTGGTACATGTTAATTTATGAGTTGGATCTCAAAGAAATAACCATTGGAAGAGATCTGCATAAAATTGGAGCAATCATAAAACAATGAATGGGATCTGATCTTGAAGTAGAATCGATAGTAGACCCTATAACTTTCCTCCATTGGTGAATCATTATCAAGATGTTTTACTAGATGACTTATTAGGTCTTCCTCTAGATAGAGGAATATAATTTTCGATTGATCTTATTCCAAGGATACATCTAATATCAATTCATCCTTCTCATATGGTACTAAATTAGTTGAGAGAGTTGAAAGTGAAAACATAGGATTTAGAGATGAAAGGATTTATTAGACCAAGAACATCACATTGGGTGGGGGGGTTCCCGTGTTGTTTTATAATAATTTAGATGGTATTCTATGAGTTTTTGTTGACTATAAGAAGCTAAATTAGGTAATAATTAAGAACATGTACCCTTTACCCGGGATTGATGATCTGTCTGATCAGTTATGGGGAGCCTGATGGTTCTCCAAGATTGATCTTCTTTCAGGCTACCATCATCCATAGGTCAGAGAAGAATATATTCTCCATAAAATGTTTATGAGTAGATATGTACTGTTTAAGTATCTTTTTATACCTTTAGGGTTGAAAAATTATCTTGCGATGTTCATGGACCTAATGAATACTATTTTCTATCCATATATGGATTCTCTCATTATTGTTTTCATAGAAGATATCCTAATATATTCCATGGCTTAAATATACATTATAAGAACCTTGATATTGTTTTGAGTATACTTCGAGCTCATCATTTTTTTAATAATTTTTCAAAGTTTCACTTATAGATTTTGGTGGTGTGTTTCCTTAGGAAAGTGATTTCCGAGATAGATATTTTAGTGGACCCAAAGAAGGTAGAGGTGGTGATGTCTTGGAAATGTTATAGTAAAGTGGTTGATATTAGGAATTACTTGGGAATATGAGGTACTATAAACACTTCATCTTGGACCTCTCCCATTTGGAAGAACTAATGATTGAGATGACCAAAACAGTGGTGAAGTATTAATTGTCTGATCAGTGTTAAGTGGGTTTCAAAGAGATAAATAGAAAAATGATGATAACCCCAGTTTTTACACATCCAAAGCCTATGATTAGATATGATTTTCACTTTGATGACTTAGGTGTTGGGTGAGGAGATGTGTGGATGTAGAGGGATTGCGTGGTTACTTATAGGACACATCATTTGTAATGTCCCCTAATCCGACACTCTCTCATGTGGCCAAAATAGGCTGGTTACAAGACATCAAGTGAACCTACTTGTATTCTATGGACTAACAAATATTAGTGGGGGTGTGATAAGTATAGTGTATAGACTATACCCCTAGCTATAGAGTTACAAAAAAACCCAAATAATCAATATAAATAAATATTAGAATATAGTAAAAACAATGGGCATAATATAATATAGTGGAAAACCAAAAATAATATCCAAATGAGTGATCTAATAAAATAATAAAGAAATAATGTTATTTCAAACTGTAGTGTAACTAAATTTCATGCTATAAGTAATAAAAATAAAGGATTAGAAGACCCAAATAAATAATCAAAATTACTATATCCTGAACCCCATGTTGGTCCCATCTCAAAACAACATCCCATCCAACAAGAAAACAGTCAATAATAAGGTCCCTTACCCTTTTCCAGACGTAGATCCATGTAATTTCTTGGGTACAAAATGGTGGCCCAAATAGGGTGTGAGTATAACTCAATAGGTCATCACCAACATTTCTAAACATAACTAGTTTGATAAAAAGTGCATGCAATGATGCAATAAATAGGTATATTAATTAATTAAACAATTAAATTAATACCACATCAACATACTTCAATACAATTACAAAATATATATGATCATGTCTCACAACCATGCCAACCAAAAACATATATCCATGGTAAACCATAACCTTCATCGACACCATGTAATAATGTCTTTGAGAATGTTTCACAACCATGAAAATGTAACTGTAACCATATAACCATGGTATAAGTCGCACAAATCTAGGTTGGACCCACTATATAATTATTTCAATAATAAATTAAGGATAAGCCCAGTATATAAGAATTATAACATTTTTCAGGGCCAAGTCCGGTATATAAGCTTTTCATCATGTGTCAATAGGCATATCCTGTTATATAATCATTTCAGAATGTATTAGGTATAAATCTATTATATAATCATTTCAACATGTATCACAAGGAATAACCCACTATATAATCATTTCATCATCACACTAGGCCTGCACCCCATATAATACTTACAACATATAAATCAGAACACACATTATAATAATAATGATATCACAATATCACAATATATAACTCAATATTTAATTTTAAAATTCACTAAATGTCTTGAAATTTCACATTTCTTTTATCATTTGTCTATAAAAAAATTCACATGCCATTCATCTCAATAATAAATCCATGCCAGGGTGAATTTATATCAGGAAAACATCCAATACCATATCATTCTAAAAAAATTATGTCGTTAATAAATTCATTTATAAATAAGGGGTTTCTCACCCAAACAATATCTATAAGCTAGATCAATAACTAATTGGATCCAAAGGGATTACAAGTAACAATTCAATTCATCATTTAATTTATTTAGGTGCATGTTATATTAGTTAAATTTCAATATTGAATATACTTGACAATTATCAAACCATAAGGTTAAGGTTTAGACCCCCTACCTTTAACTGACGATCAACCAACACTTCCAACATGAATCGCCAACAAAAATGATGGAAAATGTGATTACAAGAAGGATCCTAGAATATAACCAATCAAGATAAAAACCAACAATGACCAAGGTCATGATATTTCACCACAACGGCCGAATAACAAAAGGGGAGAAGGGAAAACTAAAGAAAACCACTTACCAGTGATCATATGCATGATAAGGTCATCCAGAATCAAGAGAGGAAGTAAAAAATCACATGGATGCTACCCTAGGGACAAAGGAAAGATGATTCACATGAGGTGAATAGAAAATAATCCACCTGACACTATTTAAAAATATATTTTTGTACATTAATTGGCATGAAACTTCTTTACACATCATGTATTTATTTTTAGAGGGATATTCTAAAAATCACATCACCATGGATTATTATTTAACCAAGATTTACTTTTACATAGCATGTATGGTTTACACAATGTGTCACTGATTCACACACTAAACTAGTTCACAACATGAAAATCATATGTTACACATCGTATAACATGTACACTGAATGTAATCTCTTATGAGATAGTTCTGAGTCAAAATTATATATAAGGACCCAAAACACCTCCAGAGCCTTCCCAATCATTTAAAACCCTCATAAAACAATTTAACACATTTATACTAGTACTAAATTAATAAAAAGACATATATACCTAAAATTTAGGTTATTTTCCACAAAAAAGGCTGTCTGTCTCTGAACAAAACTCAACCACCAAGGATCAAGGAAGAAACACAAAGAGCAGTGTACCTAAAAATGGATAAATCTTAAAACCTTCCCAGCATATAACATATCATCCTCAAGATACTCCAAATATCTATTTGGATTCATGATGACAAGTCTAGATTCTATGCTTTCATATCAAACTCCCTCTCCTAGGTCTCCTTCTAAACATGCCCATGCTTCTTCTACACTTGAACCAAAAGAATCACCATACCCCATAGATGCTTCTCACTATGGTCCAAAATCTGTATTGGATGCTCCTAAAAGGACATATTATCTCTAAGATCAATGTCTACTAAGTCCATCACATGATAAGGGTGTAGAAAATATCTTTCAAGCTGTGACATATGAAAAACATCGTTCCTGGAACTGTAGCATGGTCAAAGGGATAATTGGTATGCAAATGGATTGGCCGTATCCACTATCTCAAAAGGTTAGACAAACCTAGGTGCTAGATTTTCTTGTTTCCTAATATGGTGTTGACCCAATATAGGAAAAACCAAAAGGAAAAAATTATGACCAACCTCAAACTCTAGATATTGTATCTGATGGTAAGAATATTATTGTTTCATACTCATTATGGTCAATAATCATTTCCTGATCAACTAAGCCTTCTTAGATGTATCCTGCACGAGACTAGGCCCAAAAAAACTGACTCACCTACCTCCAACCAAAAATTGGGAAATAGAATGACCTCCCATACAAAGCCTCTTTAGGTGAATCTTGTATTGATACCTGGATTCTATTATTATACAAAAACATCATGAGTTCTATATAATTATCTCATGAACCACCAAAATCCAAAACACAGGCTTGTAGTATATCCTCTATAACCTAAATAGTATACTCAGATTGACCGTCTGTCTGAGGATGATAGGCCTCACTCAAAAGAACCTATAATCCTTGATCCTTCTAAGGACATTTCCATAACCTCTATGTGAAACGAAGATCTTTTTTTGTATTGATACTCCTTAGAACACTATGTGGCCATAAAACCTCACACACATAAATACTGCCCATATCATCAACAATGAAGGTCTCCTTGATAGAAAAAAAGTGGATTACCTTATCTAATCGATCAAAAATAACATATAAATCATCATTATTATGGGTTTTCATGGGTAATTCTATCACAATATCTATAGTGACATCATCCCATTTCCACTCAGGGATGGGAAAAGGCTGTAAAATCCTAATTGGACTCTAATGCTCGACTTTCACCTACAAAAAAGTGAAACATCTTACCAAATAGCCTACTGATTCCTTTTTCATTCTTGAACACCACTAATATATATGAAGATCATGATACATCTTTGTAAAACTAGGATATACCAACCATATAGAAGTATGAAACTCTGTCATCATCTCATCATGAAAGCCCATATACACCAATACTCGACCATGAAAAATAATATAATTTCCACTGCCTAGAGACTATCCTAATGGATCCTCCACACCGTATTTGCTATATCTCAAAATTATGCTTTCCAGACAAGATAATTTCCCTATCTTGATTTTGTTCAAAAGCATGGGCATAAAAGATTTCGATGTCAGGGTCACTCATCTATGAGACTCGTAAACATCTGGATGCATGTCTGTGAAGAGGGCCATCACCCTATATTAATCACATTACTCTCATACTTCCTTTTTATATGTATTTTGGACCAATGAATGGGAAATGAGGTTTCCATTTATTGATTTTTAATCCAACTCAAAATAAAAAGACTATAGATACTCGACCCACCTCCTCCAATGATGGTTCAGACCCTACAAAGAAAAGATGCACCTGCGGCTCTTGTGGTATGTGTATACCATAAGTGTCTCACCCATGATATAATGTCTCTAGAATCTGAAGGCATTCACCACCACTACTAACTCTAATCCATGATTAGGATAATTATTCTCAGGCGGTCTCAGCTATCTGGATCCCTAAGAAACCACTCGATCCTCCATCATCTGAACTGTTCTATGTCCATCTCTGGATGTGTCACAGTACATGGTATGTGATTTACCCAACACAGGTAATGTTAGGATAGGTTATGAGGTTATGTTACCTTTCATCTCCGGAAAATATCTCTCGTAATTATCAAACTAAACAAACATCACCCCTTATTGGTAAGCCCTAACGTCGGTGCTTCCAAATGGGAGAAGTCTTGGATAATTCACCGATAATAACCTAATAAACCATGAGGGATCTGAATTTAGAATAAATTCTTAGACTGATCCCATGATATCATGATCATAACTTTATTTGGGGACACTAACAACCTATCCTATGAGGTGACATGACCCTAGAAGTGAAAATTATAAATGTAGAAACTATATTTGGTTAGATTGGTGTAAAGATGATGCTATCTCAATGTACTCAAGAATATGTCAATATGTTTTATTTGAAAATATACTAAATGGGAGTACACTTAGATATTATCAACAAAAACCGCCAGAAAAGTTTCTAGAAAAGGTTGAAATATCTGATTTATCAAGGCCCTGAATACTGTTAGTGCATTAGTCAAACTAAATAACATCACTAAAAACTCATATAAGAAATACCTTCACAAAAAATTAGTCCATGGTATGTCTGAAATTATAACCCTAAAATAGTGTTATCCATATATCAAAACAATCTTTGATAAGATCTTATCACCTTTCAGCTGATAGAATAGAGATTCAATGATTGGAAGGGGATACCAGTTCTTGACCGTCATTTGGTCCAATATTTGATAACCCACACAAAAGCATAAAGTCCGATTAGCCTTATTGGAAAAGGGAACTGGAGAACCCCAAGTATATTTAATAGGTTCTATGAAACCTTTAGTTTAGATATGTTCCAACTAAGACTTCAACTCTAGAAGCTCTGATGGTGCCATTATATAATGTGGGATAGAAACTGGCTCTTCATGAGGAACCAAGTTGGTCCTAAAATCGATCTTTTACTCGAGTGGTAAGTCATATAATTCCTTAAGAACAACATAATGAAAATGTACTACCACAATTGAAAAATAATACTAATTCTTTCCACCATTATCTAGATCTAGATTTGTTATCTGAGCTAGAATACAATCCAATGTGCACTAAATTAGGACTGCCCGACTAGCCTGAAGGTCCCACTCATGAAGGTGAGAATTGATACCACCTTTTAGAGATGTAAAGGTAAATATACTCCAAAAATAATATATATGAGAAAACTAAAGAACTAAAAAAATCCATACCAAGAATAAAATCGAAGCCTTTCATTTCCAGCATTAATTGTTCCTAAAGAGAAATAGTAACCACCAACCAATGGAGAACATGCCTTGAAATGTTTGATATTATTTGACAAAATCCCAATGGTGTGTAGATGGTCAAAACACCATCCAATATTTCCATATCTAAGACAAAAATGATTTCAAAAAGATTATATAAAATGGAATGTAATGATTCTATATCAAATAAAAAATAAGAAAGGGTAGATGATATAAGAATCGTATATATAACTGTAGACGGTCTTGCATTCACACTAGGCAAAGTAGTATGAATAACATGAGTCTGACCAACCCCTCTTCCCTAGGATCCATCTCGAATCCCCTAAGATATAACCTCTACCTGGTACTACCATAATGGCACTAGGTTACCACAACCCCCACCTCAACTAGAATGTCCTGTGGAAATCCAACTACCTGCCTGTAGAAGAGTAGAAGAGTCCTTCGTAGACTATGTTGACCATCCTATTCCCTTAACACTTATATGATGATATTTTATCCTATAAATCATCTGTAGGTGGACCAATCTACCACATTAATGACTCTCCAAAGTGGGGTACAAACATGGATGTCGTTTGTGAACCACCTTTCTAAAATGATAGTACAACAATAGAACAAGGTCCTAAGATGGATGCCCACTACCCTTACATCTCTAACCACTAATTCCCTAGAGGAAACTCTCATAGAGATTCCTCTTTACACTATATTAAGATTTCATTGTTTTTACTACTAAAGTAGCATGGCCGCTACATAGGGCCTCTCTCAGATTATCTTCCTTGATGAGTGCCTAATTCACCACATCTGTAAAAATTCTTTGATGGAACATGTTTACCTATTACCTAATCTCATAATGAAGACCATCCTAAAAAAATCTCACCCTAGGTATCTCATCATCTACCAAAGACGGTGCAAAGCACTATAGGTCGGTGAAACATTCACTATAATACAAAGTGGACATGCCCTACCGTGTTAGGTGTATGAAATTAAAATACTTCTCATCTCTCAAGGTCTTGGGAAAGAAATGACCAAGGAAATTTGTCTTGAAGTTCTTTTAGGACAACTCCTCTTACTATCCAACATGATGTAGAATGTCCCACCAATGCTTGGATAGTCCATGAAGCATATATACAACAAGATTCACTCTCTTATATGTGGGTGTATCATGATGCTTAAAGATCCAATGGACTAAATTGATCTATATCTCATCTACCCTGGGGCCTCCCTCCCTAGTGAATGTAGGTGGTTGCTATAGTTGAAACTCTATCGTCATCTTAGAAATCAATGTTATGGTGTAAAAAATCTCCCTCTCTATGGATTGCATGACCCTTAAGAATCTATTATGAACTTGAACATCCATATGATCCTAAATAACTATAAGAAGTTCCATCTCAGTCACATTAGGATCATGATATTTTACACTCTCTATATGCTCAACTAAAAGATGAAGAGGGGAATTTTATCTAAGAGAAAAACAAACTACTTAGAAACTATATATAATAAATTCAGCCTCAATAGGTGAAAAAAACAGATAACCACTAATGCATGGTTTCTAAAAACATGGATTATAAGTGTTTTTTCATGAAATAATTGTTCATTTATTTTATTTCTCAGATATAACATGTATCTTATATCGCAATTCAAATTGAAATATACATATCACATGCAATAGATATGTCTGTATCCTGAAAAATGCATTCCAATATATATCCATATGTTTCTATCATGATGCATACGTACTCATCCCGTTCCATACCAAGATATGAGTATAAATATCAAGAATTAATAAAATAATGAAAGAATAACCTCATAGAACAAGTGAATCACTTAAGGTTAAATAACAACAACTGTAACAAGAAAATAGTAAAAACAACAATCCACCCCTAGGAACTCATATTTCCCCCTATACATTGGTTAACTACCCTCATGAATAAGCTCTTTAGCATGTCTTGACACATCATAGTATCCTTAATACCTCCACCAAATAGTAACAAATAGAATGGGAACCTCCCTTGACACCACATTGGAATGTCCCCTGATCTGACACTCTCTCACCTGGCTGAAACAGGTTTTTTAAGGGACCTCAAGCGCACGTCCCTATATTTCAGAGGCTTCTTACTAGAAAAAAGGGTGTGATAAGTATAGTGGGTAGACAATACCCCATAGTTACATAGTTAAAACATATTGGATATATACAATATAATTAAATATCATAGTAGCATAAAAATAATGTACACTATACAATACAGTAGAAAACTAATAATAAGAGACAACTGAATAATCCAATAAAACAATATTAAAATAATGTAATTTCTTATTAGAATGTAAAAAAAATGTCAAGATAAAATTAATAAAAAATTAAAGACTTGAAGACTCAAATAAAAAAAAAATTCCCCAGTCCCGAACACCATTTCATTCCAATCTCCAAAATCTTTCTGATCCATTAAGAAAAAAAACACTGAATGGTACATTTCCCTTGTCCTAACTTGCATCCATGTAATCTTCTCAGGTACCAAAAAAAAATCCAGATAGGGTGTGAGTATAACTTAGTTGGTCAACACTATAGTATCTAAATATATCTAGTCTGATAATAAGTGTATGCAATAATACAATAACATATGTATTAATTAATTAAACAATTATATTAATACCACATTGACATTCTTTAATACCATATTAGAATTTCTCTGAGCATGTCTCACAACTATACCAACCAAAACCATATAACCATGATAAAACATAACATTCCTCCGTACCATGTTAGAATATCTCTGATCATATGTCAAAACCATGCCAAAATAACCATAACCATATAACCATGGTCTAAATCACACAAATATGGACCAGAACTGCTTTATAAGCATTTCAAAAATCAAGCAGGGTCATGCCCAGTATATAACCATTACGGAATTTATCATGGCTAAGCCTGATATATAAGCATTTCAGCATGTGTCACTAGGCATATCCCACTATATAATCACTTCACCATGTATCAAGGACACACCTTTTATATAAGTATTTTAGCATGCATCCCCGGGAATTACCCACCATATAATAATTTCCACATCACACTGGGCCAACTCCCTACAACATATAAATCACCACAATCATTATAGAAATTAGGATATGATAATATCAAATCATAAATCATAATGGTTAATTATGAAAATTACCATTTATCTTTCAATTCCTAATTTCATTTATCATTTTGTCATATACTAATAACATGTCAGTCATCTCAATAACCAAGCTAATCCAAGGTGAATCTATATAAAACAAGCACCCAAACCCATGTCATTCAAAAAAAAAACATTAATAAAATATTCAACTGATATATAAACAAGGTTTCCCTCACCCAAATGGTATCCATAAGACAGGTCAACAACCAATTGAATCCAAAGAGATTCTATGTAATGATCCAATTAATCATTTAATTTATTCAGGAACACAATATGTTTGTGTAATTTCAATATTACACACACTTGAAAATAATCAAGCCAAAGGGTTAAGGTTTAGACCACCTACATTTAACTGATGATCAACCAACACTTATAGTAGGAATCTACAACAAAAAAGAAGGTGTTGACGATTGCAAGACAGATCATAGACCATAACCGATTAAGATCAATACCAAAAATGACCAAGGTAAATATATTTCATCACAAAAGAAGAATAAAAAAGGGGATAATAGAAAATTGAATAAAACCACTTACCAGGGATCATATGCATTATTTTTATTTTCAAAATCAAGAGTGGTAATCCAAAATAACGTGGAAGATTCACATGAGGTGAAAAGAAAATCAGCCACGTGAAACTGTTTAAAACTATAGTTCAGGAAATTACATGGCGTGTAACTTCTTTATGCATCACTTATTTATTTTTAGGGGGATAAACCTAAAGAAACTTCACCTATGATTATTATTTAACCCTTGTTCATTTTTACATATCATGTACAATTTACAAAACATGTAACTAATTTTAAACCCTACATTTGTTCATGAAATGTCCAACAATAGTTACACATCATGTAAAATCTATATGGAGTGTAATCACCCAATAGATAGTCTTGAGGCTGAATTATATATAAGGACCTGGTACACCTCCAAATCCTTCCCAAGAATAGAAAAATCACATAAAACCATTTAAAATACTTATATCTAGACTCCATTAATTTAAACAAACATATATCCTAGAGTTGTAATTTTTTGTATACGCCCTAAATTTCTAGTGAAACTATATCTTGGTGATAATTATTTTTCATATAATAGGACATAAATAGCCTATTATATGTAATCTCTTTGTGAAATATTAATATGAGTAAGAGGTGTTAGGTGGAGTATCTATAGAAATTGGACTTTGAGATGAATTATGCTATAGGAAAAAGTAATATCATTGGAAATTATCTCAGAAATTAAATTCTATAGATACAGGAGATTAGTGAGTGGACTTCAAAAGACTAATGGTGTTTATTGAGTTTGATGGTGGAGTGTATAGTAGATAAATTAGAGGATCATGGAGTGATGAAATGTTCACCTTTTGGGATCATATACTCTTTGGTGGCACTTATGAAAGTAAACCAAGAGTTAAAGCCCAAGTTTGTGGTGATGAGGAATGATTAACAAGAGAAAATTCAATCCCAATATGGTCCTTAAATGATGTATATGTGATATAAACCCATAAGAGAGTGGTTTTTCTGGATTTATAAAGGGAGGAGTTGATAATAGAATCTCATTAGTTAAAATGGTCATTATATCTAGGTTAGATGAAGATGTACCTTGATATATGACATCAATTTTAATAACTAGGTATGAAGAGGGATGTTTCAAATTTTGTATTGTAATTCCTTACCTATAAGAGGATAAAGGTTTAACATTAGTGTCATGTTGGTGTGCTTCATTTACTTTTGAGGCCTATGTAGAAGAGGGATGACACGATTATAGAATTTCTTCATCCACTTCTAGTGCCTATGTGGAAGTGGGAGAATGTGATGATAAAATTTAGGATTGGAATAATTAGGACCCTAAGTAGTCATGATTCTATTTGTGTGATAGTTGATCAATTGAATAATGTGAGTCATTTATTACTGATTTAAGAGAACCTTTTTGTGGATGTACTAGGAAAGATATATGTATGGGAGATTTAATGTCTACATGGAGTTCTCTCAAGAATTTTATTTAAAGGATATGAATGTTTTATGTCATGGTTTTAGAAAGGCTTGTTGGATGATTTGGGTACTCATATAAAGTCGAGTAAAATGTATCATCCATTTATTGTTGGAAAATTATAGTAGAAGATTCATATATAAGACGAAATGTTGTGGGAATACATTATTGATTTTAGTTGATCTTGGGTTTATCACCTATATTTTTTTTTGAATTTTCATTCAAAAATAGATTTTTGGATTCTATTTATATGTCATATTTTGAGTATCTCTATGTCCAATCATAAATCTCACTTCTATCTCGATGGGTAACTATGGTTAAGAACGTGTATAAGAACATTATAATAAAATAACAATGATATTTTTGATATTTTTTTATTTGGTGAATCAAATTTTAGGTGGGTTGGATATATAATGAAAATCATGATGAAAAATGAACAATCATTACTTAATGGAATTGGTAGTCCACACAACACATGACCAATGTTCTTATATTTTTCATAGTGATTAATAAGGAATAAATAATATTTTTTATATTAATATAATAATTTTTTTAATAATAATTATACTATGTTCATTATATTACTATGTCTATGGTATGTCTGGAAGGGAATGAATAATTAGTAAAGGATAAGGATTATGTAATACTCACTTTGGTACCTTTAAATTTATCTTAAAAGTATCCTCGAAAATAAAGGACATAAGAAAAATTATGATAACCAAGGGTTTTAGTTAATTAATTGGAGTTTTAGTAGAAGAATAAATTTTAGGGGTTTATGGAAATTTTAAATGTAATTCAAGTCATTGATAGGGTAGAATTGATTCACTTTTATAATTGAAGAATAAGAACTTTTATGAACACCCACAATTTTTCAATAATAAAATTACATGATTCAAGTGTAAATGGTTAGAAAATTGAGAATAATGGAGTGTACGGTGAGATAAGGTCTATATATCCTCCAAAAACCATTTTACCACATGTTTTAAACAAGTTTTAATATTATTTTACAAATTTATTTTTACATTTTACCATTTTAGTTTTAACCATAGTAACTGGTTTTTACCATAGAAGTTTACATTTTATTAAAAATATAAAGAAAAAAATATTTTAAAATTTGGTTTGAATAAATTATATTTAATTCCAATTAATACATTACAATTTAAAAATGAGATAAAATTATCTTTAAAATTTAAACATTTAATATATAGAAAAACTGTTTTGTTAAAAATGTTGTTTTCACTATTAAGTGTTCTTAATATTTTTTAGTATTGATTATTAACTGAACGAGTGATAATATATTCATATATTCAGTTTAATATTATATTAATTCCATTTTGAGAATATATTAATTAATTTTATTATATAAAAATTAAAAAATCTTTAAAAAAATCTTTGTAAATAAACATTTTACCATTATCATGGTCATTATGTTTAATATTAGAAATCATAATTTTGTTCCAAAAAATAAAATTTTTATTATTAAATAATTTTATAATATTGATATAAAACCTGAAATAAATTTTCATATATTTTATTTCTAAATGTGATGGAAACAAATTTGTAATATAAGTGAATATAAACAGTTTAGAGAAAAATATTACTCAACATTCTGAAAATTTAAACATGGATTTTGTAAATCCAATATAGTATTTTAAATGATTTATATTAAATATTATTATTATATAAATATATATATTATAAAAAATGTTTCATAAAATTTTAATCCATTCTTGTGCTATGATAATGTCCTAAAAGTGACAGTTATTAGGAAAATATGTATTTTCACAATTCACATAAAAATCATTTATTTTAGAAAAATATAAAAAATTAATCTTGAGATAATATTGGCATTATCAATTTAAAATTTAAGGTAAAATTTTCAATCTAAAATTATAATATTTATAAATTTATCTTTTAAATAAAAATAAAATAAATATTAATAAACATTTATTTTATTAAAAAAATTTATTTTTTAATCATCAAGAATTTTTAATTTTATTTCATAAAAAATTTATAAATAATGGAATATTTTTATTTTATTTTATAAACCAAAATATTCACTATTATAATAAAATTTTAACAATGAATAAATTAATTTATTATAAATAAATAAAACACCTTTTTAAAAATGGTTCTTCAAAAGGAATCATTTTTTTAAAATATTTATTGAAGAATAATTATAATATATAATTATATTAACTAATTCATATATTTTTTATATACAAATCATTATATTCTTTATGTAATTTTAATATGCCTTAGTTTATTTTAGATGGGTGTTGTGTTATTATAATGTTACATATAACATAATATATTTAAGATAATATTAATTTATAGAATTAAAAAAATCTCATGTCGTTACATTCTTTTGCTATAAATAAATTGCCTCCTCATAATTTTAATTATTATTCACTGATGAAGGTAGTTGAGGGTATTATTGACATATTATTCATTCAGGATATGAATTCTAATATAGAATTTACCATACTCACCTATTCTATATTAAGTTACTTATCGGTCCATTAACAACATTAATCATTTATATAATCGTATACACAAGAATGTATATACCATAATAATACATTCTCCAAAATACAGCTTTCATAAAACCATATAAATCTACAAGAAATTAAACCCTCTAGATTTTATATATTCCTCTAAAAAATAACTATAAATTTAAACTAAAATCTATTAACCACCAGTTTATAAAATCTCACACTATTTATGATATATTATAATCCCAAAAAATGATATAAATTTAACCAAACACATCATGGATCACTTTTTAATTAAATGAATAATAATTTTCAAGGATATAAATAATATCTCACACAATTTTCTCAAAATAAATCAACCCATTATTATGTCAACATCAAGTATATATTAATCTTAAGAGTTTTATATACTACAATCATGTAATATAAAATTTTCATACAATCCATTTTTACAGTTAATGATACAATTTACTATATTTTTTAAAACACATAATGTAGAACTAAAAAACAAAAATCCTTATATGTTTTACATAATCATCATAACTTTTATAATGTACTAGAATGTCATTGATAAATATCACCCATAAAAGAAAATAGGTAAGAGTATCAAGATTTAATTTCTGTTAATACATCAATGTCTCTACCTTTGGTAAGACTAGTAACTTACCTTTTCTATAAAAATAGAAATATACTAAAATTATAAACCACTTAAGTATACTCTTGTAACATCCTACCCCTAAACCATTGGCTTGGGAAGAGGTGGTTACATTTCTAGGCCTCATGTGACTTTCCTAAGACACGAAAGGTTTGAAATAAATACCAAGGGTTTCATTAAAAGTTGTGGATGATTTTCACATATGAAAATAAAATAACCAAACCAAAATAACCAATGGGAAACAACCGCTATACGATGAATGAGTACAATTTAATACAAAAAAATGTAATAAAAAATGAAAGAAATAAAAAACTATAACCACAAACCATATCTAAGTATAATGAGGAAACTAAAACCGAAACCCCAAAGGAAACCAAGAAATATCAGAGAAAATCCCAATAATATCCAATATCCAACCCAAAAATCCTCTCCCAAGGTATCATGATACATCACTAAAGAACGAGTATACCTTTCCATTACAAGTTCTCTATATAGAACACCAACTAATGCACAAAAGTTCCCAATAATTGGGTGAGTATATATAACAACCGTTCTATTTATTTCACATTTTAACATAATTTATTACATAAAATATTCACATGAAACAACATAAAAGATCGATAGGTATAGTTTCTCTGGGGATTAGGAAAATTACATAACAACATAAAATATGAAATACACATCTTTATTAAAAACTTCTTTTACATGACCACACACATTCCATCATACTTAGCATTGTATGGGATAACCTGAGGACATGCATAAAAAAAGGATGAGCTATAACTCCCAGTAAGGGAGTAAAAAAGGCATAACATAAATAATATATTACATGTTAGTAAATAGGCATATCAATAGATAATCATAGAAACATTAACATAGAGGCTTGATATAACATGATTATCATAACATAGAAATGTGGCAACAACATTTAACATGATATTAGCATGAAATAAGGATCATTGCACATGGAGAATGAGTAAACCTTAATTTCAATTGAATTATCATGAGTAAACCCTCGTTTCACTTGACATATCATGATACTAGTCTTTACCCAATGCATTGGAGTGCTATTAGGGAACACCCTTCTTAATCATTTCATTTCATGCATAAGTTTGCCTCATGGATCTTATAACATGGATTCATTAAACATAACCATTTATTACATGAAAAATTAATTTGGAATTTATACATGAAACTATATAATCAATAACTAAATGTTAATAAACTTGAATACCCTTGATAGAGAAATGGGCATGATATTCACTATACAATGACTTTGGCTTGGAGAATCATAGTGCAATTTCGGCAGCCTAAGGGCGTGGCATAAGATTTCATAAAAATGGTTAATGAGAGATAAATGAGGGTCTAATAAAATGTAAATGAATTAGATAGTAAGGGGGTAATATAGGTACATTTATCAACATATGTAATGGAATTTATATACATAAAACAAAATAATTGCTTGAATGTAAATGAGGAGAGAGAAATACCTTATAGAATTTCGGCTCGGTAATAGGTGTACTTAAGAGGCATTAATGAGAGATAAATGGTCTATCATCATTAAAACATAAGGAGGGAAGTATAGGGGATGCGAAAAATCACACCTCAACATTTTTAATTAAAATTACAAGGGTATAACAACATAAAAAAACATGGAAAAAATTGGGAGAGGAAGAAATCCTTTACTTGGTAGTGTGATCCCAAAGGCTTAGGAGGGAATTGGGAGAGGATTCATGGGAGCGTAGGGAGGCTTGGGAGGATTTTAGAGAGAGGAGGTAATGATATAGACATGCTATAAGGGTTTTGAGTGAATAGAAGTGGGATCTTGGGTGGGTTTATATTGTAAAAGAGAGGGAATTCTTTATTATTTAGGTTTTGGACACTACACATTAAAATAATAAAAAAAAACAAACCAACCCATAATTTTTTCCCATGTTTTTTGTAAAAGGGGAGTGGAAAAAATTATTTTATAAGGAAAATGTCCGAAATTATTAAAATATTATGCTTGATTATGTGGAGGAGAGTCACACTCTCAAGGAAATCATTTTAAGAAGTTAAAATATTTTATAAGTCTTGAAGGGTCCACTAAGGAACAATAAAATTGATCAAACATATCTAAAATCACATTTTAAAGGTAAAACATATATTGGTTGAACATACTTTTTATAGTATTTTATTACATCACTATTGGGTCATTATGATGTCATAAAACACATTATATATTTAAACTATATTTAATTTTTACCCAAATATTCGACAATCTTAGAAAATTATGAAAAATTCACCATTAGATAATTTAGACATCCTGATTATAAAAATAATATTAATTTTATCTAAATAATTTTCTAGATATGTGTATTTTTTACTTCTAAAATAAAAACTGAGATTTATCAAAAATCATGGGGTTTGACAAAAATAGCTTTCAAACCTGAGAAAAAATTACAATTGTATTCATAAAAAATTATAAGATCATTTATATTTAAAAAAATAATTTAGTAATAATATTTTATTTAAATATTATTAAATTCAAAAATCCATTAATTCATAAAAATAGATTTCTTAATTGAAAATTACCAAAAAATACTACTTTTCATTTAAAATCTATTTACAAAGTAACAATAATAAAATGAATGTATAATCTCTATAAAAAATAATGAACATAATCATAGTGCTAGGGTCTTGTTACATAACCACTTAACACACCTATATAAGACCTAAGGGTAAGGTGTGAGATGGTGACTGACTCTTGGAGAGGCTCAGAAAAAATTGCCCAGGTGGTAATCTCTATTAACTTCAACTTCTCTTGTAGGTGGTTCCGTTCAAGATTAGTGTGTTGAATCTCAGATTGGGCATGGTCAACAGAGAATCCAGGTGATGCTACCTCCTTTATGAGCTCTGAAAAATGGGATTTGTATGGAGAAATTATATTGGATGAGGACATTGATTCCTTTTTCTGAGTAAATTGTATTTGTTAAAGCCCTGTATTTACACTAATAATGTGGTAACTATTCAATAGCTATATTAGCATTAATAACAATTATTAATGGTATTTTGAAATCCAAAAACATAAAACCACGGAAGTGAATATTTTATATAACCATTTCACATATTAAGACAATTAATTAGATCAATAGTAATTTCATTAATAAAAGACTTAGTCAATACAATATTTCCCCCTTAAGAAATTTCACCATCGAAATTTTCTTTTCCCACACTAAAACAGATTTGGGTAACTCCACCTCATCACTTCCTCCAGATCCCATGTTGCTTCTTCAAACTTGTGGTTTCTCCATAAAACTTTCATGAGGGGAATTGTCTTAATTCGTATAAAAATTTATATATGATCTATGATCTTCACCAGCTTCTCTTCATTATAGAGTTCATTATTCAATAGTACTACCTGTTGATTGAGTATACTTAATGAGTCAAGAATGGGCTTCCTCAATAGTGATACATGGAATACATCATGTACTTGAGATTGGTTCAGTGGTAGTTCTAGTCAATAGGCCACTACTCCAATGGACCAATGATCTCAAAAGGGTTGATGTACCTTGGAAAAAGATTACCATTCTTCCGAAATTGCATAATTCCATTCCATGGAATTATGTGGAGGAATACCATGTCTCCAAAATCAAACTCTAGTTCTCGTCGATGATTATCAGCATAACTCTTTTGTTGATTCTGATCAGCCTTAATGTGCTACTGGATGGTCCAATCCTTTTCCATTATTTCTTCAACCATTTCTGGACATAAGAGTTTTCACTCCCGAACTTCATCCCAACATTCTTGTGTTCTGCACCTCTTCCCATATAGGGCTTTATAATGATCCATTTGGATTCATGAATGGAAACTGTTATTGCAAGAGAACTCAAGAAGAGGGAGATGTTGATCCCATCTTGCATTGAGGTCCATTGAGCATGCTCTCAATATTCCCTCATGTGTATAGATAGTCTGCTCAGATTGGACATTAGTTTGAGGGTGATAATCCGTAATGATGTTCAGATCAGTATTCAGAGAATTTTGAAGAATCTTCCATAATATAGAGGTGAATCTTGGATCTCGATCAGATTCAATAGATAGTGTTACTCCATACAACCTTACCACATCTCTGATATATATCTGTTCTATTTGATTCAATGAGAGATCCTCTCTAATTGTAATGAATTATGCAGTCTTTATAAGATGACCCATAATAACCCAAATATCGTTGTTTCCTTTAGATGTTTTCAAATGTCCGGTGAAAAATTACATGTTGATGTTATCCCATTTCTATGCTGGTATGGGTAACGGTTTCATAATCCCCTTTGACTTCTGCCTCTCAGCCTTCTCTTGCTGACATATGAGGAACATTGATGTATACTCAATGATCTTCTTCTTCCTCATGTTATCCCACCAATAATTCTCTTAGATATCTCGATACATCTTTGTGTTTTTTGGGTGATTGGAGAAATTCAAACTTTGTGCATCATCCAAAAATTCTTTCTTTAACTCCAGATTTGATGGAACACATAGTCTTGACCCAAATATCATAATTCCTTATTAATTAACATTTAACTCCAAGGATTTACCTTTTTTGATAGTTTCCACATTCTTCTGAATTCCCACATCATCTTGTTGATCATCCTTTAGCCTTTCCAAAAGAGACACTTGAGCAATCATTTGTGAAAGGATTGATGATGTTCCCTTCTTTATGATTCCCAAGTCTATCTTTATCAAATCTAATAAGATTGAATCCTTTTTAATTATCATCAATGATATAATTACAAGGTCCTTTCTACATAGAGCATCCACCACCTAGTTCGTTTCCCAGTGTGGTAATGGATTGAGCAGTCATAGTCTTTAATCCGATTTAGCCATATTTGTTGGTGCATATTCATCTCTTTTTGTGTGAATATATACTTGGGGCTTTTGTGATCCGTGTATATTTCAAACTTCTCCCCAAAGAGGTATTGTCACCCAATTTTTAAAGTGAAGATTATGGTATCCAACTCCAGATCATGTGTTGGATTGTTTTTCTAATGAACTTTCAATTTCCTTAAAGCATAGGCAGTGAATTTTTCATTTTTCATCAACACACATCCCATGACCTTCTTCGAAGAATCACTAAATACGACCAAAAGTTCTCCACAAGTGGGTAGTGTGAAAACGGGCATAGTGATGAGCCTCCTTTTCAACTCCTTGAAGCTCTCTTCACATTCATCATTCTCAAAAAAATTTAATCCCTTTTAAGTTATCTTGGTATAAGAGATGTCAATCATGAGAAATTTCACACAAATCAGAGATAATACCACGCTTACCCCAGGAAGCTACTAAAATTTGTTACCGATATTGGCATAATCCATCCCTTAATTGCATCTTTCTTGTAGGGATCCACATATATCCCATTACTTGTGATGATATGACCCATGAATAAGACTTCCTTCAACCAGAACTCAAACTTTTTGTACTTTTCATAGATATTATCCTTTCACAAGGTCTCTAGTACAATGATTAGATGATCCCCATTCTCTTCCTTGGTTTTGGATTATATTAGAATATCAACTATAAGGATTACCACAAACATGTCAAGGTAATATCTAAAGACACTATTCATCAATTCCATGATGATTTATGGAGCATTAGTGAGTCCGAAAGTCATTACTATGAATTCATAGTGTGCATATCTTGTACAAAAATCTATCTTGGGGATATCCTCCTTCTTTAACCTTACTTGGTATTATCCCGACCACATATCCACCTTGGATAGGTATTGTGCTTCATGTAGTTGATCAAAAAAGTCCTAAATTCAAGGCATAGGATAATTTTTATTTATCATGATTTTGTTGAGCTCACAATAATCGATGAAAAATAAAATTGACCCATCCTTCTTCTTGATGAAGGGGACTGGTGTACCCTGTGGTGAAGCACTTGGGCATATAAACCCTTTATCCGGATTCTCTTTTAGTTGTTTCTTTAGCTCCTCAAGCTCTACAATAGATATTCTATACAGAGTCTTAGATATTGGAAATTCCCCAGGTATAAGATCAATTGAGAATTAAATATCTATAATAGGAGGGAGACTGGGAAATTCCTCGTGCAACACTTCAACAAATTACCTCACAATAAGAATGTATTCAAGGATGTTTTATTCCTTATAATAAATCATTTGAGTAATATAATCATTCTTATAGGGCATTAATATCCATTATTGAGACGATGGTGCTAAAGATGATTCATCCTCCTCCTTGCACATGTACAAAATCCGGGGTCGATTCTCCATATAAAGAGTGATTTCCCTCTCATGGAAATTTTTATTGGCTCTATATAAATAAATCCAATCTATGAAAATAATTACATAAAATTCCACTAGAAGGAGTATAAATAGGTTCACCGAGATGTTAAATACACAAATTATAATAAGATATGAGTTATATTCATGGGATGTAATGATTGCCCCATTTTCCGTTATCATCAACATCATTAATTCCATGATTTGTGGCAGTGTTGGGATTGTTCTACTAAAGTTTCAGGATATAAAAGAATGTGTAGAGCTAGAATAAAAAAGTATGTTTACTATTATTGAATTAATAACTCACATACCTTTCACTACTTCAATTTTGGGGTTCACATCAGTGGCAGTGATGGAAAAAGATCACCCTTGTTGCCTTAGAGGTTGTTGGTTTCCTCAAAAAACCCTTGGCTTAGGGAAATGGTCTGCAAAGCGCCATGGTTCTTTACAGTTGAAGTAATAAACAACACGTTGAGGTTTGAATGTAGCATTCCTATCCTCTGTCACAACTGTATGTTTTTCATGTTGGCAGTTAATGGCCAGGTTCCCTCCTCTTCCACACCTATATAATTTCTTCATCCCCTTCCAGAAATTTCCGAGGAGATTCTTTCTACACCTTTGGCAAGTTGGGTGATAGATTTTCTTAGCACTGTTGGATATATCCATCAAACCACCATAATTAAATTAAACCTTACACTTTTTATCACCATAATATCCTTAAGATTTGTTGATCCCCATTTTGACTTTGATGGCACATCAGACAATTTCCTCATAGCACTCGAAGTCATGGATCGCTAAGGATTTCCGTAGACTATGTTTTATCCCACCAAAGAAGCGGTCAACATTGCATTCAGGGGTAATGACAAAGATAGAGGCATATTGTCCAATACTTGGGGTGTTTTACTCATATGATTTGATGGATTTGTCATCTTTTTTCTTGAGGTTAAGGAAGTCTCTATCCATGTTATGTCGGAGGGTGAAAGAAGAATATTTATCAATTTTTTTTTCTGGAAATACTTCAATTCCAATGCCTCGATCTCCTCCTCAGGCTTCGTATTTTTGATCAATGTTCACCATTGATTATCTTTACCCTTCATTTGATAAGAATCCAGAAGTACCTTATCTTGTTCAGAACATTAAAGAATGGAGATGATCTTTTCAATACAGTTGATCCAATGTTCGGCGATTGAGGGATTAGACGATCCATTAAAAGTTAGAGGCCTTCATCTCATGAAGCCCTCAATTTTGGAATGTTCTTTCTTAGGAGGGGGGAGTGAACATTCCTCTTGACCCATGTATCTATTCAAAAATATAGTTAACTGGGAGAGTATCCTGAGAAAGTTTTCAATTCCTGCTTACATTAGATTGTGCATCTCATTCGGACAATCATCACATTGATCTTTTCATCAGTTGTTAGACCAAGTCCTCCAATTACCAGCCATTGTCTGGACTAAAAGGAATGTTATGGGTAAAACATATAAGGTAATCCAAATACAAAAAGTTTATGACTTATAAATTAATTTTATTTCCTTGACATATTAATTTACAGGCTTCAATCTATGTTATCCACGATCTACTACCCAATATATATTTTTAGGGGATATTTTTTAATTCCATTAATAATGGTTAATAATAAGCTTATGAATTTACCATATCATATATCTCGAGAGTGTTGCAACCAAGATTACATCAAAGAACATTGTCGTGCATCTGTTCCCATTTGAGTCTTGTTCAAAGCAGTGTTTTCAAGTTTTACCTCTTGATACAACTGTGCCAGAGCCGCCTCTACTTGATCGTATCCATTCAAAGATGTATTTTCTTTATAAATCACTTAATCAATACTCACCAAAATTTAGGGATGTTTTTATTATAATTAGTATTATCCCTAAGCCTTTCTCTAGGGATTTATAATACTAAAACCCAAAATAAGAAAACCTATCCTATGATACCAACTATGAAAACCCTTATCTTTATTTCAAACATAAACATATTTTATTACATAAAATATTCACTTTATACAACATAGAATATCGAGATATCTTGAGTATTTTGGGCTTAGTAACATTACATAAGAACTTTAAACATGAAATACACATCTTTATTGAAAACAAATTTTACATGACCACACACATTTCTTCGTACTTAGCATTGAATGGGATAACATGATGAAATGCATAAAAAAGGGTGAGAATAAAGCCCAGTAAGGGATTAGACACTGAATAATATGAAGAATATAGTACATTTTAGGTAATAGTAATATAAATGGGGCTTGATTGAAACAAGAACATAATGGCATGATATAGCATGATTGTCATAATATGGAAATGTGGCCACAACATTTAACAAGATATTAACCTGATCTAAGGGTCATTTCACATGGAGAATGAGTAAATAATAGTTTAACTTGAATTAAAATGGTTAAACCTTAATTGCACTTGATGTATCATGATACTTGTCTTTACCCAATGCATTGGTGCGCTATCAGGGCACACCCATCCTAATCATTTCATTTTATGCATAAGTGTGCCACATAGAACATATAAAATGGATTCATTAAAAATAATCATTTATTCCATGATAATGGAATGTGGAATTCATACATGAAACACTATAATAAATAAGTAAATGTTCCTAAATGTGAATATCCTTTATAGATAAATGAGCATGGTATTTACTACCCAAATGACTTTGGCTTGGAAAATCGTGGTGCAATTTCGACAACATAATGATGTGACATAAGAATTCATAAAAATGGTTGATGAGAGAGAAAGGGGTGTATCATAATATGTACATTAAATGGAAAGTAAGGGTGTCATATAGTTACATGTCCCAACATATTTAATATAATTTATATTTAAAAAAATAATAATTTCTTGAATTTAAATGAGGAGAGAGAAATCCCTTACGGAATTTTGTCATGGAAATGAATGTACTTAGGAGGAATTAATGAGATAAAAAGGGGTAAAACATATTTTAAATATAAGTAGGTATGTATAGGGGAGGTTATAAATCATACCCCAACATTTGTAATTAAAAATACAATGTTATAGCAACATAATGATACTTTGGAAAAAATTAGAGGGGAAGAAGAGGTGTGATCCCAAAGGCTTGGGAGGGCCTTGAGAGATGCTTATTGGGATCTTGGGACACATTGGGGGGATTTTAGAGAGATGAGTATAGGGTAGGGATGTGATATAAGAGGTTTTTAGCGAAGATAAGTGGGATATTGGGTGAGTTTATATAGAAAAAGCAAGGGAATTATTTATTATTTGGGTTTTGGAAACTACACATTGAACTAATATAAACCAAAAACCAAACCATGGTTTTTCCCATGGTTTTTTCCAAATTGAAGTGGAAAAATTAATTTATAAATAAAATGGCCAAAATTATTAAAATATTTGGCTTTCTAATGTGTAGGTGAGTCACACTCTTAAGTAAAAAGTTAAAAAATGGTTTATAAGTCTTGAAGGGTCCACTAAGGCACCATAAAATTAATCAAACATATCTAAAATCACATTTTTAAAGGTAAAACCTAAATTTCGCTTACATAATTTTCATAGTATTTCATTACATCACTATTGGGTCATTACGATGTCATAAAATGCATTATATATTTAAATGGTATTTAATTTTTACCCAAAAATTTGACTGTCTCAGAAAATTATGAAAAATTCACTGTTTGATAATTTAGACATCCTAATTCTAAAAATAATATTCATTTTATCTAAATAATTTTTTAAATATGTGGATTTTTAATTTTAAAATAAAAATTTATATTCATATAAATTTCATGGGTTTGGACAAAAATAGATTTCAAACCATAATAAAAATCACAATTGTATTCATAAAAATTATACGATATTTTATATTTAATAAAAATTAATTTAGTAATAATTTTTTATTGAAATATTATTTAATTAAATAATCAATTAATTCATCAAAAAAAAATTTCATAGTTGAATATTATATAAAAATACTTTTTGTGCTTCAAAATCTATTAATAAAGTGAAAATAATAAAATGAATGTGTATTCTCTAATAAAAAATAATACACATAATAATAGTTCTAGGGGATTATTACATAAACCCTTAAAAAACCCGCACAATACATAAGGGTAAGGTGTGCGATGGTGACATACTCTTGGGAAGGCTCATATAACATCGCTCAGGTGGAGATATCTATTAACTTCCACTTCTCCTATAGGTGGATTCATTCAAGGTTAATGTGTTGAAGCTCAGCCTGTGTTTGGTCAAGAGTGAGGACCAGTTAAACTAACTCCTTTCTAAGCTCCGAAAAATGGGCTTCGTATAGAGAAATTCTACTGGATGAGGCCATCACTTCCTTTATATATATAAATGGTATTTGTTAAATTCCTATATTTATACTAATCATTTGGTCACTATTGAACAACATTATTTGCAACAGTAACAATTATTAATGGTATATTGAAATCCGAAAACATAAATCCAATGAATTTCATATTCTATATAACCATTTTACATAATAAGACATTTAATTAGTTCAAGAGGAATTTTTATTAATAAAAGTTTGGGTCGTTACAGTATAAAACTTAGTAGGATTTCCCTAATGACTTACCTACTAATTCCACTAGGATAGAACATGTTATCAAATATAAATAGAAAAATTTAAAACAATTCAAAGTAGTTTATATCAAATATAAACCATTTTCAGTCAAAATAGTTTCCTATGGAAAGAAAAAAAACAAGTATTTCAAACCATTTAAAAAATACATTTTGAATAAATCATTCCATTCCACACAACACAACATGCATTCCCAGGTAACAGTTTTCTACTCATGGGAAGTCTCTTTTTGATCCACCAAGTCACAAAAAGGTAACCATATACCAATTTCCCCAGTGGTACACTCCCCTTCCATAGGGAAATGTCAAGGGAAATGAACACACACAAAACCATTATGCCAAATATCATGCCACACCAAAAATACAAATAAATTTCAACAAAAAATTTCTTTTATTGAAAAAATTTCTACCAAAAAAATTCAATGAATCATAAAAAATATATATTTTAGGATCATAATTTCAAAATCATGAAGCAACTAACTTTGCACAAAAACCAATTTCCACCATTAAAAAAACCATTAGTAAATAAGGGTTTCAAAAATATTGAACATAAATTTCACAATTCAAACTAATAAAATAAACAATTTGAAATAAATCCTTCATGTTCTCCTAAGAGGAGTACGGAGTGAAGCCACCTACCATGCAAACTTAGGTGAAAACTATGAATGACACAAATGTTTCACGAAATTTAGCATAGATCTTCCAAAACACACCGAAGATCTTGTTCACTACAATCAACAAAAACATAACTCATCATGATTGGAATCACACCACATGGATCTATTCCCAAAAGATTAGAACCATGAATCTAAGAGAGGGATTAAGACAAAAGTAAGGAAAACCACCAAGAATGTGCACAAATTAAAGAATCCCCCCTCCAACACACCATGATTTACCAAAAAATCTCTCTCAGATCGAAGAGAAAGGTATCCACATCATTGAATTGGATATAATCCTTTGTTAGGTTCAAATTAAAGAAAAATGACTTGTTTATGAGGTGATTCATATTAGATCCACAAAATCTAGATATAATTTTTAATGATGCATGATTTAGGTACATGGTTTGGAAAACATTTAGAAAACCATGTTTCATCCAATGCCTCTAAAAACTCCACGCATGATAGGATTTCAAGGTAACAAAATCTCTGTGAAAACTATAATAATCCCCTATATTCCATTTTGTATGATCTCACCATGCTGGCTATATGGTTTGGCCAAACTGTGCAACAACCTTGTGACTACCCAAGGCCCATTGTTTCCTATTTCATGGTTTCATAGAGGTGTTTAATAGTTTCTATAAACATATTTCAAACCTTGAACCTCCAAAAAATCCCCCAATACTTTTAAAAACTCTTTAAATCCTTCACAAACATAATTTAATAACTTTTTATACTTAAAATAAATAAATAAAGGGTTAATTGCATGAAACAGGGGTACGAAATTCTCCAAAACTTTGGTATTTCTATCACTAGAAAGTTGAAATACACCACTATATTGAAAGAGTTTGGGAAATTTCTTGACCATTTCCTACTCATTATCCCACATTGTTTCCTAAATCTGACCATAATTTCTCAAAAAATATACTAGACTAATTATTTCCCCATGAAAAACTTTCTCTTTCCTATCCACAATCTGTATTAGATCATAAACCACTATAGAATCAAGATCTAGGTCCATGTGATCCCATAAATTCACATGTTCATGATCAAGTTGGTACTTTTCCAATTGAGATACATAAAACACATTATAAACTGAATATAACCTTGGTGGAAAATTCAACCAATATTCCTCCTCACCAACCCATTTGTTTACCTCAAAGGGCATATCTCTCAAGGATATAACTTTCTCTGTATCCCAAAAGGATGATTCCCAAGCCTCAGAGAAATTATCAAGAACACATGATAACTCACCTCAAACAAAAAATATCACCGATAATGATCCCCATATGATTTTTGATGAATCTGATCTATCTCTATTTGCTTCATAATTAACTGTATCTTCTCCATTGTCTCTTGGACAAGGCCTGTCCCAACCAGGGAAGTCTCACATGTTTCCACCCAAAAAAGGGGAGAATGAAATGGATGCCCATAAAATGATTCAAAATGATCCATCTGTGTTGAGTATTGATAAATATTATTATATGAGAACCCTATTAATAGTATATGATCCTCCCAAGATCTTTGAAAATATATTACACAGACCCGAAGAATTTCTTACAATGTTTTTATCGTCCTTTAATATTGTCCATCCATCTAAGGATGATACATCATACTCATAGTCAATTTATTCCTAATGTATTGTTGTAAGGATTTCCAAAAACAAGATGTAAACCATAGATCTCGGTCTGATACTATCGAAACATGTACAACATGCCTCTTTACCACTTCTCGGATATAGATTTTAGACAAGTCATCAACCATATGAGATTCATGAATAGGGATGAAATTAGCCATATCTGTGAGTTGATCCACTATCAACCATATGGATTCAGGTTTCCAAAACATCCTTAGGAGACCTGTTTGAAAATCCATTGATATATACTCTCTTATCCAAATAGTAATAGGTAATGTATGAAATATACCTACTAGCGACTAGTTCTCTTATTTAACCTACTAATAAGTGAGGCATAATAAAAAACTCATCCACTACCTTTTTCTTTCCATACCACCAAAATTATTCTTTCAATGCCTTATACCTTTTTATATTCTAGGATGAACATACAATATGGAATGGTAGTATGCATTAAGTAGTTGTTCCTGAAAAGACATTGGTATAACCATCTGATCTCAAAAGCACAAAATTGAAATCCCATCTAGCTTTCATCCCTCAATGGTATCCACACCATTGAGAATTGACCACATAGAAACACTTTTTCAATCATATGTCTACAGCTCTTTAACCTTTTATGCAAAATCAGGAACAAATGAAACTAGAATGAAAACCACAAAACTACCTTGGTCTTCAGAATCCAAGTGTTTATCAGCTAACACCAATATCCTCTACCACAAATATGAAGATTATTTTTCCAACTAACTATATGAATTTCTACTTAATACATCCACAACTTAATTTCCTCTACCCATTGTATAAATCAAGTCAATTTCAATGATTTTGAGATACTTTATCCATCTTCATTGTATCAAATTCAAATATATTTTTGATAAAATGTGTTTCAAATTATTATGATATATAAACACAATAAATATTTCACAAAAGAGATAATGAATCCAATTATTCAATGCATGGACTAAAAAAATAATTAAAAATTGTGTGTTGGGTAGTTATTCTCAGGAAACTATAACTATTATGAGTCATAAGCAACAATATAGTGTACCTGTATGAGAACACATCCCAACCCAGATCCCAAAGCATCACAATTAACTATATAAACCTATATTGATTCTGGAAATTTAATGATTAGTGATAATGTAAGGAGAACTTTAAGCTATTTTAATGACTAATGACATTCATCATTTTATTGAAATGGAACACCATTCCCTGTCAAAGCTATCATTGGTGAATCTACTCATGTGAATTCCGGATTTTTTTTATAATAACCAGCTAGACTAATGAAACGATGTATCTTGATGACATTATTCAGCAGTTTCCAAGATATCACAACCAATATATTTTCTAGATCTAAATAAACAACTATTTCAGAGATAAAATGGCCATGGAAATGTACATCATGTATAAAAAAATTACACTTTGATTTTTTTTAATATAAATGATGATTCTAAAAGATTCCCAACACTATTTCCCAGTGATTCTCATGCGCATACTTTTTCCTTGAATACTCCAATATGTAATCCATAAAAACCACTAGAAACGATCAATATACCTTTAAAATGTTCAATTCATCAATTTTATAAAGACTGATAGTGAATTTGAAAGAAAAAAAGGAATAACCACATACTTTCAATGACCATATGTACTCCTGAAAGATGTATTTGTAATATCCTCCATCTAAACTCGTAACTGGAGACATCCTAAGCACATGTAAATTTTCAAGAACCACTGATATCCTTTCAATTGATCGAACAGATCATAAATATGTGTAAGTGGATATTGACTATTTTTAACAACTTGGATAATCATATAATAATCCACACAAAACCAATAGTTTCGTCCTCATTTCTTAAAAACAAGACCGGTGCTTCCTAAGGAAGAATACTATGCCAAATGAACCCTTTTATTTCTACCAATTCCATTATAACATCTGATGTGAGATTTGATCAATTTCATCCAATCCATACGCAAGATTATGTACTAAAAATCCATCTCAGTCATAGACAAATACCATATCAATTCAACTCTATTAATAGTTATAGAACATTATTTTCCCATAAATGCTAGACATTGTCTTTGAAAAAGAGGAATTTAATGTTTCAAAATTGAATGAATAATCTCAACATGAAAAAAATGAGAAGATCAAAAACACAAGAATAAATAAAATAATTTTTCAAAATAGTATAAAACAAATATTTCATGCGGGTAAAATTCAAAATAATCATACCTATCACCATAAATTTTCCTGATTGATCATCCAAAATCACTTTCTGTTATTCATTCTATTTCTTACTCACTACACTTTGTTATTTATCTATCTATTGAGATTTCAAATCTTGAGGAGTCATAGTATTCTTATAATCACCATGGAAAGTTTTGTTCTATCGACAAAAATTATTTTGTTGTCCTCATTCCATAAAAGAAATAAAAGTTTGTGAAACAAGAGATGTGTCCTGAGCACCTGAACTTAGAGCACTAAAATAATAGCATCGAAGATACCCCTTATGGTTACAATTATGACATACTCTAGGTGGTGTCATACAATCACACTTTATTTGATCAAAATAACCACATTGAAAATATCTAGGCTTTATCTTTGGTGTAGGATAAAGATTCATTAATCCATATGTCTGATTCCAAGTCATTCCACTACGTTGTAAATATGTGTACCTATTCTACTTGAACCTAGTATTATCTTTCCCAACATTTCCCATAAGTATTGACATGATTCCTCCCCCTATATTACTTAATATGTATCTTTCTTCCACCATTTCACTATTGACCATTTTTTATAATCCATTATACAAATAAGATAAGTCTTTGTGTGAATCTCTAGCCTCAAACCCGATTCAAAAATACATTCCTTCAAGGATGCACTTGCAACAAATTCAGGTTAAATGTGTACTAAATTCAAAAATTTATCCATTTACTCTACCAATAAAAGATTCTCACACTTTAACTAAAATATTACATTGTTCTATAATTATTGAATGTATAGGGATATAATTTTTTGTTAGAAAATTATTCAAAATCCACCCATGAAATTTCTTGTTCTAATTTAGCCTGAACATCTAACTCTAAGCACTAGAGGGCTATATCATCCATCATGTGAGTTAACAACTTGAATTTTAGCTCAAATGGGGTGCCTAGGAAATTATAGATTCAATTCATCCAATTTATCCACACTTATTCTTTATCTGGTTTTGAGTCAATCCAAAAGAAAAGTGGATTATGCTTTTGGAACTAAATGGAATTATCCTCCTCCCTTAGTTAATCCCTTCTATTCCCTCTATCAAAATCATAAAAATCATGGACAATACTTTGAATTAGTTGTTGGTTCACCTATGGATTAGGTGAAACCATATACTCCGTACCTCTTCTGGTTGGTTTCTTCTATGCCAAACCAATTCCATTTTCTAAAATGAAAACAATATGCCACTTAGTATCACTCTCTTGTAACTTAAGTCTTAGTAATTTCAAATTTACCACATCACATTTATCATAAAAATGATTTCCAAAATTCAATCCTTTTCACAATGAATCCATTTTAAAAAATTCCACCATGCTATTAGAAAATCAAAACATTTTAAAAATACAACTACAATGCCATGTGAAAATATTACATTTGAAAACATTTTTGAACACTTTTTAATTGAATCATAGATCATTAATCAATATGAAATATAAAATCCTTATGGGAAGTCAATTCTATCAATGTACGCCATACTATTCTCATTGGATAAACCCATGACAATGAGGCATTAACTCCTAGAAGTGTCTCAAAACACTCATGCACCCTAACTCACTAGTAACATGATGTTATACATAAATAGGTCATCTATGCCTCTTTATGCTCTACATTTCATGTTATGAAGTTCCTATATCCATGATAAAACCCCAACATAAGGACTAAACCAGATTAAATATCATCTTTAGTATTGAAAAAATGATACATTTTATTACATCCCTCCCCTTAACCATTATCTTTGGAAAATGTGGCGACATTACTATTCCTTAGGTGACCTACCCAAGACACCAAAGGATGGAAATAAATTCCATATTTTTTTATAATAGTTGGGGGATTATTTTTCATTTTGAAAATAAAATAACCAAACAAACATAACCAAATTCAAAAAACTACTATATGATTCCTGAGTAAAATGTAATAAAAATTAAAGTAATACTAACTAAGAAAAATACCAATCTATAAACATAAACCATACCAAAGTACAAAATCAAAAATAAAACTGACAACCCAAAGACAACCATGTCATCCAGCAGAAACTCCCAAAATGATCCAACCTCCAACTCGACAATCCAATAAAAAGGTATCATGATGAATCACTAAATTATTGTAAAAACATTCCTATACCTATGTCTCAATATACAAAATCTTCAAACAAACAAAAGTTCCCAAGTAGGGGTAAGTATAAAACTTGGTTGGATTTCCCCAATGACTTCCCTACTCACTCCACTAGTTTAGAACATGTTAGAACATTAATATAAAATATCTTATAACAATTTAAATTAGTATATATCAAAACCAAAAATTTTCCAACCAAAATAGTTTTCCATGGAAAGAAACCAATCAAGTATTTCAAACCATATTACAAATACATTTGGTAAAACCCATTCTATTCCACACAACCACACATGCATTTGCAAGTGATAGTTCCATAATCCTGAGCAGTCTATTTTTGATATACCAAGTTATCACTAGGTAACCATATACCAAGTTTCCCAATAGAAAATTCACCTTTCACAAGGTCATGTAAAGAAAAATTAACACACACAAACCATTTATTCCAAATATCATACTAAACCAAAAATTCAAATCCATTCAATAAAACATTTCTTTTACAAAAAAACATTCCTACCCAACCATTACAATGAATCAAAACAAAGTCATATTTTAAAATCATGAAACAAATCATGTTTCGCCACAACCAATTTACACCATTTCACAAACCATCACTAAAGAGTGTTTTTAATAACATTGAAAGTAAATTTAACCTTTCAAAACAAGAAAATAAACCACTTTGAAATCAATACATCATGTTTTAATAAGTTTATTTGATAAGGAATCCAACTACATTGAAAAAATAGGAATAAAAAAAACAACAACCCAAATTATTCAACAAAGATTGCTTAGATCTTCCAAAATAACCTTAGATCAAGTTCCCTAAAATAAACACAACCATATATGATCATGATTAGAATCAAACCACATGGATATATCCATAATAGATTAGATTCATTACTCCAATATAGATAAGAATAAGAAAACCATGGGAAACCATAATGAATAGGAACTCACTGAGGAATTTAGCCTCAAACACTCAAGGATTCCCCAGAATATTTATCGTTAATTGAAGGTAAAGGTCTCCACAATATTGGGATGGAGCGAAATTCGAGTTAGGTTTAGACTAGGAGAAAAACTAGTGCTTTATTTGGTGATTTTTAATATATCCAAAAAATTAAGATCTAAATTTTAATGCTACATGGTTTAGGCACATAGTTAGGAAAATCATGCACAAATTGTGCGCCATCCACTACCTCCAAACATCCCTTAACTGTTTGGATTACACAATTAGAAAATTAATGTGCCAAAAATTTTATCCCCTCTACTCCACATGGGACAATCTCACTTTGGTGGCTACATGATTTGGACTAACCATGCACCAACCATGTGCTTACCCAATGCCCGTTGTTTCCTTTTTCACGGTTTCTTGGAGTTGTTTCACAGTTTCTAATAACTATTTTCAAACCATGAACCTCTTTAAAATTCCCAAAATTTTGTCAAAACTTCTCAAAACCTTCAGAAACATAACCCCATAACCTTATATACTTAAAATAAATAAATGAAGGGTCAATTAATTGAAACTGGGTGTGATAAAAATCTATTTTTATAATATAATATGTAGTTGTTTCTAGATACATAACTTTCTAAGAATCATTTTCATGCTCCTATTTCAACCAAATACTAAAACCAAAAAGGTTTTGATAATATCCAGAATATGAATATAAAAACATAAATTTGAATTTTTCTTCCCTATGAAACATTTTTTTAACATATGATACTTTCATTTTAACTTATGAATCCCATTTATCAATCCTTAATTATACATGGGCATTTTACTATTAGGTTCTCTAACATAATTATTTAAAATGATACTCAAAATTATTTATATTAGTTAACTAAAAAATATAAATTATCTATATCATATCCTTTAGGAGTTACAAAATAGGTGTATCGTTTGGACTCTTTTTAATGAGCCAAGTGACGATTGAGTTTATAACCAACACTCTCTTTTTAGTTTTATTAACCCTAGATATATTTCTGGTAGAGCATTCATGCACTTGTAGTATAGTGATAATGATTTCGTTTCTAGGGAAAACATATACTCAAAACTTAACAAAATTTCAAAATGTTAAACTACACATAGAATTATCTCTTAAAAATTATAAATTTATCTTAACAAAATAATAAAAATTACATCAAATATTCTAAAGGGTTATCTATAACATTGAATTTATGATAAAACTCAACTTATCATCCTTTTACAACATTTCTAACTCATCCATTATTCTCAACAGATGACATCATAATATCCAAATTTATATAAACCTTGATCTAATAATAAATTTTATGCACCATGGGTGTGAACGTCTCAATTACATGACTTAACAAAAATATTTCATAACATATATTCCCAATATATTTTAGTATTATGATTTTAGAGAATTATAAAAAATCATTAACTAACGAAACTCTTGTCTTTTATAACTAACATAAAGTTTTCCAACAATATAAATATATATTTAGCCTATAATTTTTTTTCAAAATTTCCCACAAAATATCCACAAATTATAATCTCCTAGACACATCATATATTTAAATTTTATTCATAACTTATAAAAATGAAAATATAATAAAGGCGTGAGCTTAGATGCTCAATAGGGGTAACCAGAAGTGATAACAATTGAGAATCATAAATCGACATAAGATAAGAATATGGGTGTAATAAAGATACCAAAAAAATAAATCCCAACAAAGAATACATCATAAAATACGAGTCATAGAATATGAGATAGAATAATATAATAAATCAAGAAGTGAGTATGGGAACATGATTTAATAAACATGATTCACGAGGACATAACATTCTCATAAAAATAAGTGTAAAACTATCGCACAAACATAAGCATGGTAACACATTTGTGAGAAAAATAATATTTCCCATATATTTGTGTACAAAATCATTATTTCCATGCCTAAAAATAAGAGTAAACTCATTTTTCCATGCTCGCATGAACAAAATCATTATGTACATGTCTGAATATTTCATGAGATATAGAGTCAAACCAATTCATTAGAGGATGTTATAGGACCTTGGCCATCATATTATGTACATTTGTGTTCTATATAAAATAAGTCATCATCAATTAACAAATAAACCATATAAATAAAATGAATTTCAAATCCTTACAAAACATAATCACATAAGGAAAACTTTCAGAATTCTATCAATAATAGTAGCATGATATACTGGTGGAAAATAAATGGGTATCCAAAGATATTCTATAACATTATAGGAAAATACTATTCAATCAAGATAATATATCATATGTTATTTACACCGTATATATAAAGAGTCTATGGTTAAAGTAATAATTTCTCAAATCAATCAATTTATAGAATCTAGATGAACACTCTTCAATTAATGGAATCCAAAATAAGATATTTACAATGGAAAGGCATTGTAAGATAAATTTTTATTATACAACAAAGATGATTAGGTGAGAAAAACATATCTATGGAGCATTTTTCTAATAGAGATTTCATGTTTTACATTTGTGAATACATTTGTAAAAAATAATTTTTAAAGAATTGTAATATTTTACATTGATAAGCATGAAGAAAATTTACCTTTTCCATGAAATAAATTTTAAATAAAACTCATAGAATAAATTAAAAATAATTTACTTTAAAAAATATCAGTCTAGAGGAAGAAGATTCATAATTATGTGAAATCTAAGTCATTTTTTAATTTTTTTCGAATTTTATTTGATGCATATTAAAACATATGATATCTCTAATATTTAATTATTGAAAAATAAATAATGGTTTTGTATAGAAAATGTGTAGTGTAAGGTAAAACATTTTATTTTGAGAATAATTATAACATTTTAAAATGTTTTCAAATTTCATTATTGAAAACCCATATCATAAAAAGTGTATTATATTTTTATTTTAAAATTTAGTTAGGATAATTCTTAGGATCATATAAAATAATCAATATTGGAGATAAAAAAAAGAGATAATAACTTTGAGGGAAGGAAAATATTGAGGAAAAGTCCATTGGAATGAATGGGAGTTATTCATTTAAATTTAAAACTTTTAATTGAGAAGGAATTTTATCAAGGAAAATGTTATCAATAAATGAATTAAATTCTGAGAGAAAAGGATATAATATCTTAGAGAAAAAAATTGGGAGGATAAAATGGGCTTAGAAGATCATAATCATGTATATAATTTACGACTCAAGGAGAGAGAATTTGAATAGGGAAAATTGATAGGGCTCGAGTAACATTAAAATAAAAACCCCTTGAATGAGAGAGAGAGAGAGTGAAATTATTCTTATAATACCATTAATTAATTATATTTAATGGTTTAATGAATAAAATAGGTATCATATACACCACATCAATGCAATTAAGTGCATAATACAAATGTCTCATAAAGAAATGAATTTGAGATAATAATTGTTTATTGCTTTTTCAATTTTAGTGTAATAAAACAGGTGACAAAGAACATGAAATTGAACATTGAATATCATTAAATATAAGTTAATCAATATAAAAAATTTTTAAGGCTAATATTTTCACCACTCTAAAGAAAACATGGTGTATAATAAGAAATATGTCTCATGTGGTGAAAATTGAGGCAAGATACCCTTACCTTTTTCCTGATTTGTTCAGTATATGCACCTAAATTCACAAATAATCAAATAAATTTTACTATATATCTTATTTTTAACCTTATTATTATATATTAAATCTAATATTAACCATTTATTATCATGGTATATTTATTTATTATATAGTTCATTTTTTGTTTGTGTGAAAATTGATTTGGCATTGGATTATTTCCATAAGTCTGGTGATCAAATATAAAATTTTATAATAAGTTAAATACTTAATATAACCATTTAGAAACCATTAAATTAAATATTTTATTATTAAATTATAATTATTTTAGTTTTTAATTTCTTATAGTCATCCATGATACTGTTTTATAGTATTGTTAATGTTGTTAGTTAAAAAAACCCAAACATGAATAAACTATATCTCGATGGATGAGTATGTTTAAAGAAGTGTATATTATCATTAAAATAAAATAATAATGAAATTAATAATATGTTTTTATTTTTTTGAATTATATTTATTATGGTTTTAAGATAAAATTAAAATAATGATGAAAAATGAAAAAATGTTAATTCATGAATGTAGTAGTTCACACAACACACAATTGACTTATAATGATGTTCTAAGTGGTTGGTAAGGAATAAATAAGATTTTTTTCTAATATTATAATCATAATTTATTATAATAATTTTATTTAGGTCATTATATTACTGTTTATATAGTAGTTTTGGAAGATAAATATTAAGAACAAAAGGATAAGGATTAAGTAATACTGACTTTGGTAATTTGAACATTTTCTTGAAAGTATCTTTGAAAAATAAAGGAATTAAGACAACCTATGGTGACAAGGGGATTTAGGTAATGTAATTTAAATCTAGGAGAGATAAATTAAGCAAGGTTTCAAGGATATTTTTAAAGTAATTTGTACATTTTTGAGAGTTTAATTGATCCCATTATATAAGTGAGAAAATTAAACTTTTGTGAACACGTATTATTTTTCAATAATGGAATAACACTACTCAAGGGGTAATGGTTACAAATTTGATAAATAAAGGATTATTTGGGGATATAATAAATATAAGGCCTATAATACCCATTTTAACACATATTTTATGTTTTTTTCAAGCTTTTTTACTACTTTATTTTTTCATTATACCATTTTAATTTTTTACATTGGTAACTTGTTTTTACCCTAGTAATTTAGATTATATTAAAAATATTAATTAAACAATATTTCTAATTTAGGGTGATATGAAATGAAATTCAACTACCATATAATCTAGTTCAATTTATAAATAATGGAAAATTAAATTTTATATTAAAATATTTAATATATATATATATATATATATAATTTTTATAGAAAAATATCGTTTTCACCAGTAAGTGTTTTTAATCATATTTAATATCAATTAAAAATTGAATGAGTGACAATATATTTATATATACGTTCAATAATTAAATTAATTTTTTAGAAGATATTAATTTATTATATTTGATGAAATTACATAATATTAATAAAAGAGTTTATTAAAAATTTACCATTTTGATGATTATACACTTTAATTGTAGAAATTATACTTTTGTACCCATGAATGAAAATAAAATTGTTACATAATATAATCATGTGGATATAAAACATGAAAAACATTTTGATAGATTTAATTTATATATGTTATGAAAAAACTTTTTAAAATAATTGATTCAAAAAAGTTTTTGGTGAAAAATATTATTCAAGTCTCCAAAAAAAATTAACATGGATTTTATAAATTCAACATAGTATTTTTAAATTATTTAAATTTATTATTAAATTTATATATTTTATATAAGAAAGGTTTCATTAAATTTTATTCCATTCTTATGGTAATATAATGTCATAAAAATTAATGTTTGTAGCAAAATTAATATTTTCACTATTCACTAAAAAATAAATTATTTTAGAGAATATAAAAAATTCTTCCAAAAATATTATTGAAATTATTAATCCTAAAATGAATTTCTTTTTTTAAAATTAAAATTATAAAATTATAAAATTAATCATTAAAAAAAATACATAATATATAAAGAAAATACTCTTTTATAAAAAATAAAAATTTTAATCATCTACATTTTTTAATTTTATGCCATATAAATTTCTAAATAATTTAATTTTGACTTATTAGTTTATAGGTATAAATATTACCTATTATAATAAATTTAAATTGTGACCAATTTAATTTATTGAGGTATTATCCCATAACTTTTTTGAAATAGTTCTTTAAGAGGCATCCTTGTTAAAATATAAATAAAAATAATAATAAAAAATAATTATATTGATTGACTATTATCATTTTATATACTTACGATTATATTATTTATGTAATTTAAATTATTCATGTTTTATTTTAGTCGGGTTTTGTGTTAGTTTGGTGTTAAGTATGACACATGCAATTGAAGATAGTGTTATTTTAAAGGGATTAAAATCTCATGTTGTTACAGTAAAGGCACATGACCTCTATATTTTAGAGACGGTGCTAAGTGACATATTAGAGCTGTTTGTGCCTGAAATTTAATTTTTTGAAAGCTTTTACAACAAATTTATTTATTTTTCATTATATTTTAATTGTTTATAATTTGGAACATGGGATTTACATTATAATATTATTATTATATATCTAATATAGGAATTTGTGGGATGATCAATTGACATTTTGAGTATTGTTTTTTAACTCCTTACAACAATTGTGTTGTCTAATTTGGTATTCATAAAGACATTTTACTGTTAAGGAGTAATTAAGTATCCAACAGATATCATTAGACCCACAGTGGTAGTCAACAATATCAGTTGATCTGGGATTACACTTGATATCATGTGATGTTTCACTATAGAGGTATAGTTATGCAACGATGGAATGTTAAAACATGGTATTAGAGTAGGTTTCATTTGTGAGGTCTTGATATTTGGTAAATTTATTGGTTTTAGATTTTGATTTGAAACTTGGTACTAAATCATTATCTCTCTGTGTCTAGATAGTAAAATCATGATGGGAATCTAAGTTACATTGGGAGAAAGAGATTGTTTTTTTGGGTTTTTAATATGATTTTTAGATATAATAATCACCTAGTTATTATTAATTAATTGGTTATTCATGAATCATTTGTGTACGTAAGGTCATGAAATATGGGGGTGACCATATGTTTAATATTTATTCGTAATATAATTTTTTGTCAAATAATTTAATTATTAGAAATTAACTTAGTGTTTTCCATAATAGTTTATTAATATTTAATTGATTGACTAAAATTATAGTGTTATTTTGATTTTATAATGTGATTTGTTTAATGATTAAATAAAATTTTATTATATGTAATAAGTAATAAATTATTTTATTTTTTTATAAAAACCTTAATTTTGATTGATAACTTGGGTTCTTATTGTTATAGTATTATGAAAATTATATTTATATTTGATGATCTATGAGATACAGTCTGGGAAGGTGAATTCTATTATGGATATTATAAAAGGGTAAGATATGATTGTTCCTCTTTCTGGTGAACTTCATAGTCTATCAGAGAAGAATTAATTTAAGAGTGTTATTAATGTAATTAAAATTATTAAATGAACACCACATAATATAGATATAGTTTTATTAGTTTGGGATTGAGGTTTTTAAGAATATGTTAGTCTATAAGGAGTTGGACAGTGGCTATAAGGGATGGGTATAATCTTTTATTCGATCTATTATAATGAAGGGAAAGTAGTGAAGATTTATGTTTTTATGTTTAATTATAAAAATAAATATTAGTAGGATATATAGATCTAGTAATTAAGGACTGAGGGATTGAAATGGGAAGATTTTATGGTGCTCATAATTATATAGTTCCACCCTTAGACATTAGGGATGTAAAGAGTCCATGAGTTTATAGAGATAAAGTAAGGGAATATGTATGTTCTTTAATATTACATGATATTTAAATAAATTATCTATTTTCATATTCTTATGGGAGTAAATAGAGTTTCTAAGGCTCATCTATTCATGTATGAGATGATGTTGGTTATTTTATCAAAGATGCATCTCTTTTTCTAGATCATTTTTATATAAGTGGTGAATAAGGATATTATAGAAAAGAAGAATATTAAGGAATATAAGAGAGTTTTAGTGGAATCATGATGATCAAGTAATGTAAATAAGTGGAAGGGTTTGAAACCCCAATATTTTATGCAATATATTATGACAAATTAGTTTAAACTTCTCGATATTTTTCATTTCACACATCAGTGAACATAGTTTAGATTATCTGAAATCACCATGTTATTTTTCATTTGTAGGAAACACCATGTTGATATTGTTCTATAAAAAAATATAGAGAAAATTTAGGCACACCCAACACTATGTATGTCTTGTGTTACATACAAAATTGAGACCCTTTGATAGATTATGTTACATGAAAGACTTCGTTTTATCAAAGCTACAATATACTATTAATATTGTTATTAAAATGTTATTATAGTTATCACCAAGCTGTTGGAATAGATGTTAAAAATAATATTAACTAAATTGTGATAATATGGTTTAAACATGAATATAAAACGAGTCCCTCAATTATAAATTAGTCATAAATAAAGTAAAAATGATTTTAAAAAGAAAAAATTACCATTTTAAGAAAACTATTTCCCTATGTACAAACACCATTTAATCAAAATAAATTAAACTAACCACTTTTGAAGAATGTAATTAATAAAATTTAAATATTATATATTCATTCTATTTTTTTTGAAACTCATCCAATAGATTGTATTGACATAAGATAAGAACAAACTTAATTATATGAATAAAGGAGGTATTTTTTTAAAAGATAATTTTATTGCCTTTTAATTGAGTACCTATTTTAAATATAATTTTTGGAAATTTTAAATTTTTATTTTAAAAAATGAAATTAAATTTTTAAAGTGAAATATAAAAATTTATTTTGGGTGATTTTTTAGTATTTTTCTGAGAGGTTTCATTTTTTGTTGAATAGTGAAAAACAAAGATTTTAATTAAAAACTAATTTTCCATCTAATTTTTTTTATAGTAAAATTATATTTTAAATTATATTTAATTATATTTAGATAAATTATAAAAACATTAATTAAATTCAAGTAATTGGAAATAATTTCAAATTGAAATTGGATATGAAAAAAATTCAATCTTTTAAACCATTTACTTTAAAAAATCATTTTCCCATCACATATGTAGGATTAATTTGAAATTAATGTCAGTCAATTATGTGATTCAAATTTGTAAAAATTTATTCTATATTTGTAAACAAAATAATTTCTAATTTTTAATATGTTTTACTTAGTTTTTGAACAAAAATATCAGTGAAATTAATTAGAATTAATTACTATGATTTAGGTAAAAACGAGTTTACATAATAGTTAAACATTAAATTCAATTTCCAAATAACATAAAAACATATTCAAAATACATTTTATGGAAATATTTTTACCCTATTCTAATTTTTTTTAAAAAATGGACAATTATTGGAGACACATGATGTAAGGTAGACCACTCAATAGTGTTTACCTTTTTATATTTACAAGATTGCCACTCCTCCACTATAAAAAGGCACTCACCTCCACACTTACTCAAACATCTCAAGACACATTTTTATCATAAAAAACCAACCCAAATAATCTCTCAACATCACTAATATAAACTTATAAGACTATATTTGGGAAGAAATCCAACGAAGGAAGCCCTTTGGTGCAAACCATGAGGAGTTACCCAAAGAAGAGGTAACATACTTCCACATGCTCTTTTGTTTTATTTCATTATACACCACATAAATTCATATTATTAACTAATTATATAATAACATAAGTATACTAAATATAATTATAATTATTTATGTTAAGGGTTAAACCTTCACTGGCACATAATTCTATCAAATGAGACATATAATCATCATTCATGTGTACTGCAGACTACTGCTTCACGGACCGATGTTGTTTTTTATTCAATTACTACCTATCAAGGTTGTAAATAATTTTGGAATTTCAATTTATATATGAAATTTTTTATATTTATGATTTATTTTTTCTAATGAAATTATATTATAATACATACTCTCATTCTTTCCATTTTGTGGGAATATGATAACTTTAATTATGGACGTGTGGACTGCAACCTCCTCAAAGTTATGTGATCCGTTCACATTTTACATGGATTGTATTAATGATGGCTTTAGTGAACCTATATGATATATATTAAAAAATAATTCAGCTATAATTATAATATATATTTATATATGTATACATATATGTCACTTACTTAATTTCTTTCAATACGATAAAAACACAGAAACATCATTCATGCGTACATATGGCCTTCTGTCTCCATGAATGGTGTATTCCATTTCATATTTATATATTTTATTGATTATTATAAATATTTTTATAGGAAATATATATGATATTTAAATATTTTTATACTTTATTTAATTAATTAAATCATGATATATGTAAGATAATCAAGAATAACAAGTCAAAACATATATGAAAAACAAAGATGATATTACCCAAAATGTAACATAAATATTAAATTATTAATAAATGGGAAATATAAGATCACAATAATATAATATATGGTATTATATATAATATTATGTTTATATGGTAGATTTATAATAAAATTTTATTTATTATATATAATGTTTAAACAGGTATGAAGAATGTCAAGACATAAAGTAAGGGTTTTCTCATTTCACTTTTTTTATGCGAGACTTACGTCTTATTCACCACTCATTTATTTTTTGTGGTGTTTATAATGGACATGAATGTATTATATTGTTTTTATAATTAAATTTATGGTTATTTAAATATCTATTTTATGATATCTATTTCATGGGGTTTACGGTTCAGAATGGATTAAATCTATATACAATTTTGTCTAATTTTTTCTTCTTTGAGACACATGCCATGTTAGGAACCTATATTCTTCTACAAGGTATATATATACAAACATTTGAAATGTTATATAATGAATATTATTAGTTTCTTTATATATTTTTTATTCATTTAATGTTTTAATTTTTTAGGATTTTGATTCCAAGTTACCAAAGTGGTAATGGTTTATTTCTACAATATCATCATTTATTGAGATTGTTTAGGATTACGCTTCCACTAATGAAATATTATGATCCAAATATCAAGAACTCTCATGAATTTTATTTTCCTATATTTATCTATTATATCTCTTTTCTTTGGAAATATTTTTATACTATTTTTTACTTTATATAATTAAGAAAGTGTTTTTAAGAAAATATGACTTTATTTATCTCTTTAGTCAGAAATTTATTTTATTAACATGTCACGAACCCCCCCCACCAAATATGACCCTCCTGAGCTGGAAATGGTGAAAGGGAGAAAATGACCCCCGAGTCCCACCTCCAGTAGGACCTGAAGTGGAAAATAGCACCAAGGGTATGAGTTTTCACAAATATGGGAGGCATTACCCTTTTATTATTTAAGATCGGGAAATAGGATGAATCAAACACCAAAAGAAAAAGGAACAAGTAAATGAAAATAAACCCAAAACCAAACCCATATGCATGTTTTATACAATACTCAAACAAAATTACAAGTACAAGAAAAGCTCCAAAGTATGATACCGAAAGAAAAGAAAGAAGAAACTGCAACCAGCAAAACTCAAAGGCCCAACTTGCAAGGTCCCGTACGATCCCTGAAGTACTCCTGAAAACCTGAAAGTAAATGTAAGGTGAGAATACAAGTATACTCAGTAGGAAATCCTAAAGCGCTCATGCACAGGTGGGGAGACATCCTAATTCCCAGTGAGAAAACAGAAGGAACCAAATCCTAGAAAGGAATATATCCACCCAACCTTACAAGCCACACTCACCAAATATCGCAAGTCAATAGAGTAGTATAGTAATATTATTGAAGTATGGGTACCCCACACCACCTTCCCACTGAATACTGCTCAAGCCCTCATGCCTAATTCTCGGATGCTTCCCCCTCTTCCTGAGCTAGTGCCGTAACCTGGCCATACAAAGCTTGAGCTAGTGCCGCAACATGGCCATACAAAGCTTATAGTATCCCGCCGACACACAATCCTCGACGATCACAGTATCCCGCCGACACTCAATCCTTGGCCATAACCACATCTCATCTCGAAGACACCTGGTAACCAAATCACATCTCATCCCAAAGACACCTGGGAACATATCACATCCTCATCCCAAATACTCTTGGGAAACATCTATCGTAACCTACTTAAAGGATCTTGGTCTATAGAACCTGGAAGAGGGAGCACTGGGAAGAATAGTAACTAGCCATCCTTTAAATGTTTGAGAATCTCACCCCCTGTCCCACGGGTGTTCGACACATAGTGCTCAACGTGGTTGGGGTGGATTAAGAAACATAAAAAGTATAGATTTATATAATTATATCAACCACTCAGCCCATACTAAGGCTTCTACACAAAATATATGAGAACATGCCTCGACACTACTACCTCGAATGTATGCACAAAAATAAACAGCCCCGAACCCCATTAAGCTTTTCTTGTTTCAACAGTTTTAGTTTATCATTTCCTTAAATACCAGACAACTAACAACAACTAAACCAGATTAATTGTTCGTAAAACATATCCCTTCCAACCACAAATAAAGTTAGGGAAACACAAGAAATACAATACCATTTTATTTTACCAGCCAATAAATTCCATTGATTTTCTGTATTTAATCAACTACCATGCCCCACAATTCATTAGTTAACTCTTCCACTTTTATTCATATGCACAACCCATCCCTGCAGCCCTGCTGCCAACCACCATAACCAAAAACACATCAGAAACAATACCCATACCACATCATCATCCCTTTGATACTATTTACCAAAGCGCCATTGCCCATCACAACCATATCTTACACGCCAAACCACAACCAAACCAATCGTAGCCCCGCTTCTCACCCGTTCCACAACAACCCACAAAACACCCCTTCACATAATTAAACCCCAACCAGCAGCCACAAAATTTATTCTTTCATTTAGTTTAACTGGGGTGATCATACAAGGGTTCCAAGTATTCATTTAATCAGCAAAATTTACATGATTAACCAATATCCACATTATATGAAATTCCATCCACAAAACAATCCAGAAAAATAGAGCAACATTTAATTGCACAAGAAAAGGCCCCCAATGAACGTGATTTTCAGTAGGCATAAGCCTATTCAATTCACAACATAATCAAAGGATAAGCATTGATGGAAACAGAACAACAATATCAATAAAATCTCCTTAAACTATTTCTTTAACCAATTATTATATTTATTTACTAGTTCAACTGTATGTCATGAAAACAAGAGGATACCCACCCCGCATGATGCACAAAAAAGAGAGAGACCAAGGTAAGATCCCTACCAGAATAGGTTTTGATGTCCTTTTGCAAGAACTACCACCATGAGGATTTCGATCAATCCTCTCGTTGACTACGTCCTCCTGTGGATGCTGTGGCACAACCGCACTAACAACCAAGAGAGACACCATTAAGGGTTAAGGTGTAACTTTTCATAGCATGGCAAGGAGGAACAAAAAGAGGAGATTGAGGAAGGAATAAGAACGGGGTAGAATGTACCATTAAGATGACGTTAGTTGAAGAGCGTCGTTCCCGTCAAATATCAGCAATCTCCTCAGTAGGAAACTACGAAGAGGAAGCCGAAGAAGAGAGAAAGGAATGAGGTGCATGATGTTCACCTCATCGACATGATCCCGTAACCATCGACAGATAAATGATCGGAGTCCGGATGAAGAAGATAAGAGGAGGGATTATGTGTCATCCAGGAGTGTCGCCGTGCAGAGAAGAAGAGGGGTCCATAAATAACACATGAACCTCTCTTATATAGGCAATGAAAATGTAAAACGATATGCATCGTGTATTAATGAATACACGACGTGACCGTACAATTGTTACGTTGTTTGACTGTTCAACACACGACACGTCACGCGGTCTCCATGCGTTTAATGATAATAATAAATTCAATTAATAATAGGTGTTTTATTGACCTGAGACATGAGCCATAAAAAGGTATTCATCCTTGGTCTTAAAATGACCATCATAATTTTAGGGATGCAACGTCACAGACGCTTCACCATTCCAACACCGTATAAGGGAGATACATTGTATACAAGATCCCGTAATAATAATAATTTTATTATTATTGGGTGTTTTAAGGACCCGAGCCACGAACCATAATTTAATATCAAACCTTATACTTGAATCGATCATATTAATTATAGGATCACATCGCCACTGACGAGAAGTCAATCGGACGTCGTATGCGGGAGTTATGATGGTTCGAAGATTTAATAATATTATTAAATCTATTAATTCACGATCGTTTTGGGTACCGAATACAAAAACCTGAAAAAGACATCCAATATTGGACTCATAATTTTCGTCTCGAAGTCAGGGTCTCACTGCCGCTGATGGTTCGTAAAACCGAGGTCCCACGAAGAAGTTATGGACTAGACATGGTTTTCCCAACAAAATTAATAATTACATTATTATATTATTTAATTTAATTTAATTTAATTTCTAAAATACTCATTTCCAAAATACACGCCCCCCAAAACAAAATGTGACTATTTGAATCCATGTCAACCATGCCCCACCCCTTGATTTATTTCCTTTTTCTTTAACTTATTTATTTTATTGCATTAAATTTTAAATCTGTATTTCCTTTAACTCTTTCTCTCTCTAATCAAATTTATTCTTCCAAAATTTTCACTCAGTCCCCAAAAGTGGTGCCTCCCCTTCCTTTACTCCATGTGGCATGCCACAAAATCCATTTTAAACCTTTATCATTATTTTTTTTAACACAATTATCATAAATAACAACATCTCTCATCTATCCTCAGATCTCAAATCTCATTGCATTGAATTCAAAATTTAAATCTCATTAAATATTTATTAACGGATATTTCAAAATTTAATCCAAAATTATTATTATAATAATTTAGTATAATAATAATAACAAATCCTAAATTAAAATTTATTAATTTGTCACCAATTATTATTATAAATAATAATTATTATTGACGTTCGCCACGTTGACCATGTCCGACCACCATTACGTCAACGTCGAGAAGCCTTCCATTACACACATAATTTATTATTTATTAAAAATTTAAATAAATAAAAAAGAAACCATGCACCTCTCCTCATTGAATTAAATACACTCAATTTTATTTCTTTTATTTCACAATGATTAAATTAAAACCATTTAATTTAATTAACACCAAATATTTTCCCGCCAACATTATCAATTATTATTATCAACAATTGTTATTATAACACGTGTTGTGTTTGACCACATCAAATTTTATAAAGTAATGGACCAGAGTGGTCCAGACCATTACATCAGATACCACTCAAAACATTCTCGTCCTAAAGAATTAAAAACCAACCCATAAAAAGGGGAAAGGTCCGAACAAACACCCCGCAAGATACCTCTTAGAGCTCTCATCATAACAAGAATCCAACCACTACCCTAATTATATGAGTCAAGGAATTTCTTCACCCATGTCGAGATATTAGCTACTTTAGGCGGCACTGACTCACCCGCACGTGTTTAATCGCATCCACATTAATGCATCTTGATTAGGGATTAGGTCCTCCCACCCCCATAATTTAGGATTTCTCATACACACACTATCCCCAACACCACAAAAAACAAGAAACATGCTGCCCCAAAACATGGATTGGGGAATTCCTTCTCCCATGTCAAGATATTATCCACTTTGGGTGGCACTGACTCGCCCGCACGGGTTTAATCGCATCCACATTAATGCATCTTGATTAGGGATCATTTACTCCTCCACCCACATGTTAAGACTCTTCACACATATTTAAAGGAAAGAAGGAAAAAACTTAGCATTATAGACTCATGAAAAACAAGGTCCAGGCCCAAGAACGGGAGATAATGAGTTTTAAAAAAGGAGTGTGATGCTACTGAATTAAAAAAAACATAAACGAGAGCATTTAATTAAAACTGAAAACATCTCTCTCAATCTCTAGAATTTCTAGGGTTGCTGCTTCTGTTGCGTGCAACTGTCCGCATACCACTCCTCTACCTTTCTGTTGACGTCTAGGTGCCATAGCTGTTCGGTAAACAAGTAACGCCGAAGCCCAAGTAGCAAGGAAATTTTTTCAAGGTTTCATTTTATCATTTTATTTCGATTTCTTTTCCAGAACACCCAAATCAATTAAAACACAAATCATGATGATGCATGTACCTTTCTTAGGGTCTCTACCCTGCAATAGATGTAGTATTACATGGTCATTTAGTAAGCTCAGAGTCCCTGCATCGGATCACGGGGGGCCCTAAAATCCCGTGTCCAAACCGGTCTTCCCTGGCCTATGTCACACACCAAGATCAGCCAACATTGTTTCCTTACCATCCCATGCAATCCCCACTGTGCCTAACTTCAGACTCCATCATATCTCTCAACCATCATCCCCTGAAACCATTTTTTCATGACCCACTCCCACTAAAGATTTTCCTCTTGAGCTGGCAATGGTGAAAGAGAGATAATGACCCCCTGAGTCCCGCCTCTAGTAGGCCCCAGAGTGGCGACTAACACCAAGGGTACGAGTTTTCACAAATATGGGAGGCATTACCCTTTTATTATTTAAGATTGGGAAATAGGATGAATCAAACACCAAAAGAAAAAGAAAGAAGAAACTACAACCAGCAAAACTCCAACGCCCAACTAGCAAGGTCCCGCACAATCCCTAAAGTCCACCTGAAAACTTGAAAGTAAACGTAGGGTGAGCATACAAGTATACTCAGAAGGAAAACCTAAAGCTCTCATGCACAGGTGGGGAGACATCCTAATGCCCCATGAGAAAGCAGAAGGAACCAAAGCCTAGCAAGGAATCTATCCACCCACCCTTACAAGCCATACTCACCAAATATCACAAGTCAATAGAGTAGTATAGTAATATTATCAATGTATGGGTACCCCACACCACCTTCCCACTAAATGCTTCTCAAGCCCTCATGCCTAACGCTCTGATGCTTCCCCATCTTCCTGAGCTAGTTCCACAACCTGGCCACATGAAGCTCGAGCTAGTGCTGCAACCTGGCCATACAAAGCTCATAGTATCCCATCGACACTCAATCCTCGGCCATCATAGTATCCCACTGACACTCAATCCTCGGCCATAATCACATCTCATCCCGAAGACACTTGGGAACCACATCACATCTCATTCCAACAACACCTGGGAATATATCACATCCTCATCCCAAATACTCTTGGGAAACATATGTCGTAACCTACGTAAATGATCTGGGGATATAGAACCTGGAAGAGGGAGCACAGGGAAGAATAGTAACCAGCCATCCTTTAGATGTTTGAGAATCTCACCCCCATCCCACGGGTGTTCGGCACGTAGTTCTCAACATGGGTGGGGTGAATAAAGAAACATAAAACGTACATATTTATATAATTATATCAACCACTCATCCTATCCTAAGTCTTCTACACAAAAGATTTGAGAACATGCCTCGACACAGCTACCTCGAAAGTATGCACACAATAAACATCCCCAAACCCCATTAAGCTTTTCATGTTTCAATAGTTTTAGTTTATGAGTTCCTTAACTACCAGGAAACTAACAATAACCAAACCAGATCAATCGTTCATAAAACATATCCCTGCCAACCACAAATAATGTTATGGAAACAAAAGAAACACAATACCATTTTCTTTTATCATCCAATCAATTCTATTGATTTTTCATATTTAATCAACTACTATGCCCCACAATTCATTAGTTAACTCTTCCACTTTTATTCATATGCACAACCCATCCCTACAGCCCTGCTGCCAACCACCATAACCAAAAACATATCAGAAATAATACCCATACCACATAATCATCCGTTTGATACTATTTATCGCAGCTCCATTTCCCATCACAACCATATCATAGACACCAACCCAAAACCAAGACAATCGCATCCCCGATGCTCACCCATTCCACAACAACCCACAAAACACAAATTCACATAATTAAACCCCAACTGATACCCAAAAAATTTATTCTTTCATTTAGTTTAACCAGGGTGATCATAAAAGGGTTCTAGGTATTCATTTAATCATCCTACTTTACATGATTAACCAATTTCAACATTATATGAAATTGCATCCACCAAAAAATCCAGAAAAATAGGGAAACTTTAATTGCCCAAGCAAAGGCCCCCAACGACTGTGATTTTCAGTAGGCATAAGCCTATTCAATTCACAACATAATCAAAGGATACACATTGATGGAAATAGAACAACAATATCAATTAAATCTCCCAAAACCCATTTTTTAACTAGTTATTATATTTATTTACTGGTTCAACCGTATCTCACGAAAACAAAAGGATACCCACCCCGCATGATGCACAAAAAAGAGAGAGACAAAGGTAAGATCCCTACCTGAACAGGTTTTGATGTCCTTCTGTGAGAACAACCACCACGAGGATTTTGATCAATCCTCCCAATGACTACGTCCTCTCGTGGACACTGCGGCACAACCGCACTAACCACCAAGAGAGGCTCTATTAAGGGTTAAGGTGTCACTTGTCCTATGTTAGCAAGGAGGAATAAAAAGAGGAGATTAAGGAAGGAATAAGAATGGGGTATAACGTACCATTAAGATGACGTTCATCGAAGAGCGTCGTTCCCGTCAAATATCAACAATATCCTCAGTAGTAAATTGTGAAGAGGAAGTCGAAGAAGAGGGAAAGGAATGAGGTGCATGATGGTGGCCTCGTCGACATGATCCCACAGCCACCGACAGATCAACGATCAAAGTCCGGAAGAAGAAGATAAGAGGAAGGCTTCTGTGTCATCTTGGTGCGTCACCGCGCGGAGAAGAAGAGGGGTCCGTAAATAACACATGACCCTCTCTTATATAGGAAATGAAAAGGTAAAATAGTACACAGCGTATATTAATGAATACACGAAGTGACCGTACAATTGTTACGTTGTTTGACTGGTCAACACATGACACGTCACATGTTCTCCATGCGATTAATGATAATAATAACTGCAATTAATAATAGGTGTTTTATTGACCTGATATTTGAGTCATAAAAAGGTATTCATCATTGGTCTTAAAATGGCTATCATAATTTCAGGGTTGCAATGTCACAGATGCTTCACCATTCCAACACAGTATGAGGGAAAATGTTGGATACAAGATCCCATAATAATAACAATATTATTATTATTGGGTGTTTCATGGACCCGATCCATGAACCATAATTTAATATCCAACCTTAGACTTGAATCGATCATATTAATGAAAGGATCACATCGCCCCTGACGAGGTGTCAATCGGACGTCGCACACGAGAGTTATGACGGGTCGAAGATTTAATAATAAAATTAAATCTATTAATTCACGAGCATTTCGGGTACCTGATCCAAAAACCCTAAAAAGACATCCAATATTGGACTCATAATTTCAGTCTCGAAGTCATGGTCACACTGCCACTGATGGTTCTTAAAACCGAGGTCGCACAAAGAAGTTATGGACTAAACATGGGTTTTCCAATAAAATTAATAATTACATTATTATATTATTTAATTTAATTTAATTTAATTTCTTGAATCCTCATTTCCAAAATACACACCCCACCAAAACAAAATGCACCTCTTTGAATCCATGTCAACCACGCCCCACCCCTTGACAGATTTCCTTTATCTTTAACTTATTTATTTTATTGCATTAAATTTTAAATCTTTATTTCCTTTAAATCTTTCTCTCTCCAATCTCATTTATTCTTCAAAAATTTTCACTCACTCCCCAAAAGTGGCGCCTCCTCTTCCTTTACTCCATGTGGAATGCCCTAACCTCCATTTTAAACCTTTATCATTATTTTTTAACACAATTTTCATAAATAATAACATCTCTCATCTATCCTCATATCTCAAATCTCATTGCATTGAATTCAAAATTTAAATCTCATTAAATCTTTATTAATGGATCTTTAAAAATTTAATCCAACATTATTATTATAATTATTTAGTATAATAATAATAAAAAATCCCAAATTAATTTTTTTTAATTTGTCACCAATTAATAATAATAATAATTATTATTATTGACGTTCGCCGCGTCGACCATGTCTGAACCCCATTACGTCAACGCCGAGCAGCCTCCCATTACGCACATAATTTATTATTTATTAAAAATTTAAATAAATAAAAAAGAAACCATGAACCTCTCCTCATTGAATTATATACATTAAAATTTATTTCTTTTATTTCACATTGATTAAATTAAAACCATTTAATATAATTAACACCAAATATTTTCACGCCACCATTATCAATTATTATTATCAAAAATTATTATTATAACATGCATCGTGTTTGACCACATCAAATTTTACAATGTAACGGACTGGAGAGGTCTGGGCCATTACATCACAAAACCTTGTTTTATAAAAAAATATCTAAAATGAATTACTATGATGTGTAGAGCAATTTTTTACCCAAGTTTTAACTTTTTATTAATTTTTTAAAAGGAATATCCATTTCATTTCTTGATCAAGGAACTTTTCTAAACTTTTCAAGGTTCAAAATTAGTGTTCTGCATGTACAAATTCACCAACCGTTATGACCATAATTTCCTTGATACTTTGTTTGAAACATTACAAGGTTATTTTTAAATAAAATATTTTTCCTAATATTATGTAAATTCATTATTTTAAATTAGTTTTTAGAGAAAAAGGTTTTCAAAAATGATTTATAATTAAAATGTTTTTTAAACGCTTTTTAAAGCTTCTTTTATAAGTTTTCAAGGTTATTTTTAAAGAGGAAGGTTTTCAAAATGTTTTCGGATTTAAAAAGTCATTTTTTAATTAGGAAAAAATATTTTCTAAATTTTTTTTATAAATTATATTTAAGATATTACTTTATATATTTTCTAGTGTGTTTTTAATGAAAATTATTTCAAAAATGATTTATGTTTTAAAAATTGATTTTTAAAGAAAAGTTATTTTACTTTAAAAATGCTTCACATGATCTGTCAAAATCCTTCCCCATATAAGTTGAAATATTATGATATATCATATTCTTTAATAAGGATATGATCCAATGAAACTATTCATATTATTCATTGACTAATTTATATTAAGATGACAATTTGGTTATGAAACCCATTTCTCTTCCATTGGTTATACCATGATAAAATGATTATGAAACCCACTTCATTTCATAGGTTATTATGAAACAAACTTACTTTCACGAGTTATGATATGATGTTTAAGAAACCCATATATTTTTAGGGGTTATGATATGATGAATGTGTTATTATCTTATGGAACACATATGTATGATTTCATTATGTGATGGGTGGGGATTATATATCTATATAATGCATTGGGTAATGAAAAATGTTATATGATCTTAGAGGGTACATGAGGTATAGCCCAAGACTGAAATAAGAGGCTTCATGGGGGATCCTCCCAATCCCGAAACAAGAGGTTACATGGGAGGGCATTCAAAGACCGAAACTAGAGGGCACACAAGAGGGAATACTTATCCCAAAAGAAGATGGTACATGGGAGGGAATCCCAATCCTAAAATAAGAGGGTACAAGGGAGGGAATCCAATTACTGAAAAAAGGCTACACGAGAGGGAATACTGATCCCAAAACAATAGGGTACACATAAAGGAATCCAAAAACCAATGAAATAGGGTATAAAGGTGGGCATCCCAAGTCCAAAATAGGTAAATGGGTGATTATCCCAATCCTAACATTTTATGATGTTCTTGGAAGCTATCCTTAACCAAGGTTTTTATATAATTATGTGTATTCCACAAATTCCATGTCTTACTAATATGTTAGGATTTTATTGACTATATTATTAATTATCTTGTGATTCATGTCTTATGAAATGCCAATCTTTATTCCATGAATCTTGATTATGGTATGATCTTTAAATGTTTTGATCATGTTCTTAAATCCTTATTCTCATGTTATGATTACATTTATACCTTTTTATCCTTACTGATCATCTAATCCCACCCCTTTCTTATATTTCATTTCCCTAGGTTATGAAGAAATGTTTTAAGTATGAGAACTAAAGTGGATGATCTTTAATGGATCTGTTCAAGATCTTTCACCAAGTTAAAATATTATGCATCCATGCTTCCAAAGAAACTAAACTATTTTAGTTATTAGGAATTTGTTTTTTAAAGTGTTGATATTCATCTAAAATGATGTAATAACCACATATGTTAATCCCGGGTCACTATAGTTCTAATCAAAGTAATGGTTTAGTAAGTATCTAGAAACTTGGATGATAAAACTTTAGTGAGATAACTAGGTATATTTATTAGGATATTTACAGGGATGTATCTAATGATAAGCCCAAGGATTCATAGATTTAAAATAATGTGTCATAATATAGACATCATAATTGTTTTACGATTATGTGGTTTTATTATATGATAAGTGTAAGTCACACTATGACTTATGGTCTTAGTCAATAAATAGAACAAGGTTAATATTGAATATTTTAGATATGGAAATCATACACATTATTCAAATTTATATTGAAATATCTTGAAGAGAATCTAGAATGTAGCACAATTGTTTGTTATACCAATGAATATAAATAAATGACAAATGAAATGTGAAAGGTATGAGATTTTCAAACAATATTGTTCACATTAAATGTTATAATCATGATTAAATTGATGTGGAGGAACCCTATGAAATTATTCATATTTCATATTCTAGGAAATGGGTATTAATGAATAAGATGACGAATCATAAGTAATGGTTTATGAATAAAGTTAGATTATTGAAGTGTATATGTATAGGAATTGATGAATTATGTTATATGAATCCTGAAGTATATATTTTCAATTAAGAATTTTCAAAAATATACTGAATGTTTTTAACGAACTATAAAAGGGATTTAATGGAAATGGGGATATTTTGATTAAATGAAGGTAACCATTAATGTGTCCCTGATATTGTGAAAATCATGTTTAGCTTGGATATAGAGACGACTATTATGTATAATGCAAATTGGATAGTACTAATTATTCTAGAAATGATTATTGATTTTTTGAAAAAGTGTTATATGTTATCATGGATGAAGTTTATAACCTTTTTTAGATTTAAGTAATATATAAAATAATATTGCGAATAAGAAACATGCATGTTTTAAATAAGGTTTTATGGTAATTCAATTTATTACCATGTTTCAAGAGAATACATGATAAATATATTCACATGTTTGGAGTGTGAAAAAAAAGATATTGTTTATGATATATGAGGGATCAAAACTAATCTATTTTTGAGAAATTTAGTGACATTATTTCTAATGTTTTAGACTTTAATCTTTAAAAATGTTTACAAGGTTAACCATTTATAGAAATTTTATGTTAATGTTTGAATGTAGTTTGTGAGATTAAAGTATTATATCATCATATAAGGATTGTATAAATTGTGAATTTTTTTTCTTATGATTCTAACTAAAGAAATATGGAATTACATATCATTCTAACTTTTGATATGTTAGTACTATAAGAATGAAAAATTCATCTTCATTTCTTAGGGTAATATATGAAATGTAAATTGATTAAGGTATAAAAAAGGTTGAGGTTGTTCTAAAATCTTATAAGTACATATTTTCTCGAAAAACCTTAATTTTTTTGAAAAAGGGCCTTGAAATAAAATATTTCAATGATATCATAATTTTTGATGATATCAATGACGTTTTTGGGGCCTCTCTGTGTTAGGGATATGTGGTCATTAAAATTCTCCTAACCATGTTCTCTACCACTCTCCATCAGAACATGATAGTTACATTTCTCTTTCATGTCCATGTTTTCACTTGACACATATCTTTTGTTATGTGGAAACCTTGTTATGTGTTACTTTGGGTAACCGTTATGTTTCTAAAAATCATTTTGTAATGAAAGTTTTAGTATTCATTTTTACGATGTGGGTTTCTATGTAACTATCAAGTATTAAAACATTGATGACCCGGATGAATTTTAATGAAGAAATTAATTTTTAGGGTGTTAGAATGTGACACACCTTTATTTTTTGAAATATATTTATTGAATTATTATTTTTGAATATTTTTCATTTCATACAACACTAAATATATCTTGTCTTATATAAACTTACCATGTTATTCTTGATTTGTAAAAAAGAAAGTTGGTATTTAACTATATGCCACACATAGATCATCTTGTGGTACATGAAACACTATGTTTATCTTGTGTCACACATAATACTGAGCCTCGTTAATAGCTTTCATTACATAAAAGACTGAGTTTTACCAAACTACGATATGCTCTTAATAATATTAAAAAAAATATAATTATAGTTTTCACATATCTATTAGAATGTATTTTATGAAAAAAGAAGTAACTAAATTGTAAAAATATGGTTTACACATTTTGATAAAATGTGTCTTTTGGTTATTAATTATTTATATATTAATGTAATAACTATTTTAAAATAAAGTAATTACATTTATAAGAAAACTATTTCTCTATGTAAAAAACAAAATTTTATCTTAATAAATTAAAAAAGTAAATTTTGATGGAAAATATTAATAAAATTTATATGTTATATATTCAATAATTTTTACACTCATATAATAGATTTGATAGGCATAGGATTAGAACAAATCTAATTATATGAAAAAAAGAGGTGCTTTTCTAAAAATGTAATTTTACCACATTTTAATGGAGAGCCTATTTTAAATATATTTTGGAAACAATTACAATTTTTATTGGAAAAAATAAAATTAATTTTTGGAAGGGTAATATCAAATTTTACTTTTGGTGAATTTTTGGTATGTTGTCGAAAAGTTTTATTTTTTGATGAATAGTGAAAAACACTCAATTTTAATTGAAATATACATTTTCATATAATTTTTTATATATTTAAATTATATTTAAAATTGGTATTCAATGATATTTTGATCAAATATAAATAAATTAATCCAATTTATGTCATTTTATTCAATTCCACATTGAAACTGGATATAAAAACCTATCAATCATTTGAACTTCTTACATTAAAAACCCAATTTCAGGTCACGTCAGTAAGATTAATTTTAAATTAATTTCTTCCAGTTTTGTGATTGTAATATGAAAAAATGGATTCCATATTTATAATAATAATATTTTATAGTTTATAATAAGGTCCAAAAAAATTCCTTTCAAAAAAAATTGGGAATGTAATTAAATTTAATTACAAAGATTAAGGTATAAAATGAGTTTACTTAGTTTTTAAACCTTAATTTTTTTTTCAAATAATCTAGAAACATATCGAAAATATATTTTTGGACATATTTTGATAATATATTCCTATAGTTTTAAAATATACCATTATTGGAGACACATTATGTAAGGGATATCTCTCAGGAGTGATCACCTTTTCATATTCCCAAGAGTGCCACTTCTCCTCCACTATAAAAAGGCACTCAGGCCTTCACTTCCACAAAGCTCTAAATAAACATTGTTTCATCCAAAACCTTCTAAAACAATCTTTCAAATTCAATAATATCAACATATGTGCCACAATTTGGGCAGAAATCTGACCAATGAATCTCTTTCGTGCAAACTAAGAGGAGTTTCCCAAAGAAGAGGTAACATATTTCCACAAGCTCTTCTGTTTATTTCTTTCTCTAACCCCTAAATTATTAGTATTAACTTTTTATATAATAAAATAATTATCTTAAATATAATTATATTCTTCTATAATAAATTTTATACCAACACTCAAGAACACATCTATAAAATGAGAAAAAAATCATCGTTTGTATGTACGACAGACTACCATCTCATGAACTGATGTCACCCATTCTTCAATTTCCACCTCTTAACGTTGGGAATAATGATTGAAATTATATTTTTATATTATAAATTTTATATTTATGATGGATTTATTCTATTTAAATTATTATATAACACATACCTTCATGCTTTCAATTTTTTTGGCAATATAATAACTTCTTTTGTGGACATGTGGACTAACGCCTCCTAAAAGCGATGTCATTCATTCACACTTTATAAAGATTGTATTATGGTTTATATTTATAATAATATATTATATATATTAAATAATAATTATACTTTAATGATAATATATATATATATATATATATATATATTCAATTTACTTTCTTTGTTTCAATACGACAAGAAAATGGATGCAACGTTCATGCGTACGTACGACCTACTGTCTCCATGAACAGTATATTCCATCTCATATTTATAAATTTTTATTTATTGTTATAAATATTTATATAATGAATATATATGATATTTAAATCATTTTTTATATTTTATAAATAATTAAATCATGATCTATTCAAGATGATCAAGAATCACAAGTCAAAACAAATACCAAAAAACAAAGTGGATATAACCGGAAACACAACATTAACATAAAATTTTTAAAAAACAGATTTTTTAAAGTAATAATAAAATAATATATGTTATTATATATAATAATATAGTTGTTTCATATATTTATAATAAAATTATATTTATTATACTAGACTTTTGAATGGCCACGAGGAAAGTCAAGACTTGAGGTAGATGTTTTCTCATGCCACTTTCATTTCTTTAAGACTTATGAATTATTAAACACTCATTTATTTTGTGTGGATTTTATAATTAGAATAAATTTATTATATTATTATTATATTTAAATTTATGGAAACTTATATATTAATTTGGTTATTTTTCTTTCATGGGGTTTATGGTTCAAAAGTTACCGAATTTGTAAAGTAATTTTGACTAAATTTCTCTTGTTTAAGACACATGCCATGTTATGCACCTATATTATTATAAAAGATGTATATAATGAAATTTTACATCATAAATCATCAATATACTTCTTTTAATGATATTTTAAGATCCATTTAATTTTATTAATTCGATAAGATTATGATTTAATCCAAATTGGTAATGATTTATTGTTACAATCTCCTCTTTTATCGAGATTATTTATGATTATGCTTTCATTAATGAAATATTATGATCCATATCTAAATAAATCTCATAAATTTCTGTATCGTCTAGTTATCCATGATATATCCATGTATTGGGACTATTTTTTGACTCTTTGATACTTAAGATAATTAATATAGTGTTTTTAATAAAAGACAACTTTATTTCTCTCTTCGGTAAATAATTTGTTTTCTTTAAATTACCATGTTTTATAAAATATTTTTCAAAAAGGTTTTAATATAACGTGTATAATAAATTTTTACATGTTTTTTTAAATTTTAAATAAAAATTGTTTAAAATGGAATCTCATTTTAATTTTCTAATCAAGGCACTTTTCTAAACTTTTTACTATTCAAAAAGAATGTTTGGAATGTATAGATTCACCTACCGTTATGAACATCATTTCCTTGAATAATAATTTGAAATTTTACAAGGTTATAATAAAAGAATTTTTTTTCCTAATATTTTGTAAAGTCATTGTTTTAAATTGATTTTAAATAATTATTTTTTGGAAAATGTTTCATTTATAAAAAGTGTTATAAATGATGTTCAAAGATTTATTTATATGTTTTTATGGTTATTTTCAATGAATAATGTTTTAAAAATGTTTTATGATTTAAAAAATATTTTTAAAGCATAAAGGATATAATCTCAAAAAATATTTTAATTTTTTTAAAAATAATTTTTTTTCATGTGGTTAACAATGGAAAAGGATTTTGAAAATTATTTTTGTTTTAAAAAGTGTTTTTTATTGATTGTTTTTACTTACTAAAGGAATCATTTGATCTTTCAAAATCCTTCCCCATATAATTTGACATATTTTGCGATAGATTATTATTTAATGGGTATATGATCTAAGGAACCCATTCTTATTCTACTTTAAATGGTTTATGTTAAGATGAAAAGTTGTTTATAAAACCCATTTACCTTCCAATAGTTATACCTTGATAAAACAATTATGAAACTCGCTTCCTTTGTCAGTTTATTCTATGATGAAATGAATATGAAAAGTATCTCTATTACATAGGTTATGATATAATGAATTTTTTATGTAACCCATTTCATTTCATGAGTAGTGATATGATGTTTATGAAAACCATCTCTTTTTATGGGTCATGATATGATGAATGTTTTATTATATAGTGGAACAAGTATGCATGAATTCATTATATTATTGGTGATACCTATATCTCCTTCCAATTAATTGTGTAATGTTAAATGTTATACGAGATCAGATGGTACACACGTTATAGACCATGATTGAAACAACATGGTATATGGGAGGGAATCCCATGTCCGAAACAAGAGGGTACATGTGAGGGCATCCCAATCCTAAAACAAGAGGGTATATAGGAGGGAGTCCCATGCCTGAAACAAGAGGGTACATGAGAGGGAATCCCAATATCCAAATAAGAGTGTAGATGGGAGGGAATCCTAATCCCAAAACAAAATAGTGCATAGGAGGGAATCCCAAACTTGAAACATGACGGTGCATATGAGAATATCTTAAGCCAAGACTGGTTATTATCCCAATCCTAACATGTTATGAAGTTCATGGTACCTAGACATGACATAGGGTTTTATATGCTCATGTGTGTGCCAAAAGTTACAAGTATTAATCCCATGATATGATTTCATGGATAATTCTCTTTATTACATTATGATTCATGTCTTAGGAACTATAAATATTTATGTTATGACTCTTAATTAAGATATTTGATATGTAGTGCATGATCTTAAAATTTTATGATCATGTTCTCATACCTTTATTATCATGTTATGCTTATATTTCTCACTTTTTTACCCTTACTGAGAATCTAAGCTCACCATTTTCTTGAATTTCCTTTCATTGGTTTATGAAGAAAGGTTTTATGTATGAGTACTATAGGAGAATATTTTTAGGGGATATGTTTAAAATAATTCACCAAGTTAGAAGATTAGGTTTCCAAATTTCCAAATACAATAAAATATTATAGTCCACATACATGTATTCTTGAAAGGTGAGGACTATTCATCTAAAATGATGTAATATCCACGTATGTTAAGCCTAGGTCACTATAAAGGGGGTAAATAACATAGGTATAGAAATATTTTATGTGGTAAATGGATGAAATGTTCTTATCATTTTCCCAATTAGATAGAGTTATTTATTTGTTATTAGTGTTTCTCAATAATCCAAACCCAATCTATTTTTTTAATAGTTAGACACTAGAGTTTCACTCATTTGTAAAGGGGTTATATTTAAAAAGTTTATTTGAATGGGCCTCAAATTTTTGGATTTTGTAATTAAGTTTCCACTTAGTAATCTTATGGTTAGGAAAGAGAACCATGGAAGAGTGTTATCTATATATTTTTTTGGGATGTATGGTTGCAACAAAATTAACCCCAACAGCCTAGAGTCGGTGGTTTCTTTATTATATTGGCACTAGATACCAGTGATTGAATCCCAATGTACTGAATATTTTTGTACTATTTGTAAGATATATTATACAAGATTACTATATTATATTTGAAAACACAAATTCTAGCATATTTATTTCGATAATATCATTATTTTCACTTGTATATCCTTGCATATAATTCTTTATACTCTTATAAGATTCATAAGAAAGGGAAAAACAAGGTCAAGATCAGATGCTCATTAAGGGTTATGTTCAATGTATGATAACTTGAACCAATAATCATAATAAACATATAAAGGTAGATAAATGAACACAAATTTCATTTAAATAACTTATAATTCATGATTAGATAAGGAATAATCTATATGGCATGGTAAATAACAGAACACACATGCATATTAAATAACAGAATTATCATAAATAAATAAGGAATAATCAATATGGTATATTTAATAAATGAACAAAAATTTCATTTAAATAAATTTACTATCACAAATAGATAAGGTATAATCAATATAGAAGTTTAAATAACTAAATAAAAATTCTATTTAACCAATAAATTGATAAAAAAATGCATCCAGATAAAATATCAAAGAGAAAATATCAAGGATGGTAATAATAAATTAATTATCAATGAAGGAAAATCTTAATTATTGGACATCATGATCACATACATCATGAAACCTCTACTATCAAGACATTTCACTAGATAGTTTAATACTATGGATATATATTTACTAAAAACCCATTAATATAAATATAGTTAAATGATTCATATCATGAGACTACCAATTCATCATAAGGATATATATTACTAGGACCCAACCGTAACTTTTATTTCCAATGAATTACTCATATATCGAATGATCTATTTAATTCATAATCAAAATGAACTATTAATAAATAGATGTATTGATGAAACGTGGAGTGGTACCATTATCAAGGCTTTGCGCAGTGGTCTTGCATCTTTTAAAGAGGTACTCTTGAGTTGCAAGGAAAAGATGGCTGATGGTTAAGGCTTCAACTCTGTTCCATCAATGCATTTACCACACACGGATTATTATAAACTTCATAGTAATGTGTGTGTCAGATCATCATCAAATATGACTAAGAAGGTGGACATAGACATTCTTAATATTTTTAATTAGGTTAAATCCCAATATGAGTGGGCGGTTTCTGGTGACTCTGATTATGGAAATGATATATTGTATTATGATATCTAGACCTGTTGTTAGGTGGATGAGGACATTTTTATTTGTTTGATACCATCTAGCTCTTATCTATACTTTTTATTTATCATAATAAATGGTCATAAGCTTTACCTCTAGATAGACTTGTTGTTAATAAATATCTGTATTGGGTAAAGAATAAATATAAATCAATATTTTTCTAGACAATAATATAAAATTCCAAGTAAAGCACTGTATGTATAAATTATATAAGGTTTAATAAATAAGTATATCCATGATAAATAATATTTATATTTATGTGAAATTTAATGACCAATGATCAAATGAAAGTGGGCATTTCAAGGGAATGAAAATGACTACAATAATGAATCATACAAGTGAATGAATATAATTTCATTAGTCAAAATAATCACAAAAAATCCATATAATAAATAATTATCATATCAATAAAACATATCCCCAATGCATTATAGGTAAAATAAAGGGTTGTTTTTATTGATGAATATAAATCCCACAATAAGATCTTTAAATTTTTTTTGAGTAAAATATACTTTTAAAATTGAAAATATTTTTTAAACAAAAATTTCACAAAATATTATGAAAATAATTTTCTTTGAAAATAACCTTTTAAAATTATAAGGTAATAATTTAAGTATTTAGTGTACATGGTGGTGGTAAATTTTCTATATACCATACATGTTAAAACAAATATACCTTTCACAATATAGGTAAAGGGAAGAAAATCTTTGATCAGAAAAATAAAATAAGATTCATTTAATTTTTTTTTGTAAAAATGTAAACTAGGATAAAAATTTCATTAATATATCATTTTTTTATTTCTTAAAAAAATTTTGAAAAAAAATTTATAAAAGATTTTTTTGAAGAAGGAATTTCAATTGAAGAGATAAATAAAGTTTGATTTTATTAAAAACATTTTCTCACTCATTTTAAGTACCAAAGAGTGTAAATATGGTACTATTACTTGAAAACTTCATGAATAACCATAATAGAATAAAAAAATGGTTTATTATCCAATTATCAAATAATTTCCATCAATTAAAATTTAAGAATAAAGTATTCTGATAAATTGAGATTGTAAAATAATCCCTTAAAAAGATTCTAAGGTTGTAGTGAGAATTAACCAATGAATATATTATGTGTATAAAATGTACATATACATAAAAAAAGTGTATATACAACATAATATAGTCAAAATTATTTTCACACGTAATTGTAGGATATCAAGGAAAATGAAGAAGTAATATAACCCAATGAAAAGAAATTGATTTAAGAAATTCTTTACCACTTGGTAAATTATAATTTAAGTCCTATTGGATGAAATAATAAAATTTAAATTTAAAATATGATGTATTATTAATAAACCATGATATTAATTTTAAAAGGTGAATTATATACACCATATAGAAAAAAACAGGGTTTATAACATTATAATATGACTCAATGAAGGGAAATTGAGATGAATCACTCACATCACACTTTGTTTTGGTTGAATGTGATTAAAACACATGTATAATGGTTTTAATAATTTTATTAATTTATAAACTATCCATATTAATATTTTTAAAATCATATATGATCCTATTATACATTTTACCACTCATTTGTTAATAATATTTCTTTATATTCATTTTCTCGTGTGTTAATTACCTGGTTTTATCATTTGTGTTTGGTTGTGAAAGTTATATTTATTATGAATAGGATATAGATACATCATATAGATAATTTTAATAATTTCATTAACATCATATTTACTCATTACATATATTTTTTAATCATTCTTTACGGTTGGACAAGGAAAATGAATCACATCGCTTTGTGGAGACCATAGGTCGTATGTATGCATGAGCGATGATATAATTCTATTAATGAGTAAAAGGGTAAGGAATTGGATTTTATATTAATTATTTATAATTAAAATTATGTTATATATTTCACATATATTGATTAAAATTTTCCTTATTACATTCTATGCAAATCATGAGTGAAAAACGTATCACATCGATTTGAGAGGTGGTGGTCCTTCATAAAAACGAGCGACATTATCGTATTTTAAAAGAAATTGAAATTTTCAATTTATATGTGATATTATAATTAAAAATAAAAAAATTTCATAAAAATTATGCATATACATTAATTCCATCATTAGATACAATTGTGAGAAGTGTTGATAGAAAACAAGTTACATCGGTTCGCGAGGCGGTAGGCTTCCATACACAAAATCGATAATTTTGTTTCCCATTTGATGTAGGAGGAGATGGATAAATATTATAAAAAAATAAAATAAAATATCAATATATGGTATATAATGGTTTTATTTTATTGTAATTTTTAATACCTAATTGAATGTGTAAAAAGAAGAAATAAAATGAAAGAGCTTAGTTAAGGGAATTACATTCTCTTAGAGAAAACTCCTTTGGATTTCCCCTAAAGAACCTTAGGGTTTTTATTTTGGAAAAAAATAAGATCTATAATGCAGATAAGGATTTTTTTGGATATATTTTAGTAGTGTTATATTGATCCAAATGGATTTAGAGGAGCGAATAAGTGAAATGAGGATGTGGACTTTTATACGTGGGGGAGAGGACACACATGAAATTGTTGAAAAGAATAAAGTATACCACCATTATTCACATGAAGAAGGATAAAAAATGGTTCATTATAGAACCTTATATTTCATAAGGTATAAATATGTCAATAAGTTGGTTTTTGGAAAGCTGTTAAGCCATTTTGACCCTTTTCTTCTTAGTTTAACCCCATAGAAAACCCATTTTACCTTTACCACATTATTGTTTTTCTATTTTCACTATTCGTTATGGTCAAAAATTAAGTTGAACTTCTTAGATAATATAAATTATTCTTATTACAAATATGTAATCCATTTTTCAAAATTAAATTTATTGAAATGTGATAATTGGATTTAAAATTAAATGCATAGATGTGAGAAAAAATGGTTTTCCAAAGTAAAAACTTCCAAAATATTAAAAAAAAATTATATCAAAATATATTATGAAATTTATTAAAATGAAATAATTTAGACTAAAAAAATATAAAATGGTACTTATTTTAATTTTCAAACCTTATTAAAATATAATGGGCTTTGTTAATTATTTAAACAAAAAGAAAGCTTTTAATAAATTTTTTTATTTTATATTATTCATTGAAAAAATGTGACATTTTAGAAAAATGCCAAAAATACACCATAAGATAATTTTATATGTCTATATAAAAAAATAATTTAATTTTATCAAATATGTTTTTCTTATATTTTAAAAAATTAATTTTAACATAAGTGCTCGAGAAGCGATGAAACCGTTTTCTTTGAAAAATACAGTTTTTAAAAAAAACATTCCTTTAATATGATTATAATTTTATTTATAATAAATAAATTACCAATGAATTTATTTTATAAATGTGTAAAAAATATAGTTTTCATAATTTATTTATTCTTTAACAGCTTTTTTATAAGGGTCAAGTTTAAATAATAATATTTTAATAGTGTTTCATTTCATTTAAAACCAATGTTGCATGCATCGCAAGCTATTTAAGAGATAGAATTTATTGAAAAATTAATATATAAAAATTTACCATGGTGTTAAATTATCATATAAACTAGGTAACACATGTCATATATTCTATCAAAACCAATTTTCTTATTTGGAAATATCAACGTGTCACATTGGTACTGAAAGGAGAAGATGATATTAGGGATAAATTACTACAAATAAGAGTCAATTGACTAAGGGATAAGGTCTAGGTGCATTTTTTGTTCAATTATTAAATATTTATAAAGAAAACATAGATTTTGAATAATTTTATTCTATTGTTAGAGGTGCGGAGTTAGTTACCACTACATTAGTTAGTGTATTTTTTTATTATGTTGTTTCTCACTCTCTTATGTATTCTTATTTTAATTCTAAATAATATTTAATTGTTATGTTTCTAACTGATGTTTTCTTTTTCAATACCTTATTAGTAAAAATATAGGTGAAAAAATAATATTTTAATATTTTTTATTGATATATATATATATTTGAAATTTTTATATTATAGTGATTTTTCAGGATGTAATTATTGGGACCAATTGATTTTCACAATTTTTGTACACTTATATAATAATAATGGAGATGGGTGAAATTATTTCATCTGAGTGAAAGATTATATATTTTTCTATAGGTATAAGACTATCATTCTAGGGTATGTTATTTTGATTAGGGATAATTTAGGAGGATCACGACTCGAGTCATATGGATAGTCCTCAAATCATCTAAAAGTATTTTTAATGTTATTTTTTCACCTATAGTTGATCTAGAATAATATTGTAGTGATGGTTATCACATTGTACTAAGTAAAAATCATATATCAATACCTCCTTATATTATTAAATTAGTTGAGATAAACATGTTTAATAATTATTTTTATGATATTGAATATAGAGGATTTGTTAGGAAGAGTTTGTCTTCACTGGGTTCTCCATAGCATTATCCCAAGACGGTAGACAGAATCCTAAAATTATATTTTTATTACCATAAATTAAAATAAATTAAAAACATTAATTTTTATCAATTTTTATAGAATTATGATCAATGTGATGAATTTATATGATATTTTTGATTTTCAAATATCAATATCTTATCCGGTTATAATCAATTGAGAGTGAAAGATAAAGATGTGCCTAAAAACCCATATAGACTTTATATAACCATTTTAAATTCATGGTGGTTCTATTAAATGTAATTAATTAACTATATATGTTTAAAGACATTATAAGCATTAATATTCATCCTTAGCTTGATTAATTTTTTATAGTGTATGTTGATGATATTGAAGATGCCATGATATTTAGGTCAGTGTGTCTCAATGATTGATGATTCATCATGAAGTGAATTTACAAGGGGGTTGTGAGTTGATATAAATTAAACTAGTAAACTATTGTATTAAAATTTTCATATATAATCAATTAATAAAAAAACATCATTATATCCTATGTTTTTTTGTTCAAATAACATCCACATTGAGAGCATGTTATGAATGGTTTAGTTAGACAATTCATTTATCAGTTTTGAGTGTGGGTTAATTTTTTATTTATTGAAAATATAATCTAGATGTGTTAGAAGATAACTGGATAAGATATGATTTAAATTAATAAATATTATTTATGTGGTAAAAATCACATCATAAAGGATTAATTTTCATTGCATGATAAAGTATAAAATAATAATAGTTTGCTTTTATATAAAAATAATAATTATATAACCACTTTATATTGAATAGTTAAAGTATTTATATAAGTATATTTGGGTTATAAATAGACTAAAATAAAGAACCCTAATTTTTATGTTTTGGAATCTCTATGAAATTTTGAGGTTATCACACCGCAAGTGGAACCCCTTATTGTATGTTTAAAACTCACACCACAATAAGGGCTATACTTGAATCTTTTGTGTGAAAATATTATGAAGGCCTAAACAACCCAACTAAAAAGTATTTAGCGAGACTTTATCATGACAATATAAAATATGAAGTTATATAGACATCATGAATAAATATTTATTAGTTAATTAATAGTAGATAATGATATGAGCGGATTACAAGCAGTACTCAATCTGTGTAAAATTATAATCAATCTAGTTTTTTTATGAAATAAACTATTTACACATTTTGAACTTAGATACCGTAGCATTGTAATTTGTGAGTCACTCAACAGTATAACTATGATATTTACTAATGCATGATAGAACAAATTCACTATGTGTTGTCCTATGATATCACTTATAATACTTTTTGATATAACATAAACATTGTTCACAAAAAATAATGTTTCATAACATGTATGATGAAATACTCAAATAATTGATTGTGATAGACAGGTTATCAATAACAGGAGTAGTAAAATTACATAATAACTATCCACTAACTATTACAAAAATAGACAGTATCTGTCAACCCCATTTTCCTTTGGGAATTTATACCCATAACAACCACATTTAATGAAAAATAAACCATAACATTCATGTATCACCTCTTATAAAAGAGATTCCATATCATGGGTTGTGATATGCCTAAATATATTTTACATATATAATAACATGTTTTGTTAACATATAAATTATAAAATAAAATAGAATTTATAGGTTTTACAGTAGATTTAATTTGTTGAAATATTTTATTTAAAGTGAGTAATTTTAGAATTAACGATCATGTTCATTTTAATTTACATATATTGGTAAAAAGAGTGATCATTGATGGTGTTATTAGGATATTTAATATGAATATTTTTATATGCATAGTTGAATAAAATATCGATAGGAGATTTTATTAGTGTTTTTAAAACTCAAAATTAAATATGTGTAGAAATACATATCAACTATGTATTTGGTACAATTCCACATTGTACTAGATAATCCAACCACAAAGGTATTCCCCATAAGGCTTCCACCATATAATGCCGTAAGATTTTGGAATATATATATTTTCTAAATTAATACTATGTTTGATAAATTTTTTCACACTCAATAATAATGGAATGAATTATGTGACATATTAGATGAATATTGTTAAGAAAATTTAAGAAAAATAAAAAATATTGTAAATAAAAATATTGTAATTAATTTAATGTTCATAAAAATAGGATTAAGAATATTTATAGTTTTAAAAAATCATATTTCAATAAAATAAGTTTTTCAATGTCAATTTTGTTTTCATTTAAAAGATAAATTCAATTTTTTATAATTTTAACATTGTAAAAATAATTTCATTTTTGAATTAATTTTTTAAAAAATCATTTAAGGTGAATTTGTGAATTTTTTTAAAAATAATTTATTTTTAGTTGAATATTGGAAAAATATTTTTTATTAATACCAATGGATTTTTAAATTTATATTGATATAATAATTAATAAAAAATTTCATTTTCTTCATGACTAGTAATTTATTTATGAAATAAAATTATTCATTTAAAAATTCTATGTTGAATTTATAAAACCCTTGGTTAACATTTAGGTACTATAAGAACTGTTTTTATTTACTTATATTAAAAATTTGTTTTCATTACTTCTAGAATTTAAATTTAAAAAAAATAATTTCATATTTGGAATCAATATTTTCATATTATTTTATATGTGAGTTTTTAGTTTTAGGTATAAAATAATGATTACTAGGAATAGTGTTAATATCTTTGAAAATGGGGAAATGATTATTTTTAAATAAATTTTTTATTAACGCTGTGTAATTTTTATCTAGAAAATTAGATTTATCTATTTTATATAATGAAATTGATATTGTTTTTAAACTTTTATAAAAATATAAAATCACTCATTTAATTGTAAATTACTGTAATAAATTATTAAGAACACTTAATAGTGAAAGAAACATTTTTTCTACAATATAATTATTCAATATATTTTATATTTTAATTCAAAAGATAATTTTATGTTATTTAGAAATTGAATTAAATTATATGGATGTTAAATATATGTTCATAAGATAATAATTGGATAATATGATAAACCCTATAGTTTTAATAAAATATAACTTACTTGGGTATAAACTAGTAACCAAGGTAAACACCAAAATGATAAAATGTTAAAAGAAAACGATAAAAGAAATGAAACATGTTTAAGATGTGTGAAAATTAATTTTATAGGATTTATAAACATTATATAAACAAAAAATTAAATATTTATTACTTCTGGATTCATTCACCTTAGAATAGTCTCATTCCATCTTTCAAATATTAATGGGTACTAACAAACAAATATCATTTTTCAGTTTAAAAAAAGATTGATTCTAACACATTTATAACCAATTAAAAATATTGATATAAACATAGACTATGAATTATTCTCTTCTAAAATCACTCTCTACATCATTGAATCAATTTAAATTCCAAAATACCAAGCTAAGGATCCTCAAGGTGTTACCCAAGGGAGATCATCCAACAGGAGAGGTAATGTTCTCAACCGACCACTATTAATTATTTTCTTATTCTACCACCTGAGAATAGTTATATCCATTAATTTATGATGAATTACAGTAATTAATATTGTAAAATTTTATTATATTAAATTAATATTCATTTTTAACATTCTTCTATAACTATTTGAAAAATGAAGACATCGCCATGAGTATTTGCAGACTACCACCTCTATGAATGAAATACTTGATTTTTCATCACCAACTTAAACAACTAGTTCTAAAATATGATTTAATTTATTATTATAATATATATAAAATTATTAATATTCTGAAATTTTCAACCATTCTCTATCTTTCCACAGATATGTGGAAAATTAACACATTCCCTGTGTGTATGTGCCAACTACCACCTCCACAAAAGTGATGTATTTCCATTTTCACTCTATTTTTTTATTATGTATCAAACTATCTTATATAATAATTCACCACATTAAAAAAAAATATATAATATATTTTTTTTTTCTAATGTAGTGATATTATTAAGAATTGTCCACTTTTCAAACCATACTCACCGCTAAATTATAGCTTATTCTTTTTTTTGTTGGTTTAACTTACTATATGATCAATAATATAAATTTATATTATGGGTAACTACGGAAACCTAAATTCTGGTGATATTGAAAAATATTAGGAAAATAATTATTTTTCTTATTCTGTATTAGTAATAGTAATATCTAACATTATGATATCCCAAACCCAATCCTCTCGAAATTACATGACTTCTAGAAAATATTTCATTACAACACATTCCCAAGTCCTTTTAGGTTTTGAGATTTAGAGAATCAGAAAACAAAATATTAGCTAAATATTCTCATGTATTTCAAATATAATATAATATTTTCCTTTCCTCTATATTTGAAAGCACTTAATCTATAATAAATTTTCATTATCTCCCAAAAATTATTCTCATAAGATACCCTTTTAGACACATCTCATTTATTACCTTTCTTCACAACCTGTGTAAATAAAGGTATAAGAAATAGGTGATCTCAGGTGGTCAGTATGGTTAAACATAATAATTAAGTACAAAATATCATAAGATTTCATAATATGAGAAAGTGGGTTTAATCAAGAAACATAATGAAATAATACCAAAATATTAGGTCTGAAATCATGGAATAGATCTTGTAAAAAAGACAAGAATAAAAATAGAAAGTCAATAAACATGATCAATAAGAATATAACATAGTCAGGATAATAAAAATAAAATTATTAAACATATTTAAAATATAGAGAAAGAAATATCATTTGGAACATAAATTTCAAGAGCAACACCATCGGTGCTTGCACTAACGAGAAATAAAAATAGAGTCACAATACATTATCTCCTGAGTTATAGACTTTAAACGAATGTATTAGAGGGTGATATAGGACCCAACCCATCATCATCTATACATATGAGTGCTACAAGAAAATAAATAATTAATCATATAATGAAGTATCCATGGAGATAAGATGTGTTTCATTCAATATATCCTAAATAAAAAATGGAAATAATATGAGTTTCAATGATAATAAGTAACTTTCTAGGTACATACCTTGCAATAAAGACAATAAAAAATATGGTATTTAAACTGTATAAATAATGGATATATGGTTAAGATAATAAATATCCCAAATCAATCAATTAATGTAATCTAAGTGAAAACTATTCAATCAAAGGATTCATGAATAGGATATTCATAGAGTGAAGAAATTTGATGAAAAATTATGGTTATACACCAAAATGATAAGGAATGAAAAAGTGTGTCCTCTGACACACTTATAAAAGGTAACCCTTATAATCTCTTATTTACACCTCCAAAATCCTTTTAGTTCATAAAATAAATTCCCAAATACCTTACTTCCCTTCCTACTCCAAGAGTCTTTCTTTATTAGAAATCTAATCTAGGGAGGCTTTATGTATTATCTTAAAGAGGTGGTTTGAAGAAGATGCATCATTCATAACTGAGTATCATTGTTTTATCTATTCTTCTAACCTATTCAAATATTACTAAATAATTATTATATAATGATATCAATATCTTCATTATGATAATATTTTATCATGTTTATTTTATAACATAAATCCACATCCTCTTCCATCAATTGGGAAACAAACCCATTGTTTATGTTAATGGTGGACCACCGACTCCCAAACCAATGTAATTTGACTTCCATCATCACCTATCAAGACATTGTATCATGATAGATTAAATATTTTTATATTATATGTATTAAATATTAATAATTATTTAAAATTAATATATCATTGACTATCTTACCCTACCATTAAATAAAAATTATGACATCGTTCGTGTGTACACCAGACTACCGCCACGCGAAGCAATGTGATTTGTTTTTTTATTACCACATCGCATAGATTTTATATATAATGGAATTTAAAAAAAATATGATATTTAAGATATTATTATAATTATTTAAATATAAAATAACACTTACCTTATTTTCATTATGATATTTGAAATTATGAAACGTTACACATACGTATGTATAACCTTCCATCTCCATGATTATACCATAATTGATTTTTCATAACCATAATTCATGGTGAATTTTAAAATTATAATTTATTTATAAAAAATATAATTATTTCATGATTAATTTTCTAGAGATTATATAACAATGAACCCTTTGAAAAATGTCAACACATTGATGCCATTTTAAAATTATGAAATGAGCATCCTCAAAACACCCAATATGGAAATAACTAATTAATTAATTAAACACTTCATTAAAATAAATGATGTAAATGGTTTTAGTATAAGGTATTAAACCTCTACAAATTTTCTTAATAAAATAAGTAATTAAGTAATACATGAAAAAGTATGGAATCGAGGTAAGGGTTTTCGTCTCAAAACTTACCTCTCTAAGAAAAAAATTCTTTTCTGAACCTAATTGATTCTAAATGGTGTATATTATTAATATTTAAATATTATCTCAGGAATCCTTCATAATTAAAAATTTTGTAAGATAAAATTAATTTAGTTTATTCATGGGAGTTATGATTCAAAAGTTACCATGAGATTAGGGTTTATGTTTCTATCTCATTTTCACTGAGATTATTTATGCTTGGATTTCCATTGTAGGAAATTATTTTATCATTTTCTAATAGAACCATTTAATTTTCATTTCATATGCTTATTAATGAAATTTTCCACTAATATTAGCATTTCAAACTCTTGGGACCTTAAAATTATTGTTATTTTTAAGAAAACTTTACTTAATTTCTTCCTTTGATCAAAAATACCTTTTCTCCCATATCTATGTTTTTTCAAAATATTTTCAAGAATACTTTTAACATTATCCAAATGAATTATTAAACAAATGTTTAACAATGTTTGATTTTTTATAAAACTTATTAGAGAAATATTATTTTATTTTTCTAAATGAGTTACTTTTTATCCTTTTCACAATAGTGTAAAAGGAAGTTTTTTAACTTATACAGAATGTACGAAATTACCCACTATCAAGAACACACAATTCATTGAAGTTTCGTTTATAAGTTTTACTAGTTCATTTATATATATAATGTTTTCTATAATATTTTTGGAAATTTTTATTCTTTTAAGTAGTTATTTCAATGTGAAAAGGGTATTTTCCTAATGAAATATTCCATATAATCCTTTAAGAAAATTTTAGTAAAAATAAAAACCTTTTATGTTGTGGATTTCTTAGGAATTAAGTGTATACATCTCTAACCTAAATAACATGAATATTATCCATTAATTTTGTTGGGTGATATATTACTTATTTTCATTTCTCAAATTCATTATTGATGAAATTTATTTAGATTATGATGTGATCTATGATTATGAAAACATGTTTTTCTTTTTATCATTATAGTGTTATCCCTTAAGATTGATTTACATTATGTGGGACACATAAATAGTAAACATGTTATGATGGGTTCATCCATATAGAGCTACAATTAATTGGGTAAATATTTAGTCTCATGATGTTTCATGTATGATATTAGGTAGTAAACATAAGCCATTATGATATTTTGTCCACCAAGTGATATTTTCTAGGCAGTTAGAATTGAATCACATTTATGTCATGTTATATGTTACTTCCATATTTCCTGTAATGTCATGATTTTATAATACCATGTCCTTTATGTTTTGATCCCATGTTATTACCCTTGATCCTCTATTTTATGATATCATGTTATACCTTTGAAGTACATATTATGTCTCATTGTCATGTTTATTACCATGATATGTTCTTTATCTCACCCATTTTTTCTATGTATTCCATAGGTTATACCATGAAACTTTTGGAAATTGAATGTATTTAGGATATCATTACGGAGAATAAAATAAATAAGTTTTTTCATTCTCCCTTTGATGTATTGTGATCCTAGTATTCCAAATAAGCTAGGACTCATGATATTTGGGTTGTAAATAACATATATTTATGTCAAAAATAATTTAATAATATGTATAAAAAGATTGGGTTAGTATAGTTGGTATGTGATAATATTTCAGCTATTTTTGAGGATTAGGACAAGAATAATTTAGTGGGAACCCTATGGATAAATATAAGAATAATAATAAATATAGAAAAAAATATCCTAGAATTTTGGTGAAGTATAGAGTGAGTGGGTTCTAAGAAATTACATCTCTATCTGGATACTAAATGTGGATTTGGTTATAGAATAGTTATACCTAGGGGTAATAAACCTAAAAAAGGGAACATTGATATTTACCGAATCATCACCTAGTTCTGTATAATGACCCTTTCTACACACCAAGTTTGACACTCTCAAAAGATATGCTTTGGAAATTCATAAACTGTTTACCAACCATTATGATGGTCTTAAAAAATGGTTAGGTTAGAAAACCAAATAGGAAATTTTACCTTGGATAACCAATATTAAAACCCAGTGAATCATATGTTAGGATATATTTATTATTTATAATTCATTTCTTCTAGTTTTATATGTTTTTTATTTTTTATGTTAATAAATTATCAACATGTTTCTCTTATTATTTTTATTTAATGGTGGGAAATAAGAGAATGTATGCCAATAACCAATGTGATGGGAAATAAAATTATTTCACTAATGATATGATTTAACTTATTGGAAGGGAAGTTATAAATCTATTAATAATGAAAAATTTATTGTCTCAAATTATAAATAACAATCGGAGCATAGTTGAATTTAAAAACACATCAAATAAGAGAAGGATGACAGCTCGTTGAAGGTCAAGTGTTAAAGGTGATAATGAAATGAAGATTAAATTTCCTACATGTTAAAACTTTTTTTATAGGAACCATATAAAAATTATTAACTAATCTTGAAAATGATTTATTTGTGTAAAAATAGGGGGTAAGATGCTAATTTCCAACAAAATGATGAGTCTGGTGAATAAGATGTAGGGAAATAAAGTTTAACCTAAGGCACCATTAACAGTTTAATGTATTATACATATGGAAAATAGTAATTATCAATGTAAATGGTAAAATCCAAGGATTATTTATATAGGGACTAGGTTATATTGATAATTTAATTGGAATTATTTATGTTTTTATGTTTTATAACTCTATAATTATGTTTTTGAATTATTTTTATCAATGAAATTATTATTATAATAATCACAAAAATTCTATGTATTTTTATGTAGTATTTTTTATTTAAGGATTTTCTAGAATATGTTGAATGGTATTAATGACCTAAAATAGAGATTTAATGTTAAAGTGATATTTTATATAAAAACACATGATTAAGGAAAAGATAATATTTGGTATGTGATTTATATTGAGGTAATTATAATAACATAAAATTCTCTTGTGGAAAAGGATCACTTGGATAGAAAACCATAGATGTAAAAAATGTGATATGATGAAAAATGTTATTTTTGAATATTTTTATCATATTATTGAGAATGTTATAAGATAAAGGTGAATTGTGAATTCTATTATCACATTTTTTACATATTTTTATAACAAAGGATAACTACATGCTGAGCGACAACCTATCACCTCTAACATGTTCATGGGGCTTAAACCAACAACCGAAGGGTGATATGTTTTTAGTGCCTACCATGATCCTGTATAATTTATTGGCTAATTTGGAATTATTTTTAATTAAGTTATTTTGAGGATAAATAATATTTTTATTTTGGGAAACATATTTTAGAATTAATTATTTTTTATTGTTTTAGGATTTTAAGATGATTAATGATATTTTGGGAAATGATTCATTTTGTTGAGGTATATATAACCCATATGTCTAACATTTGATTTAACATAAATGATTATTTGGGAAGAGCACAATTAAATATTTTAATGTTGAGGTTATTTGGTATGTAGGGTTATTTATGTATGGAATGATTTATGTTAGAATTTGGATTTGGAGAGTAATATGAAGGTGCATTCATTTTGGGAATTAGCTTACCTGGTGACTCTCTACGAGAGGAGGCAAGAGCAGTGTTAACCAGCCTCGATCTTTGTAGGCAATGATACATAGATATATCCTCCATTGAAATAGACTCCACTACAATCCAAAACTCCTTTAAGAACCCAAATTGAACTTCTCAGTCAATATTCTACCTCCTCTAGAAATGCACAAGGCTTATCAAGAACAACATGGATATTATTCACAATTACCACGAAGTTAACCAAGTAGATGATTTTATTTCATCTAAGGATACTCATGAAATATCTATCATTTGTATATCTATCTTGTAATATTTTAATTTGGACAGTAAGGAATTGGTTATAGAGGATGATCTAGGGATTAATTACTTTATGTATCCTTGATTTGTTGGTCCATTCTCATGTATTTTCTTTGGCCTACCCTCATTTATAAAAATAAATACATTTTTGGGACACCCTATTATTTTTTTGTTAGTGTATAAATACAAGAGGGATATATTGATATAATTGTATGGAATCATGTGGTTCATTAGAATTTAATTTTAGCAGTTTAGGAGATAGAAATTCATCATGATTATTAATTTTTTGGAGAAAACAATGAGGATGGGGTGAAAAATTAACAAAGTATGAAATTATAATTTTGAATTAAGTATTACACAATATGTTATTTGTTATAAACTCTTGTTACACACTTTCAGATATTTTCCATTCTCTTAGACAGTTTTCTTCTTTAATTCGGTCCATCTTGGGACTCCTGAGGTAGGATAACATTGGTTGAAAAAATGAACTAAAATTTTGGGATTTATATTTTTTTTGAATTAATAGAGTGTGGGTGTAAATGTGTTAATGGATTTTTTTGGTTATCCCTATGTTTGGAAAAATTAAACTTCTTTTTGGGTTTTTTATAAGAATATACACGTTTTAACGTCTTCCAAAAATTTACATTCCGTGTTATAGTAGCACATGACATGTAATGGTTTCGAAGATCATGTCAGGAGCTAAGTATACAGTGTGAAAGAATACATGTCTTGTATGGTTTACACACCCTGTATTGTTAAAAAAAATACTTTTAATAAATAGGAGGTTGTTTTGGGATTATGATATCCCTGAGGATTACCCGATGTTTAAATGGATTATACTCCATTTAAATGACACGCAGAGGGATTTTAAGGTGTCGCATTAGCAGAATGATTATTCATTATTCGACAGATCGCTCCCATATATACCTAGAGATCTTATATATTGATTTTGGGAGCCTCTATTTGATCCAGATTTATTTTTTCATAATTGGATCAATAGGGGAAGTTGCGTTGCATCTCTCTGGGTAAGATATCCTTTCTTCTTCTCTATTTCCGTTGATTCTAGTAGTACCATTTCATTTGGATATTGTATTTGATGATATATGCTGATGATTCTACTTTTTTATTTATATATCCTTGTGAAATCTAGTTTTGGGGGCCAATCATTGTTGGTTGTAGTGATATGGGTGTGCATTCTTGAGTTATGGGTTATTTCTTCTTCTCTGTCGACCATTTTTTTAATTGAATCATTTCTAATATGTGTAGATTGGTTTTAGGGCCTCCATTATTATTGTTGTGTTTTCTTGTTGGTGGATCCAATTTTGGGCTTCTGTGACCCTGAGTTTGGAGATAGGTGGTTCCTTCAATAGCCTATGTTGTTGAACTAAATTTCTTCTATTTTTTATAAATTATTTTATTAAATGAAATGGCATGATATGAATGATTGGTTTTTGTGTGTGCGGAACTAGATTTTAAAAAAACATGGTTTTACCTAATTTTGGAAAATTGAAAAGGGTTCTCAAAGCATTTTGAAATGTTTTTTTTAAATAATGGTTTAATGGAAACTGTTTGATGACTTTTTTGATTATTTAAATTCATAAAAGTGGCATTAAAATATTTTTCTTCATTCGGGTTATCATCAGCTTTGGGTTCGATAGTTTGATATAATGAAGATGGATTTTAAGTGCATGTATGGACATTATAAATATATTGTGATGCTTTTCAGTTTGAATAAATCCCTTACAATTTCTATGGAATTGATAAATCTGATTTTCCATCAGTAACTCAATGTCTTTTTTGAAGTGTTCATTTATGATATTTTAGTGAATTTAGGATTTGATCATGAGCATGATCACCATTTTATTTTGGTTTATGAAATCCTGAGGTGTCACTATTTTTATGTAAATATTTTTAAATGTACTTTCTGGATTCATGAAGTGAAGTTATTTATTAATATGATATCTAATCATGGATTATTAATTGAACTCAAGAAAGTGAAAAATATCATGTAACAGTAAGAGACACAAAATATCATTAAGATTCAGAGATTCCTTGGTCTTACCAGATACAATATTCATTTCTTTAAGGGTTTCTCTATGTTGGGATCACCTTTGACAACCCTTTTTAGGAAAGGGGTAAAATTCACATGAGATGAAAAGTGTATGTTTTATTTCAACATGTTGAAATGGATTATGACATCAGCTCCTATTCTAATCTTACTTGATCCCAAAAATGGGTACATGCTAGTTCTAGTTTGGATTGTGTAATCATGTAGTATGATCATGTAGTGGATTATGGGTCCCTCCATCTTTAATATCATGAGAAGAATTACACCAATCATGATTTAGAGCTTGATATGGTTATATATGCTATTAAATGTTGGTGGAATTATCTTTTCTAGGAAATATACACAATCATTTCTGACCATAATATTTTGAGTTATATATTTTATTATAAGAACATGAATTTTTTTATAGAGGAGGTGGTTAGAATAAATTTAGACATTTGGATTCGATATCACCTACACCCTAAGTAAGGGGAATTTTTTCATATTGATCTTAGTTAGAAAGTTCCATCACAAGCTATTTTAGAATTGAAGAAAAAGAGGAGCCATATAGGGATTTTTACTTAGTCGCATATAGTTTCTTTGGAGGATGTTTTAGGAATGGTTTTGACTTGTATCGAATTTTCATCAAATATCCTTGAGTCTATAGTATAAATTAAATATTAGGATGCTTAGTTAAGAGGAATTAAAGAAATTATATATTCACTACTAGAAAATGGGCCTATACCCACAGTTTTACTGAAACTGTGGGTGTAGGTATTGTATGGGAGCCTATACCCATGGTTATAGAAAACTATGGGTATAGTCCCTCCTATACCCACAGCTCTAGGAGAAATGTGGGTACAAGTTTATTTTCATGAACTAAACCCACGGTTTAGGAAACACTGTGGGTATAGGGTTGTTTTTTGAGGACCTATACCCATGCTTTTCCAAAACATGGGTATAGATTTCCCGCATTATGGTTGGGAAAAAAATTTGTGGGAGTTGAAATTTTTTTCATAGAAACACATAGTCCCATGGGTTTCCATCCTATACTAACAGTTTAGAATAATATATTTAGATGTGTGTGTGTGTGTGTGTGTTAAGTAGTTAGAGTGGTGAGGCACTGGGTGTTAGAGGAGGAGGTCGTGAAATTGAAACCCACGGCCATCTTTTTTTGAAAACCGATAGCCAAGGTTTACAAACCATGGGTAGAGGTCTGTAAAACGGTGAAAAAAAACAATACCCATGGTTTGGGAAATTGTGGGTATTGTACTTGGAGCTATACAGATGCCCCAATTGCCCAAAATTCCAAAAACCATGGTTATAAGTCATTTTTTAGTAGTGATTGTGGGAAGAATGCTCTGGGTTTTTATCTCTCTTCCGATAGTATTACACATTTTGGAGATTAGTTTGGTATCCCAAAATATACAAGGGGATAATTTTTTTATTATCATAGTTATTCATGGATCATTTATCTGGGCAATATGAATATGTATTATGATGTGATATGATTATTTTTGATGTCAAGCAAGAAGCATGAAATTACTGATTATGTGTCCCACTACCATCCAATAGATAATGCTAGAGAAATTTAAACCTAATGGTTTTGTTAAACCTATTCTTGTGATAGAATGGAAATTGGATGAGGTATACATGGAATTTTTTTGATTAAAACATACTCCCTTGGGAAGGAATTAAATTTGGGTGGTGATTAATTATTTGATTAAGTCCACTCATTTCATTCATGTAAAATACACTAATAAAGGTTAATATCTAGGAAATATATATATATAGGAAATTGTGTTGTTACATGGGGTTAATTTTTCCATTAGGTTAGAGAGGGATCCTAGGTTTACTTTGAGGTTAGGGAGGAGTCTCCAAGATTCAATGGAGACTTAGGTTAGATTCAGTAAAACATATCATTAATAGACTTATGGTTAGATGGAGTTGACTATTCATATTCTTGAGGATATGCTATGTTCTTGTGTCTTAGATTTTAGTGGATCTTGAGATATACATCTAGTACTGGTTGACTTTGATTATAAAAATAGTTATAAATCATTGATTTGAATAGATCCTTTCAAGGATTTGTATGGTCAACCATGAAAATCATATCTTTGTTGGGAAAAGGTGGGTGAAGCTTCTTTAGATGGCACAAGTTTTCTTCAGCAGACATCTATGGGGATTCAGGATACACATCGATTTGCGGTTATAGCGTAGTGTTGGTATAAGTATTATACAGATCAATGGAATCGTCATTTGGATTTTTATATAGGTGGTCATGTTTTTTGAAAGTTTTCCTCAGTTGGGACCTTATCGACTCAGAAAACAGGGATAGTTGGCTCTAAGATATATTGGACCATTTGATTTCACATAGCATCTTGAGAATGTTGCCTATCAGTTGGAATTTCTAGTTTACTTGATAGACATTCATGATTTTTTCCACCTGTCATAGATCGGAAAAATATCATCCCAACCCCTCTTATGTTTATAATCAGGAGGAGATTGAGTTAGAGATAAAAGTTTCTATTATTGAGCATTCAGTAGAGATCATTGACTCTCAAGTGAATGTATTACATGGGAAGTCAGTTTCATTGGTCAAAGTGTTATCACAACATAGATCAGATTCTCATGAGACTTGGGAGTGTGAGTCATTGATGAGGGAGTAGTGACCACACCTCTTTTCTATAATTCATTTTTCTACATGACTTCTTATGGGTGGAAAGTATTATGGTGGGGATTTCATAACATACCATTACCCACTTTTTGGTATTTTACCATATATTTTATAATTTTTCTCTTTAATTGGTTCTGTCATTTGAACCCCATTTATAGTAAAAATATTTTGAGAAAAATTACATAATGTTTTGGGATGTATGTTTTTTATGAATTAATGAAGTATTGGTATAAATGTGTTAAGGGATTTTTAGGGTTCTCCCCGAATTTGGAGGATACCAAAGGTGTTTTGTTTTTTCATGTGAGAATCTATAGAATAAGATGTCTTTAGGAAATTTACACACCATGTAATGGGATTATAGAACATGTAATGGTTGTTAGGAACATGTCATCATACATGTACACAACATGACATAATACATGATGTGTCATGTTAAAAGACCAAATTTTAATAAAAATGTTATGATTTTTTCCGTCTATGATATCCCTGAGGATTACATGAAGTGTAAAGTGATTACACACCATTAAAATATCAAGGAAAATGATTTTAGGATACTAAATCAGTTGAATTATTATTCCTTATTCCACATACCTCTCCCCTATAAACCTAGATATTTTCTTTGGTGATTTTTGGAGCCTTCATGCAACATGAATTGATTCGTTTGACATTACATTATTAGGAACGATTTGTTTCATCTCTTTAGGTAAGTGATTATTTCTTATTATTCATTTCCATTGATCTTGGTACCATTGTTGCATTTCGCTGTTAATTTTTTTGATCGATGGCGCTGATACGTCTTGTTTCCTTATAGATCCATTGTGTGATCTACTTTGAGGTCCAATCCTTGTTGGCTATGGTGTGATTGGTGTGTATTCTTCATGTATGTGTTGTTCACAATTCTGTACATACCATTTTGTATAATTGAATCATTTCTAATATGTGTAGATTGGTTCTAAGGCCTCCATTCCAATTTTTGTGTTCTCTTGTTACTGGATACATTTTTGGGAATTTGAAACCTTGAGTTTTGAGGTTGGTAATGTTGTCTCTAGCATGTGATGGTGAATTTCATTTCACATATTTTTGATAAATTATTTTATTAAATGAAATGGAGTGATATGACTAATTTTTTTAGTGCATGTGGAACTAGGCTTTTATAAAATATGGGTTTACCCTAGTTTTAGTAAATGAAAAAGGGTTTATAAAGAATTGACAAATGGTTTTTTGATTTTTTTTTCAAATCATGTTATGATGGAAATTGTTTGATGATCTTATTTTGATAGTAGATCACATGTGAAGCCTTGGGTACTTGTGGATTGTATAGTAATTGGTCTCATCCACCATCGAGTGGTTTTCTCAGGGGGATTTCCTATACTCACTAGGCCTATAGTTCTAGGGACTTGTTAGAAATGTTGTGGGGTTCACTTGTTGGGGTGTTCCACTTCCCTCTAGACCCAATACAAATGTCTAGTGTATTGATGCGCATGAGATTTTATTTTTTAGGTATGAGTGTCCTAACAATACTGAGGCAGTGTGATACTAGTAATGATGTTACATGTTCTTCTTGTCTGATTTGGTTTGTTTTGGTTTGTACTATTTTTATTATACATGCATGGAATTGTTATGATATGTGATTCGTTTGGTTTGAATTGAAATATTTGTTTTTATATATGTATTAGAAATGATTTGAAACTAATTTAAATTATTTATTGGAAAATTTGGAAGATGTTGAACTAAAACTATTTTACCCTAATTTTTATATAAAAATTGATAAAATATTATCATGCCTTGTTTTCTTTAAAGTTGAGCGTGCTTTGATTATTATTTAGAGACATAATATGGAACATGTTAGTGAGATCCTATAGAGACCATTAGTTCACACCCTAGGATCCTCATCATCGATGCATATACCTTTGTAAGTCATTCGATGTAGGGAAAGGAAATTTCCCATAGTGACGTGTTGTGGGGTTTTTTTAGCTAAATAGGGTAATGGGTGGTGATATGGTGGGAGTTTACACACGCAATCACATGGATTAGTTGGTTTTCCTATGTTGGTAGTACTTTGTAGTTGGACATGTACTTAGTGATTTCTTCTACACTTTGGTAGTTTGGTTTCTAAAAATTATTTTTATCTATGAAATATTTTTATATTTCATTGTATATGTGGTATATATATGTCATGTTATTGATTCAGGTTGGGCGAAGTCATTCCCTATATGTTTTGTTTGTTTCTCGGCTGCTAGTCTCCAACCCATGGGGATCTCTAATTCCCTTCAAGTATGTGAAATATTAGGTTTGGTACCAGTTTAAGAAGGTATTTGGTCTGGGTTCATTATAGTTTGATATTAAAAGGATGTTTTTTCACAAGATTCTTTGTTTTAGGATGTCTTTTAGTCTGGAGATAGGATTGTCAGGACTCGAGAGTTATATTGTGGTGAGTTCTTAGCAATATCTTTCCATGATGAGACTCATGTTTCTATGGGATTTTGGGATGGGTTTCTCCTATTTTGAGTTCTTGAAGTTAATTTCAATTTTTTATATTGGGTTTCCTAGTTTGATTAGAGACTGTTTTGTTGAATAATCATTTTTTCGATTTCGATGTACATTAGAATGCCTCTGATACATTTTTCGTGAGTTCCCCAGGATGGTACAATATATTCTCCTTAAGGTAATCCTCTAAGGGATCTTAACATCATCAAGTATATCATGTGAGTAGTTCACACCATGGATTAGAATATACCACATGCTCAGAACATAGTTGTTGAGGTATAAATAGGATATTTAGGAGAAATAGATTGATCATGGTATTTATTGTGTGATAAGACACCATCTTTTAAAGGTACAAATGATCCTCAAGATTTGGAGGCATATATTGACAATATTGATGGGATATTTTACTTGCTAGATAAACATAAGATTATCATGATTTAGTGTATAATGTTCATACATGAGTGTCCAAGAAAACGATGGTGGTATTAAATGGTATAGGAATATATACACATGTCCTTGTACTGGATGGGTTTTAATAGTTCATACTTCCAATATTTTTTTGAGAGTCACTAATAATGGGTAAGTCTCTGGAGTTCCTCTATTTGTAATAGGAAGAGTGTTTGTTGTTGGCATAAACCAATCAATTTGCTGAGTTAGTTCATTTTCACCAGAGGTTGTGAAGAATAAACAACTAGAGAATCATAAGTACCTATAAGGATTGAAAATTAAAATCAGATATTATGTATTAATACTGAATATTTAGACCTATGCAGAGAAAATGTTCAAGGCTATGATGAAAAATTAAATATAATAGGAAAGGTTGGAGATTCTTCCCCTTCTCTTCCACCTAGTGGCAGATTTTGTGGTGTGCCTCGGAGAAATAGGAAGTGACATGATCTTCATAGGAGTGGTGGAGGTGGTTCTCAAAATTAAGTAACTTAGGAACCTCCAATTACATCTAGTAGTGTACTATAGAATTTCTATAAGTGTGGAAAGATCAAACACACATTACATTATTATCCTTCAACTACAAAGATGTATAATAGTTGTGGATGTTATAGTCATCAACAACATTTATGTATGGCTTTGTCTACACCTCAATATTGTAGGAAATCATCAGCTATAATGGCTACTATGGAATAATCATATGCTTCAAAGACAATAGGGTTATTTCCATAAGCATCAAGAGTGAAGCACCTAAATAGTAGATGAGTTTTTGGTGGAGATAAATGCGAGTCTAAAGATAGTGACAAGTACCATCTTTATTGTATCTTCAAAAGCAATTAATTTATTTGATACTTGTTCCTCCCAATCATTTATATATATCCACTTTGTTGATATGATTAAACTCCCAATGGATCTCATGTTCTTTTTTATTGAGTTAGTGACACATCATGGGAAAAGGAAATAGTAGGGTTTTTGGTATCCTTGTGCACTATCGAAAGAAAATGTGGAGTTAGTCTAGGATATTATTTTCCTCTATTTAGATATATTTGATGTCATCATTGGGATGGATTGGGTTTTTTCTCATTATGTTCATGTTGATTATAATCATTGGAATTTATCAATTATTTTGGCTAATGAGAGCTCATGGGTGTTCATTGGAGAGTGGGATATGAGGTCTAGTAATGCAGGACATTCCTGCCCAAAGTTCAACAAATTGTTTTCTATTGTTGCTTCAAGTAACATAACTTCTATTGTTTATCTTTCTGATAATATTTCAGACATTCTTGATAGTTCACCAAATAATTTCTCCAATATTCCTCTAGATAAGAGGGTAGAGTTTAATATTGAACTGGTACTAGTTACACAGCTGATATCAATAACATATTATCATATATCACCATCAAATATTATAGAGATCAAGATTTAGATGTGTGATCTGATCATGATTAATATTTGATCCTGAGAAAGTGATAATTTTCTTTTTCATGGAATAATCCACAAAATGCATTTGAGATTCATAGTTTCCTTGGTCTTTCTGTATAATATCGATGGTGCGATAAGGATTTATTAGAGTAGGAATAATCTTTAAAAACTCTTACCATGAAATGGGTGAAAATCACATGGGATGAAAAGTGTCAGTTATATTTTAACAGGTTAAAACAACTCATGACATTGGATACTATTATAATATTACCTAATCTCAGTAAAGTGTATGTGGTTTTCTATCATGCTTATGGTGCTCGTTTGGGATTTGTGCCCATATGGTATTATAATTTGGTTTCTTAAAGATCTCTTAATATATGAATGCATGGGAAGAATTATCCAACTCATGATTTAGATTTTATTGTGATTATGCATGTGCGTATGTTTTAGATACATTATCTTTTTGGGGACAAGTTCATAGTATTTTCAAACTATAAGAGTTTGAGATATATATTTTCTTAGACGAACTTGAATATTTGACATAGGTGGTGGGTGGAATATGTTTAGACGCTTTACTTTGATATATATACTCAAGGTAAGGGGAATTTTATCTCATAATTTCTTAGTAGTAAATTTCCATCACAAAATGTTATGGAATCGAAGGAAGAATGGAACCAGATGTGTAATTTTCATAGTTTCATATGGATGATCAAGGGGATGTTTCAGGAATGTTTTTCACCAGTGTCAAGTTATCAAGTTATCTCCTTGAGTATATTATATAGATTCAGTAGTGGGACATTGAGTTCATAGGAATATGATAAACCCTATATGGTGGGGAGACAGTTTCAGGTATGTCCCTCTCTTCAGATGGTATTATCATCTTTGAATATTTGTTTGTTTTACCAAAATCTATGAAGAGATAGTTTTTTTACTTTCACAGTTATTTGTGGTTTATTTATATGGGAAATATGAAGATGAATTATGAAATGAGACTTCGATTCTTGTTTCTGGGTATTAATTGTGATATTTCGGATTACGTGTCCCTCTATTACACTTTCCAATAGATAAAGGTAGAGCATTTTAAGCCTTTTGGATTGTTCTAGCCACTTTTGTTTCCATTTGAAATGGGATATGGAATCTATGGGATTTTTTTTCATATTATCATATAATCCTGAATAGAGGAATTCTATCTATGTGGTTATTGGTCACCTGGAGAAGGAATATCATTTAAATCCAATCAAATACACTATTAAGTCAAAGATGTGGGAAAGATGTATATGAAGGGAATAATGAGGTCACATGGGGTTTCATCTACCATTTTTTTAAAAAGGGATCCTAGGATTATATTGAGGTTCTAGAGGTGTCTCCAAGAGGTGTTGGGTACTTATTTTATATTGAGTAAAACCTATCATCCACAAATAGATAGTCAGATAGAGCATGATATTTAGATTCAGGTGGATTTGAACCATGTGTGTGTCTTAGATTTTAGTGGATCTTGGGATAGACATATGGGCATGGTTAAGATTTATTATAACATAATTTATTATTAATCAATTAGAATGGATCATTTAATGGATTTGTAGGGTCACATATATTGACAACTTATTTTTTTGGGAAGAGATAAGAGAAGCTTATTTAGTGGGATCTAGTTTGGTTTAAGAGATGTTTGTGAGGATTCAAGATATAAATTAATTTCTGGTCATACCATAGAGTCTTCAGAGTTATTAAATAGATAAATGGGGTTATCGATTGGTGTTTTCCATAGGTAATTGATTTTTCTTGAAATTTTGTCTTTAGTTGGGTCACCGTCGGCTTGGAAAATAGGGAAAGTAGGTTCTAAGACATATTTGACCATTTGAGATCATTGAACATATTAGGTGGGTTGCTTATTAGTTATAATTTCTAGTTCAATTGACTAGAATTCATTATATCTTCCATATATTGTAGGTTAAGATATATCATCCTAACACTTATCATGTTTTTATTTGGGAGGATATTGTGTTAGAGCCAGATATTTCTATTGATGAGTAGCTAAAAAAGATCATTGACTCTCCGATGAAAGTATTATATGGGAAGTTGATTATATTATTTAGAGTGTTATGGTGACGTAGATCAGATTCATATGAGACATGGGAGAATGATTCTACGATGAATGATAAATGGACTCACCTATTTACCAGAATTCATTTTTTGAATGACTTCCCATGGTTGTAAAGTCTTATGCTAGGGAGTTTGTAAATTCTTTTTTGCCTCTTTAATGTATTTTTCGTTCCCATTTCTAGTTTTTCTATTTAATTGGATGCTTCTTAGGACTCATGAAGATAGTGAATTTATTTTAAGAAAAATTACCTAAATTTTGGGGATATTTGTTTGTTTTAATTAATAGAGTTTGGGTATAACTGTGTTACAGGCTTTGCAGGGTTGTCCCTAAGTATATAGGACACCTGAGTTGTTTTGGGTGTTCACGTAAGGATCCGTTATTTTCATTATCTATAAGAAATTTCAATATTGTTTAATAGGAGAAAATGAATCTTAATAGTTTCTAGGCTCATGTTGTGACCCCAGTACATAGTGTGAAGTATTACACTCCATGTAATGTTAAAATATTATTTTTTAAGAAAAAGGTGATGAGTTTTTTTGGCATATGTGATCCTTGAGGATTGTAAAACATGTAAATGGATTACACTCCATTTAAATTTTATAGACATGAATTTTAGGATTCTTAATGAGATGAATTTTTGTTCATTATTCCACATCTATCTCCCCTATCTACCTAGGGGTGTTCTCTAGAGATTTTGGGATCCTCCGTTTGATTTGAATTGATTTGTTCTACATTGGATCATTAGGGAAGTTGTGTTGCATCTATCCGGGTGAGAGATAATTTCTTATTCTTCATTGCATTTGATCGTAGTAGCATCATTGCATTTTTATTTTGGTTTTACTGATCTATGTTAATGATTCCTCTTATTTCTTTATTTATTAGTTGTGAAATCTTGTTATGGGGGCCAATCCTTGTTGGGTATGGTGAGATGGGTGTGCGTTATTGAGGTATTTGTTGTTTAAACTTCTCCTCTAACAATTTTGTTTAATTGAGTCAATTAGATGTTATTTAGATTGTTTCATGGTCTTATTTTTATCTTTTTGTGTTCTCTTATTGGTAGATACCTTTGTGGGTGTGTGGGAACCTGAGTTTTGAGGTAGGTTGTTTTGTCTCTTTCCCTTGTGGCTGAACAAAATTGCCACAGTTTTTGATTACTTTTTTTATTAAATTAAATTTCATGTAATAACTATTTTTTATGTGTTTGTATATATGTTTTTATAAAATATGGGTTCCCTTAGTTTTGGTAATGGAAAAGGGGGTTTAAAGAATTGCGAAATGGTTTTTTGAAATGTTTTTTCAAATTATGGTTTGATTGAAATGGTCTGAATAACTGGTTTGGATAATAATGAACATGGGAATACTTGGTCACTTAGGTGGAAGGTATAAAAATATGCCTCATCCACTATTTTGGGGTTTGTTCATGGAGCTTTCCTCTTCTCCCTAGTCCTATTGTTCTATGAACTTGTTAGACCTTTTGGGGGTTCACTTTATGGGGAGTTCCTTTTCTCTCTAGACAAGATGAATATATCTAATAGCTTAATGGGTACACAATTATATATATTATTTACAGTTTTCCTAGATATACTTACTTCATGTGATCCTTTGCGTGATGTTAACCATGCTACTTGGAATATTTGGGATTATTTTGGTTTATAATATTTTGGTTGTATTCCATGGATTTGATATACTATGTGATGCATGATTTAGTTTAACTTGATATATCTATTTTTATTTATGTATATTAGATTCATTAAAACCAATTTACCTGATTTATTTTTAAATATTAAAATTGTAAATTAAAATATTTATCAGTGCTTTTGATATAATAAATGTTAAAAAATATCCTTATTTTTTCATTAAAGGTTATCAGGATTTGATTATTGATCTAACTTGTTATTGAACTCATGGGTGGGATCCTACTGAGCCTGTCAACTCACACCCTTATTACCCCTTAATAAGTGAGTATAACTTTGTATATATTTCAATGTATGTAAAGGAAAGGTGTTGTAGTGAGGTGACAAGGTTTTAAATTAGCTCAGTTGGGTAGCTGGGGGTGAGATTCTTGGAGTCTTTCCACAATATCATATGGATTAGTTTATTTTCCTATTTTGGTAGTCATGGGTAGTTGTAATTATACTTATAGATTGATTTTAGAGTTTTTTTGTTTTAACTATTTTTTATTTATGGAATATATTTATCAATTCTACAATTGTCTCTATTGTATATATATGTCATGTTGTCACTTCAATTTTGAAAAAATATTTGCCACCGATTGTTGTTTTATGTCCAGGTGCTAGTTTTTAGCTAGTGGGGAATAGGAATGCCTTTATAGTATGTGATATATTGGGTTGGGTTGTAGTTTGAGATGGTAACCGAGTTTGGATAGATTCATTATTCTATATGGTCAAGGGACCCCAAAAAATTAAGATAATTCTCTTGAATTAAACACATTATTCAGTTTCAATAAATTGAAAGTCTATTCTCTCTTTAAAAAAATATAACATTATCTCATAAATAGATCTTCTTTAAAAATTCATGCTTTCACTTCCCACCAATGTTATCCTATTTGGAATTTTATTTATGTGATGACCATCATATCTCTATTTCTCACTTTTTAAGAGGATGGTTTATTAAACCTTTTTACAATGTGGGTTTTCCAAAAATGAATTTTTTAATGTAAAAAACTTGATTATTGTGAAAAATTTAAAATTACGAGGAATAAATTTATTTAAGGGTGTACAATTTAATACCATTATTTTTTTAAAATATAAATATTTTCTATAGTGTATATAACACATAACAATGAGTTTAAATGAACCCTGATATACCCTTAAAATATTATTATTTAAACTCAACTATTATAACTTAGCCATTAAATTTTAAATTATGAATAGGAATAATAAAATTTTGAAAATTAATTATGATGGATACGGAAAATAATTTTATAAACAACTACTTAATTCTTGGTAAAGTCTTTATAGGCCTTAAAAAAATTTTGTTTCTCAAAAAATGATTTATGTTGTATTTTGTGAAAAAATTGTAGAATTATTAATTTTTAAACTTTTTAAAAATTTATTTCTAAAAATGAAATTAATTTTTGGAATCAGCATGTCAAAATATTTTTAGTATAAATGTTTGGTATTTTTTTAAAAATTTTATTTTTAATGAATAGTTAAAAATACTAGTTTTTTTGAAAACCACTTTTCATTTAAATAATTTACAATGCAATTTTTCCTTTAAAAATAAATTAAAAGCAAAATTCGTTCAATTAAGTTATTAGATATCCAATTTAATTCATTGGAATTTTTTTAATGTGGAATTTTGATATAAAAACTTTTTATATTTATTGAAACTTTTATTTGGAAAATAGTTTTTTCGTCTTGTTGGATGGTATAATTTTAAATTAAATAATTATAATCATGTTAACTGAATTTGGAAAAATTTATTTGATATTTGGAATAAAAATAATTTTTATTATATAATAATTTTAACTTATTTTTTTTTTCTTAATGAATATTGGAACAATAAATAATAATTATCATAGTTAAGGTTAAAATATGTTTTCTAGGGGGTTAACATAAAAACAATAGGGCTTAAAATTACCTAAAAACATATCCAAATCCTACTTCATGGATTTATTTGTACATTATATCACATAAGGTTCTATAATGAGATATTGTTTTATCCTTTTAGTATGTGTAAAACATGGGTATAACATTTTTCATTCAAAATATTCCAAGTGTGTCAGCTCCCCCACTTTAAATGGGAACCCTCTATCCTATCATATTTTCACCTATAAATGCTTGTGGTTATTCCAATACCATTAAAAATTCCTTATATAATTCCTTACACATGACCTATATTCATTTTATTGGTAATAAGAACAATTTAGGGAGGCTTTATGTATGATCCTAGAGGGGTTGTCCTAAGAAGAGATGTCGTTGTTAAACAAACATCTTTGCTTTATTTGTTTCTAAACCTCTTTAAAATCTTACTAAATAATGATGATATAATAAGATCACTATATCATATACACATGGATGACATTAATTAAATTTAATACATAAAATCAATGTCATGTTCAATCAAATGGGAAACATAACCATCGTTCGTGTGTACGATAGACTACCACCACACGAACTAATGTAATTCATTTTTCATAATCACCTATATATGATGTTTATGGTGATGTATTTATAATATATAATTGATATTAATGACATATTAATAATTATGCAAAATTAATTTATAATATACTTTCTTAATTTACAATCCATGGAAAAATAATAACATTATTCGTGTGTACGGAGGACAACTAGATCCCAAAGGGATGTGATATTTTTTATTACCACATAACATTGATGAAATATGTAAGTATATTTAAATAAATAATAATATATTTATGATATTATTATCATTATTTAATATTAAAATAATTCTTTACTTCTTTCCATCATTATCTTTGAAAAATGTAAAGGTTGTACATGCATACACGCAACCTACCATCTCTATGATTATAACACAAATCATTTTTCATAACCACAATTCATGGTTATTATAAAAAGTATAATTTATGTATAAAAAATTGAATTAGTTCATGATTATTATTATGAATATTATGTAATAAAAACCCTATTGACCATGGTTAACACATCAATTTCATTTTTAAACATTGAACTGAGTGTCTGCAAAACAACCAACATGAACATAAATAATTGAGAAATTAAATAAATCAATAAAATATATTAAGTAAATGGATTAATTATAATTAATTTAAACTACAAAAGTTTATTCCGAAAAAATTACCAATATAATTTTAGTATACAAGAGATAAAATACATACATAGAAAATTTAGGACCCATGGAAAGGTTTCGCCTAATCAATTCCTTCTTTGAGACACACATTATTTTATGCTCCTAATTTATTTTAAATGGAGTATATACTACCCAATTACAAATTATATCATGAATAATTTATACTTCATGATATTTTAATCTATAATTCATTTACATAGTTTATGGGTTTTATGAATCCGAAGTTACAAAGTGGTAAGGGAATATATTTTAGTCCCATTTCAATCAATATTGTTTATGATTGAAATTATATTGCAGTAAATTATTTGATAATTATCTTATAAAAAACCATTAATTTTATATCTTATGTTTATTCATAAAATTTTCAATTAATTGTTCCATTTTAGTCTCTCTGTTACTTAAAAATATTGAGGATTTTTAAAAAAAAATTATAACTTCATTTCTCACTTTAGTCAAGCATCATTTTTATTCAATATCTTTTTTTTATAAAAATATTTTCAAGAATATTTTTAACATTATCCAAATGATTTATTAAATAAATTTTTACCCATTTCTATTTTTTTATAATTTTTTTGAAGGGAATATTATTGTCATTTTCTAAGTGAGGTAGTTTTTAACCTTTTCATAATAGTGTGAATATAATGATATTTTTAACTTATACAACATGTTTGGAATTACCTTCCATCATGACCAATAAATTATTGGAATCCATATTTATAAGTTTCCATTGTTATTTTTTATATAAAATGTTTCCAAATATATTTTTTGATATTTTTAAACATTGATAAAGTGATTTCAAAGTGAAAAGTGTATTTTCCTCAAGAAATATTCCATGTAATCCTTTAAATAAATTTTCATCAATAATGACAACCTTATATTTTATAGATTGATTATAAATTATTTTCATATTTATATCAATTATATACCCAGATTATTATCCCTTACTTTTATGGTGTAATAAATTCATTTTTTTAATTTCTCAAATTCTTCAATTATGAAATTTCTTTTGATTATGATATGAGGAAAGATTATATAAACCATTTTTTCCATGGTAAATTCTTCTGTTACAACTTATGATTTATTTAATTTATTTGGAAAAAATATATAATGAAAATTTTATAATGGGTGCACCCCAATAGCACTCTTACACACTGGGTGACGAATTGTCTTATGAGGCTCATGTATGGGATTAGGGTGTTAACATAATAAATTATGGGACATTGTCCACCATGTGATATTTTCTAGGTAATTATCCTTGAATTATTTTTATGTAATGTTATATTTTTATACCAAATTTACTATGATTTCATGATCTTATGATACCATATTCTTTATATTATGCTCCCATGTGATTAACCTTGACCCTCATATTTTATGATATCATGTTATACATTTGGGTCACACGATATATTTCTTTGTTTTATTTTTTCCATTACTAGTATTTTTAGATCATACCTTTGGTATATGTATTCCCTTGGTTATCACATGCATTTTTAATAGATTTAAACCATTTAGGACCTCATTATATAGAATTAAATAATTATTTTTTTAGTCTCACTTTTATGTATTATGAACCTAGTCTTCAAGAGAAGATATGACTCATGATATTTGGGTTGTAATTAATTAATTTTTATATTAAAAATCATGGAATAATTTGTGTATAAATTTTGGGTCAATATAGTAAATAATTATAATACTATATAAAGGAAACATGATACAAACCATGTAACATGTCTCAAAGAATTAGAAATGAGATCAAGAAAACCCTTATGAATTGAGTAATGATTTAAAAAAAACCAATTGAAAAAGTGGGATTTTAATTGAAATTAAAATACCATGATTAAAATTTTATTAGTTATATTATATATAAAATAAGCAGTATATACATCATATAAATTAAATTAGATGCATCATATCAAACATGTCACAAAGAGAAGAATTTGAGATAAAAACCAATACCTCGATCCAGATTCATTCTTCAATTGCACCAAAGGTAATGAATAATTAAATCAAGTTATTTAAAAACATACCAAATAGAATTATTCATGATTATAACTATTTATACTCTTAATTTAGAATCATTATATACAAATTCATATTTGTTAGTTTTAACCAATTTTCAATACTATGTGTGATTAATCTTTATCGCATTGATCTAATTTCATAAAATGGTGTAGGTATTTATTATTTTTAAAAATGATGTCTTTATTTAATCATATATGGTACTAGAGTATATTTTAAATTAAAGTTTACAAATATATAATGTCATTCCATCGTAGTTTTGGTTACAAATAATGAAGATGAAATCGATGATGATCAATGTTAGGTGACTCTTAACGAATGAAAGGTATTTTATTAATTAATGAGGTAAATGTTTATATATCCTTACAAAAACAAAATAATTATATTACTTACATATTTATATCATATTATACCCATAAATAAGTTATCATATTCATACATGATATAAATATATTGTGTTGTTCATATTGGTGGTTAAACTAAACCCAACATGAACTTACCATGATTAATAGATAATTATGAGGTGGTTAAGTAGTAATTTATTTATACCAGGAGAATAATTCTATTATTTGGTTCTTATTATTTTGATATATCATAAATTTAAATAATTATATAGAATATACAATTTATATAAATCCATTAATTAGAAAGAAGAGATCAATTTCATCTTAGTTCACTTGTTTTAATGATTTAATTAAAAATAAACATTTGTTGATCACATAATTAATGGGTTATAAAATTTGGAATAAGAAAAATTAAATGATATAATAATCCTAATATTTATCCTTTAATACCATCCTCAGGACCATCCATTTAATAAATCTATGAAAAGAAAAATAGAAACAATCATTCCTCGAAGGTTGTAGTCCACACGTACGCATGATAGCCAATTTCATTTTCAATACAATACAATAAATTAGTAATATAGTTTAATATTTAAGAATCATTAAATTATATAAATATAATAATTATTTATTAAACCAACACTTTAGATCATATTTTTATGGTGGTGAATGGAAATAAAACATGTAGCGCCGTGAAGGTGGTATTCTGCACAACGCACGAATTACTGTTTTGTTTTTCTTAATGGAAAAGTAATAAAGATGATTAATAATATTTACCATAGAATAATAACATTGTGTATATAAAAAATAATTATGTAATTAAATATTTATTTGAAATTTATAAATTTAAAACAAAAATATAAAATAAATAATTTAAGTAAACAACAATTACTCACATTGACCACTTTGATATTTCTTTATAAGATCAATTGGAAAGGGGTGGAATATGATAATCTATTTTGATAAAAATATAAAAATATTGAAATATTATTATATTTTAAGAGAAAATGGTTGGTTTTTAGTAGGGAAACATATTTTTAGGAGTACCTTGACGAGGTAGTGTGAGGGTTCTTTTATAAGTGGTGAGAATGACATTTTTGTAAATATTTAAACTTAACATAAATGGGGCTAATGGTCAACATGTAATGTGGAAACAAATATGGTAAATAATTTTTTTTAGAAGATCTAATGTTGAAAAAACACTGATATAATCAATTATAGACATTTTTGTATCATGTTCAATTACCTTTACCCCTTGTATTATTACATTTAATATTTTAGATTTTAATGCGGTAACAAGTTTTTACCTAAAGTAAATTAATATTTAGGGATAAAAATAATGCAGTCCTAATTAATTATTATAAGTTTAAAATCCATTTCATATGATTATATTTATTAATAATATGACAATTTAATTACTAAAAAAAATTATAATATATTAAAAAATAATTTTGAGAAAATATTACCTATGTTCTAAAAGATGAAATATGAATTTTCTAATTAAAAAAAATTATTCAAATTAAAATTCAACTTATTAAATTAATATTTTTTGTTATAAAAATGTTTCATTAATTTCTAATCTAAATTTATATACTAATAATGTCATAAAAGTCATGTTATTTGTAAAATCAATATATTTCACTATTCTACTAAAAACATTATTTTTTGAAAAATACCAAAAAATCATCTTAATATTATATTATTATGATAAATATAAATATATTGTACATTTTTTAAAATTAAATTTATAAAATCTTATAATTCAATATTTAAATAAGGTCAGAAAATATACTAGAAAAAAATTCATGTATGAAGATGGATTTTTTATATTTTAACTATTATTTATTATTATTTTCTATAAATTAAAAATTAATTCATTGAAAATATTTTATCTATAATATAAATGTATTTAATTATTATATAATCATAATATAGTTTCATTTTGGAAATAAAACACAAATTTTAGAAAAGTATTTTTATGCCTAAAATTCTTTTATTAGTTATTTTAGAAATATTAATAGAATATCATTCATATTAAAAGTAGAAATTAGTTTAATTTTAAAAATATTATATAATGTGGTTACTACTATTAATTCATGATAATTAAATTATTATTTTTTAATGTAATACTAAATATTTATATTTTTAGTAAAATATATCACAATTTCATTTTAGTTCTATGTTGCGTGTAGAAAAATCTATCGAACACATTGAATAATTTAAAGTTAGACATATATTGAAATATTGGTCTTTAACATTCTCCCCCATAAATAAATTGAATCCTCACTTTTTACCTCATAATATTGGGGTATTTTTTATATAGAAGTCATAATTAACTATATCCTAATAGATGATAATGGTTTTATTTATTATATGTAAAGAGTTTTAACTCTATGAAAGAATATTATAAGAACATTATATAGGGAGCTAAATAGTTCCTAATTTCACATATAATTATTATAAGGAAAATAGATATATATCCATAAGAAAGAACTTCCCAAAATCTAGGTAAATTATTTATATGATAATCATATGACCATGGGTTTTTATTTATAACTCAATATTCAGTAGTTAGTGAAAACTGTCATGACAAAGGATACTAGAATATTTTTAGTGAAAAATCACTTTTTGATATATTAGTAATAGTTTCATAGTATGTTCCTTGTTCTCTTGGTTTTGGGTGACTATCTCTCTCATTAGACCTTATATTGGGACATTAATTCACATAATTCCTAACTCTATTGCAATTGAAGAAATGTATTTTTGTATCCTCTCTCTTTCCCTTAAACTTGGGAGTCTAATGACCATCATCTATACACGTATATAATTCAACTATCCCTTTAAGTAAATCTCCTTCATTATTCTTCCAATATTTCTGACTTGTTAAAAATTATATATTCCTTCCTTCATCATTTTTTTCACCCAAATTTCTATGACATACAATACTTCTCTTATTTAGTATATTTGGGATTTCAACCATGTTAATGTTGGTAATTAGAATTATTAATACCTGAATTTGGAGTAATCACATGTTATTTCAATCCATCCATTATCCCATTGGGTTGTTTATTGTGAAATATTCCACATTGTTTATATAATACATTGTTTATGTTGGTCTTTTGGGATTTTTAACTTACTAAAACAAAAAGTGTTGATGTAAGTGGTGATCATTATAAGATAATTATCATAAATATCCTTATGAAAATTTAACCTCATGTTATAAAGCTATATAAAACTATCATGTTAGAATATAGTTATTAAAAATAATCTTTTATCATACTCAGTTCAACCTATATTGATTTCAGTTTAACTTATATCATTCTTGGTTCAAATTAGGTAACATTAAACTGATATATATCATACTTCTTAACCCACTCCATAAAATAATGACCCCTCATTAAAATGATCATTCTTAAAAAATTATAAAAACAATAATAATTGTTATATATTCTCTCAAATTACAAATTATCCGTTCTCAATGAAAGAACATATCGTTTAATATGTTCCTTAACTTATTAATATCTACATTCTAATACATTTAATCAATGGGCACTTTCCTATTAGGTTATATAACCTAAATATATTCAAATCCATAATATTGGATCATAAAGAAAATATAAATGAAACAAATAATATCCCCAGGGACAATAAAACTAGCTGTGTATTTATGACTCTTACTTGTACACTATTTGATTATCAGGTTAATTCCCAATCCACCCTTTTTAGGGATTATTACCTCTAGGTACATCTATGCCTGAGACGACATCCACTATATGATGATCAAGTTAATACCAAATACAAAATATTTTCTCATATTTTCTACCAAATATGATTTGTTATCACTATTTTATATGTTCAAGGGATGAAATCATAGAAATATTTTCCTTGGTGATGTGGAAGTGGGTCATGTTCTTAAAGAAATGATTTTAAAACCATAATATATATTAGAGGTTTTGGGGGATTCCTAAAGGCTTTGTAAAATTAATAAAATAACATAAAAATAAATTAATTTAAAGGGGAAACGTATATTTTATCCCAAATACCATCTATATAATTTATTACATCACTTTTATATCATTATGATGTCATAATACACACCACATAATTATATGTTACTTAATTGTTTACCAAAAATTACACTAAGAAAATTATGAAAAATTCACTATTGGATATTTAAGATATTTTGATTCAAAAAATAATATTTATTTTGTCAAAATAATTTTATAAATATTTTAATTTCCACTTTTATAATAATTACTCACATTTATTGAGAAAGGTTTTTTTTACAATAACAGTTTTTTGAACATATAAAAATTATTTTTGACTTCATAAAATTATATTATCAACTATAATTAATAAATATTAAATAATAATAATATTTTTTAGAATATAATTTATTTAAAAAATTCATTAATTTATCAAAAAGAATGTATGAATTGAATTTACATATTATCCAAAAATATAATTTGTGTTTTGTTGAATCAAAATAATAACCGTTAATAATGTAACCAAAATAAGAAGTAAAAATTATTATATAAAATTTAAATATTCATATTCTTAGGCACTTGATTCAGGTCCCTTTATTGGTATATAAAATTCCCTAATGTTAAGGTGCATGATAGTGAGATTTTATTGGGGGTGGTTTTGCGTACATGGTTTCAGTAATGATCTTGATGAGCTTGAGATTATTCCATAAATGGGTTAACTCATGATTTAGTTATTTGATATAATATTGGTCTTGTTAAAGGGGAATCCTAGGGATTCTATATCCCTCATAATATTTGATAAATGATATTTACTAGTGACGATCCTATAAGTTGAAGTCATTACTTCATTTGTCTTTTTCAATTTGATTTATCCAAACCATATATTTATACTAATCATATGATGAAAATTAAATGAATATATTATCAGTGGTTATGATTATTAATGTTCTTTAATATCTGAAGGAATATAATAAAACCAAATAAGTGTGCGTGTTTTCTATAACTATAACATAATAGGGAATTTTATTCAACCACAAATGGAATTTTATTTATAAATGCTTGGGTCCTTACCAAACTCATGTTCAATTTCCCAAACACTTCATACTCCACCATAATTAAAATAAAATATCTAATCCATTACTTTAATTCTATGTGATTATTTTTCGGTGAAATAAAAAGAGTTTAAGGGAGCATTCCATGCCTCATTTCATTCATCATTTTAGAGCACCCCATGTCTTCTTGATTGACCATTCTCCATTCCACCATTACTCATGGATCATGTCAGTGATTTCTTTCATAACATGAATTCCCCATAAATTAGATAATCCCCAAACATTCACCACTTATTACTGACCACATACATCATTTGATGGGAATCATGGTTAATATCTAATTGTCATTGAATTACACTAGATACATAGTGATTAACCTCAATAAAAATCTCAATGAGAATGTACCATCCACTAAAAATCATACCACAAAAATGATATAAATATTGAAGATATGTGAATAAATATAAACCTATTCAATGTCATGGAGGTGGTTGCAAATTATATTTCATCCAATGTTTAGTTAAAATTAGTGTTTTCAATGGCCTTATCATGATGTACACTACTTATTAATTAGTTATAATATGATCCACTATGACTATTCATTGATCCATGATATCTTCAATGAAGTGATACAAAATTTCAATATTCTTTTTGTAAGAGATTTTTAAGAAATTTCTCATGAGATCCCTAGTACTTTTGTTATCATAGAAGATTATTATATGATAATTTAATTCTTTATCAATATCTTGTAATTATTTCATTATCCATAAAAATTGAGTGCGTACTTTTTTTATTGAATTTTTTTACACATGAATTCTTATTAAATTATATTCTTGATTATTTATTAAATATTTAACAAAATTATTTGTAAATAATAATGAAACACAACTTCTGTACTTTCTTCCAACACATCACTATATTTTTCTACGTCTGAGAATGCTGATAAGTCATATAATGACTCCATTTTTTCTATAGATACTTTATAACATTTTGAATAATATTTTTATTATTATATGTAGAGTCAACATGAAATTATGGCCCAGTAGAGCCTTGATATTGAAATATTAAAATATTAAATATATCATATCATGCATGCATAAATTTAGTAATAATGAAATATATAGAAAATGATTTATCAGTTGGTAAAATTGAGACCATCATTACTTTTTGGACATTGGTTTTACTATAGGTATGATATAATTTTTGTGTGTGTCAGATGCTTCCTTTAAGTGTAGTCGTAGACAAAATAATATAAAAATTAATTAATTAATTTATTATATATATATATATATTATATTCTTAAAACCTAACACAACTCTATTTAAACATGGATATAGAAACACCAAAGGGTTGGAAGCATAAACATAGATATTAGGATGATACTAACCCTAGTGGATAACTCTATTGGCGATGAATGAATAGGAGGAACAATGAAGGATCAGTAAGAAAATTCAACCAAATTTGTCAATGGCACCACAAGATGAACACATTCTTCCCCAATGATTAATCTAAATCTGATGTGGGGATTTATTAATATTGTATCGTGTCCTCTTTATTTATTCTAAATCAAATATTAATCATATAATCCACATTGAATCAATTTTTGAGTTACTTTAAATCTATTAAATTATTGGTTTATAATTGTGAATTTATTGGATTTGATAATTTGATTATACTCCCCATTATTCAAATTCCATCAATGATTCCCATCTAAACCTAACTCTTTTTAGATGATTAAATTTTTTTTCTTGCCATTATCTCTCCATTCATTGAATTTTTGTCACTAGTTCTCAATTGGTCAGTGATTATACTATAGTAGGGAACCTGTTTAGTTGTATTATTTTTCATTATTTTTGTTAATTTCTTATGATATTTTGGTTTTGGGACCAGAGATGTTACAAATTCCAGGTGATGAATAAAATAATATAATGTTGATACAAGTGAAAATGTGTTTGTCATATGGACCACGTAGGATTTTCTAGAGGTTGGACAACAAATGATTCTGGGTAAAGGGATTCAAGATTCAAGCCACTTATAATGACATGGGCTCGGTCATTACATGTTTTGATCATTTCCGTCGATATTTTTTATAGGAGGCGATGATGATGTTGAAGGAGGATACACATTAATGATTATAGAATTCTATGAAAACATAATATAGAACACATGTAGTTTATAATAACACACTTCATGGGGAACCCTTTATTTCAGTAGCTATGGTTTACATTGTAGTTAGATATTACAAAGACATGTTCCTAGTCTACACACTATGTGATCCTTAGATATCCAGCTCAGTTTGTACATGTTATACACAAAAAGAAGATATTAATACCTACATACTATGTGTGTTTCAGAAAACACTTCATGTACTTCAAATTGAACACATAAATGGGAAGATGAAATATGATTGAGTTCCATTCCCAACCTCCATACATTATTTTTTTCCACAACATGTCACGTATAGAGAAAATAATTTCGAGTGAGACATCAAGACATGGATATTACCGAACATAGCGAGTCATGTTTTGTACCAATTGAGAAGTTTTTTTACTCCCACCAAGGTAGGTTAGATCCCTTTATTTCTTTGGTACATTTTCAAATTTACTATGGGTGATTTCCTTTAAACTGGGGTGAGTTTCCTAAGTCTTTCCCCATGATGTTTCAGTGTGATATCTCATCTTGCACATAAGATGTAAGAACCTCTATTGTATTAGAGTAGGAATCCCACTATAAGGCCCCAGGTAGGATCCTCATCCCCATATTTTCCTAGCTGGGGTCTTGTATCATGTAACCTACATAGCGATCATTCGATCCCCATCCATGTGGTTCATTCAAGTTAGGTTCAGGTGTCCCCCAATGGATATCTGTGTGATTCCATATCTTTTGGTTGGTATTTATTATCTTATTATTATGTAAAACCTGATTGAGTGATTTATCTCAAATGTTTTTTATCTTCAAGCCTCGAGTAGAATCCATTAGTTCATAGTAGATGAATTCCATACTTGAGACATAGATACCTTCTTTGATCTTATTTAGGTTATCTGGTTTATCCTCTTTATTTTTCTATTTAGAGATAACTCCCTTTTTAATTCATTATGTTTGATGATTTTGAGGTGTCTTACTAGGTATGTTTACAATAACCCATGCACATAATCTACCCACATGTTTCATTTTTCATACAGATGGAAATCCATTTGATGGGTATTTAGGTAGTCTAAGAGTTGAAGGAGTTTAGTGGTGCTAGATGGACCAAAAAATGATAATGGAGTTGGATTTTGCAAAAAAATACCTTATTATTCGCATTTCATACTCTTTTATAGTATTGTTTGGCTTGAATTTATACCCTTTTGAATTTATGTTTTCTAATATCATACTTTGATATGGGATTTTAGTGGTTCATGAATGCATTATGTTCTTACAAGTAATCTTTCTTCCCCACTTACTTGTTAGATGTGAAGTAGTGAGAGTGTGTAGATGTACTTCAGGATATGACCTCCCTTTTGTTTTATATGATGACTTAGTTATAATATCCTAAAATTTTCATATTAGATACAGGTTTGGGGTGTCACTCTTTGCTTAATTTTAACAAGGTGGTCCTTAGTGGGTCATTTCATGAAAGAGTGGAATCCAAGGACAATTTTAGAGGAATGTAGTTTAGATATATTCTAACTGTTAGGAATAGTTTAAGAACTAGGGAAGTAATGTTAATGTGATTAATGTATGTATCTCAATCTAGATAACACAGTGATGGTATGAAGACTGATGTATATATTCACCAGGGCTTTGATGACCTACTTGTAGATTCTATACATGTGGGCACTATTTGTATATGATTAAATCGTATATGTATCATATAAAAAAGGGTTTGGTTTCCAAATTTTTATGGATTCATCTCCCAAGATATAAACTTTTGACTATGGTGTGTCTTGAATATTGTAATATGCCCCTATGTTGATAGTTTTCTAGGATTTCATTAAAGGATTGTGATAGTAACTCACTTAGAGATAAGGCCTCGATATATGGGCCAATACATGAGGCGATTCCACCATATAGACTTTCATAAGTACCTCCATTGATCTTGTAGTTTATAATACTAGAAGTATGGAATGATTTTTCATAAAATATTGGCATGATTTATGATTTCTAGAGATAGTGACCACCCTAGTTTCAGGATGAGTTAGACATCTAGGTATCTAAGGACTGGAATGAGGAGGCAGAGTGAGTCATATGCTTTATTAGGACCCCTCCCAAATAGATGATGTCCCTAGTGGAGTTCCCTCATCATATCCCGGTAGGGATATGGAAGAGCTTGATATTTCAAATGAACTATGTAGTGTCCCTCATTTGTATAATGTTTTTGTGCCTCTTCAAATAATAATTTTATCCAGAAAAATTATTAGCACTATGTATCCAGGAGATTCAGGGGCTCTATTAGGGAAGCATCATAGTCACAGAGTATACATCTAGGTTAAAAAAGATATCTTGGTATTCCAAGTATATAGTTCATGATTTATAATTTAATGCATGAATCTTTGAACATAACGTTCATTGATATATCTGATTTGGGGTGGTATCTCTTTGAAACCCATGTTACATTGTGGTGTTGGAAAATTACATGGTATTGGAGAGATTATTACTACATAAATCAAATATTTTTGGATATGGAAGTGAAGACCATGAAGATGAGACATCATAAACAAGTTCTAGAAAACAACCACCAGGGTATAGCCATATCAAATGATGTCAGAGATAGTATCATGAAAGAGGGTAATCTAATTAAGGATATTAGAGAGGTTTCATGCATTCATGGTAGTGGTGTTTCTTCTCTTGCGATGAATGAGTTTATATGGTTCATGTTTTCCCACCCAATGTGTATTAGATAGAGAGAAAATCAATGTGACCCCAAATAAGAGGTAGTGGCTTGACTATGGATATTTTCAGGGTGGTAGATATGGCTGAAGAGATGTGAGAGATATGGGTGTTGTGTAAATCTATGATCTGCTACTACCAATAATATATCTAGGATACCCCCTCAAAGATCTTATTGATCTAGGTTAGGTATGAATAAAACTATAAGTATTGGAGCTTTGGACCAAGAGGTTTTGGGTTTCCTTCAAGGTATGATATGTGTCTTATCTACATTAGATATAGTTTTCATAAACAAATATTAGAGCCATTATTTATTTTATGAACCCCTTGTTTGAGGAGTTAATATTCCAGTTGATCCTCCAGCTCAAAATGTGAAACTAGATAATTCTACTATGGTTGATTCCATAATCGTAAACTTCTGTTGATAATGTGATCTAACTCTTAGACTAGAGAGTTTCATATGTGATATTTTCACAAGTGTTCTTGTGTATACTATTTTAGGTAGAGGATATAGTGTATCAAGGTATATGGGATGATATTTCACTTCATTTTTGATAAGGAATCTCAAGAAGTTAAGGCTGAGATCATATATATAAGGATACAATTTATTTTCCATCAGTTGTATAATAAGACTCTTTAAAAGTAAGATTGTATGAGATATTAGTTTCATTCAATAATGGATGAGTATGAAGGAATATTACCTAAGGACGTTTCATGTTTACTTACCAATCAAGAGATCAACTTCTTCATAAATCTGTATCTAGTGACTACCCTGATATCATGTTCCTTGATATTAAATGGACTCTGTAGAGCTGCAATAGTTGAAGGTATAATTGGGGAACCTATATAGGAAGGGCTTCATCAAACCCAGTGTGTCACCATGTACAACCCTTGGGTTTTTATCTAAAAAGGAAAATGAGATATTGAATTTATGCATATATTATAATTTCCTAAACTAGGTTACATTGAATAATAAGACTCTACTTATGAGAACTGATGACCTCTTCAACTAGTTTAAATGGGTGAATTTGTTCTTGATGATTTACCTTAGGTCGGGTTATCACTAACTCTGAGTTACAAAGGACAAAATATAAAAAAAAATGTTTTATTGATTACTTGTTCATTATGATTACACGGTGATTCCTGATGGAATGAACAATTACATGACTATGTTCACGGGAATCATGAACCCAATCTTTAGGCCCTTATAAGAATAGTTTGTGGTGGTATTCATAGATTAAATCCTTATATTCACAATTTTTATGGAGAAGCATGTGATAAATTTTAGGATGATCTTTAACATACTATGAGAGATCTATATTTATATAAATCTCTCAAAGTGTGAGTTTTGGTTTCAAGAGGTCTACATCCTAGAACATTTCATATCAAATGTGGTAGTAGTAGTGGACCCAACAACGATTCAAGCATTGCTAGAATGGGAGCTACCCAGGTGAGCAATAGAGGTGTGGAGATTTCATGGGTTGGAAGGATATTATAATAAATTTGTTATCAATTTATATAGGATCAAATTACCCTATACTACCTTGACCTAAAAGGTTTATCCTTTCAATTTTATGGAGAAGTGTGATAAATATTTTCAAAATATTGATGATCTCCCCCGTCTAAAAAATTATTGATTATGGAGTTGAGTAGGTGGTGTTTTGAAAATACTCTAGAGCTTGTATTAAAGTAGTATATCTCCATTAAATGGTTGTAACCCCTCCACTTCTATAGTTTTTCAAGGTAGTGTAGTTTGAAGCTATCACATATGAGTTCCTTTGTGACAAGATATTTCTAATACATTCCCTTAATGTATTTTCGGAAGGTGTGGAGCACATCACCAATTTTTTAGGACATCTAATGAAGGTAGTCAAACTATGTGATAAGGTTATGAGTGAGTTGCATACACCTCACATAGAGGTATACCCTAGATTCGTGATGATATACCTAGATAATTGATGTTAGTTTTAGTGGTTGGGATGAAACATAGTGTAGTGATGTTCATCTCTCGATGCCTTATTTTCTAGAAGGTGAAGGCTGAGTATTAGGTTCTAATAGGATTTTCCCAAACCCCTGAGGTGACAGAGTGAAATTGGTATGATATTTCCATATATTTTTTTAAGGAAATTCAAATAAAAATGGGAGGTCATGACGCTCTCTAGGTGATTGCAGACAGAATCACCATGTTGACCCACTTTTTTACCATATAAGAGAAGAGTTCAGTAGTGAGATTTGGATGTTTGTATATGAAGGATATATTCTATCTTCACGGATTACCCTCAAGATATTTTTAGATAGTGACACTCACTTCATGGAATAATAATAGAGAGGATTACATTATGCTTTTGGAACTCTATTATAGATGAGAAAAAAGTTTCAAAACTAGATGGATGACTATAGTAAGAAGAACATTCAGGTCTCAAAGGGTATGTTGGGGGATTGTGTGTTGGGTTTTTGATACAATTAGGAGGATCATCTACCCTTGGGGTAATTTTAAAGCAATAACAGTTGTCATTAAACCATTATTATGAAACTATTAGAGGCCTTGAGTGGGAGAACTTTTAGGTCACTGATATGATTTATGGATATAGAAACGATAGTTCTTAAGATCCTAGAGTTGGTGTGAGTGACAAAAGAGAAGGTATATATCATCCAGGAGTAGCTGAAAACAACTGAGATAACTCAAAAGTTCTATGCAGAATGAAAATAGTTACCTTTTGGAGTTTGATGAGTGAAACCATGCGTTCCTTAAGGCATCACCTCAATGAGGAATGTGGAGATTTTTAGGGGTGGAAATATTTTTTGAGATCCATTTCCCTTTCTAGATAATGTGTAGAGTAGGTGAGGATGAATAACACATTTACTTAATACTATTGTTATAATGGGTGCATGATATCTTCTACATGTCATGGATAAGAAGATACATACATGACCCAAGAAATGTTATTGACTGGGGTGAACTGGAACTTATTTATAGAACTACATTCTTATAATATTCGATGGCTATTGAGGACTAGTAGGAGAATATCTTTAAAAACTAAGTTTTTATCTTGCTTCATATTCATCAGTAGTATGGTGATTTTTAAGAGAGAACCTAGGATCAATAGAACTAGGTTTTCACTCAATACCCACACCTGTTTGAGTAGGATTTTACTTTTATAGATCAAAATACCCTAATATTACAATAATTAATTGACTATAATTTTTCTTTAGAAACTTTTAAATATTTAAAAAAATATTTTTTGAGTTATACATGGATTTAGAATAAGATTATTGTCCCAATGAAACCATAATATTGATATATTAAAAATATATAATATAATATTTCACAGAAATGCATAAAATAAAAAATAATATAATATCTTCCAAATGGTGTATTATATATTAGATCTAAATCCAAGAAGGGCTTTGTTTTTTTGGTTACTTCTCATTTTTATTTATTCTAGACTGAACATTAATCAACTGATTCCCATTGAATCCATGTTTGGATTATTTCAAAGCCATTGAATTCTTAATTGATAATTGGGAATTTATTGGGTTGGATAATTTTATTATTCTCCAAATTCAGTGAATTCCGACAATGATGAACAACTGAACATGACCCTCATTATATTATCACTTTTAAACTTTTTTCTATTATCCCATTATTCTTTGAATGTTTGTCACCAACACTCTACTGGTTAGTGATTTGACTAAATCTAAGAACATGTTTCCTGGTAATATTGTTCAATGTTTCTTAGGATTGGTTATGTGGGTTCCATTTTTGGATCTGAAAAGTGAAAAAGGTGTGAAAGTGAAAATGGGAATCTAATGGTGGAGTTGGTGATAGTGGTTTTATGAGACATATTATGTGGGTATTTTTGAGGTGTGACGATGGATGTTTCTAGGTAAGGGGAGGCCAGAATATGGCCACCGGTGATAAAAAATGCCTTGTTTACATGGATTAAAGGTAGTTCTAGTGAGATTTATGGTGATAGAGTATGATACAAAAACAAAGGTTGATAGACATTAGAATTTCTAGAATTCTGGGAAATTATGATCCTCGAGGAATGTAATTCCAAAAAACACACCCCATCTGGACATCCTTCTTGTGTTTAAAATTGTTTATATAGATGTTAAATATAACACATACATATTCTTAGTGTATATTCCATGTGATCCTTGACTGGAAGGCTCAATGTGTATAGGAAAAAGATAGTAATATTCTATGTTACCTCACACACCATGTATTTATTGGGTCAGACCCTAGGTAATTTAGAGAGTACACAAATATGTAAAGATGGAACATTTATGAGTACCATGATTGACCTCTAAACACATTGTGTCTATAAAAAACACCATGTATAGTGGAAAACATGTATTGTGATATGGAAGAGCATCGGTATGGTTGAACTTAGTGAGCCACACCATGTACCCATTGAGTTCACCATATTATCATTACATGGAAGGGTAGTGACCTTTATTTCATTGGTATGAATTCCAATTAAGTATGTGTGAGTTTCCTTAGTCTCCCAAATAAGGGTTCAATGAGGCATCTAGTCCTAAAAATTAGTCATAATATCCCATTGGAAGATTTTAAAATGCATCCCTTTGAGAGACCTTTGTTATGATCCTCATTATCATCATTCCCGAGGTGGGTCAAAGTATCATGTAACCCACAAACTAGGGATTTGATCACTTTAATAATGGGTTATTCCAATTAGAGTAAAGTGTCCCCCAATGGACCTAGGTTTGACCCCTATCTATATATCTAAATCAGTTATCTTCTGACGAGGTATAACTTGATTGAGTGACTTATATTGGATGAGTTTTATGCTAGAGCCTCAAGAAGAATCCTTGGGATTATAGTGAGGAAATTACTTACATTATAATTATAGTCTTTTCTTATCAAATCTATTTTTTTTGTTTATCCTTATTATTTTTTTATTTAAACTCACCTGATTCTTGATTCACAACATTTAGTGATTTTCGAGCGTCCTAATTGGCATCTTTATACACATCACTAAAGAGGACCTCCCCACATGTGTCATGTCTTAAGAAAAATACATGCCTTTTAATAGAGACCTAGGGTGACTAAGATTAGGGGTAGTTAGTGGTTCTATATTGACCAAATATTGATCCCAGAGTCGGATTTTGGTAGCATCCCCCTACTGTTAGCATGTCAAAAAAGTTTACAATATTAGTTAGTTTTTAATTAGACCTTTTTTAATTTTCTTTTTCTTATTCCATATTATGATATGTGATATTATTTGTTCATGGATTCATTATATTCTTACTAGCTATCTTGCTTCACTACATGGTGTATTTGGAGATACGTGAATGTGTATATGTACTTTAGGCTTCGGTCTCCCATGTGCTCGATATGCCTACTCAGTTATGGTTTCGAACCCCTAGACTATTAGAGATAGACTTGGAAAGCCACATTCTTTTTAATACAATCTTGGTGAGACTTTATGGGTTAGTTTGTGACATCCCATGTTTTTCCCAACATAAAAGAGAAATCATAAATTTAGAGTACATTTGATGTACCTTGTGATCTATTTAAATACAATAAGTTTCTCATAATTTTAAAGTCATTGGAAATCCACAACCAAACTAGTTTTAAAAACAATATCTTTCCGATTTTTGGTCAAATATAGTAATACTCCTATTATTATTTTATACAAGATACGATCCTTATATTTCCCATCCTCATAGTTTCCAAACATGGTTCTAACAAAAGTTTGAGTTCTACTTGGTTTGGAATCATTTATGTCAAACAAAATTAATATTTATCTTTCACATAAATGTCATGGGGGACAAAATTATATTCTTCCTTTTGAGTCACATGTAACACTAGAGAATATATAAGTTCACAAATCATAGAAATTTAAAATTCTAAGCACATCATACTATAAAATTCCTCCACAAATTTATACCTTTTTCTAGATAATACAATTTCATCATCATAAACTATCACCATGAAGTATTCTTCCTTATATGTATTCACATAGAGAATATGATCAATTCATCCTCATTTGAATTAATGCTTCATCAAGTATGAGTTTATCTATGGATGCATTTTTTTTGGTGCCTTATTTAAACTATACAAGGCCTTTTCAGTCTATCCACTTTAATTTGATAGTTACTGATCAAGAATCCCAATGCATATTCAATATATTCTTATTCTTTAAGCATAACAGTCAAGAATACTACACTATTAGGAACATGATAAATCTTGAAACCAATTCCAATTTAAAACCACATGAATAAGTATATTGACTCATGTCGAGACAATGGTGAAAATATTTCTTCTCCACCAACTCATTTAATTTGTTCACAGCATTTACAAACTAGGTATGCCTAATTTCTGATCATGTTTTCCTTATCATCAATTTTATTCCTAAATATCCAATTCGTTATGATCACAATGTTAGGATAAGTATAATTTACTAGTTCCTATGTTAGTTTATTTATTTAATAAAATTATTCATTCTTGGATCTGTCACATGATTCATTATTCATAGCTTATTCAAATGATGGTAGTTACACCTTTGATAGTATATGAGAATGATCAATATTATTCATTCTTCATGTCTATTTAGGGGAAGTTTTGTATTTGATCATATTAAATGGATTAGCTTATATTCTTTAATTTATCATCTAAGGTGTAGGCTTAGTTTTTTTCACAATCATAACCACCTCTAATTCAACCATAAAATCCTTATCATTTGAGGATCATTATGAATACATTGTGTTTTTAGCTTCTTATTATTCATCATACATGTCATAAAAATCTGTACTACATTAATTCTTCTAATCCCTCTCTTTAATAAATTGAAAATCATTACTCTCTATAATTTTATTCATTGTATTATTGATGTATTCATAGTCCATAATCATTGTTGAGTAACATAGAAAAACACATGCATCTACTGAATCACAAAACATTCTTGGATTGATTCTTTATTTATAATTTATATTTATCTTCTAAAAATAGAAAAATGTTTCAGTGTATTCTTCCTTTCATGATAAAGGTCACATAGTGTCCTCTCATCCCCAATGATATGTACCACCCTATTTTGTATATAAACCCCAAATTTTTCTACTTCCTTAAAATAGTGTCAAGATATACCAATTTTACTGATCAGTTTTTTTGTTATATTATTCACCGTAAAATTTCATCCTTCCCCAACTAAATTATATTATATAAATTGTATTAAAAATAAATAATTCATAATTCCATGTTTCTTGAGGTAATTTTTAAATTCAATGGATGTAAAGTCTACACCATTTTCAAAACATGATTTCTTGATGGTGTGGATGGTTTCATTCTCCAAACCTGGCTTATACCTATTTATGTAGTCCATTAATTCTTTTTAGTTATGAATGTACATAATCAAATCTATTTTATTATAGTCAATAATAAAAGGAATGAAATATTTATCCCTATATTTGGAAATTATGTTCATTGGTGTACGTACATTAGTATGAACTAGGTGGATGATATTGGATCACTTTTCTAGTTTTGTCGTTATGGATTTCAAAGAACATTCCCTATATACAATCATCAGAAATGTTTTCATGATCATTATTCATATTTGGAATACCCATCACAATGTTTATCTTATATAAGTCCTCCATGATCAGGTGATGAATATAGCTTATCCTTAAATTCCACATGGTATTTTCGTCCTCCACTATTATAAGTCATGTGTTTTATTCAATTTTTACTAGTTATATATTACCATTTATCCTCCATCCATTAAAGTGTATATTTCTAAAAATTTCATTTATTAATTAACCCATTTTATTAAACATAATTTAACAACCTATAATTTTTATATAAAAATTTCCCTTATGAATATATATATATATATATATATATATGCAAGTATGTGTGTTATATGAGGTAATGTAGATGATAATAACTAATTTCACCTTATCATAAATTAATAAAATAATATGATTTAAACATTACCTTTAACATAAAAATATAACTTCTGGAACAATAATCATATATATATATATTTCATTCTTTAAAATCTATTATTTTTAAAAAAGCTTCCATTACATTTTAAACTTATTGTTAAAGTTAATTTTTATAACTTATATAAGTTGAATATAATAAAATCACTTTAGTTTTTCGGATTCATCATGTTAAATTGATATTAGGATTAATTTTTTGAATTTATTTTTAATAGTTGATTTTTAATTTGACTTGTGAAAAATATTGTTTTTACCAAAATTAAAATGTTTTTATGATATTTTCATAATATATACTTGAGAACAAAATTTATAAACATTGAATATGTTGCAGCTATTTCATTTTTAGGAATTTTTAATCCTATATTCTTGGATTTTATTTTACCCCTAGGACCCCCTTGACCCCCATGAAATTGCAAGGAAATGGATATATTTTGGGGGGCCAGAACAGGCTACATGGTTTGGCTAGATAGTTTACTAAACTGTGCAACCAAACCATGTACAATTTTCTGGCTCATAAAAAATGTTATGTAATTAAAATTTTTCTCTTCTAGAATTAAACATATCTCACCCATTTCTTCCCTCATTCAACTCTAAAATACATGGAAGGCTTCCAAGATCCCTTAAACACTCTTGGAATTCATTCTTAAAGGGGATTTTGGTGGGGAAACTTCAATATTTCTTAGGTAAGTGATTCCTTCCTTGTTTTTCATCCATTTTATTAGGGATTCTTCCACCTTTCTAGAAGTTCCAAGTGTCTTGCATATAGGGCTTCGTACCTAGGGTATGATTTTAGGTTTCTTGTCCAATATTGTGGATTTAGGTTCATTTTCACTCCCTTGTGGTGCGGAGTGGGTGACATTTATGTTTCACACAACGATTTGGGGTTTTTGACATATTAGGTAGGTGATTCAATGTGTATTAATTATTGGATGAATTTATATTTTTTTTTAACCTATTTAACATATTTTCTTTCTTTTGTGTGTGGTGATAAAGTCATTTTTTAGCATTTATTGAGTATTTAATTTTAAAGTATCATTTTGACATGAAAATGTTTGTTTTTCATGTGTATTCAATGTGGTATCATTTGGGGTTAACTGGTGATCCCTGAACTGGTTTTATTAAATGTTATTTGGGATGCCAAATCTTGGTGGGTATGGTATAGGTATACATTTTACCATTGAAAGAGGGGTTATAAATGTATTTGGTGAGCAAAACCTTCTTTTACTAAATGGAGTTGTTTTATAAAAATTTTTAAAGGTTTATTGAGTTATAGAAAGGATGAAAAAGAATGTTGGGTGTTTTTTGGTCTGTGTATTTTATAGAGATGGTGTTTTTATGTGAGAATGGTATTCATTTATATGTGGAACTTGTTTGATCACAAAGAGAGAAACCTGAGTATCTTGGTGGGCGGACTAGGGCTAGTATGATAGTGATACAGAGTGGTATCATCCCTATATCCCTTAGCAAGTTTGAAGATGAAAAAACTAACTAAATTTTGATGATGTTTGGGACCACTATGACCTTTTGGTTTCCTCTCCTAGTGGATTGTGCATGAGAAGGATATTAATTATGGTTGCTTTTCTACTGAGATGTGATGTACCTTGGGCCCTGCAACTAGCTAGTGTCTGGGAGCGTACCCATGACTAGTTCTCTTCAGATATTTTGTACTTACAATCAGTATACAGTGTGATTTGATTGAGAAACTAGTATCAAGTGTGTTTTATTTAAAATGGATCATTCTTTAAAGTATCCTTCTTAAAAACAATTTTTACTTAATGTTTCATCTATTTGAAATTGTTACTATAATTCTTATTTATAAAAATTGTAAGATTTATTTTCCATGAAATGTTTATCGCATGGAATATTTTATTGTGGAATCAAATTTGGCTTTGAATTACACCCTTAGTACACCATTTGGTGTAATTAGACTTGGTTATGTTTGACACTGGTATGGGAAAGGTCTTTGGAGATGGCGGTTCGGCTTGCCAGCTTCCATACATGATGTGGTGTTGTGGAGAAGGGTTGGGAATGATAGACCCTTATCATGTGGTGGTTCTATAGTTGTAGTTTATTCTACTTAATAGTTGTGTCCCTCTTAGGATTTGTCTAAAACCATGTATTTCAGTTCTAAATTTTATTACAGGTTTGTTTAGACTAAATTTTCAGATTCAGTTTATCTATGGTTTTTGTTTGTTTAATGCTTCTAAACTTGGGTAAATTAAAACCAAACTATTAATCATGATTCCCAGAAACATTTTCTAGTCTATAGGGATTGGGAATGCCCTTCGGGCCTTGCCATGGGCCGGGTTGGGTGCTAGTTTTGAGGGAGAACTGATCTGGTTCATGACAAAAATGGTACTAGAGCATGGTTACATTCTTTGGGTTATATTATTATTTGGGATGAGTCTGTTAAGAAATTATATAGGGATATTAGGGCTCGATGTTCAAGATTTGAGTAGGGTTCTTGGCCCTCACCTCTCGTGACACACCTTGAGTCTCCATGGGATGTCTGGATTGTTTGTTTGACTTCCCATCCAGGTGGGACGTGAGGGCTACATAGTAAACATGAATGTTGGTTTGGAGAGAAGTAGTTTTAATTTCATTATTATGATGAATTTGATTTATTTATATTTTATGTTGTTGTTGAAATTTTTCCTAACTATTGTACTCATCTTTTCTTTGGTGACTGTTGCCTTTTGTAGCAACATGCCTCCCCAAAGACCTCCCTGGCACCCGTAGGAGGAATCTAAAGATAGTTCCCCCTCACCACTTGATCTGAGGCCAGTAGTGGCTATGGTTCATGATTTATAAGATCTAGTATAGGGAGTGTCTCCTACTCCATCTCTAGCCTGAGATGATGAGTCTTTTCAAAATAAGGATAAAGCCTTGGAGTTTCTGAAGAATAAACCCCATTTATTGTGAGGTAGCTTAGAACCTCAAGATGTAGAAGAATGTATTGAGAAGATAGAGCATATGATTGAGTTCCTATACACACATAGTGAGGTAAGGGTGATATGTGCCTTATTTCAGATAGAGGGTCCCCATCATTGATGGTGGGAATTAGTGCTTCAAACTGGGAAGAATGAGCAGATGTGTAGGATGGATTTCAATGCCATCTTCAACGAGCAGTATTTCATCAAGGTCCTAGCCTTTACCAGTCCTTGGGAGTTCATGGATCATTGTTAGAGAGATCGATCAGTGATGGAATATGAAAACCATTTTATTGAGCTAGTATAGTACGTTCCTGATATTGTTTCTAATGATTCTCTAAAATCTCAGATGTTTGAGAAGGGGTTGCGACAAGAAATTTACTATTTGGTCTTGTTTTTAAAAATAAGAACTTATGATGAGGTGGTCAATCATGATTTTATGGTTGATATTGATTAGAAACTAATGTATGGGTTTTCTGGAGTGTTGTCTGCTATAGGAAATGGTATCTCATCTAAAAAGAAAAATAAGCGAGACGAGCAGGGGAATAAGAGAGGATATATTTCGGGCCATCCTCCATGAAATTTCTCATTTATTAATTCAAATGTGAGGCCTGTTGTGTGCCACCAGTGAAGGAGGCATGTTCACAAACTACCATCATGTACATATCATTTGAATCCTTGCTATCAGTGTGGAGGTATGGGACACTTGTAGCACATTTTCTAGGTGGTAGATTCACTCCAAAGTGGGGTAATATCTATGGATTTCATAGGAGTGATAGTTTAGTCAGAGCCTTTATGGATTGGGGGATATTATTTTGGTGTCCATGGCAGCACGACCAAATCATCTTTTGGGAAGAGCCAGTTCAGGGAAGAGATACGGGCGAGTGGTTATTCTTAGGCAGAGGATAAGAATCTCCATGTGGTGGATCAGGCACCAACAAGGTTGGATGCATGGAATTTGATAGTTTGAGGTACCATTTTGGCTGCATCTTCTTTATATGTTGTTCTCTTTTACACTGTCTTTACCTTTTCTTTTATCTCTTATCATATTTTTAACCTACTGAATTTTATAACTGAGTTGTTTTCCTTTTCGAGGGAGTTGATGATGCAATTGGGTAAGAAGAAGGAGTAAGGTCTCAGGTTACCGTTATGTGTGAATACCATTTTAGGGTTTGAGATGGAGTGGGACATCCTGGTATTTGATATGGAACTTTTTTATGTGATCCTTGGAATGTATTGGTTGGTTCCTTTTTTTGGCTCATATCGATTACTATAGGTGGTGGTTGAGTTTCACCGCACCTAATGGGAGTCCTCTAGTTTTTCTTGGGGAATGGGATCCTCAGTTGGGTCATGTGGGACCTCCACTCAAAGAGTTGGGGAATCATTTCTTCTAGTTATATTCACTCATGCTAGAGAATGATGGTTGTTCTCCTATTGGTGGATTGCCTCATGTAATGGATCAGTTCCCATAGGTGTTTCTACTGAATGTTTCTGGATTTCCCCCAGAGCGGGACTTGGATTTCATATTGGTTTGGCACCAGGAACACAACAAATATCTCTTCCCTCATATCTTATGTACCTCAATGAGTTTAGAGAATTAATGATATAATTGGACGATTTATAACCCAATATATTAATTTACCCAAGCATCTCTCCTTAGTGCACTCCTATTCTTTTTGCGTAGAAGGTTGACAGGTCCCTCCAGTTGTATATTGACTACCAAAAGATGAATAAGGTAACCATAAACAAAATTATCCTTTTCACCAAATAGATAGATTGATTGATTAGTTGATGTGGTAAAAGTCATTTTCCAACATAAACATGCATTCGGGTTGCCACCAAGTATGGGTGAGAGAGGCAGATATCCTGAAGACAGACTTTCAAAGAAGGTAAAACCACTTTTAGTACTTGGTCATGCCCTTAGGATTAACCAATGATCAATCTGTATTTATGGAACTCATGAATAGAGTGTTCCACCAGTATCTGAACTCATTTATTGTGTTATTAGTGGATGAAATCATGGTTTAATCTGGATCTAAGGAAGAGAATGAACATCTTTTTTGGATCATGTTGGTCACTCTGCGGGATCATTACCTTTCTGAAATGTTATCCATGTTCACTTTATACATTAGGAAAGTGATGTTTCTAGGCCATGTGATCTTTGAACACGAGGATTTGGTGGACCCTAAGAAGATCAGTGAAGTTATTTCAAGGGAGTATCCAAGGAATGTGTTCGAGATCGGGAATTTCCTCAGCCTAGAAAGTTACAATAGACAGTTTGTTTGGGATTTCTCTCGTCTTGCATCAGCCATGAACGAGCTCACCCAGAAAGGGGTAAAGTTTGTATCTGGCCTAGAATGTCATAAATACTTCTTGGAGTTAATGATTTGGTTGAATAATACCCCAATTTTCATCTTTCCATAATATGGAAAGGGGTATGTGGTGTATTGCGATGCTTCAGGTATAGGTCTCAAGTGTGTGATATTGTAGGGTGATCATGTAGTGGCATATGCCTCTTACAACCTCTAACTACATGAAAATAATTATCTGACCCATAACATGGATTTTTCATCATTGAAAAATTCATTGAAGACTTTGGGTCAATAACTCTTTGGGGAGAAGAATGTTGTTTACACAAATCATATGATTTTAGCCTACATCATTTTACAGATGGATCTTAATCTGAGGTAACGCCGTTGAATCAAATATCTGCTGGGGTTCAAATTCAAATAATTTATATCCCTGGAATGGGAATTGTAGTGGCTGATGCATTGATCATTATAAAACATGTGAAGGCTTTGAGGAAGTCTAGTGATGAGCGGACTCAAATGGGGATCTTTTCTCAGATGCCCATGGAGACCAATGAGAATAGTGGAGGTGCATTATTGGAAATTATTCAGTTGACTAATGTTCTTTTAGAGTTGATTTAGCAGGAAAATCCTAGAGAGGGGCAATGTTAGTGGTCGATGCAGTTTCTTCATGGTGGGTATATGACTTCTGATTGGTCTTCGTATATTGATGGCATATTGTGCTTCAAGGGTAGCTCATAGGTACTATTGTATTTAAGGAAGGTGGTGATGCATGATAAACAATAGTCTTAATCAGATTTTCATCCTGGATCTACCAAAATTTACTGATGTTATGTGGCGGTTCTGGTTGCTAGGTATAACATGAGATATAGCTTATTTTGTTTGGAGATGCTATACGTGTCAACATGTGAATGAAGAGCATCAAAGGCCCTCCAGTTTTCCTCATCCATTTTCCATTCTTTCTTGTAAGTGGGATGAGTTTCCATGGACTTTATTATTGGATTAAATCAAACACCTCTGGGCAATAACCCTATTTGGGTGGTGATTTATTGTTTGATTAAAACATCCCACTTCATTCTAATCAGAGATACAAATAAAGTGGATGAGTAGGGCCGATTTTATATTCAATAGTTGATGATGATTCATGGTGTTCCATCAGAAGTCATCTTAGATAGAGACCCCCATTTTACCTCACAGTTTTGGTAGGGCCTTCAAAATGATTTGGGGTCACATATTAAGAATAAAATGACATACTATCCTCAAGCAGATGTTTAAACAAAGCAGGAAAATTGGATTCAAGAAGACATGCTCTGTGCATGTGTCTTTGACATTAGAGGTTCATGGGATAACCATTTAGGAGTGGTTAATTTTTCTTATAATAACAGTTATCAATCCTCAATTCTAATGGCTCCTTTTGAGGTGCTCTATGGTCAGCCTTATCGCCCCCCTGTGTTGGGATGAGGTAGGTGAGACCTCGGTGTTGGGGCCGAGCCTTGGGAAAGAGACACTTGGGAAGGGCAGGTTGATCAGGAAGAGGTTATTGACAGCTAAGATTCACCAAAAATCCTATGTCAACTAGAGGCATTGTGATCTAGAGTTTCTTGTGAGTGATTGGGCATTCCTGAAAGTGGACCCTTGTCGGGGTCACTATAGTTTGGGAAGTAGGGAAAGCTAACACCGAGGTTTGTCATACCTTTTGAGATCATCGAGCACATTGCCAAGGTGGAATACATGTTGGATTTTCCCTCTAAACTGAAATATATTCATGACATATTAAATCTATCCTAGTAGAATAATTACAATCTGGATCTATCTCATGTGATGAATTAAGAAGAGTTAGGAATAGAGCCCGATTTATCAGTGTTTGAGCAGCCAATGCGAATAGTGGATTCACAAGATAAAGTGCTTTGAGGGAAGTATATTCCACTAGCCAAGAATCTTTTTCAGGATGGTAATTATGTTCATGATACTTGGGAGTGGAATTCATGGGTTTTACCAGAGTACCCATTCTTTTTTTCCGATCAAGCTTTGGCTTGACTTTATGGGGGGGGGGGAATGTTTTCATGGTGGGGAGAATTGTTACATCCATGTCCTTCATTTCATGTATTTTTCCTACCATATCATTGGGCTATATTTTCCCCCTAGTACCCCTTTGAACCCCCTTTAAATTGGAATAAAATCGATAAGTTTTTGGTGGACATAACATGCCAAACAATTTGGCAACAAAATTTACTAAACTGTGTAGCCAAACCATTCACAGTTGTCCATATCATAAAAATATTTTAATTCCAAGTTTCCTTTCCAGAATTAAACCTATCTCATCCATTTCATTCCCCATTCAACCTTAGTATCCATGGAAGGCCCCCAATCTCCCTCAACCTCTCTTGACACTCATTTTATAGGGAATTTTGGTGGGTAAAATTCAATATTTCTCATATAAGTGATTCCTCAATCATTTGTCTTACATTCTCTTAGGGTTTCTTCCACCTTTCTTGAATTTCCAAATTTAAAAATTCTAGGGTTTTGTACCTAGGGTTTTAGTTGCGATTCTTGGTACAATAATGTGGATTTAGGTTCATTTTCACTCTCTTGTGGTGTGGTGGTGGTGTAGTGGAATTTTTTCACAAGGATTTGGGGTATTTGACATATAAGGTAGTTGATTCCATATGTACACATTATTAGATAAATTTACATTGCTTTATTAACCTATTAATAATGTTTTATATTCATTGTTCATGGTGAAAAAGTCATTTTTTGTAGATTTTATTGAGTGTTTAATTTTAAAGTTTCATTTTGACATGAAAATGGGTGTTTTCATGAGTATTCAATGGTAATCATTTGGGGTTAGTTGGTGATCCATGAAATGGTTTTATTAAATTTATTTTGGGATTACAAATCATGTTGGTTGTGGTATTGGTGTACATTTGTCCTTTAATGAGGGGTTTTAAATGAATTTGGTGTGCAAAACCTTATTTTACTACTTGAAGTTGTTTTATGAATGTTTTTATGGTTTATTGAGTTACACAAAGGGAGAAAAGGAGTGTTGGTTACTTTGGGGTGTGAGTATTTTAAAAAATGTGTTTTTATGTGAAAATGGTATTCCATAATATGTGTAATTTTTTTTTCACAAAGAGGGAAACACAAGTATCTAGGTGGGTAGACTAGGACTAGTATTCAAGTTATCCAAAGTGGTATTGTCCCTACTTCACATAGAAAGTTTTATGATGATAAAACTAAATAAATTTTGATCATGTTGGGGATGACTAGGACATCGATGTTTCCCCACCTAGTGGAGCATGCATGATAAATATATTTATTATGGTTTCTTTTCCACTAGGATATGATGTTACAAAGACCCCAATACTATCTAGTGCTTAGGGATGTTCATGTGAACAGTTCTCATCAGATATTTTGTACTTACCATAGACATATGGTGAGTTTTGTTGGATAAACTTGTATAATGGGTGTTTTATTTAAAAGTGTTCACTCTTTAATGTATCCTTCATAAAATCTATTTTCATTTAAATTTGCATCTCTTTGAAATTTTTTCTAGAATTCTTATTTATAATACTTTCATGATTTATTTGTCTTGAAATGTTTATCACATGGAATAATTTTGGTTGGAATCCAATAGGTATTAGGCTCACACCCTTATTACACATTTGGGTCAAAATTGACTTGGTTCTGTTTGAAACTGGCAAGGGCAAGGTCTTTGGAGGTGACATTTCAGGTTTTTTGCTTCCATCCTTGATGCAGTGTTATTAATAAGGATGGAGGATGATGGACCCATTCCATGTGGTGGTTATGAGTTTTATTTGATACTACTTTTGAGTTTTTTCCCTCTTGGTCTTTGTCTAGAACCATGTATTTCAGTTATGAATTTTATTACAGGATGGTTTGGAAAAAGTTTTTAGATTCTGTTTATTTGTTGTTTTTTGTTGTTTAATGCTTCTAAAATTAGGTAAATATTTCCAAAACCATTAATCATGATTCCAAATAACTTTTTTCAGCCTGTGGGGATAAGGAATGCCTTTGGGTATTTTCCACGAACCATGTCTGGTGCCGATTTTGAGGGTGACCAAATCTTGTTCGTGACAAAATGGTATCTGAGCATGGTTAAGCTCTTAATGTTATGTTATTATTTACGATGGGTCCAGTTAGAAATTATCTTGGACTATTAGTGATATATGTTCTGGAAGCGAGTAGGGTCTATAGTCCACACCTCTCGTGATAGGCCACATGTCTCTGGAATTTCTGGATTTTTTGTTTGAAATCTCTTTTATGTAGGACGTGCAAGCTACAGATTAAACGTGGACTTGAGATGGGACTGAATTAGTTGTTTATTTAATTATTTTTATGAGTTTTATTTATTTATATTTTATTTTTTTGCTAAAATATTTCATTACTTTTGTACTAATTGTTTCTTTGGTGACTGTTTCTTTTTATAGCAACAAGCCTCCCTGAAGACCTCTCGTGCACCCACAGAAGGAAGCCACAGAGAGTTCTCCCTCACTGATTGATCATAAGCTGGTAGAGTCTATCATCTAGGATATCAATGATCCAGGATAGGGAGTGGCTCATGATCCTACTCTAGCTATAGAATATGAGTATGGTTAAAAGAATGATAAACAACATGAGTTCCTAAAGAATAAACCCCCTTCATTCAGAGGTCACTCAGAACCTCAAGAGGAAAGGTATAGATTGAGAAGATAGAGTGTATTTTCGAGTTTCGGGACATGCTTGAGGAGGAAAGTGTGAAATGTAACTCATTTCAGATAGATTATCCTAGTAGTTGGTGGTGGGAATCAGTGCTTCAAACTGTGAAGAATGAGCAGATGAGTTGGAAGGATTTATATACCATCATTAATGAGCAGTATTTCCCTAAGGTCATGGCATATGCCAGTTACCTGGAGTTCATGGATCTTCCTCAAGAGATCGGTCAATCATAGAATACGATACTATTTTTCTACGATAGTGTGTTATGTGCCTAATATTTTTTCTAATCATTCCATTAAATATTTGATGTTTGAGAAGGGTCTATGACCAGAAATTTACTCTCAGGTCTTCTTGTTCATGCTAGGAACTTATGCTAAGGTGGTAGATTGTTCTTGTATGTTCAATATTGATAAAAAAGGAAAGTCTAGTTTTTCTAGAGTAGTGTCTGTAATGGGAAATGGTATCTCATCTATGATGAAAAGGAAGGAGGAGGAGCAGGGGAAAAAGGGAGGTATAGTTTAGGTTGTCCTCCTCAAAAGATCTCATCTATGGTTTCTGATGTGAGGTATGTTGTGCTCCACCAGTACATGATTAAAAGGAACAACCTACCTTCATGTACATATCCTTTTAAGCCTTTTTATTAGTGTGGAGATATGGTACACTTGTAGAGATTTTCAAGGTGGCAGATCCACTCTAGAGTGGGGAAGGGTTTCTGGCTTCTAGGGGTGTTCTAGTTCATTCAGAACCATTAAGGAAGGATGGATATCAATTTTGTGGTCATGGTGGTAGGGCCAAATCAGCTTATGGGAAAAGATAGTTCAGGGAAGAGCTATAGGATAGCTTCCATTCTCAAGTAGAGGTTACGCTTCTTCATGCGATGGATTAGGCACCAGTAGGGTCAGACGAAGGGCATTCAACAACTCTAGGCACCATTTTGATTGCATCTTCTTTAGATACTATTATATTTGACACTATTTCTACTATTTCTTTTATCACTACCTGTATTTTGAACCTATTGAATTTTCAAAGTAATTTTTTTTCCTTTGAGATGGAGTTGGCGGCACTATTGGGTAAAAAGAATGGGCATGTTCTCATGTTCTCGCCATGTGCACATACTGTGTCAGTGGTTGATATAGAGTGAAAACTCCAAGTCATTGATATGGAACATCTCTATGTAATACTTGGCATGGATTGTAGGTTTATTTTATGGATCATATCGATTTCTATAGGTGGTAGGTGAGTTTCATGGCACCTGGTGGGAGTCCTCAGGGTTTTCTGAGGGAATGTGATCCTCAGTCGGGTCGTGCAAGACCTCCACTCTCAGATTTAGGGAATATTGTCTCCAAATTATTGTCACTTGTTCTAGAGTATGATGGTCATGCTCTTTATGGTGGATTACCTCATATAGTGTATGAGTTCCTCAAGGTATTTTCAGATGATTTTTTAGGATTTCTCCTAGAGATGCACGTGGAGTTCTTGATTGATTTGGTGTCAGGAACACAATTTATATTTCTTCACTTGTATCATATAGCCCCCACCATGTTTAGGGGATTAAATCTACATCTGGATGATTTATAATCCAAATGATTCATTTTCCTGAGTATCTCTCCTTGGGCCACTCTTTCTCTTTTTGCGAAGAAGGTCGAAGGGTCCCTCTTGTTGTGCATTGACTACTAGAATTTGAATTAGGTAACCATTAAAAAAATATCTATTTCCTCGAATTGATGGCTTGTTTGATACTTTAAAGGGGGAAAATTGGTTTTCCAAGATAGGCTTGCGTTTGGGTTAACACCAAGTTAGGGTGAGAGAGGTGGATATCCCAAAGACAGCATTCCGAAAAATGTATGACCACTTTGAGTACTTGATCATGCCCTTCAGATTGACCAATTCTCCAACGATCATTATGGGAATCATGAATAGGTTATTCCACCAGTGTCTTGACTGCTTCATTGTGTTAATTGTGGATGAAATCCTTGTTTACTCAGGATCTGAGGATAATCATGAGCCTCATTTTTAGATCATGTTGGTCACTTTACAGGGTCATCTCCTTTATGAAAAGTTGTCCAAGTTCACTTTTTAGATCAAGGAAGAAAATTTTCTAGGCCCTATGATCTCAGAGCATGGTGTTTCAATGGATCCCAAGATGACTAGTATAGTTTTGTAATTGGAGCTTCCGAGGAATGAGTTCGAGATCTGGAGTTTCCTCGACTTTTAAGTTACAACAGGTGGTTTGTTTGAGATTTCTCTCAGCTTGTTTCACCCACGAACACGCTCACCCGTAAATCGGTGAAGTTTATATGGGTACTATAATTTTATACATCCTTTGAGTAGTTTAATAAGTGGTTGAATGCTTCCCCATGTTGAACTTTCCCAAATCTGGAATGGGCTATGTTGTGTATTATGACACTTCTGGTATGGGTCTCAGGTGCATGCTTATATAGGGTGATCACATGGTTGTGTATGGATCTCACCAAATCTAACCACATGAAAAGAATTGTCCAACCCATAAATTGGAGTTTCTAGTGGTGATTCATGATTTGAAGACATGGCATCACTCCCTCTTTGGGGATAAGTTTGTGGTCTACTATGATCATTAGGCTTTATCCTACATTTTCTCACAAAAGGATCATAATCTGTGGTGGCGTCATTGGATTGAATATCGGTTGGGGTAAGAATTCAATATTATCTACACCCCAAGAAATGGTAATGTGTTGGATGAGTCCTTGAGAATAAGAGTATCAGTGTTGGCTTTGAGGAAGTCCAGTGATGAGTGGAATCTGATGGGGATCTTTGCTCAGATGCATGTTGAAGCCATGTAGTATAGTGGAGATGCATTCTTGGAAAGTGTTTAGTTAAATACTCTTATTTTAAAGTTGATTAAGAGATAGTATCTTGCTGATGATCTATTTCAGTGGTCGATAAAGTTTCGTTATGGTGGGGAGACAACTTTTGATTGGTCTTCGTCTCTCGAGGGCATCTTGTTCTTTAAGTGTCGTTCAGTGGTACCATTGTCTCTGGGGAAGGTGGTGATATAAGATAACCACTAGTCTAAGAGGGCCCTTCATCCTGGAGATACCAAAATGTGATGATGATCATTAGCAGTTCTGGTGGCTAGGTATGAGGCTGGAAATCATTGATTTTGTTTCAAGATGATATACATGTCAATAGGTGAAATCAGAGCATCAAAGGCCCTCTGATTTTCTTTTGCCTTTTCCCATTCCTAAATGGATTTGGGATGAGGTCCCCATTGACATTATTGTTTGATTATCTCAAACAAATTAGGGGTAAAAATTCTATTTGGGTGGTGATTGATCATTTGACCAAATCAGCCCACTTTATTTCGATTAGAGATACAACTAAAGTTGTTGAGTTGGGCCAATTGTATATTCAGGAGGTTGTGAGGTTTCCTGTTGTACTGATAGTAGTTGGCATAGATAGAGACACCCATTTTACCACATAATTTTGGGAGGGAATTCATAAGGATTTGGTGTCATAGATTAAGATGATAACGACATAATATCATCAGACGGATGGACAAATAGAGCAAGCAAATCAAATTCTGGAAGACATGCTCTGTGCGTGTATCTTGGACTTCAGTGGTTTGTGGGATATCTATTTGGATTGGTCAAGTTTTATTATAATAACAGTTATCAATCCTCGATTCAAATGGATCCTTTTGATGGGTTCTATGGTAAACCTTGTCAGTCCCCCTTGGGTTGGGATGAGGTAGGCGAGACATCACTGTTGGGGTTGAGTCTTGTGTAAGAGACATCAGGGAAGGTCAAGTTGATCGTAAAGCAGTTATTGACAACTAAGAGTCACCACAAATTCTATGTCGAATAGAGGAATCCTAATCTAGAGTTTTCTATTTGTGACTGAGTATTCTTGAAAGTGTCCCCTCATATGGGTCATCTTCATTTGGGAAAGTAGGGAGAGAAAAATCTGAGGTATGTCATATCTTTTGAGATCATCAAGTGAATTGGAAAGGTGGAAAAGAAGTTTGATTTTCCCTATCAGTTGAAATATATACATGATTTATTCCACTTATCCCAGTTGAATATATAATATCTGAATTTGTCTCATGTGTTGAATTAGGAAGAGTTTGAAATTGATCCCAATTTATCAGTGTTTGAGTGGCCAATGCAAATAATGGATTCAGTTGAGAAGGTGCTTTAAGCGATGTATATTCCAAAAATATGGATTATTTTTCAGAATGATAATTAGGTTTGTGATACTTGGGAGTGGAATTCATAGGTTGATCAAGAGTTCCCATTCTTGTTTTCCGATCAAGCTTCCGGTTGACTTTCTAGGGCTGAATGTTTTCATGGTGGGAGGATTTTCACATCCATGTATGTCTTTTCCAGTATTTTTCCACCTATATTTTTAGACAATCATTTCCCCTAGGATCCCCTTGGAACCCCTAGAAATTGGATGAGAATGAAAATTGTTTGGGTGGCCCGGACATTATGCACGGTTTGGCTACAGAGTTTACTAAACTGTGCAGCCAAACCGTGAACAGTTGTCCAACTCATTAAAAATGTTTTGTAATTCCATTTTTTTCCTTCCTGAAGTAAAACTATCTCATACATTTCTTCCCCCTTTCAACCATAAAATCCATGTAAGGATACCAAGATCCCTTAACCTCTCTTGGAACTCTTTTTTGAAGGTTATTTTTATGGGAAAACATCATGATTTCCCAAGTAATAGATTACTCCTTTGTTTTCTTCATGTGCTTAGGGTTTATCCCACCATTCATGAAGCTCCAAATGTCCAGTGTCTAGGGTGTCATACCTAGGGTGTGATTTTGGATTTATTGGTCTAACATTGTGGATTTATGTTTATTTTCACTCCCTCGCGGTTTGGTGGTGGTGCGGTTGATGTTTTATACAAGGACGTGGGATTTTTGACATATAAGGCAGGTGATTCCAAGTATATATATTTTTGGATGAATTCATCATGATTTTTAACCTGTTTAACATGTTTTCTATCCATTTTGTGTGGCATGAAAGTAATTTTTGGTAGTTCTGACTGAGATTTTGATTTTAATGTTACATTTTGACATGAAAATCGATGTTTTTCATATGTATTCAATGTCATGAAATTTGAGATTATTTAGTGATCCATGAAATGGTTTTATTAATTGTTTTTTGGGATGAAAAATATTGTAAGGTATGTTATTTGTGTACATTTTTCATTTAATGATGCTTTTTAAATTTATTTGGGATGAAAAATCTTAATTTACTACTTAAAGTAGTTTTATGAAAATTTTAAATGGTTTATTGGGTTACACAAAGGGTGAAAAGGCATGTTGGGTACTTTTAAGTGTGTGTATGTTACAAAAATGAATTTTTATGTTCCAATGGTATTCTTTAATATGTGGAACTTGTTTGAGCACAATGAGGAAAACTCATGTATCTAGTTGGTTGGACTAGGACTAGTATGCTAGTGATCTAAAGTGGTATCATCCCTATTTCACTTAGCATGTTTGATGATGAAAATACTAAATAAATTATGATGATGTTGGGGACCACTAATCCAATGGAATTTCCACTCCTAGTGGCTATTGCATTGGAAGAATATTTATTATGGCTTCTTTTCCACTGAGATACAATGTACCTAGGCACCCACATCTATCCAAGGCCTAGGGGTGTTCCCATGACTGGTGCTCTTCATATATTTTGTACTTTCCATCATCATGCAACGTGTTTTGTTAGATAAACCAGTAGAATGTATGTTTTATTTTACATGGTTGATTTTTTAAAGCATCTTTCTTAAAAAGTGTTATCATTTAAAGTTGCATCTCTTTGAAATTGTCACTATCACATTTAATTATAAAACATTCAAGATTTATTTGTCTTAAAATGTTTATCACATGGAATATTTTTTGGTGGCATCGTATTGGTCTTAGGTTTACACCCTACATACACCTTTGGGTGTGATTAGACTTGGTTATGTTTGACACATGTAAGGAAATGGTCTTTGTAGATGGCGGTTTGGGTTGTTAGCTTCCATCCATCATGTAGTGATGTGGAGAAGGATTAGGGATGATAGACCTTTGCCATGTGGTGGTTCTGGGGTTTTAGTTGCTACTATTTTTGAGTTGTATCCCTCTTGGGATTTGTCTAAAACCATGTATTTGTGTTCTAAATTTTATTACAGGCTTGTTTGGACTAAATTTTTAGATTCAATTTATTTATTGTTTTTGGTTATTTAATGCTTCTAAATTCAGGTTAATCATTACCAAATCATTAATCATGATACCCAAGCATTTTATTTAGCCCGTGGAGATAGGGAACGCCCTTCGGGGCTTTCCATGTATAGGTTTGGGTGCCGATTTTGAGGGAGACTAGATCTGGTTTATGAGAGAATATGTATTTATGAAGTAAAAATTATTCATTATAAATTACTATGTTGAAGTTAGAAATAATATTTTTAGAAATTTTAGAATTAAGTAATATTTAGTAGAAATAAAAAAATTATTATGGAATTTTTGTTAAATTAAATATTATTTTTATAAAATTAAATTTTGGTTTTTCCCCAAAATCCATAAAAATATTTTTTTATAATAAAACAATATTTTTATAGAAAACAAATTATATTAAAAATATTATTACACATATAAATTTTCAACATAATATGAAAGTTTTAAAAGAAATGGTTTTTACGTGTTATGTCTGCAAACACAAAAATCAATATATCTAACTCATAGAAATTATATATTATAAAATGATTTTTATGTTTGAAATTTTAATTTTCAAATTAGTAAATAATTTAAATATAATTTTTTCCATTAAAATTATTTATCGAGGGTGAAAGTGGGGTCACTGTGGTATGGGTAAATTAGGGTAAATAAGGCTCAACATAGTTAAAAAGGTTAAAACATCTAAAAAAGATGTTTGATATTGGTTTTTAGAGATAGGCTCGACCTTATATCTCTCCCGACATGGTTATTTTTCATTTTGGATCCCTAGGCCTTGAATAATGGAATGAAAGTATTGAAAATTAAGTATATTTTACAAAAAAGATTCTATCTTTACTTATAACAGGATCTCACCCACCCCCAATTTCTCTTCCCATTATAAATATTTGGATCAACAAAAACTGATCCCCAGTATCTCCTCAACACATAAACCATACCCCTGAATCCCTATTCTTATCAAAATACCATGACAAGGAGCATTAAGGAATTTACCAATAGAAAGGTAATAATCTCATCCCAATGTTTCTAGCTACATTCTTCTTATAATATCCTCAAGTCCATTGTATCCATGAACTTATGAAAACACATTTTTTTTACTATTTTGTAGTGTTATTATACAAATGGAATATCCATGCGTATATGAGGACTACCACCTCTACGAAACACATGTTCAATTTTTTATCACCACTTTAAGTGGAAGATTTAAAAAGGTTATTTAATTAACAAATATGATATTTATAACATTATTATAATTCTTAAATGATACTTATTTCATTTTTTTCACCATCTTAGTTTGGGTAAAATGAAAATATCATCCATGTGTACGCGAGACTACCTACTCTATGAAATGAAATGTTTTTTACATGAACACCTCAAATGGGTGACTGTAAAAATTAATTTAATATGTAAAAATGATATATTTTCACTGTTAATGTTTTATAAGCATAATATTGGGCATTCTATATGTGTGATTAAAAAGAAATGGTCATAATGAATTTAACCACCTTAGAAAGACTTATCAATGAACCTTTATTAATTTGTGTCAATTTTGGGATAACCTTTGGAATTGTATAAGGATTATTTAAATGGAATAATAAAGGAAATAAAACCACACAATTATATATATAATTATGTTTTCTATAAGAACTTTTTCCATAGTCAATGAACATAATGTGTTATAGTGAAGTTAATTGAACAACCCAAAGTAACCATCATAAACATAAACTATATTAAAAATAAAAAAAATAAAAGATATTAAATGGAATATAGAAAATTAAATATATATTAATAATGTTGTTTTTTATATATTTAATGAAATTATTTTAATTATTCATGAAATTAATGTCATGTGAAGAGGAAATTCTAACCCAAGGTAATAGATCTTCCAAACCACCCTCGTTACATCTCAATTACTTATTCTATTTCTATTTATTCCTTTTACACAATATTATATAGATGAAAATATTATATTTTCTTATATATTTACCTTTTTATATATCATTTTAATTTCTATGGTTATACATGTTTTTAGGCCCCTATAAATTCCATGTTTTAAGTAAACGTGATTTAAGGAAATAATCTTATTTCTAGTCTCATGAAAAGTATCAATCACATAAAATTTTATTAAAGTATGACTAAATTATAAAAACTATATTTATTTAATAGATAACTCTCATAGTTAAATTATGGTTTTATAGAAAATAACAAACTATTTTATTCTTTGAAAAGATCATTTACTTATTTCTTAAATCCTTACATAATAGGTTAATTTTTTCCTTTATTATTTTAGATCATTCTAATGAATTTTATAAATTAGAAATCCATGTTCAACAACAATGTCACATTTTTTAATTATCAAATTTTAATTTTATTTAATTCCTTATTCTATTAGTAGTACTTATGAATTATCCTTCAGTTATTCCTTGAATCAGAATTATGTAACCAACTTCTTTCTTATGGGGTTGATCGTGCTTATTATTTATGTATGGTTTATTTTCTTCAGGTGTCATGAATATGCATGATTTTAATTATTTTATAGGTGGGACCATAAATATATGGACCTAAAATGTATTTGGTAAATATTTATATTTCCTGAGATGATATGTAAGTGATTAGGGAGTGAACCTAATCCACTATGAGACTTTGTCCACTTTAGGACGATGGTCTTGGGAGATACCATTGACTTATATTTATGATATCATGTCATATGATTTTATCACATAATCCACGATTCCAAGATCTTATTGATTAATTTCTTTATTACTTGTTTCAATTATTATAATCATTTAATTTATGATATCATGTTATGCCTTTTGGATCTCATGTTACGATTTATTTCCATGTTTATTCCGTTATTTGGTTTTCTAGCTCAGCCTTTTCCAAATATATTTTCCCTTGGGTATCCTATCAGGTTTTATAAAATATATGTGGGTTAGGATAAATATTTATTGTTTTCAATAATTACGATGTTTTTATATATAATATGATGTATTTATGTGTCTAATTTTCTGAAGACACAATAAAACTAGATCCTCATTTTGTAATTATTGGAAATCCATGTAGAAATTCACGAAATAAATTGTGTTTAAGGGCAGGGTTCCTATAGTTGGTATCATGGAGTGGTATATATTTTTTTTGGAGATTATTATTATTAATATTTAAATAAATCCAAAGGAATAAGTTTTAAAATATGAAAACATCCTAAAAATTTGTTAAAAATTTGTGTATGTGGATTTCTATTAAATTAAATCCTATTCTAGATAATACAATTGGATGAATGATCTAGCATAGATATACCAAAGAGAAATATCCTAAAAAGAAGAATTTTATATTAACTCATTCATTACCTTATGTATTAAAAACTGACTAACTACACACTTGGTTTGACACTCCTAGGGGATATACTTTGGATAATACATATACTCTTCACAAACCATTATAAAAACATTATGATTTATTTTTGAAACTAAATTAGTATAGGGAACCAATAAAGGAAATATAAATATTTAAAATATTACTAAACACGGAGATTCATAAATTGGGTTATGTTTATATTATATGATTTAATCCTTCTATGCTTATGGTTTACATTATATACACTTATTAATTAAATTATTCTCATCCCTAATTATCATTTTCTTTAGAATATGGTTGGACATAGGAGGAATCACATTAGTGGCATGTGAAATGGGAAATTTTATGAATTCCATAGTGAAATTACTCAAATGATGGGAGAAGGATATTAAAATATCTTGTAAGTACTAGAAAAACTAAATCAATTTATGATTAATATCTTTAATCACACGGAAAACCCCTCAGGAGAGAAAATTATAGTTGATTCATTTATGGGACCAAGACCTAAAACATATTGTGCAACCTATAATCCCATAGCCACTGAATAATAGTTTAACTCAATTGAGAATATATTATTTTTAATTCAATTCACTGAGTAATAAAAGGTCATATTGTTTGCTTACCTCCATTAGTGATAATTCGATCAGTGGTGGAAACTGATCAAGAATTCAAATCCCATTGAAAATATAAAATCTATGGATTGAGTTGAATTCAAGTAGTTATTTATCAATAAATATTTTCCTTAAACCCTTTAATATAAAATGGTGAAGGATTTTATTATGATCATGAAAAAGGAGGATAAATATATTTAATCATATTAGGTAAAAATTATAAGGCTTACAAGATACGCTAATGATTTTTTCATTAACACCTAATGTAAAATTGACCACCTCTTTAGTGGGATACAGAAAATTTTAAGAATATCTTTGGAAAATTAGAAATTTTGAATCTATGAAGAAGTTTTATGATGTTCCATCAATGTTCAGAAGTAAAATATTGATTCTTAGTCATCTAATGGTGCTAGATATAAGAAGTGGATAATGGTTTTTAACTCTAGGGGATCACAAAATAAAACTCATGGTTGTATGAAAAATCAACACCCCACATGTAAAAATTATGAAAATAAGCATCCAAGAAACTGTATCAAGGGGACCAAGAAATGCTTTAAGTGTAAAAAGGAGGTACATCAATCCAATACATGTAGATTTGTGATGAAGAATCCTAATAATGTGATTAAATTAAATAATGTACAAATAAATCATTATAATACTGTATAATAATTCAAATACAATGAATTTTTACACTATATAGACTAATGTACTAATCCTAATGTTTTCATTGATAACCAATTATAAAAAACCGAAAGGCCAATAGATCAAGGGTGGTATTATGACATCAATACGAAAAATTTCAATCAATACAACGATGAAGTGATAAGTATGCTAGTTTTTCATTCAAAAATAAAAGAGTATTATTTGATTTTGATTCTACACATTATTTCATGTCTTGTAGGTTTAGTATAAATATTCAAATATAACTGGAAAATATGGAGATAAATATGTTGTTGAAAAAAGAAAATGGATTTATTGTTGCACCTGTTGAATATTACTCTTCCCCAAATTAATATTTGTGGGATGAATCCCATTATAATCTTTATTATATTCCCTTTAATAAAATTCAATGTTATACTATGAATATACTGGTTGTATCTCCATATGGACCGCATCAACTGATGTTGGAAGGAAAAAACTTTCTCTTATAATTCAATATAAGTGTAAGGTAGATGATAAACCTCTTTAAGTAACTTCTTTAAAATTATTGATATATTTTCCTTTTGAGAAAGCATATTTAGATCAAATTTTGGAAAAATAGGAGAATACCACTATTTAAAGAATATCTATTGAAAAGAAATAAACTAATTTATTCCCTAAAAACATGTCTAGTCTTCCACCTAATTGAGATATTGAGTGTTTAATTAAAAGTTTACTTAGATCTCAACCAATATCCAAGAATATGATTGAATGGAATCTATTGAACTAAAATAATTGAAGAATAAATTAAATTAAAATCTAGAAATTGGTTTCATGTACTTGAGTACTTCACCACTAAGAGAACTAGTTCTTTTTGTTATGAATAAACATGGGTCGATGTGTCTATATATTAATTTTCATTAACTCAAAAAGATCATGATAAATAAAAACAATTCATTTCCCTAGATTTATTACATGTTTAGTAGAGAACAATACTTCTCAAAAGTGTACCTTTAATTGAAATAACATTTATTAAAGGCAATGAATGAGAATATTCCCAAGAACACCATCCAGAAAAGGTATGTGTAATTTTTTTGTTCATATATATTCTATTTGGGCTCACAAATGCTCTAGTGGTCTCTATAAACATAATGAATTATGTCTTTAGAGATTAAATTGAATTTTTTTTTTCTAGTTTTTATAGACTATATTCATATATATTATAAAAGGAAGGAAGTACATGAGATGAATTTTGGAACCATGCTCAAGACATTAAGGAAAGAAACGTTATATAAAAAACATAGTAAATGTGGGTATTTTATGGAGAAAGTATTATTTTTGGGGAAAAATATCATATGCAAAGGGATATATGAGGACCTTTTAAAAATTAAAATGGCTGTGGAGTTTCTTAGACAAATATATATTATAATGATCAATAGTTTCCTTAGATTGTCTAGGAAAAATCGACAATTTTTGAGAAATGTCTGTAGATTTTTGAAAATTCTATCCAATATTACTCAGAAGGGAGTGAAGTAGTTCTAGATAGATAAATGTCAATTTAGATTCATAGAGATAAATAATGGGCTAATAATAACATATTTATTCAAAAAAGTCCATTATTGAAGAAGGATTTATGATTTACAGGGATTTTTTAAATACGGTCATGGGATGCGTACTCATTCATAATTATAAATTGATTGGGTATGACTGAAGATAGTTTATGGGGAATGATAAATATTATCCTATGCATGATATAGAGTTTATTTTTATAATATTTATGAAGAATACATGGGGAAATTTACTCAATGGATAGAACTGTGATATATATATATATAGACCATAAGAGCCCGAAATATATATTCACAAGTAAGGAGCTCAATATGCGCCAATGAAAATGGTTAGAGCTAATCTGGGATTATGACTGCTTAATATACTACCATGCAAGGAAATACAGCAAGGTGTAAGATTACCTATGTTTAAAAGATCATACAAACTTATCCCTGATTAGGATTTAAAAGGATCTAATCTTTTTTACTGAAATTGGATATGGACGGTAATTTTGAATGAATGAACATAATCCTACATTTCACAAATGATTTCCCTATGATCACTATTGGAGAAGATTAAGAAATCTAAAAGCTATGGTGTAAAGATACCAAAGATAGAGGAAGGTATAATGAATTCAAAATAATATAATTTTAATATTGATAATGAATGAGTTTAGAAATTTGGGAAATGACTACGTGAATCCTTAGAGTTGGAGATTGGATGACGATGATTGCTCAACATTCATTATTAAACTAGGGTTAACCATGATGTATTAAGATATCTGAGAACACTATTTATGAGATAAATTGAAGAAGAATATTAGAGAATATAAATCAAGGTTCTTTTTTTGTCTAGGGGTGAATGGAGAAAGGTAAAATTATAATGGGATTGTGAAACCAATTCTAATAACTATATGTAAATGGGAGAAAATCACTATGTATTTTCTCATAGGTCTTACAAATACATCCAAAGACATGATGTATATATTGGTTATGGTGGATCATCTTAAAAATACAACTCAATTCATTTCCATTAAAGATAACTTCTCACTCGTTGACCTATAAAATATATACACCGGAGATGTAGTAAGGCTTCATGGAACAATACAATTGATTATATCTAATTAAGATCTAAGGTTCACCTAAAATTACAAGATAAGTCTTCCATATATCCTAAACAAAGAGTTAAAATTTAGTATAACCAATCACCCTCAGACTGACAGAAAATATGAATGAACTATCCAAAAACATGAAGATATATTATGAGTTTTGACAACGGACTTAAAGGGAGGTTGAAAACAACATCTTATATTGGTCATGTTCTATTTTTACAATATTTTCCTCTCAAGCCTTCAAATTTCCATCCATAAAGCCTCTATGGGAAGAGATATAAAGTACATATGTATGGGGATGAAGTTTAATAAAAATATTTCTAAGTCCTCATATGGTTGAAGAAATGGTAGAAAATATTAATACTATTAAACAATACATCAGAATGGATCAAAGTTGATATAATAGTTATACTAATAACCATTATTGAGACTTATAGATTAAGGTTAATGAAAATTGTTATTATTCATATCTCCATGGAAGATAGTTTTTCCATTTTGTAAGAAGGGTAAGGTAATTCCAAGATATATCTCCCCTATGAGAATCTAGATCATATTGGAATGGGGAAATATCAACTAACACTCCCACTAAACCATTATGAAGTATATGTTCTGTTCCATTTATCCCTCTTGAGAAAGTAAATTCTAGATCCCTCATATGTACTAAATCTAATGGCATTATGGTCAGAGGATGATCTCTCTTACAGGGAACAACCGTTGAAGTTCTTATACTACAAAGACAAAGATATCCGCAACAAGAAAAAAACCTAGTCAATGTACTTTGGGAAAATCATAATTATGAAGAGGAAACATGGGAACATTAATAGATAATAAAAACTAACTAATTTTTTTAACCCAGTGTATGTAGTGAAATTTCTAGTTTGAAATTTCTTATGGGTGAGAGAATGTAACGACCCCGAATTTATCTAGAGAACTCACCCTTCTAAATATATATGTTTGTTATATAAGTTAATATAGATGATAAGAACTAACATAACATTATCATTAAATTAGAACATGACATGGTTATAATATTACCATTTGGGAAAAAAATATTACTTATGGTATAATAATAATATATATGTATTTTATGTTTTAAAATGTGTTTTAAAAAAACATATTTTTATTATATTTTAAGAACTCATATCTAAAACTTTCTTTATCTCTTATATATGTTGAATATAATAAAATTAAATTCATTTTTGGATTAATAATGTGAAAATTATATTAAGATTTATTTTTTGGATTTTTCTAAAATATTTTACTTTTTGGGTGAATATTGAAAAATATAGTTTTTAAAAAAATTGTAATTTTATATAATATTGTAATATGAAAATAATGACATTAAAAATTATCAAAATTTAAAATTTATTTAAGGGATATCTTTTTCACTTTATAATATTATTTTTAACTTAGAAATCATATTAATATAATTTTTGGACTTATGAAATATTTAATCCTAATAAAAAACTATGTTAGCCTTTAAATTAAATAATAGATTTTTAAAATTTAGTTTTGGTTTTTTCTGAAGGCCAAAAAATATTTATTTTTTATAATAAAAAAAAATTTCTTGAAAAATGAAAAAATCTATTCTCTAATCTTATACATAAATTATAATCTAATAATAAACTTTTTTTAGAAATGTTCTATACGGATTATGTGTGCTGATAAAAAAATTAATTAATCAAACTATTAAAAATTTTGTTTTATAAAAATATTTCCATATTTGAAATCATAATTTTAAAATTAGTATATAATTTCAATTTTAATTCCATCCATTAAAATTAGTTTCTAAGGGTGAAAGTGGAATTTTCAAGATAAGGGTAAATTAGGGAAAAAGTGGTTTAACATGGTATAAAAGGTTAAAACTTATGAAAAAAATCGTTTTTATTAGATATGGGAGGGAGGCATGACGTTATCTATTTACCCACACCATTATTGGCTATTTTAGAGCCTTTTCCCAGAATAATGAAAATAAAATATTGAAAAGTAAAGAGATTTTACAAAAATGACACTATTTATGTAAAAAAGGATCTCACCACCTCCCTATTTCACCACCCATTAGAGAGATATATAATAAAAAATAATACTCTTATCTCACCTCAAAACCCTCCCCATGAACGTGAATCCTTTTTCTCACCAATATATTTTTCTATGGAGTCTTAAAGAGTTTCTAAAGGGGGAAATTCCAAGGGATAAGAAATAATCTCAACCCGACTTTTGTAGTTCTTTCTTCATTCAACACCACTCAAGTCCCATATATTAATGAATGTATGATAACACCAGAACTATTACTATGATTAAGTGTTATTATAATAATGGAATATAAATTTTATACTTTACTCCAAAATAATTTATAAAAATTAAAACTTCATCATGCTTATGCACAAATTGCCTGCTCCACGAATGACATGTTAAAATTTTCATCACCACGATAAATGGAAGGTTAAAAGGGTATTTAATTAACTAACGTGATATTGAAAACATTATTATAATAATTAAATAATAAATTTTTCATTTTACACCCCTCAAATTTCATGTAAAATTAATGTTATTTCCATGAATACAAGCAGATTACCTCCTCAATGAAACAAAATGTTTTATTTTACATGAACACCTTACACCGATGAATTTAAAAATATATTTAGTATGAAAAAATTATATTTGTGAAGCCATTAATATTATAGAAGAATAATATTAATAATTATATGTGTTTTATTAATTATAAAATGTCATAGTAACTTTAACCACTTTAAATGGTTTTATCATGGAACTTTTATTAATTTGTGTCTATTTGGGATAACCATTGTGGCTATATGTGTATTTTTATAATGAAATAATATAGAACATAAACTTTCATAATTATGGATATCATGGAATTATTTTATAACACAATTTACCAAACTCAATAAATTGAATGTTTTATTGACAAATTAACTCATCATCCTTGAGTAACTAATATAAGTAGAAATAACATTAACAAATAAAATAAAAAGATAATAAACTATCCTTTTAAAAATAAACATATATGAATATGGTTATTGGGTATTTATTTAATAAACAAAATTTCCTAATTTAGGAAGTTAAGCCTCAGTTTAATGTGGATTAATGCCAATGGTAAGGGATTATACATACTCTAACACCCATCGATTTTGTGAAATATATAGTTTATAATAAATTTCATTTTTTGATAGCTCGCATTAGATGCAACACTGAGTTTTAATGAACCAAAAAAACTATCAATATTATTATTTAAACATGAATGTTATTACATGTTCATTATAATTGGTTTAGTGAATATAAATAACAAAAATTTTAAATATTATGTATAATGTTTTAATATAAATAATAATATTGATAAAAAAGTACATAATTTTTAGTAATTTCTTTATATGTTTTGAAAATTCTATTTTCTCATAAAAATTATTTCTTTGTGAAGAATATTAAAATGAAATTTTAAAACATTCATAAAATTAATTTAATAAAATAAAATTAATTTCTGAAATAATAATGTCAAAATTATTTTAGTGTGGATTTTTTTTGAAAAGAATACTTTTTCATTGATTAGTAAAAAATACTAGTTTTTAGTGAAAACTACCTTTTATTTAAATAATTAACAAGGTTTATTTTTGTTTAATAATTGGTTTATGAGTAAAAATAGTACAATTATATATTTATTAATATAATTTAGGTTATTGGAATCATTTTCATATTGAATTTTGAAAACCAAACTTTTTAAACTATTAAATATTCTCCCTTTGTAAAATAGTTTTCTTGTCACATCTGTGAATTAAGTTTCCAATTATGTTTTTCCACTTATGTGAATTAATTTTGAAAAATGGATTAAATATTTATAATCTAAATAATTTATATTATATAATAATGGAAACTTCATTTTTGGAAAAAATGGATAGTAAAAATAGAAAATATTAATTAATACAGTTAAGGTTAAAATAGGTTTTTCAGGGGGGTAACTAAAATGTTAATGGGTAAAATAACATATAAACGTTTAAAAATCAAATTTATAGACATATTTTGAACTTATAACCTATAATGTTCTATAATGATCTATTTTTGATCCTTTTTCATGTGAAAAATGGGTACAATTTATTCTTTTTACAAGTACCAAGTGTGTCCTCTCCCACAATTTTAATAGGTCACCCCTTATCCTATATTATTCACACTTTAAAAAACTATTTGGTTCAGAAAAGACCTGAATTTTTTTTACTTACATCCATACCTGCATCCTATATTACTTTTTTAGTTGAGAAATACAATCTAAGAAGGCTTTAGGTTAAACCTAAAGAGGTTGTCTGAAGAAGAGGTGAAGGTTTTAATTGTGCCTTTTTGTTTTACTTATTCTTATAACTCCTTAAAACAATCTTCAATTATTATGATATAATAAAACTTGTATCAAAATTATAATCATATTTTATTATGTAAATGGAATAACCTATTTCCATTTACTCTACCATAAACTGGGATACGAAATCATGATTCAGATATACAACAGACTACCACCTGATGAACTGATGTTATTTTTTCCCATCATTACCTACCACAGATGAATGTAGTGATGGATTAAATTTTTATATATGATATTTATGATATTATTATACTTATTTAATTATTCTATCATATATATCATCATGCATTCTATTCTATGGGAATATGATAATGTCACTGATGTGTACAAAAATATAACGCCTTGTAAAGCGATATGATTTATTAATGATTTACATAGAAGGTAACAATGGCTGGTTTAATTAAAATATGTCATATATATGAAATAAATTTTTTTATTTAAGGGTAATTCAATATTTACCTTTCTATCATTCAAATCTGTTATGAAAATGGAATATTGTTCATGCGTACATACAACCTACAGTCTCCATGAACGATGTATTTCATTTTCAATTTCAAAATTTTATGAATTACTCGAAATTATTTTGTAATAAATATGAATGATATTTTTATCATTTTAAAAATTATTTATATTATGGAACCATTATTAATGTAATAATATCAAAAATAAAAAAATTAAAATATACACAATAAACAATGTACTTATTGTTAAAAAGTTGAGTTTGACAAGGAATTTTTATTAAACAAATAATAAAAGGTCATAAGTAAATCATATATGGAATGATATATATATATATATTGCAATTTAATATATTTATAATAATATTATATTAATTATACAATAGGTTTTAATGTGTATGAAGGAAGTCAATAGAGAAGGTAAGAGATTTTTTTCACACTTTTATTTTATAGAGACACATGCCATATTCTCCACATGTTTCTTTTATGTGGTGTTTATAATTTCCAGGAATGTTTTTTAGGATTATTATATTTAAAATTAGGGGGATTTAAATATCTATTTTATGATCTCTCTTTCTTGTATATCAATGTTCAAATTTTTCCAAAGCATTGAGGTATTCTTGTCATAACTTTCCTTCTTTGATATATATGTTATGTTATGTACCTATCTTATTTAGAAGTTGTATATACAGACCCTTTGACATATAGTATAATGAGTTTATTTATTGACATGAAATTATATGATTCATTTATTTTTTATTCTTTTGTGGGTATTATGATTCAATGTTACCAAAGTGGTAACGTTTTAATGTTACAATATCTTCATTTATTAGGATTGTTCATGATTATGCTTCGAATGTTGAAATATTAAGATATACATCTCAATAAAATAATTTATAATCTTATAATATTGTTATTTCGATTTAATCATTTGTTATCTTTATATTACTATATTTATGTACTCAAGAGTTTAAAACATTTTTTTAAGAAAAATCTTATTTATTTCTATCTCTGATAGAAAATCATTTTTCTTCCAAAAACATTTTTTTTGAAAAAATGTTTTCTAAAATGTTTTTAAAATTACCCAAATGATTTATTAAATATTTTTTTTACCCATATTATAATTTTTTTAAAATGTTTTGAATTTAATATTAAATTATTTTTCAAAACAAGACCATTTTTGTTTTAATAAAATTGTGAAAGGAATATTTATTTTATAATGTACAACATTTACAGAATTTCTAGACATATTGAACATAGCTAGATTTAAATATTCCTTTATAAGTTTTTAAGTTTATTTAAAAATCATTATCTAAATAATATTTTAGGAGTTTTTAATTATTGAAAGTTCATTTTTAAAGAAATTATATTTTCATCAAGAAACATTCCAAGATAATTTTCTTCCAAAATTGTTTTTTATACAAAAGGACATCCTTTGAGGTTACTTAATATTTTCTAGGCATATGATAAAATGATACAATCCTTATTAATTATTTGGATGGTTTATGTTTATGATGGAAATATTTTTATTAAATCCATTTCACTTCTATGGGTTATACCATGATGAAATTATTATGAAACCCACCAATTCTTACACAAGTAATTCTTTAATAAAATAATGAAATTATTATGAAACTTATTTCTTTTCTAGAGGTTATATTATGATTAGATATTTATGAATACAATTTATTTTCATCATTTATAAAATGATTAATGTTTTATGATCATGTGGAACAAATATTCATGATTTTAATTATGTGATGGGAGGGACCTATATCTCCCTCTCATACATTGGGTAAATATTGGTATCTATGGATTTAAATAGGACTAAAATGGAGATTAAACTTAGATTAGTAAAGAAAAATATCCTATATGATAGTATTGGGAGTGAACCTTGACTACTATTTTGGTTTGGGGAGTGAACCAATTCCACTATGATAGTTATAAAAATAGTCCTTTAACTACTAAGGAAATTATTTTCCATACTTATATGTATACCAAAAATCTATGCCTTATGCCAATGTTATATTCTTATAGTTCATGCTCTCTGATTTGATTATGATTTATATCTTAGGAGTTACCAATATTTACTCCATTACTCTAATTTATGATTTATGATATACATGGTATTGTTTTTAAGTGTTATTATCATGATATTATACCATAATCCTCATGATATTTTGATATATCCCTCATTTACCCTTACTAAGAGTCTGATATCATCCTTTCTTATGTTTCCTTTCCCCATGTTATGATGAAAGGTATTATGTATTATATTTATAAGAAGGGTTTTAGTTACAGAGAATATAGTAGGAGATTACATATCTTAGTTTTGAACCAGTTGTTTATGTTTCCAGGTCTCTAAAGGAAGTTGATTATTATGATCTTCAGGCTTTTGTTTGTGTAATGTAATCAATATTCATCTAAAATTATGTAATATATATGTATAATAATTTCCGGTTTCATAATTGGTATCAGATGATTGGTTTAGGTAACATTTTAAAACATTGATGAGAAAACATTAGTGAAGTCCCAGAGGATATGTTAAAGGATTAGTCAAATAGTGAGTTAATTTATAGGAAAATTTCCTCGAATTTGGGTAAAGGATATGGTGAGTGGTTTACTAGTAATTAAACCCCTGTATAGAAACTACAAGTGGATGAGACTCTGAATTAGAGGTAACTATGGATAATAAATCTAAAAATGGTGCATTGAGATGGACTCAATCATAACATGTTCATGAATATGGGCCTTTTTGAAGATATAGTTTTTCATTCTTTGGGGGTATTATTTCAAAATTTAAAAAATATTTTGTGATCATTAAGAATAATTTAAATAGAAGATGTCTGTTAATTAATGAAGATAAACCCAAGGGTTCATCAAATAAAAATACAGTTTCATGATTTACACATTATATAAGTTATTTGTCACACACACACACACACACACACACATATATATATATATATCATATTATACCCATAAATAAGTTATCATAGTCATCCATGATTTAAATCTATAGTGCTATTCATGTAGGTGGATAAAAAACCCAAACATGAACCTACCTTGATGAAAAGATAATTATGAGGTGGTTAAGTTGTAATATCTATACAATAGAATAATAATGCTCTTATTTGGTTATTATTAGAATGTTATATCATAATTTCAAAGAATTATAGAGAGGATATAATTTATATAAATCCATTAATTAGAAATAACAGATCATTTTCCTCTTAGTTCACTCATTTTAACGATTGAATTTAAGATAAACATTTTTTGATCATATAACTAATAGGTTATAAAATTTGGAAAAAGAAAATATTAATGATACAATAACCATAATATTTACCCTTTAATACCATTATTAAAACCATCGAAGTATGGCATCGATGAATAGAAAAGTAGAAATCAATAAATCTTGGAAGGCTATAGTCCATTGAAAAACACGGTAGACAATTATATTTTCCAAAGAATGAGAGAAAGAAGTAATATTGATTAATATTTAAGACTCATAAAAATGATATAAACATAACAATTATTTTTTAAATTAATATTTTAGATTATATTTTTTTGGGTGGTGAAGGAAAATAAAAAACGTAGCGTTGTGAAGTTGGTAGTGTGCATATTGCATTAATTACAGTTTGTTTTTCTTAATAGAAATAGAAAAAAGATGATTAATAATAAATAAAATATAATACCAACATTAAGTATATAAAAAATGTTGTAATTAATTATTTATTTGAAATTTATAATTGTAAATGAAAAATAGAAAAGGAATAAGTTAAGTGAAAAATAATTACTCACATTGACCACTTTGAGATATCCTTATAAGATAAATTTTAAATGGGTGTCATATGATAATCTATTGTTACCATAATATCAAAATAGTGAAATATTAATATAGAGGAATAAAAAATGGTCAGTTTTTAGTAAGAAACTAGATTTTAAGGAGTACCTTGAAGGGGTGGTGAGAGGGCCCTTTTGTAAGATGTGAGAATGGTATTTTTTTGAAAATTTCAACATTACATAAAGGGGGTAATGGAAAACATGTTAAGTGACTCAAAAATTTGGTAAATAATTTATTTTTGAGATATAATGTTGAAAAAAACCTAGTAGACTCAATTATAGACATTGTTTTATCATGTTCCAATACCTTTACCCCTTGTATTATTACTTTTAACATTTTAACATTTACTTTGGATAATTTTTATTTACCTAAGGCAACTTAATATTTTTCGATTAAAATAATGTTTTCCTTATTAATAATTATAAATTTAAAATCCATTTCATATGATTAAATTTATTAAGGAGACACATATTTTTTTTTAAAAAAAATTATATTGTATTAAAAACTAATTTTGAGATAATATTACATATGTTCTAAAATATCAAATATGAGTTTGTATATTAAAAAAATCTTAAAATTATAATTTCACTTATTAAATAATTATTTTTGCTTTGTAAAATTGTTTCATTAATTTCAAATGAACTCTTATATAATGATAATGTCATAAAATTCATGTTATTTGTAAAATAAATATTTTTCACCATCCACCTAATTTTTTTTAGAAAAATACCAAAAAAGGATCATAAGATTTTATTATTATGATTATTCTAAAAATTATGTTCATTTTTTAAAATTTTATTTCAAAAATTTTATAATGCAATATTTAAATAAAATCCTAAAATGTAGTGGAAATCTATTCATATCAGAAAATGGATTTTTAAAAGATTAAGTATTCTTTATTATTACTTTCTATAAATTACTAATTAATTAATTGTAAATATTTTATTTATACTATAAATTTATTTAATTATTATCTAATAAAAATATAGTTTCTTTTTTGAAATAAAAAATGATTTCTAAAAATTATTTTTTTATGCATAAAATACTTTTCTTAGTTGTATTGGATATATTAATAGAATATAATTCATATTAAAAGTAGACATTATTTAAGTTATAAAAATATTTCATAAAGTGGTTACTACTATTCATTCATAATAATTAAATGAATAGGTTTTAATGTCATGATTAATATTTATATTTTTAGTAAAATATGTCATGAAATCATTTTAGTTCAGTGTTGCGTGGAGAGAAATATATCAAACAAGTTGACTGGTTTAAAGTTAGACATATAATAAATTTTGGGGGTTTTACACACTCCCCTATAAATAAATTGAATCCTCAAAATTTGCCTAATAATATTGGAGTATTTTTTTAGAGAAATCATAATTAAATATACCGTGATAATTGATCATTGGTTTATTTATGATATGTAAAGAGATTTATCTCTATAAAAAATTATTATAAGAACTTCATAGAGGAAGATAAATTGTTCCAAATTGCACATAAAATTCTACTAAGGGAAAAATATCTAGATCTATAAGAAATAACTTCCCAAAATTTGGGAAAATTATTTATATGATAATCAAAATACCATGAATTTTTTATTTATAAATCAATATTCATTAGTTGGGGAAAACTAACAAGACAAAGGACACTAGAAAACCATGAGTGAAAAAACACTATTCAATATATTATTAATAGTTTCATAAGATTTTTGTAATGACCCAGAATTTCCATGTAAAAAGGGGCCAGAATACAAGCCTAACAGTAATAGTAAAAGTAAAACTGAAATACAATACCACTAAAGAAGAAGAAATCCAGCTACTGGGTTATCCTCCGATGTTCCTACCTGATGGGTTGGTATAGACAGCCACCTAAGCACCCCACATCTGCCTGTCAACTCTGCGTACCATCATGCCATATGGTCTACCTCTGGGCATCATCTAGCCCTAATACCCTTAGCCTATACTAGCGTTGTCTATCATCTGCACCAAACACAACAAGGTTCGGGCATAACCCGTGTAGGGTTGAGTATAACGATACCTAGTAGGGACCCCGAGACCCGCAAGGTCTCACAAAAACCACCTAGGATAAACCACAAGGCCTGAAATGAACTGAAAACCATACTTAGGTATATTCCCATACATATACCTAATTTATCAAGTATACCCATCTCAATCATGAGAAAAACATAGAGTCCAACTCAAAGCCAAAAGCTCAACTGTTCCATAAAAGAAGGAATACCATGAAGGTAAGTACCACACGAGTATTCCACACAGAAGAATAAAACCATGGTATTACTATAAAGGAAATTACCACATAGTTATGGACATAGGTCACAATAGGTATAAATTAATTACAGAAGTAGAGAAGATTAGATGTAACTACTGAATCATCTTACTCTCTTAAAAGACAGACCCAAGAAAGATCGCTAATCATCATCAGACCCACATAGGGTTAATGTACATCGTTAGTACTTCATTATACCCACATAGGTTCTCTAGGTTCTATCCCACACAAGATCGCTCGGTGCTGAACAACATAGGATCACATGGTGCTGAGCCACACAGGATCGCTCTGTGCTGACCAACACAAGATCGCTCGGTGCTGACCCACACAGGATCACTAGGTGCTGACCCACACAGGATCACTAGGTGATGAACCACATAGGATCACTTGGGGTTGAACTACATAGGATTGCCAGGTACTTACCCACACATGATCATTGAGTAGTCCCTCATGGAATCCTAGAGCAGTTCCATCTGGGACCCTCAATCACAGACCCACGAAGGATCTATTTCTCAAGTCACAGCTAGCTACTCGGTTCCCCTCTTGGATTGCTCAGTTCTGGGAGGGATCACTCCTCAAGCCACTGTCCTATACTCTAACTACCACTAAGTCCCACAAAAAAGAATCCCAAAGAACCACCATGCCATAGGGGTCTCAACGCAATAGATGGTGCGTCAATCGAACGCCCGGTCTATAAGTTATTAACCTTTTAGTCCCGAGGGCCCGGTTGGATTCCTGCTTGATCCAACTCGACCATTCCCCAAATTTATCCAAAACAATAGTAGGGTATACCAAAGGGACCGTATCTCTCGAAGATTTACATCGTCATTGATAGTTGGTCAAACAGACGCTCGGTGCCAAAGTTATGGCCGTTAGAGCGAAAAGCTCGTAGTTGGTCCAGGTCCGGTCGAACCTGGTCAGACCAACCTGACCTGACCTAGCCTGGGATGACCCGACTTTGTTTGGGGTGACCTGGTCCACTGGTTTTGGCCTGTCCCGCACTGGTTGGCCCAGCACGCTGGGCGGTCCGGCAGGCCGCGAGGGGCCGCCGAGGGACGTGGCGGCTGTGGGGGCCGCGAGGGGCCACAGAGGGCCGTGACAACTGTGGGGGCCGTAGTGTCTACAAGATGACGTGGGAGGCTATGAAGGCCACAGAGGGCAGCAGGGTGGCGCGAGAGGCCGCGCGGTAGGCCGTGGAGCGGTGCAGCGAGGCCGCGAGGCGACATAGCGAGGCCACAAGGTAGTGGTGGCCATGGAAGGATAGGCCAAAGGGTGGCGTGGGGTGGCACGATGAGGACGCGGGGTGGCGTAGTGAGGCCACGAGGCGGCAGAGGTCGTAGGCAGTGGAGAACCGCACGACCCAGAGGCTGAGGGGCAGCGGAGTGCCGAGCCTTCGCCGGCGGCCGACATGACCAGCTGCCCTTCGTTCTTCAACTTAATTGCAGTTCTCGAGTTCCACTGTTGCCAACCGTTGGCACCAGTCTCCATCACCACCACGAAGATCACACAATAGATCCACAAGATTTACGGAGGGGTCTGTCCATTTTTGTTTGTCTCGTACCCTCCGCGTTAGGGTAGTAGCATACTGCTAAAGGAATATGATTCAATGTGAGAGTGAAATTAACTTTGATCAAATTAAAACACCCATTACCTCTTTCATTTGTTAATGTCGATGATGAGGGAAGGATGCTCATCGATTGAAGACTTCCTGAGGAAGAAGTTGAAGTCATGCGTTGACGTTCTTCATTGGAGAAGTGTAATTATCCCAAAATCTCTCCCCTTCTCATGTTCCAAAAAACTTCCGCCAATCCACCCCAAAAATGAATTATCGAACATTTTAGAATATATTGACATAATTTAAAATTATCTTAATTCATTAATTTAGTTGGTATAATTAATTAAAGGGGGTGTCACATATAAAGTGGGGGAAGTTTAAGAGGCTTCTTCATATTAACGAGGGAGTTCAAGGGTTTTCTCTCATTAAGAGGGGAGTTTAAGAAGATTTTAGTCTCGGGTGGTCCCCACCACCATAGCCCATGTGGGAGGTTTTAGTTCATGTGGTCCCCACCTTTTAACCATCCACATGAGAGGTTTAAACAAAAGAAAAATAAAATAAAAGTTTATTTTTTTATTTCTATTTCTACAAAAACCCAAATTCTATCTTTCACCCTCGACCTACTGCAGTCAAGGTGAAAGTCCCCATAAGCGAATATTAGCACTGTGAGTTCAACAGTGCCCTCAGATTTCAATTTCGACCATCGGTTCAAAAGTTACCAAATCCCGCTCCCATATTTACTGAACGTTCCCAAAAAAAATTTATAAATTCATTCATGGAACACTGGGCCTCGGAATCACACACTGTCAATTTTAACGGACTCATAAAATTACAATTTAATTTAAAAAAATACATGGAAATTACAGGTCATTACTTTCTCCCCATATCAGGTCTTTGCATCCCCATAAGACACAACACAAACTAAGGGATCAAGTGGGGGTAATGCGCACGAATATGAGCCTCCCGCTCCCATGTGCTATCCTGGAGGTTCTTGTGCTGCCAACGAATGCACACCACAATTATAAACTACCCACGAAGGACCCGATCCTGTCAATCCTCAATCTCTACTGAAACCTTCGTAAAAGTCTCCTCATCATCAACATCCAGCTTGTTGTGGTCGATGATGTGAGAAGGGTCGTTCACATATCTCCTCAGCTGGGATGCGTGGAAGAAATCATGCACAAGGAGCCACTGAGGTGGAAGAGCTAAGCAGTAAGACATCTTTCCAACTCTACTGAGGACCTAAAAGGGTCCAATGAACCTTAGAGATAACTTTACACCTCATCCAAATCTCTACAAACCTCATCGAGGTGAGACCCATAGAAAGACGTGGTCACCAACCTCAAACTCTAGAGGTCTCTGTCTCCTTTCCGTACACGACATCTGCCTGCTCTGTATAGTCTTCATCCACTATTGGATGATCTGCACCTTCTGTGTGGTAGCATGTACCATCTCTGGTACCACTAGTGCTGACTACCCTGGGTCAGTCCAACACAAAGGTGATCTGCAAGGTCGCCCGTACAATGCCTCAAAAGGTGCAATCCCAATGGTGGAGTGATAGATATTGTTGTATGAAAACTACACAAAAAGAAAGTGATCCTCCCAGCTACGACCAAAGTTAAGGACGCAATCATGTAGCATGTCCTCGAGGGTCAGAATGGTCTGCTCAGTCTGACCATCCATCTAATGATGGAAGGCAATGCTCAAACGAAGTTGCGTCTCGAAAGCCTCCTACAACCCCTTCCATAGCTGGGATGTAAAACATGCATCACGATCAAAGGCAATCATCGAGGGTAATCCATGTATCCACATAGCCTCCTACACAAAGAGGTGTCCCAAGCTCTCTACTAAACCCTGCTCTCTGATCGGTAGGAAGTGGGCCAACTTGGTGAGTCGGTTGATGATCACCCAAATCAAGTCGTGTCCTCTAGATGTATGTGGTAGCCCTGTCATGAAGTCCATGGATATACCATCCCACTTCCACTCCGGGACCTCTAAAGGCTGAACCAAGATTGCTAGTACCTGATGCTCCACCTTCACTTGCTGACAAGTGAGGCACCAAGAGACAAACTCTGCTACTGCTTTCTTCATTCCCAGCCACCAGTGCAGTTGTTGAATATTCTGTTACATCTTCACCACTCCTGGATGTATCACTAGAGGGGATGTGTGGAACTCCCTTAACACTTCCTCTCGAAGTGACACTGGTACCATGGTACATCTTCTAAAGAGGATGAAGTTCTCCCCACCTTCAGAAAATCCATCAGGTGCTTGCCCTTTGTATATCTGAGCATTTCAAACCTCACAATCAGCGTCCCCACACTGCATCTACTTGACTCACTGAAGAGGTGGGGGATTGACTATAAGAGACTGAAGGAAATCTCCTCCATCACATTCCATGAAGGATATCTGCAAAGCGGCCAACTGCTTCATCGCCTCACCTAGAAGTTGTATACCATATCTCCAACTCAGTGCATCTGCTACAACGTTTCCTTTCCCAAGATAATAGACTATCTCGAAGTCATAGTCTTGGAGGAACTCAAGCCAACATCGCTATCTCAGGTTTAGGTCATTCTGAGAGAAGGCATACCTGAGACTCTTATGGTCAGAGTACACTGTAAAATGCTGGCCCATCAGAAAGTGTCACCACATCTTCAAGGAAAAGACCACTACTGTTAACTCCAGGTCATGGGTAGCATAGCTCCACTCATGTTGTCTCAGCTTTTGAGAAACATATGTTATCATTTCTCGCTCCTACATCAGGAAACATTCATGTTCTGTCCTTGATGGGTCGCATTAGACTACATACCTTACACCCTCCTTTGGAATCCTCAAGATAGGGGCACTATTCAGTCTATACCTCAGCTCCTGAAAACTTTGCTCTTATCTCTCCGACCATATGAAGGGTTTCCCCTTCTTCATCAACACTGATAAATGTGTTGTCACTCTATAGAAATATAGCACAAATATCTAGTAGTATCTGGCCAAACCTAGGAAACTCCGCACCTCCGTCACACTCCTGGGTGGATCCCAAGAAAGTACCGCCTCAATCGTCACTGAATCCACTGCAAATACAGCCTCTGAGATCACGTGTTTCAAAAAGTGCACCTCTTGGATCCAAAAATGGAACTTCAAGAGCTTACCATAAAGCTGGTGCTCTCAGAGTTTTTCCAGAACTACTTAGGAGCGATAAGCATGCTCCATCTCAATAGTCGAGTAGATCAGAATGACATCAATGAAGACTACAACAAAGAGATCATGGTATGGATAAAAGATCATTTTCATGAGTCCCATGAACACTTCTGGAGCGTTAGTTACACCGAATGGAAAAACCAAAAACTCATAATGGTTTTACTGACATTTGAATGTCATCTTCTACACATCCTCATCTCGTACTCTAAGTTGGTGATATCCTGAACTGAGGTCTATCTTCGAGAACCACTGTGCTTCCTTCGTCTAATCAAAGAGGACGTCAATCCTTGTAAGTGGGTACTAGTTCTTCATGGTCACCTGGTTCTTGAGTCGATATTCAACACAAAGTCTCAAGCTCCCATCAGTCCTCTTGGGGAACAAAATCAGGGTTTCCCAAGGAGAAACATTGGGCCATATGAATCACTTCCCCTACAAGTCCTCTAGCTGTACCCACAGCTCACGAAGCTTTGCAGGAGCCATCCAATATGCTGGTGTAGATATTGGTGTCCTCCTGGGGTACAATAAATGTAAAAGTCCACCTCTTTGTGAGGAGGTAGACCCAAAACATCATCAGAGAAGACATCTGTGTTCTGGTCCACCACTATAGGATAACTCAGACTCTCCACATAAACTGCTCTAAGGGTATGGCTAGCCAACTGATGAGTGATCAGCTACACTCTCCTTCGTGTAAGTCCATCCTATGATAGAAAGGCTCCCTTCTCACCGGTGAAGTTTAACCTAGTCCCATCCATGCGAACACGATGCATTTTGTGCCCAATACAGTATATCTAAGCATGGACTGTAGATAACCATCCCATACCCAAGATGACGTCGTAAGGCCTCGACGCCACAACTAGGAGATCCCAATCAAAGATCTCACCTCCTAGAGTAAGATTGCACTACCTTCACCAGTGCGTAATCATTGAATCCTCTCCCTTAGGATTCTCTAGCCATAAGGATTGAGGCAACAACTCCGCCAGAATCTTTGAGCTCCGAACGAGGGCAATGGCAATAAAAAAATGACTAGCACCTGTGTCTATAAGTACTACAGCTAAGGTGGAGTAGACACAGATCGTATCTCATATCATCTCCGGAGCATCTTAATCGAAGGCATCAGCTTCATGGAGCCGAGATCACCCATTCCCACCTACTCACTATGGTCGGGGTGGACCTCCTGGTGATGGTGGCCGTAACATCTCAAATTGTCACCCACCACCAACTGCACAACCAGCTCCTCTACCACGTTCACCTGCTACTTGTGGACCTCCTCGGTCCAATATTTGTCTCTGCCTGGGCAGTCCTTTGACCACCTACTAATCATCCATATGGCTGGTCGGACAATCACGAGCCATGTGACCCTACCCGCCGCATGCGTAACACTGCCCACTCCTGGAAGGACTGACTCTACCTCGGGTGCCCCGCACAAACAACCCTGAATCCTGCGGTCATCCACCTGAAGGTCTGGTCCTTTTGGACCTCTGTGTCATCTGTCTTCTACCAACTGTTTAATACTCCGCTACGTGATGACTGGTAGTGTGTATCATTGTTAGTGACTCCTCATCAAGGAAACTACCCAATAAAAGGTCTCGCTCGAACACCCCTACCTGCGTCTAGATGCTGAGTGAGATAATCAAAGCCCTGATCTCCCGCATGAGTCCCTGATCGAAGGTCCAGGACCTAAAGAATGGGTCTCAAACCATATCTATGGAGTAGTGGGAGAGGTCAGTGGACCTCACTGTAACGCCCCAAGATTTTATGAAAAATATTCTTTTTAATTTCATTAATTTCTTGTGTTGTACGCTACAACAAAAGAAGCTTTCACAATACGCATCCTTGACTTTCCTTCCATTACACGCAATCGCGACCTTCCACGATAGCGTGTGTTGTACGCAACACCAAGTTTCGCTAAACAACGATATGCTATTAAGATATTATTAAAACTAGCCGTTATGAATAGTAAAAACCACTTTTTAAAATTCTGTAAATCTTATTTTTCAAAATGAACTTCATTTTTGGATTCGGAGTATCGAATTTAGCCTAAGGTGAAATTTTGGTACTTTTCGGATAACTTTCATATTCTGATGAATAGTGAAAATTACTAATTTATAATTAAAAACAACTTTTTTAATCGAAATAATTAATAGTGATAAATTATTAATTTGAGTGGTTTTAAAGTATATTTAGAAAATATTTTTACAATTTAATACAATGTTGGTCATTGGATGTAATTTCACATTTAAACCAGACATAATCAAGTGTCAATCTTTTGATAGATAATGTTTCTTAAAAACACGCTATTTGTTTTAACAGCGGGATTTAATTATAAAATTAATTAATGCAACTTTTATGTTATGAATTTGGTAAAATAGACTTCATTTTTGAATTCGGAATATGAAATATAGCTTGGGATGAAATTTTGGCATTGTTCTGAAAAACATCAATTTTTGATGAATAGTGAAACTACTAAGTGGTAGGTTAAAAACTGAATTTTGCATAAAACTTAATTTTACCGCTTCTGTGAATGGAATTTCGAAAATCCGAGAGACACGGTTAATATCAAGGACTAAAATGTGGTTCAATGAGATGAAAATAATTTTTGGTGAATAGTAACTTTTTACCTTTTTTTTTACCACGGTTAATAGTAAATAGGGTAACTAAGGGTAAATATGATATTACTATTACCCTAACACATGTCCTAATTCTATTGGACAAGTGTAATTCGACCAAAAACAAACTTAGGAATAAAATATGACCATTTAGGCCCACTTGGATTAGATTAGGACATTTATTATTAATTTATTTAAAGAAAGGTTAAAATAGTTAAAATCAAAGTTTAATAAGTAAATAATTTTTAATATGGGGTTATACATAAGATAAATTCGATTGTAAATATTAATTAGAAAGATAAAAAGATTTCCTACATGATGGTATTTTATTTGTAATTTTTAGACATCATATAATTTAATTTATTTATGACACAACGATGATGCAGTAATTATCTTATTAATAAAATATTGACATAATTGATGTTATAAACACCAAAATAAATGTAATTTGAGATTTTTTATAAATTCCACTAATTTTCTAGGTTACTATGATATATTAATGTTGATTTAATAAACTTGGTTCGAACATTTAATTCTGTTATGACTTTCACAAAAATCATATATCAAATAGTGTCAAAATTGACACAAAATAGTTTTTAAATCAAATATTATATTATTAATTGTTATTTTATTCCTAAAAATCTAAGGTTCGGCCAAATGACTTAGATAAGGATATATATATTAATAATAAACAATTTGGGGTTCGTTTGACATGTTATAGTAAGTTTATTAACCATATAGTGAAAGAAAACAAAAAGACACGGTAAAAGTTAAATTATTTAACTTAGAGTTAAATCTAATTGATAAGGTTAAAATAATACCCTAAACATGTCTAAATCCTATTGGTTGATAGGATTTCGACCCATCCCCACTTTATCTTCGAAATAAGACCCTTTGGAACCATTATAAACCGATTTTGACTTTAATATAAAATAATATTTTGAGATATTCCTAAGGTGCCCCTCTCCTCCCCTATAAAAGGACACCTCCTCCCCCTCCTCCTCACACCAATTTGAGCACTCAAGCTCGGCCAACCCCTGCCAAAATCTCTTCTCCACTTCCCTAGCAACATCCTAGAGGTTCTGGTCTTCCTCAAAGACCAATTCCAGTGCCCTAATAGGAGGTCTCAAAGAGGCACTTCAAAGAAGAGGTATTTACCGTTACCAATTCTTTCATCTTTATTTCTTCTTCCACTTCTTCTTCTTAGGTTGTTTCATTATGAAGTAATAACATCAGTATCACTAAAATACTGATATGTTATTATAAGTATGAAACAACCCTATTTCACCATCTATCCATCCTACGGAAAAAGAAATCACCGCGCGTGCATACGTACGGAATACCGTCTCCACGCCGTGGTGTAATCTATTTTCCACCACCACCTTACATGGATGGGTATAATGGTGTAAAGAATAAATATACATAGTTATTACAACATCATATTGATTCTGATATATTGTATAATCCACTCCAATTCAATTCAATATTTATAGAAATGATATCATCGCTCGTGCGTACGTACGGACTACCGTCTCCACGACGCGATGAGATTCATTCTCCATGTTAACCATTTAAGAATGATTATAATTTATATATAAGAAATAATAATGAAATATATGACATTATAAAGCTACTGGATTTATTTATATATATATATATGTATGTCATCTACTTACTTACATTTCAAGACAATAAGGAAAGGAAAACAGCGTTCATGCGTACGTACGGACTACCGTCTCCATGAACGGTGTTTTTCATTTTATTTATCTACCTATTATATATATATATATACTGAATATATATGATATATAAATCATATTTTATATTCTGTAAGTGATTAAATCATGATATAAGTAATAATGATGTCAAGAACAACAAGTCAAAACACCTACGATAAATGAAACGATTTTACCCAAAATGCTTCTTTAACATGGAATTTACAAAAGAACGGGTAATATAATGTCATAAGTGAACCATATATGATATCATAACAATTAATATGATTCTGTAATAAGTCAATAACATGATTTAAATCATTATACAGGAGTTTCGGACACATACGAAGCAAATCAGACCTAAGGTAAGGGAAATATCACAATCTCATTTTTATCCGAGATTGTAAATTCGTAAGTATTTACTGGGGTGTATTTTATCATCCACATCCATGTTTCATCAATATGTAATATTATTTCCATCCACCTAAAATTGTTTAAATCCATTTTTACCCTTCGGTGAGTTTTTAGTAATATCTATGAAAGGAATGTTTTGTCATACGAGGTACTTTTTGACTTTTCCGACAAAAGTACGAAGAATGTTTTTTTTAACTTATACGGCAAGAATGGATTGTTAAAACATTGTTTCCAAGAAGCTTACTTTACAAGTTTTCAAGTTTGATTTTAATCAACTCCTTTTATTTTAAAGTTGTATGACATGTTATGAAAGGAAAAATGTTTTTGAAGAAGAAAGGATATTTTCCTCAAGAATGGAGTTCAAGTGTTTTATCAAAATTATTTTCCATCTAAGATAATAAAGGGTTCTATTTTTATCCCTATTATTAAATTGATTTGTTCATGTTGTGATGGAATTATTTTTATGAATTCCTTTATCTTATATGAATTGATTTATGATGTCATGATGTTTCAAGAATCCCATTTTTGTTACATGTGTTATGCGATGATGTATGTTTTATGATTATGTGGCACACATAAGAAAGGATTCATTATAAGATGGGTGGGACCTATATCTCCCTCCAATGCATTGGGTAAAGATTTTATATCTCATGAGATAGACATGGCTGGAATGGTAGGTTATACCGGTTCAGTGAAACAGGACTGAAACGAGGGTTACTCGATTCAGAAAGGGACTTTGTCCACTAAGATAGTCTTGGCAATGAGTCTTGACTAACAAGAAATGATTATCTATGATTATGTGTGAATGCCACAAAGTTTCATGTTTTAAGTTATCATTATTGTGATTACATTTCACTGCCATGATTTATCCCATGTTATGTAATTATGATCACTTTTTCAGGTTAAGATTTCCAAAAGTTATGTGCTTGTGTATAAGATGTGATTGATATTTCTCTTGTTTACCCTTACTGAGCATTTGAGCTCACCCTTTTATGTTTTCTTTTCCCCAGGATATAAAGAAAGGTTTTAGGTAAAAAAAAGGAAGATCTTTATGGGATATGTTGAAGATCTTTCACCACGATTAGAAGATTTTATTCCAAGTTTCCAAAGACACTAAACTATTACGATCCTTGTGTGTGTGTTTTTGTTATGTACTATGTATTCCGCAAAAGTAATGTAATGTCCATGTACGATAAGCTTCGGGTCTCTACAGTTGGTATCAGAGGAAAGGTTTAGTCAACCTTTGGAAACTAGGATGCGAGAACTTTAGTGAGATCCCTAGAGATATTTCTAAGGTATGTCTAGGGATGTCCCTAAGGTTAAGTATACGTATAGGTTATAGTACTAGAATTACGCTAACGATCATAGAATTAAACCTAAGATGTTAGATATTGAAGGTACTCCCCCTTTATTATGTTGTTTTCCCTAGCATGATTTTTGCCTCTCACACTATTCTTTTTGGGTTTTAGACGATGGCTGGAACCCGAAGGAACCGTGTTGATCATTGCAATGGACAATGCAATGATTGCCCTCCTGAACAAACAAATGTTATGGGAGATGGAGTACAAAATCTTATTGCTATACTTACACAAGCTATGAATCATTCTGGACTTCCAAATGAGCAGAGAAGGGAACAATATTCTATTGAGTCCTTCATGAGGCAACGTCCACCTTCTTTCAGTGGGACTACCGATCCACTTGTTGCTGAACAATGGATCAGTACCACTGAAAAGATATTTTCAGTTCTTCAATGTTCTGAACATGATAATGTCATCTTAGCAGTATATCGTTTGGAAGGTGAAGCTGATCAATGGTGGAATCTTATCAAGAATACGAGGCAAAGAGATGAAATTGAGTCCATGGAATGGGACGAGTTCAAGAACTTGTTTTTCAGTAAGTACTTCCCTCGTATTCTTCGAACAAAGATGGAAAAGGAGTTTCTTGAGCTGAAGCAGAAGGATGATGAATCTGTTGGTATATACGAAGCAAATTTTACAAGACTTGCAAGGTATGCATCTGGCATTATCATCCAACCTGAAAGTAAAGTTGATCGATTTTTCAGTGGCTTAAAACCAAGTCTTCGAAGGGCATTAGCTATAAGAGACTTCAGTAGCTATGAAGAAATTGTGCGTTGTGCTGTCAAGGTAGAAATGGAAGTTGGTGTTACATATCCATCTCATGGTTTTGACAAGAAACGAAAGATGGAATTCAAGGAGAAATCTCAGAATAATGGTGAAAAGAAGATGAATGGTTCCTTATGCACAAAGTGTGGAAAGAAGCATGGTGGAGATTGTCTTAAAGGGACTAGAAAATGCTTTAAGTGTGGAAAAGAAGTTCATCGAGCAGCTGAGTGTCGAAGTAATGGAAAAAGGGATTCTAATGATGTGAATAAAGCAAACATTGCAGAGAACACATCACCAACACTTCAATGCTTCAAGTGCAAGGAAATGGGGCATTATGCTAATAAATGCCCTAATCCAAGGGTTAGTGATGATCGACATGAGCAACCGCTTAAGGCAAAGGACAAAGGGAAGTCACACGCGATCACTATTGGCGATGTTGAATATGACAATGATGTGGTGGAATGAATAATTGTTTATGTAATAGGATTCCAAAATAATGTTTTATCATGGAGTATTGGAATATTTATGTATTTGTCTATTGTGGTTTTCAATAATTTTATGGTACCAATAACCATGGAAAGTGATTGAGATATTTTTGGAAAAAGAATGATATGCGCATAATGAAGGGAAAACGAGAAAATGAAATATTTTACAGTATTCATGAGCTCATGATTGATATAAGGACTAAGTGATATCATGGTTTGAGTATATAGAATTTTGAGGATTTTGGTAACTGCATTCATGTTTTCATTAAGGTTCAATGGGTATTCAAGAGAATACATGATTAAGGACTTTTAATGTCTGGAATGTGACCAGCAAAACATATCTTATGATATGTGGGGATCAACGATAATATTAAATATATGGTAATCATTTTCACTATGAGAGTGGACTACAATATTATGGATAAGCCTAAAGATTGGAATGGATTAAGGATAGAAGTTTTTTCGATATTATTGATGGGATGTTATAGTAATATAGTTTTAGAAAAAGGACAACCTGCAGGACGGGTGACCGCCCATCGCTTCAGACAAGGCTGTGGGAATCGAACCCACAACCGAAGTGCGACTGGCCTTTATCGCCTACCACTGACCTACAGGAAGTCCCTGTTTAGTAGAAACTAGTTTTATTATATTAAGCAGTATGATATATGAAGTATAAGTCCATTTTAGGAACCATATATGATTAATCTCACTATAGATCGACTTATGTATATAATTTTTGCTAACCTTTTGTTTGAGACAGATGGAATGACCCGTCGTTCTATCATATGATCTTCTAACACTTCACAAATTCAACTTCATTTATTTAAGAGATGAAGTGGCAATTGTTCAAGGCATGAACAACAGTGAGATTGTACCAAAATAAAGTAAGTATTTATTCTAATTCAAATTTTCAACTTTAGGGAAATGATCTTGAAAAAAACAAAAATGTTGTCCTAGTGATCTTATACCTGATGAATCAGATGGTACCTTATATCATCACAAATCTATGGATTTGTGATTACTGGATTTTCCATAGCCATGTTCTCTACCACTCTCCATCAGAACATGATGGTTAGATTTTTCTTCCATATCCATATTTTCACCTATGTGGAAACCCTGTGATTAGTTTATTTGGGTAATCGTTACATTTCATACTTTAGTTTTTAAAGCCATGTTTTGGTATTCCTTTTTACGATGTGGGTTTCTATCAAAGAAAATTTTGAATAGTAAACCATTTATAACCCCGACGAATTTCGAGGGCGAAATTCATTTTAAGGGGGGTAGAATGTAACGCCCCAAGATTTTATGAAAAATATTCTTTTTAATTTCATTAATGTCTTGTGTTGTACGCTACAACAAAAGAAGCTTTCACAATACGCATCCTTGACTTTCCTTCCATTACACGCAATCGCGACCTTCCACGATAGCGTGTGTTGTACGCAACACCAAGTTTCACTAAACAACGATATGCTATTAAGATATTATTAAAACTAGCCATTATGAATAGTAAAAACCACTTTTTAAAATTCTGTAAATCTTATTTTTCAAAATGAACTTCATTTTTGGATTCGGAGTATCGAATTTAGCCTAAGGTGAAATTTTGGTACTTTTCGGATAACTTTCATATTCTGATGAATAGTGAAAATTACTAATTTATAATTAAAAACAACTTTTTTAATCGAAATAATTAATAGTGATAAATTATTAATTTGAGTGGTTTTAAAGTATATTTAGAAAATATTTTTACAATTTAATACAATGTTGGTCATTGGATGTAATTTCACATTTAAACCAGACATAATCAAGTGTCAATCTTTTGATAGATAATGTTTCTTAAAAACACGCTATTTGTTTTAACAGCGGGATTTAATTATAAAATTAATTAATGCAACTTTTATGTTATGAATTTGGTAAAATAGACTTCATTTTTGAATTCGGAATATGAAATATAGCTTGGGATGAAATTTTGGCATTGTTCTGAAAAACATCAATTTTTGATGAATAGTGAAACTACTAAGTGGTAGGTTAAAAACTGAATTTTGCATAAAACTTAATTTTACCGCTTCTGTGAATGGAATTTCAAAAATCCGAGAGACACGGTTAATATCAAGGACTAAAATGTGGTCCAATGAGATGAAAATAATTTTTGGTGAATAGTAACTTTTTACCTTTTTTTTACCACGGTTAATAGTAAATAGGGTAACTAAGGGTAAATATGATATTACTATTACCCTAACACATGTCCTAATTCTATTGGACAAGTGTAATTCGACCAAAAACAAACTTAGGAATAAAATATGACCATTTAGGCCCACTTGGATTAGATTAGGACATTTATTATTAATTTATTTAAAGAAAGGTTAAAATAGTTAAAATCAAAGTTTAATAAGTAAATAATTTTTAATATGGGGTTATACATAAGATAAATTCGATTGTAAATATTCATTAGAAATATAAAAAGATTTCCTACATGATGGTATTTTATTTGTAATTTTTAGACATCATATAATTTAATTTATTTATGACACCACGATGATGCAGTAATTATCTTATTAATAAAATATTGACATAATTGATGTTATAAACACCAAAATAAATGTAATTTGAGATTTTTTATAAATTCCACTAATTTTCTAGGTTACTATGATATATTAATGTTGATTTAATAAACTTGGTTCGAACATTTAATTCTGTTATGACTTTCACAAAAATCATATATCAAATAGTGTCAAAATTGACACAAAATAGTTTTTAAATAAAATATTATATTATTAATTGTTATTTTATTCCTAAAAATCTAAGGTTCGGCCAAATGACTTAGATAAGGATATATATATTAATAATAAACAATTTGGGGTTCTTTTGGCATGTTATAGTAAGTTTATTAACCATATAGTGAAAGAAAACAAAAAGACACGGTAAAAGTTAAATTATTTAACTTAGAGTTAAATCTAATTGATAAGGTTAAAATAATACCCTAAACTTGTCTAAATCCTATTGGTTAATAGGATTTCGACCCATACCCACTTTAGCTTCGAAATAAGACCCTTTGGAACCATTATAAACCGATTTTGACTTTAATATAAAATAATATTTTGAGATATTCCTAAGGTGCCCCTCTCCTCCCCTATAAAAGGACACCTCCTCCCCCTCCTCCTCACACCAATTTGAGCACTCAATCTCGGCCAACCCCTGCCAAAATCTCTTCTCCACTTCCCTAGAAACATCCTAGAGGTTGTGGTCTTCCTCAAAGACCAATTCCAGTGCCCTAATAGGAGGTCTCAAAGAGGCACTTCAAAGAAGAGGTATTTACCGTTACCAATTCTTTCATCTTTATTTCTTCTTCCACTTCTTCTTCTTAGGTTGTTTCATTATGAAGTAATAACATCAGTATCACTCATATACTGATATGTTATTATAAGTATTAAACAACCCTATTTCACCATCTATCCATCCTACGGAAAAAGAAATCACCGCGCGTGCGTACGTACGGAATACCGTCTCCACGCCGTGGTGTAATCTATTTTCCACCACCACCTTACATGGATGGGTATAATGGTGTAAAGAATAACTATACATAGTTATTACAACATCATATTGATTCTGATATATTGTATAATCCACTCCAATTCAATTCAATATTTATAGAAATGATATCATCGCTCGTGCGTACGTACGGACTACCGTCTCCACGACGCGATGAGATTCATTCTCCATGTTAACCATTTAAGAATGATTATAATTTATATATAAGAAATAATAATGAAATATATGACATTATAAAGCTACTGGATTTATGTATATATATACATATGTATGTCATCTACTTACTTCCATTTCAAGACAATAAGGAAAGGAAAACAGCGTTCATGCGTACGTACGGACTACCGTCTCCATGAACGGTGTTTTTCATTTTATTTATCTACCTATTATATATATATATATATACTGAATATATATGATATATAAATCATATTTTATATTCTGGAAGTGAGTAAATCATGATATAAGTAATAATGATGTCAAGAACAACAAGTCAAAACACCTACGATAAATGAAACGATTTTACCCAAAACGCTTCTTTAACATGGAATTTACAAAAGAACGGGTAATATAATGACATAAGTGAACCATATATGATATCATAACAATTAATATGATTCTGTAATTAGTCAATAACATGATTTAAATCATTATACAGGAGGTTCGGACACATACGAAGCAAATCGGACCTAAGGTAAGGGAAATATCACAATCTCATTTTTATCCGAGATTGTAAATTCGTAAGTATTTACTGGGGTGTATTTTATCATCCACATCCATGTTTCATCAATATGTAATATTATTTCCATCCACCTAAAATTGTTTAAAACCATTTTTACCCTTCGGTGAGTTTTTAGTAATATCTATGAAAGGAATGTTTTGTCATACGAGGTACTTTTTGACTTTTCCGACAAAAGTACGAAGAATGTTTTTTTTAACTTATACGGCATGAATGGATTTTTAAAACATTGTTTCCAAGAAGCTTCCTTTACAAGTTTTCAAGTTTATTTTTAATCAACTCCTTTTATTTTAAAGTTGTATGACATGTTATGAAAGGAAAAATGTTTTTGAAGAAGAAAGGATATTTTCCTCAAGAATGGAGTTCAAGTGTTTTATCAAAATTATTTTCCATCTAAGATAATAAAGGGTTCTATTTTTATCCCTATTATTAAATTGATTTGTTCATGTTGTGATGGAATTATTTTTATTAATTCCTTTATCTTATATGAATTGATTTATGATGTCATGATGTTTCAAGAATCCCATTTTTGTTACATGTGTTATGCGATGATGTATGTTTTATGATTATGTGGCACACATAAGAAAGGATTCATTATAAGATGGGTGGGACCTATATCTCCCTCCAATGCATTGGGTAAAGATTTTATATCTCATGAGATAGACATGGCTGGAATGGTAGGTTATACCGGTTCAGTGAAACAGGACTGAAACGAGGGTTACTCGATTCAGAAAGGGACTTTGTCCACTAAGATAGTCTTGGCAATGAGTCTTGACTAACAAGAAATGATTCTCTATGATTATGTGTGAATGCCACAAAGTTTCATGTTTTAAGTTATCATTATTGTGATTACATTTCACTGCCATGATTTATCCCATGTTATGTAATTATGATCACTTTTTCAGGTTAAGATTTCCAAAAGTTATGTTCTTGTGTATAAGATGTGATTGATATTTCTCTTGTTTACCCTTACTGAGCATTTGAGCTCACCCTTTTATGTTTTCTTTTCCCCAGGATATAAAGAAAGGTTTTAGGTAAAAAAAAGGAAGATCTTTATGGGATATGTTGAAGATCTTTCACCACGATTAGAAGATTTTATTCCAAGATTCCAAAGACACTAAACTATTACGATCCTTGTGTGTGTGTTTTTGTTATGTACTATGTATTCCGCAAAAGTAATGTAATGTCCATGTACGATAAGCTTCGGGTCTCTACAGTTGGTATCAGAGGAAAGGTTTAGTCAACCTTTGGAAACTAGGATGCGAGAACTTTAGTGAGATCCCTAGAGATATTTCTAAGGTATGTCTAGGGATGTCCCTAAGGTTAAGTATACGTATAGGTTATAGTACTAGAATTACGCTAACGATCATAGAATTAAACCTAAGATGTTAGATATTGAAGGTACTCCCCCTTTATTATGTTGTTTTCCCTAGCATGATTTTTGCCTCTCACACTATTCTTTTTGGGTTTTAGACGATGGCTGGAACCCGAAGGAACCGTGTTGATCATTGCAATGGACAATGCAATGATTGCCCTCCTGAACAAACAAATGTTATGGGAGATGGAGTACAAAATCTTATTGCTATACTTACACAAGCTATGAATCATTCTGGACTTCCAATTGAGCAGAGAAGGGAACAATATTCTATTGAGTCCTTCATGAGGCAACGTCCACCTTCTTTCAGTGGGACTACCGATCCACTTGTTGCTGAACAATGGATCAGTACCACTGAAAAGATATTTTCAGTTCTTCAATGTTCTGAACATGATAAAGTCATCTTAGCAGTATATCGTTTGGAAGGTGAAGCTGATCAATGGTGGAATCTTATCAAGAATACGAGGCAAAGAGATGAAATTGAGTCCATGGAATGGGACGAGTTCAAGAACTTGTTTTTCAGTAAGTACTTCCCTCGTATTCTTCGAACAAAGATGGAAAAGGAGTTTCTTGAGCTGAAGCAGAAGGATGATGAATCTGTTGGTATATACGAAGCAAATTTTACAAGACTTTCAAGGTATGCATCTGGCATTATCATCCAACCTGAAAGTAAAGTTGATCGATTTTTCAGTGGCTTAAAACCAAGTCTTCGAAGGGCATTAGCTATAAGAGACTTCAGTAGCTATGAAGAAATTGTGCGTTGTGCTGTCAAGGTAGAAATGGAAGTTGGTGTTACATATCCATCTCATGGTTTTGACAAGAAACGAAAGATGGAATTCAAGGAGAAATCTCAGAATAATGGTGAAAAGAAGATGAATGGTTCCTTATGCACAAAGTGTGGAAAGAAGCATGGTGGAGATTGTCTTAAAGGGACTATAAAATGCTTTAAGTGTGGAAAAGAAGGTCATCGAGCAGCTGAGTGTCGAAGTAATGGAAAAAGGGATTCTAATGATGTGAATAAAGCAAACATTGCAGAGAACACATCACCAACACTTCAATGCTTCAAGTGCAAGGAAATGGGGCATTATGCTAATAAATGCCCTAATCCAAGGGTTAGTGATGATCGACATGAGCAACCGCTTAAGGCAAAGGACAAAGGGAAGTCACATGCGATCACTATTGGCGATGTTGAATATGACAACGATGTGGTGGAATGAATAATTGTTTATGTAATAGGATTCCAAAATAATGTTTTATCATGGAGTATTGGAATATTTATGTATTTGTCTATTGTGGTTTTCAATAATTTTATGGTACCAATAACCATGGAAAGTGATTGAGATATTTTTGGAAAAAGAATGATATGCGCATAATGAAGGGAAAACGAGAAAATGAAATATTTTACAGTATTCATGAGCTCATGATTGATATAAGGACTAAGTGATATCATGGTTTGAGTATATAGAATTTTGAGGATTTTGGTAACTGCATTCATGTTTTCATTAAGGTTCAATGGGTATTCAAGAGAATACATGATTAAGGACTTTTAATGTCTGGAATGTGACCAGCAAAACATATCTTATGATATGTGGGGATCAACGATAGTATTAAATATATGGTAATCATTTTCACTATGAGAGTGGACTACAATATTATGGATAAGCCTAAAGATTGGAATGGATTAAGGATAGAAGTTTTTTCGATATTATTGATGGGATGTTATAGTAATATAGTTTTAGAAAAAGGACAACCTGCAGGACGGGCGACCGCCCATCGCTTCAGACAAGGCTGTGGGAATCGAACCCACAACCGAAGTGCGACTGGCCTTTATCGCCTACCACTGACCTACAGGAAGTCCCTGTTTAGTAGAAACTAGTTTTATTATATTAAGCAGTATGATATATGATGTATAAGTCCATTTTAGGAACCATATATGATTAATCTCACTATAGATCGACTTATGTATATAATTTTTGCTAACCTTTTGTTTGAGACAGATGGAATGACCCGTCGTTCTATCATATGATCTTCTAACACTTCACAAATTCAACTTCATTTATTTAAGAGATGAAGTGGCAATTGTTCAAGGCATGAACAACAGTGAGATTGTACCAAAATAAAGTAAGTATTTATTCTAATTCAAATTTTCAACTTTAGGGAAATGATCTTGAAAAAAACAAAAATGTTGTCCTAGTGATCTTATACCTGATGAATCAGATGGTACCTTATATCATCACAAATCTATGGATTTGTGATTACTGGATTTTCCATAGCCATGTTCTCTACCACTCTCCATCAGAACATGATGGTTAGATTTTTCTTCCATATCCATATTTTCACCTATGTGGAAACCCTGTGATTAGTTTATTTGGGTAATCGTTACATTTCATACTTTAGTTTTTAAAGCCATGTTTTGGTATTCCTTTTTACGATGTGGGTTTCTATCAAAGAAAATTTTGAATAGTAAACCATTTATAACCCCGACGAATTTCGAGGGCGAAATTCATTTTAAGGGGGGTAGAATGTAACGCCCCAAGATTTTATGAAAAATATTCTTTTTAATTTCATTAATGTCTTGTGTTGTACGCTACAACAAAAGAAGCTTTCACAATACGCATCCTTGACTTTCCTTCCATTACACGCAATCGCGACCTTCCACGATAGCGTGTGTTGTACGCAACACCAAGTTTCACTAAACAACGACATGCTATTAAGATATTATTAAAACTAGCCATTATGAATAGTAAAAACCACTTTTTAAAATTCTGTAAATCTTATTTTTCAAAATGAACTTCATTTTTGGATTCGGAGTATCGAATTTAGCCTAAGGTGAAATTTTGGTACTTTTCGGATAACTTTCATATTCTGATGAATAGTGAAAATTACTAATTTATAATTAAAAACAACTTTTTTAATCGAAATAATTAATAGTGATAAATTATTAATTTGAGTGGTTTTAAAGTATATTTAGAAAATATTTTTACAATTTAATACAATGTTGGTCATTGGATGTAATTTCACATTTAAACCAGACATAATCAAGTGTCAATCTTTTGATAGATAATGTTTCTTAAAAACACGCTATTTGTTTTAACAGCGGGATTTAATTATAAAATTAATTAATGCAACTTTTATGTTATGAATTTGGTAAAATAGACTTCATTTTTGAATTCGGAATATGAAATATAGCTTGGGATGAAATTTTGGCATTGTTCTGAAAAACATCAATTTTTGATGAATAGTGAAACTACTAAGTGGTAGGTTAAAAACTGAATTTTGCATAAAACTTAATTTTACCGCTTCTGTGAATGGAATTTCAAAAATCCGAGAGACACGGTTAATATCAAGGACTAAAATGTGGTCCAATGAGATGAAAATAATTTTTGGTGAATAGTAACTTTTTACCTTTTTTTTACCACGGTTAATAGTAAATAGGGTAACTAATGGTAAATATGATATTACTATTACCCTAACACATGTCCTAATTCTATTGGACAAGTGTAATTCGACCAAAAACAAACTTAGGAATAAAATATGACCATTTAGGCCCACTTGGATTAGATTAGGACATTTATTATTAATTTATTTAAAGAAAGGTTAAAATAGTTAAAATCAAAGTTTAATAAGTAAATAATTTTTAATATGGGGTTATACATAAGATAAATTCGATTGTAAATATTCATTAGAAATATAAAAAGATTTCCTACATGATGGTATTTTATTTTTAATTTTTAGACATCATATAATTTAATTTATTTATGACACAACGATGATGCAGTAATTATCTTATTAATAAAATATTGACATAATTGATGTTATAAACACCAAAATAAATGTAATTTGAGATTTTTTATAAATTCCACTAATTTTCTAGGTTACTATGATATATTAATGTTGATTTAATAAACTTGGTTCGAACATTTAATTCTGTTATGACTTTCACAAAAATCATATATCAAATAGTGTCAAAATTGACACAAAATAGTTTTTAAATAAAATATTATATTATTAATTGTTATTTTATTCCTAAAAATCTAAGGTTCGGCCAAATGACTTAGATAAGGATATATATATTAATAATAAACAATTTGGGGTTCTTTTGGCATGTTATAGTAAGTTTATTAACCATATAGTGAAAGAAAACAAAAAGACACGGTAAAAGTTAAATTATTTAACTTAGAGTTAAATCTAATTGATAAGGTTAAAATAATACCCTAAACTTGTCTAAATCCTATTGGTTGATAGGATTTCGACCCATACCCACTTTAGCTTCGAAATAAGACCCTTTGGAACCATTATAAACCGATTTTGACTTTAATATAAAATAATATTTTGAGATATTCCTAAGGTGCCCCTCTCCTCCCCTATAAAAGGACACCTCCTCCCCCTCCTCCTCACACCAATTTGAGCACTCAAGCTCGGCCAACCCCTGCCAAAATCTCTTCTCCACTTCCCTAGAAACATCCTAGAGGTTCTGGTCTTCCTCAAAGACCAATTTCAGTGCCCTAATAGGAGGTCTCAAAGAGGCACTTCAAAGAAGAGGTATTTACCGTTACCAATTCTTTCATCTTTATTTCTTCTTCCACTTCTTCTTCTTAGGTTGTTTCATTATGAAGTAATAACATCAGTATCAATCATATACTGATATGTTATTATAAGTATTAAACAACCCTATTTCACCATCTATCCATCCTACGGAAAAAGAAATCACCGCGCGTGCGTACGTACGGAATACCGTCTCCACGCCGTGGTGTAATCTATTTTCCACCACCACCTTACATGGATGGGTATAATGGTGTAAAGAATAACTATACATAGTTATTACAACATCATATTGATTCTGATATATTGTATAATCCACTCCAATTCAATTCAATATTTATAGAAATGATATCATCGCTCGTGCGTACGTACGGACTACCGTCTCCACGACGCGATGAGATTCATTCTCCATGTTAACCATTTAAGAATGATTATAATTTATATATAAGAAATAATAATGAAATATATGACATTATAAAGCTACTGGATTTATGTATATATATACATATGTATGTCATCTACTTACTTCCATTTCAAGACAATAAGGAAAGGAAAACAGCGTTCATGCGTACGTACGGACTACCGTCTCCATGAACGGTGTTTTTCATTTTATTTATCTACCTATTATATATATATATATACTAAATATATATGATATATAAATCATATTTTATATTCTGTAAGTAATTAAATCATGATATAAGTAATAATGATGTCAAGAACAACAAGTCAAAACACCTACGATAAATGAAACGATTTTACCCAAAACGCTTCTTTAACATGGAATTTACAAAAGAACGGGTAATATAATGTCATAAGTGAACCATATATGATATCATAACAATTAATATGATTCTGTAATAAGTCAATAACATGATTTAAATCATTATACAGGAGGTTCGGACACATACGAAGCAAATCGGACCTAAGGTAAGGGAAATATCACAATCTCATTTTTATCCGAGATTGTAAATTCGTAAGTATTTACTGGGGTGTATTTTATCATCCACATCCATGTTTCATCAATATGTAATATTATTTCCATCCACCTAAAATTGTTTAAATCCATTTTTACCCTTCGGTGAGTTTTTAGTAATATCTATGAAAGGAATGTTTTGTCATACGAGGTACTTTTTGACTTTTCCGACAAAAGTACGAAGAATGTTTTTTTTTAACTTATACGGCATGAATGGATTTTTAAAACATTGTTTCCAAGAAGCTTCCTTTACAAGTTTTCAAGTTTATTTTTAATCAACTCCTTTTATTTTAAAGTTGTATGACATGTTATGAAAGGAAAAATGTTTTTGAAGAAGAAAGGATATTTTCCTCAAGAATGGAGTTCAAGTGTTTTATCAAAATTATTTTCCATCTAAGATAATAAAGGGTTCTATTTTTATCCCTATTATTAAATTGATTTGTTCATGTTGTGATGGAATTATTTTTATTAATTCCTTTATCTTATATGAATTGATTTATGATGTCATGATATTTCAAGAATCCCATTTTTGTTACATGTGTTATGCGATGATGTATGTTTTATGATTATGTGGCACACATAAGAAAGGATTCATTATAAGATGGGTGGGACCTATATATCCCTCCAATGCATTGGGTAAAGATTTTATATCTCATGAGATAGACATGGCTGGAATGGTAGGTTATACCGGTTCAGTGAAACAGGACTGAAACGAGGGTTACTCGATCCAGAAAGGGACTTTGTCCACTAAGATAGTCTTGGCCATGAGTCTTGACTAACAAGAAATGATTCTCTATGATTATGTGTGAATGCCACAAAGTTTCATGTTTTAAGTTATCATTATTGTGATTACATTTCACTGCCATGATTTATCCCATGTTATGTAATTATGATCACTTTTTCAGGTTAAGATTTCCAAAAGTTATGTGCTTGTGTATAAGATGTGATTGATATTTCTCTTGTTTACCCTTACTGAGCATTTGAGCTCACCCTTTTATGTTTTCTTTTCCCCAGGATATAAAGAATGGTTTTAGGTAAAAAAAAGGAAGATCTTTATGGGATATGTTGAAGATCTTTCACCACGATTAGAAGATTTTATTCCAAGTTTCCAAAGACACTAAACTATTACGATCCTTGTGTGTGTGTTTTTGTTATGTACTATGTATTCCGCAAAAGTAATGTAATGTCCATGTACGATAAGCTTCGGGTCTCTACATCACTGAGTACTGATCCATAGGCATGCTACCCTACAACAGATGAAGTAGCTCCTGAATGCGCAATGCACGAAGAGTTGTTGGGATAAACTCTACCTGAAATAGGCTCTCGAAGTCATCCCAGAGAAGCGTCACCTCATCGTGAGTCTAGAGCATCAAGCTCTAAGATCTGCCCGCTTATTTCTATAGAATTATGGTGACAAGGATCACCATGAGATCAGCTGGTGTCCCTACTAGTAAGAAAAATCTCACACGGCCTCCTACAAATCCTCATCCTCATGTGGGTCCATATCTCCACTGAACCTGGGTGGCCTCTAGCACTGCAACTCGTGCAACGTGCTCATGCGGCATGCATCCTCTACTGCTAGGGCTGGTGGAAACGATGCCCAATGGGTAATGGTACCGCTGGTGCCCCTACTAGAACAGGGCCCTACTCTTAGGCCTCGTCGCTTGATGGGCTATGAGTGCGTACAATATCCAGAATACAAGACCCAAAATAATAGTACAAGTAAAACCGAAATATAATACAACTGAAGAAGAAGAAAGGTAGCTACTAGGTCATCCTCCAAGATTCCTACATGAAGGGTAGGTACAGATCGCCTCTTCAACACCCCGCGTTCTCCCATCTCCTCTACGTAATTCCATGCCGTATGGTCCACCACCAGGCCCCGTCTCGCCTTGATACACTCAGCCTCAATCAACGTTGTCTGTCATCTACACCAAAAACAATAAGGTGTTGTAATAGCCCTTCCATGGGTGAGTATAATGACATTCAGTAGGGACCCCGAGACCCTCAAGGTCTCAAACAAAACCACCAAGGATAAACCACAGGGCATGAAATCAACTGAAAACCCCACTTAGGTATATGCCCATACATATTACTAAGTTATCATGTATACCCATCTAAATCATGAGGAAAACACAGAGTCCAACTCAAATCCCCAAACACAACTCTTCCACAAAGGAATACCGTGAAGGTAAGTACCACACACGTTTTCCACACAGTAGAATAACACAAAGGTATTTCCACAAAGTAAAGTACCACATACGTATGAACTCATCTCACACTAGGTACTACTTAAGTACAAAAGTATAGATTATTAGATCTAAATACTGAATCATCTTACTCTGTTAAGGGGAAGACCCATGATGGATCACTAATCATCCTCAGAACCACGGAGGGTCGTAGTACATCATCAGTATGTCATCAGACCCACATAGGATCTCTAGGTGCTAACTCACATAGGATCACTTAGTTATGACCCACACAGGATTTCTTGGTGCTGACCCACATAGGATTTCTCAGTGCTGATCCACAATGGATTGCTCGGTGCTGACCCACAGAGGATCACTTGGTGCTGACCCACACAGGATCGCTCAGTGTTGACCAACATAGGATCACTAGGTGTTGATCCACCCACGATCGCTTAGTAGTCCCGAATGGAATCCTAGAGTGGTTCCATGTGGGACCCTCAATCACAGACAAACGAAGGATATATTTCTCAAGTCATATCCAACTATTGGGTTCTGCACTAGGCTTGATCATCTCCTGGAGGGTCCACTACTCAAGCAACAGGTTGATACTCCAACTACCACGAAGTCAAACAATAAAGTATCCCAAAGGACTGAAACATCATAGGGGTCTCAACATAATGGAAGGTGCGCCAATAGGACACTCGGTCTGTAAGTTATTAGCCTTTTAGTCCCGATGGCCTAGTGGGATTCATGCTCGATCCAACCTGACTATTCCCCAACTTTATCCAAAACTCCAATGGGGTGTACCAAATACCGTCTCGCTCCATGGTTTACAGCAGCATTGACGGTTTGTCAAATGGATGCCCGGTGCTAGAGTTATGGCCGTTAGAGCGAAAAGCTTGTTGCTGGTCCAGGTCCAGTCCAACCGGGTCTGAATCGACCTAGGCTGACCCGACCCATTTTGGGTCGACCGGCCCAATGGGTCTGGCTGGCCTGTGCTGGGCGGTCCGGAAGGACGCGGGGGCCACGAGGGTCCGCGGAGGCTGTATGAGGCTGTTGGGGGCTGCGAAGGCCACGGGGGGTCGTGGAGGCTGCGGGGGGCCATAGAGGGCCACTGGGTGGTGCGGCGAGGCCGCGGGGTGATGATAGCCATGGTCGATGAGCTCGCAGGGGGGCAGGGGCCATGGGCGTCATGGCCGCGGGGCGGTGCGGAAGGCCGCGAGGTAGAGTGGGGAGGTCGGGGAGCAGCGCAGCCACAGGGAGGTGCGGCGAGGCCGCAGGGCAGCGTAGGCCAAGGGCGAAAGAGCGCTGTGGGGCACGGAGGCCGCGGGGTAGCAGAGCTCTGTGCATTTGTCGGCGGCTAGCCTGGCCAGCCACCCTTCATTCATCGCCTTCGTCGAGGTTCTTGATTTCCACCAGTTCCAACCGCTGGCATCGGTCTTCGTCACCATCGTGAAGATCACACAATAGATCCACAAGATTTATGGAGGGGTCGGGCCCAGTTTTTTGGCCCGTACCCTCCACATTAAAGCAATAGCATACACCTCAAGGAATATGATTCAATGTGAGAGGGAAATTAACTTTGATCAAATTAAAAAACACCCCTACCTTGTTAGTTTTTTGACGTCGATGAGGAGGGAAGAATGGTTGTCGATTGAAGACATCCCGACGAAGAAGTCGAAGTCGTGTGTCAGCGTTCTTCATTGGAGAAGTGTAATTATCCCAAAATATCTCCCCTTCTACTTTGCCAAAATCTTCCCCCAATCCACCCAAAAATGAATTAGCTAACATTATAGAATATGCAGACTTAATTTCAAATTGGCTTAATTAATCAATTGAGTTGGTATAATTAATTAAAGGGGGTGGCACCATTAAAGTGGGGGGTGTTTAAGAGGCTTCCCCAAATTTAAGAGGGAGTTCAAGGGGTTTCTCTCATTAAAAGGGGAGTTCAAGGGGGTTTTAATCTTTGTTGTTCCCCACCACCATATCACATGTGGGAGGTTTTATTGATGTAAAGACCCATAATTTTACATGGAAATTCACGGTCTTTACAATTTTCCTTTGTTCTCATAGTTTTGGTTGACTATCTCCCTCACTAGACCTTGTATTGGGACATTGATTCGCAAAATTATTAAATATCATGTAATAAAAGTAAATGATTATTTAGCCTCTCTCTCTCCCATACACTTGTGAGTATAATGACATTCATCTCCACACTTATTGCTTTCTCCTATCCATTTTAATAAATTTACTTTAGGATTCCTTTAATATTTTTGACATTTTAAAAATTATATATTCTTTCCTTCATCATCATTTCCACATGAATTTCTAGGACAGTCCATCCTTCTCTTCATTGGTGCGTTTGGGATTTCAACTATGTTAATGTTGTTAATTATAAGTCATGATATACTATTTTGGAATAATCACATGATTTTTCACTCTATCCATTATCCCCTTGGGTTGTTTATTTGAAAATTCTTCTACATTGTTTATCGAATACATTATTAACTTTGTTCCTTTTGGTTTCTTTCATTAATAAAACAAAATCTATTGATGTAAGTGGTAAAAATTATAATATAATTATCATAAATATCCATTGGAAAATTTATCCTCAAGATATATAATTATATAACACTATCTTTTTATCTTATATTTATTAAAAATATACTTTTATCATACCCAATTTGACCTCTATGACTCTCAGTTTAACTTATATCATTTTTGGTTAAAAATAGGTTACATTGAGATGGGATATCTCATACTTCTTAACCCACTCCATAAAATAAATATCCCAAATTAACATGAACTTTCTTAAAATATTCTAAACCCAATAATAATTTTAATATATTATATCAAAATCTAAATTATTCTTTATCCAAGAAAGAACATATCGATTAATATGTTCCTTAACTTATTAATCATTACATTCTAATCCATGTAAACCATGGGCACTTTCCTATTAAGTTATATACCATAATTATACTGAAGTCCATCCTAATGGATCATTAATATAATATGAATTAACAAAATCATATCCCTATGGTCTATAAATCTAGGTGTGAATTTATACCATTTATTTGTGCACTAAGTGACTATTGAGTTAATACCCAATCGACCCTTTTAGGCATTATTACATCTATGTACATCTATGCATGATCCTGCATCCACTATATGATGTTAAAATTAATACCCAACCCAACAAATTTTCACATGGGTTTTACTCAATAGTATTGGTTCTTATTAATTTATAAGGCCAAGGGATGATGTTATTAAGATATTTCCATTGGTGATGGGAAATTTATTTATGTTCTTAATGAAACGACTTTAAAACCATAAAATTTATTATATGTTTTGGGGGATTTATAAACGCTTTATAAATTTAATAAAATAACCTAAAAACAAATTAATATAAAGGTAAAACATATATTTTATCCTGGATACCTTTTATATAATTTTTTACATCACTTTCGGGTCATTAGGATGTCATAATACACACCGTATATTTATGGAGTATTTAAATTTTACCCGAAAATTCAATTATATTGTAAAATAATTAAAAAATAACTATTGGATATTTGAGATGTTATAATGAAAAATATTATATTTATTTTATGTAAATATTTTTCAAATATGTGAATTTTTACTTTTAAAATAATAATTGATATTTATTGAGAAACACTGGTTTTAAAAAAAAAATAACAGTTTAAGAACTTTGTAAAATTATTTTTCACATCAAAAAATTATATTATCAACTATACATAATAAATATTAATTAATAATTTTTTTTTTAAATATAATTTATTTCAAAAATTAATTATTTTATCAAAAGGAATGTCTTAATTAAAATTACATTTTATCTAAAAATATAATTTTTGTTTTATCAAATCAAATCAAAATCATTTATAATGTAATAGAAATAAGTAGTAAATATAATTATATAAAATATACGTAATCATATTCTTAGTCTCTTGACACATATCCCTTTATTACACTAGAAAATGACCTAAGGTTATAGTGCATGATGGTGAGACTTTCATGGGGTGCTTGATGTACATGGTTTGAGTTGTGATCCTGATGAACAGGAAATTCTCCCATAAACTAGTTCAATTGTTCTTTAGTTGTTGGATATAATATTGTGATTTTTGAGGGGAAATCCTAGTGATTATATCTCCCTCAAAAGCTTCGATAAATGACCTTTACAGGGTACGATCCTACTAGTTGAGGCTATTACTTCTGTTGTATATTCAAATTGGATTTATCGAAACCATATATTTATAATAATCATTTGATCACTGTTAAATGAAAATATTATAAATGGTTATGATTCTTAATGTTCATTAATTTATGATAGAATATAATAAAACCAAATATGTGTTTGTGTTTTCTATAACCATAATACATAATAGGGAATTTAATTCAACCAAAAATGGAATTTTATTTATAAAAGCTCAAGTACTTATAGAACTAATATTCAATTTTTCAAACACTTCATACTCCATCACACTGGAAATAGAATATTGAATCCATTCCTCTAATTATATTTAAGTATATAATCACAAAAGGAAAATAGTTTAAGGGATAATTCCATTACTCATTTAATTCATCATTTGGGAGCACCCCATGTCTTCTAGATTGAACATGCTCCCTTCCACCATTCCTCATGGACCATGTAACTGATTTCGCTCATAACATGAACTCACCATGGATAATGAAATCCCCAAATTTTTTCCACTTATTACTGAACACATACATTACTTGATGGGAATCATGGTCAATATAAATTTGTCATTAAATTACACTAGCTTCATAGTAATTATCCTCCATAATAAAAATCCCAATGATAATGAACCATACACTAAAAAATAATACCATAAAAATGATATAAATATTGGGAACAAGTGAATAAATATAAACCTATTCAAGGTGGGATAGGTGGTTGAAAATTATGTTCCAACCAATGTTTATTTAAAATTAATGTATCTGATGGACATATTAGGATGTATACCACTTATTCAGTCATTCTAATATGATCCACTATGACCTATCATTGATCAATATTCTCTTCGAAGAAGTGATACCCAATTTCAATATTCTTGGTGTAAGAGAGTTGTAACACATTTTTCTTGAGATCTGTTTCACTTTTGTTATCACATAAGATCATTATATATTGATTTACTTCATTGTCAATATCTTCTAATTGTTTCACCATCCCTATAAATTGAGTGCATACTTATTTTATTATATTTTCTTATCCACATTCACTCTTATTATAGTTTTTGAGAAAAGTGAGCCCCCAGGATCATTTATAAAAATAATAAAAAAATTAAAAAAGTTTCGAAGTAGGTATTTTACATTTTTTCTTATGTATTAAAGGAAACAAATCATTAGTATGGATTATAGGTAGTATAAAAAACTCATCATTAGATCCCTTGTTTTCAAAAACATCCACTAAGGAGTAGTCGTCACAATAGACATGTGTTATGATGTAGCTCATAGAGGAGCGATGATCAAGTCAGTTGGCCTAGATTGCTATAAATTTCCAAGAAATTTATCTCTAATTAAGAAAGCAACAAAACTTGTGGAATTGTTTTCCAACACATCAGTAGATATTTCTGCATATGAGAATGATGATAAATAATATAATGAATCCATTTTTTCTATTAATATATTAAAATATTTTAAATAATAATTTTATTTTAATATGTAGAATCAACATGAAATTCTGGGCCCAATTGAACACCGATATTGATAAATTAAAATATTAAATATTGCATATCATTCATGAATAAATTTTTCAATAATGGAATATATCCTTAATAATTTATCACATCTGAAAATTAAGACATACATTAAATTTGGGACATTGGTTTTACCATATGTGTGATATATGTTTTTTTCTCATGAGATGCTTCCTTTATGTGTAGTCGGAGACAAAATAATAGAAAAATTAATTAATTAATTAATTAATTATCTATTAAATAATTAAAACATGACCAAACCCTATTTATCCATGGTTATAACAAAATAAAAGGATTCGAAACATAACCATAGGAATTTTGCAGAGATTGACCCTACTAGAGAATTCCATTGGCAATGAATGAATACAATGAACAATGAAGAACTGACAAACAAATTCAACCAAATATGTTAATGACACGACAATAAAAACACATTTTTGACCAATTATTAATGTAAATATTAGGTGAGGACTTACTATTGTTGTATCTAATCCTCTTTATTTATTCTAAATCAAATATGATTGAAATCATATTTTCTGAATCCATGTTTGAGTTAGTTTAAATATTTTAAATTTATGGTTATGAATTGTGAATTTAATGGTTTTGATAATATTATTATTATCCCCATTATTCAAACTCAATCAATGATGGACAACTGAACATGAACCTTGTTAGATTCTAACATTTTTATTTATCACCTTTCTCCATATATTCTTTGAACATTTTTCATGAGTGCAAAATTGGTTAGTGATTCAACTATACTAGGGAACCTATTTAGTGGAATTATATTTCATTGTTTTTGTTAATTTTGTATGCTAGTTTGGTTTTGGGATCAGAGATGTTACAAATGCATGGTGACGAAGACATGAATCTAATGTTGATACAGGTGAAAATGGGATTTTGATATTGATCATGTAGGTATTTATGGAGGTGGGACACAAAATGATTCTCGGTAATGGGATTCCAGAATCATTCCACTAGTAATGACATGGTGTCATTCATTATATGTTGTGATAATTTTAGTTGATATTTTCATTATTATAGGAGGTAATGATGTCGAAGGTAGATACACATTATTGATTTTAAAATTCAATGAAAATATAATCTAGAAAATATTCAGTATGAAATAACACCCTCCATGTGGAACCCCTTCTTACAGTAGCTAGGGTTTACATTGAAGTTAAATATTACATAAACATGTGCCTAGTACATACACTATGTGATCCTTATTTGTCTAGCTCAATATATACATGATATACACAACCCGAAGATATTTAACCCCACACACTATGTATGATTTAGAGAACACCTCATTTTGTTTGGACACAACACATACATAGGAAGATGAAACTTTCTTGTGTACCATGGCCAACCTGCACAAGTCCTTTTTATCACAACATGTCATGCTTAGGGAAAACCATAACATGGATAGTTCCAAACTTAGTGAGGCTTGTTTTTTACCACTTGATAAAAAAATTTACCCCCTCTATTGTATGTTATATCCATTAATTTCTTTGGTACATATTCTAATTTACTATGAGTGATTTTTCTTATACTTGGGAGAGTTTCCTCAGTCACCCCCCATGAGGGTTCAATGAGATATCTCATCTTGCACATAAGATGTAAGATCCCCTATTATATTAGAGTAGGTATCCCACTGTAATGCCCATTGTTGGATCTCCATCCCCATATTTCCCTAGGTAGGGTCAAGTATCGAGTAACATACATAGAAATCATATGATCCCCATAATAGTGGGTCATTTAAGTTTAGGTCAGGTGTTTCCCAATTGCTCTAGGTGTGATCCCATATTGTTTATTTGGTATTTATTATCTTTTGAGAAGGTATAAACTGATCAAGTGAGTTCTCTCATATGAGTGTTATCTTGGAGCCTTGAGTAGAATCAGTAGGATGATAGTAAATGGATACCTTGCTTGAGACTTAGAGTCCTTCTTTGATCTTATTTGGGTTGTCTAGTTTATCCTCCAAATTCTTAAATTTAGAGATAAATCCCTTTTTAATTCTTTATATTTGATTATTTTGAGGTGAATTACTAGTTTTTTTAATACTCACCCATGTACAAGATTTACCCACATGTATTATGTTTTATCCAAATGAAATGCCCATTGATGGAGCATTAGGTAGTCTAAGAGCAGAAGGAGTTCAGTGGTTCTAGATGGACAACAAAATGATCATAGACTAGAATTTTGGAAACAATACATTATTAATAAAATTTCACAATCATTTATAGTATTGTTTGCATTGAATTTTTTCCCTTTTGATTTTATGTTTTATTTTTTCAGACTCTTATATGGGATTCTAGTGGTTCATGCATGAATTATGTTCCTACCAGTAATATTTCTTCACTGCTTAGTGTATGTGAAGATGTGCGAGTGTGTACAACCACTTGAGGATAATTCCTAAATTGATTTTTCTATGCTGACTTTGTTATAGTAGTGTAAACTTTGCCTATTATAGGAAGGTTTGGGGTGTCACTCAAGGCTTAATTTTAACCAAGTGAGCCTCAGTGGGTCAATTCCTGACAATGTGGAATCAAAGTAATATTTTATATGAATATAGTTTGGATATAGTCTAACTGCAAGGCTTAGTTTGAGAACTATAGAAATAATATTTTTTTGTTTAATGTATGTGTCTCAAGCCAGGAAATCTACTAATGGTATGAAGACCGATGTATCTATTCACCAACATTATAATAACCTACTTGTCGATTTGATACATGTAGGGACTAGTTGTATGGGAAAAACTGGTACATATATCATATAGAAAAAAGTTTTCATTTCAAAAATCTTTTTAGCCATCTCACTAGGCATACCCTTTTGACTATAACATTTCTTTACTATTCTAATATGTCTCTATGATGACAGTCGACTAGGATTTCGTAGAAGGATTTTGATAATAACCCACTAAGCGATAAAGACTAGCATATGGGCTTATACATTAGGTGATTCTCCTAGGTGTACATTAAGAAGTACCTCCACCCATCTAGTGTTTTATTATCCTATAAGTAGTGAATGATGTTGAATAAAATATGGGAATGATTTTTGAGTTATTGAGAAAGTGACCACCCTGGTTTCAGGGGGATTTAGACATCTAGGTATCTAAGAAATGGATGGAGGAGGTAGAGCGAGTCTTATGCCTTATTAGGACCCCTCCCAAATAGATTATGTTCCAAGAAGAGTGTTCCCTTCATATCCCAATAATGATATGGTGGAGCTTGATGTTTCAGATGCATCATGTGGTGACCCTCACTTGGATAATGTTTGTGCACCTCTTCAGATAAGAGTTTTATCCAGAAAAATTATGAGCAATATGTATCCATTAGATTATGGGGTTCTATTAAGGAATCATGAATGTCAGAGAGTATATATCTAGGTTCACAAAGATATTTTATTATTTCAATGATATGGTTTGGGATATATAATTTAATGCATGAAATATTGAGAACTTCCTTCACTAAGATATTTGAGATGGGGTGGTATCTCTTTGAAACACATGTTATGTTGTGGGGTTGAAGAATTACATGGTAGTGGAGAGATTATTACCAGATAAATCACATATTTTTGGATATGGAAGTGGAGAACATGGGTCTGAGACATCATCAACTGGCCCTAGATGAAAAACACTAGGGTATTGCCACATGTGAGGATATCAGATACAATCTCATTAAATTGGGTGATCTATTTTTTGATATTGGGGAGGTTCGATGCATTCAAGGGAGTGGTGGTGCTTCTCTTGTGATGGATGAGTCTATATGGTTCATGATTTCCCATCCATTTTCATTAAATATAGGGAGAAAATAAATTGGCTACCAAAGAAGAGGTTGTGGCATGAGTTGTATTGTTTTTAGGGAGGTATATGTGGCTGTGGAGACGAGAGATCTAGGGGTGGTGGGTAATGAAATGATTTTCTACTTCCACTAACATATCTAATAGGTACCTCATTGATCATAAAAATAGAGGTTAACATTGTGTATAACTATAGGGATTGGAGGATTAGAACATAGAGGTATTGGGATTCATTCATGGTATGATATGTGTCTTCTATACATTGGATATAGTTTTCATAAAAAAATGTGAGATCAATTATTTACTTTATGAACCCATTGTTCAAGGGTTTTATATTCTAGTAGATCCTCTAGCCTGAACCATGAAACTAGATAATTATACTATGAGTGATTCAGTAATCATACACTTCTTCTGATAATGTGACCTAATCCTTAGAGGAGAGATCTTTTAGTGGGATATTTTTTTAGGTTTTCTTAGATATAATTTTAGAGTTAGAGGATGCAATGTAACAAGGTATATGGGATGATATTTCACTTCATTTTTTATAAGGAATCTCAAAAAGATTAGGCTAGGCTCATATATAATAGGATACAATTTATTTAACATTAGTTAGAGAATAAGACTCTTTAAAAAGAATATTCTCTGATATTTTAGTTTCCTACAGTATTGGATGAATATGAAGAAATATTACCTCAGGACATGCCATACTTACCTCACAATCAAGAGATCAACTTTTTCATAAACTTGTATCTAGTGACTAACCCAATATATTGGTCCATGACATTATATGGCCTCTATAGAGCTGCGAGAGTTGAAGGTTTAGTTGGAGGACCTATAGGGGAAGGGCTTCATCAAACCTAGTGTGTTACCATATAATGACCTAGTGTTATTCTCCATGAAGGAAAAAGAGATATTAAGGTTATTCGTAGATTATAATCACCTAAACTAGGTTACATTCAAGAATAACCCTCTACTTCCGAGAATTGATGATCTCTTCAACTAGTTATAGGGGTGCACTGGTTCTCAATGATTTACCTTAGGTCGACTTATCACCAAAACTTATTTAGAGAGGAAGACATATAAAATATGATGTTTCTATGATTCTATGTTCTTTATGATTACATGGTGATTCTTTATGGCATGAATAATTACCTAACAATGTTCATGGGAATCATGAACTAGATCTTTAGGAGCTTTTAATAATAGTTTGTGTTGGTATTCATAGATTAAATCCTTATGTACACAATATCTTGGGAGAAGCATGTGACAAATTTTAGAATGATCCATGACATACTATGGGAGCTCTATATTTATGTAAATCTCTCAAAGTGTGTGTTTTGGTTTCAATAGGACTAATTCTTAGAATATTTCATATAAAAGGTTATAGTAGTAGTGGACCCAACAATGATTCAAGCATTGCAAGAATGGGATCTACCCAAATGAGAAATAGAGGCATGGAGCTTCCTGAGGTTGGAAGGATATTATCAAAATTTTGTTCTCAATTTCTACAGGATCACATTACCCCATACTACCTTGACTTGAAAGAGTGATCCTTTCATTTTTATGGATAAGTGTTATCATTATTTTTAAGAGGTTGATGATATCACTATCTTGAAGATTCCTGATGATGGAGTTGAGTATATTGTATATTGAATAGACTCTAGAGCTAGTATTGAGTGTGTCTTGATATAGATATTGTTACTAATCACATAACATTCCTAGTACCTGAGACCCCACTAGAAGAATTACACAAACCATATTTTGGATCTAGAAGTAGTAGTATTCACCCTGGACACTTGGCAGAAATACCTTTTCAGATAGAAATTCATAATCTATTCAAATCATAAGACTCTCATTTATATATTGTATCAGAAGGATATAAACCCAAGTAAGAAGAGACGACTAGAGTTCCTACAGGACAATGACCTTGAGATAATCTATACTCCCATAAAGGGGAACATAGTGGCAGATTCTCTTAGCTAGAAACACCATTCACAGATGATGAGTAAGTAAATAGAGGATTTGGTATCATTGTAGTTATCCTTTGTGGATAATGTTAGATCAGTATATCTCTATTCAATGGTTGTAACCCCTCCGCTTATATAGTTTTTCAAGGAAGGATAGTTTTTAGATATCAATTATGAGTTCCCATGTGACATGATATTTCCAATACATTCCCATAATGTATTTTTTGAAGGTGCAGAGAACATCACTAATTTTTTGAGGACATATGATGAAGCTAGTCACATGATGTAATAAGATGATGAGTGAGTTTCATAAACCTCCCTTAAAGTTATATCCTAAAGTGATGAAGATGTTCCTAGAGCTGTGGTGTTAGTTTTAGTGGTTGTAGATTAATCACAGTGTAGTAAAGTTCAACTCTTGATGCCTTAGTTTCCCAAAGTTGATGGCTGGGTATTATGTACAAATAGGTTTAACCCAGCCCCATAAGTGAAAAAATTAGATGTGGTATGATATATAAACATATTTTATGAGGGGAATTCACTTAAAAATGAGAGGTCATGATGCTCTCTAGGTGATTGCAGACATACTCACAAAGTTTTCCCACTTTCTTACCATCTAAGAGAAGAGTTCAGTAGAGATTTTTAGATTTTTTTACATGAAGGATATATTCTAGATTCATGAATTACCCTCAAACAAATTTCAGATAGTCACACTCATTTTGTGGCCCAATTATGGATAATATTATTTTATTCTTTTGGGACACTATTATGGATGAGAACAAAATTTCAACCCTAAGTGGATGGTTATACTATGAAGAACATTACAGTATTGAAGGGTATGTTGGGGTATTGCATGTTGAATTTAGGATACACTTAGGTGGATGATCTACCCTTGGGGTAATATAATATAATTTATCATTAAACCATTGGTATAGAAGTTAGAGGCCTTGAGTGTGAGACCTTGTAGGTCACCTCTATGCTTGATGGAGTTTGATAAGATAGTTCTTATGAGCTTAGAGTTAGTGTGGGAAATGAAATAGAAGGTATAGATCATCTAGTAGAAAATCAAGACAACCCATATAACTCAAAATTTCTAGGTCGAATGATAATCATGGCCTTTTGAAGTTTGATGAGTGAAACCATGTGTTCCAAAATGTATCACCTCAGTGAGGAATGTATTGATTTTTAGTGGGTGGAAATATTTATTTGAGATTTATCAACCATTTATAGATAATGTGTATAGTTGGTGAGGTGAAATACCACTTGTAGTCACTCCTATAGTTATATATGGTGCATTATATGTTCTACAAGTCTTGGACAAGGAGATACGTACATGGCCCATGACACATTATTGACTCCGGTAAGCTGGACCTTATTTATGGATCTACATTCATATAATATTTTATGGCTATCAAGTACTATTAGGAGAGTGTTCTTTATAACTATGTGATTCTCTTGGTGCATGTTCATCATAAGTATGTCAGTCTTCAAGAGAGCACCTAGGATAAAGAGAACTAGGTTTTTGCTCAGTACCCACACCTGTTTGAGAAGAATTTTTCTTTTCCAGATCAAGATACATTAATATTATGATTATTCAATGACTTTATTTTTTCTTTTTATGCTTTTAAATATTTTAAATAATATTTTTGGAGTTATATGTGGAGTTATAAAAAAATTATTATCCCAATAGAGCCATAATATTGATATATTGAAAATATTTAATATATTATGTCACACAAATCAATAAAATAAAAAAAATATAATACCTACCAAATGGTGTATTATATGGGAAAATCATGATCACCATTAAATTTATAATTTGGGTTCTAATGTAGTCACACCATAAATTATATTCATGCTAGATGTTTCATTTAAGTACAATCCAGGGTATAAATACAAATAAATTTATGGATTAATTATCTATTAAATTATTAAAACCAATTTTACCTCTATTCAAACATGGTCATATCCAAATCCTAGGGGTTTTACATAAACCTAGAACTTTTTTAGAGAGTGATCATGGTTGATAACTCTATTAGAGATTAATGGAGAGAAGGAAAAATGAATGACTGACAACTGAATTCAATGAAATTCAACAACAGAACCACGTGTGGGACATTTTCTTAAAAAACTATATCTCAATCCAAACAGGGCTTTTTTAGATAATTCTTATTTTTCTTCATTCTTCATTTAACAAGGATCAAATCATTCCCATGGAATCCATGTTTAGGTTATTTAAAACCCCTTGAATTCTTTTTTGATATTTTTTAATTTATTGGTTTGGATTATTTTATTATTCTATTTGTTCTTTATATTCCATTATTTGTCCTCATTATATTCTCACTATTGCGTTTCTTTCCATTTTCCCTTTATTCTTTGAATTTTTTTCACTAGCACTCAATTTCTAAGTGATTTGACTATATATAAGAACATTTTTCATGCTTATATTGTTCATCGTTTCTTTGGATTTCTTATGTGGGTTCTATTTTAGGATAAAAAAAGTGTAAAATGTGTGATTTTGAAAATGAAAATCTAATGGTGGAGCTGGTGATAGTGGTTTTATGAGCCATACTGTGTGGGTATTTTTGGAGGTGTGATGATGGATGTTTCTAAGAATTGGGTAATCCATCTTCTGCTAATAAAACATTCTTAGTTTACATGGATTAAAAGTAGTTAAAGTGGGGTTTATGGTGATAGAGGAGGATAAAACATTTGAGGTTTCAATACATAAAAATTTCTATAATTATGAGAAATTATGATCCTCAAGGCATGTAATTATGAATAACACACACAATTTTAACATCCATTATGTTGTTACTAGGGTTTACATAAAATTTAAATATCACAGAAATATGTTCCTAGTATTCATTCCATGTGATACTTGGCTAGATGGGTTGGTGTGTATAGGGAAAACACAACCATATTCAATGTAATCCCACACACTTTGTGTGTATCGGGGCACACCCCATGTAATTTTAAGAGTACACCAACATATGAAGATGGAACATGTCTGATCACTTTTCTTGAACTCGACACACTATGTGTTTATACAGCACACAATGTATAAAAAAGGACATGTATTGTGAGATGGATGGAAACCGACATGACTATACTTAATGAGGTACACCGTGTACCCATTGAGTTCACCATATACTCCATACATGTAAGGTTATAGCCCTCTATTTCTTTGATATGAATTCCAATTTAGTATGTGTGAGTTTCCTTAGTACCCCCCCTTGTAGGTTCAATGTGTAATCTTGGAATAAACACCAATACTAATATCCCCCTGGCATATTTGAGAACGTATCCCTCTGAGAGGCCTATTGTGGGATACTCATTCTAACTTTCCCAAGCTGGGGTCAAGTATCATGTAACCCACCTACGAAGAATTTTGTCCCTTTCTTAATGGGTTATTCAAATTAGATTCAAGTGTCCCCCAATAGACCTAGGTCTGATCCCTATAAAAGTATCTTAATCACTTATATTCTGATGAGGTATAACTAGATTGAATGAGTTCTCTTTAATAATATTTATGATGGAGCCTCAAAAAGAATCCTTTGGATTATAGTGAATAAAGGCCTTACATGATAATTATAGTCTTTTTTAATCATATAAGAGTTATCTTGTTTATCATTATTATTTTTTATTAAAACTGACTCTATTTTTGATTCTTTATATTTAGTGAATTTGGAGAGTCCTATTCGGTATCTTTATACTCATTAATGTTGGGGATCTCCCCTCATGGGTCATATATTATGAAAAATTAATTCCTTTTAAGGGAGTCCTAGGTTGACTAGGAGAGAATGGTTCTTATTGGTGCTAGAAAGACAAAAGATGGATCTAGGAATTGGATTTTTGTAGCAAGCCCCTACTATAAGCAATTCTGAACATTTTACAATATTAGTGGGATTTTAGTTGGAAATTTTTCCATTTTCATTTTATTATATCATACTATGATATGGGATATTAGTGGTTTATTCATTCATAATATTCTAACTAGTTATCTTTCATTACTACTTGATGGATTTGGAGATGTGTGCATGTGTTTAAGTAATTTAGGCTATGGTCTCCCATGCGTTCGATATACCTACTAAGTACTAGTTTCTAGCCCATAGACTATTAGTGGTTGACTTGGGATGCCACTTTCATTATAATATAGTCTAGGTGAGCCTTTATGGATTATTTCATGACATCACTTGATTTTTCCCAACATCTAAGAGAAATATAAATGTTAGAGTACATTTTATGTAACTTGTGATCTATTTAACTACAACAAGTTTCTCTTAATTTGAAGAACTTTGAAAAGAGGGAAAGAAACTAGTTTCAAAAAAAATATCTAGATAATTATTTGTAAAATATAGTAATATTACAATTAGTCTTTTATACAAGCTAGGATCCTTATATTTCCCATCCTCATACTTGAAAAGCTTGGTTTTATAAACCATTAGAGTTGTACTTGGTTTGGAATCATTTATGTAAAAAACATTAATAGCTATGTTTCACATAAATGTCATGAGAGAAATAATTATATTACTCTTTTGGAATCATATGAAACACCAAAGAATATATAAGTTAAAAAATCATATAAATTTAAAATTATAATAACATATTACTAGAAAATTCCTCCCTAAATTTATTCCTTCATCTACCAAATACGATTTCATCATCATAAAATAGAACAATAAATGTTCTTCTTTGGATGTCTTCACATACATATTTTGATCAATTCATCCTAATTTGAATTCATGATTCAAAATGTATGAGTTTATATATGGATACCTTTCTTGTGGTGGCTTATTTAAACAATAGAAGGCCTTATTTAGTGTATAAAATTTAATTTTATAGTTACTAATTGAGAATCCCAATAGATATTCAATATAGTCCTATTCATGATTCACAATAGTCATGAATACTTTCTAATAAAAAAAGTGATAAATCATGAAACCAATTCCAATTTAGATCCCCATGTATATGTATATTAACTCATAATGAAATAATGGTGAAATTGTTTCATCCCCATCGACTCATTTAATTCGTACACATCATTTAAAAACTATGTATTATTTATTTATGATAATTTTTTCATGATCATCAAATTTATTCTTGAATATTCACTTTGTCATGAACATAATGTGATGATAAGTATTCTTTACTAGTTCCTATGCTTGTTTTTTTATTTAATCAAATTATTCATTTATGGATCTGACCCACAATTAATTATTTGTTTCTTCTTAAAATGGTGGTAGTTACAACATTTATAATAGATGATAAGGATCAAAATTATTCATTCTTCATTTTTATGTAGAAGAAGTTTTTTATCTGATCATATTAGATGTATTAGCTTATATTGTTTAATTTATTATCTGAGGTGTAGGCTGAATTTCATCCACAATCATCACCACCTCCAATTCAACCATAGAATCTTTATCATTTGAGGATCATTTTGCAACAATAGTGTTTTTTAACTTCTTACATTTCATTATATATGTCATTAATATCTGAACATCTTGAATTCTTCTCACCCTTATCCTTAATGAATTTAAAAACATTACTCTCTATAATTTTATTCAATATCTTATTGAAGTATTAAAATCCCTTAATCATTGTTGAGTAACCTAGAAAAACTCATGAATCTATCGCATCACCATAATTTCCTAGATTGATTCTTTATTTGTAATTTTCATTTTTCTTCTGAAAACAGGAAAATAATTTAGTGTGTTCTTCCTTCCCTGATAAAGGTCACATAGTATCCTCTCTTCCATGGGGATATGCACCAGCCTATTTTGTATATACAACACAAATTTTTCTACGTTTGTTAAATAGTGTCAAGATACACCACTTTTATGGATAAATTCATTTGTTAAATTATTCACCTTATGGTTTCGCCCTCCCCCCAACTAAATTATATTACTGGTTTCATGTTGAAAATAAATCATTCTTAATTCCATGTTTCATGAGGTCATTTTTAAATTCAATGGATGTCTAGTCTACACTATTTTTAGATCATGATTTCTTGATGGTGTGGTTTGTATCATTCTCCACTCTTGTATTGTACCTATTTATGTAGTCCATCACTTCCCTTTTGTTATTAATGCACATAAAAAATCTAGTCTACTATAGTCAATAATAAAAAGAATGAAATATCTATACCTATATATAGAAAATATGTTCATTAGTCCACATACATACTTATGAACTATGTTGATAATATTGGATCCATTTTCTTGTTTTTTTGTTATGGATTTCAAAAAAAAATCCCAAGATACAATCATAACTAATATTTTAATGTTCATTATTCAAATTTTAATCACTGATCACAGTGTTTAGCTTATATAAGTCCTTCGTGCTATATTGATAAATATATACTATCCTCAAACTCCAGATGGAATTTTCATCCTCCACTATTAGAAGAAAATTGTTTTCTTCATTAACCACTAATTATAGATTATAATTTATCATACATCCATTTAAGAGTATATTTCTAAAAATTTCATTTATTAAGTAACCCATTTGATTAAACATAATGTAACAACCTAGAATTTTTATATAAAAATTTCTTTTATGAATATATATATATATATATATATATATTTGTGTGTGTGTATGTATGAGTTATATAAGGTAATATAGATATTAATAACTAATATCACCTTATCATTAATTATTAAAATTATATGATTAAAACATTACATTTCAAATAAAAATCTAACTTGTGGAAGAGTAATAATATAAATATATATCATTCTTTTAAATGATTCCATAAAATATTCCATTATATTTAACAATTATTTTTAAAACAAATTTTTATAAGATATATAAGTTGAATATAATAAAATTACTTTAGTTTTTTGATTCATTATGTTAAAATAAGCTTAGGAATAATTTTTGGGATTTTTTTTAAAAATAGATTATTTTTTAGTGTGACTGGTGAAAAATATTCTTTTTTACAAAATTGTAATGTTTTTATGATATTTTAATAAAATATCCTTGACTTTAAAATCTATAAACATTAATACGTATTTATTCAATAAAAATTATTCATTATAAATTATTAGGTTGAACTCAGAAATTAAATTCTTTACATTTAGTCATAATAAAAAAATTATTACAGACTTTGCTTTAAATTAATTATTAATTTATAAAATTCATTTTTGGTATTCCCTGAAATCCAGAGTAAATATATATTTTTATAATAAACCAACTTTTTTTCTTGAAAACTGTGTATATTAATAGTATTATCCCGTACATAAATTTTAAAGTTAATATTAACATTTAATAAGAAATGGTTTTTATAGGCTATGTCTAAAAATACTAAAATTAATATATCAAATTTATAGATATTATATATTATAAAAAAATCATACATGAAATTAGAATTTTAAAATTTGTAAATAATTTAAATTTTTGTTTTCATTAAAATTAGTTATCGAGGGTGAATATGGGGTTACCGATGTAAGGGTAAATTACATTAAATAGGGTTCAAGATAGTGAAAAAGGATAAAACATGTGAAAATAGATTTGATTTTGGTTTTTTGATGGAGGATCTACCTTAAATCTCTCTGCATATGATTATAGGTAATTTTTTGAGCCTTGAACCGTGCTTAATGGATTGAAAGTATTTAAAAGTAAATAGAATTTACAAAAAAATCCACTCTTTTTTACTTTTAAAAGGATATCACCCACTCAACATTTCTCTACCCATTATAAATATTTGGATCAACCAAAAATCTACCCTATTATCTCTTCAACACTTTAACTATACCCTTGAATCCTTGGACTTACCAAAAGGCCATGCTAAGGAACCTTTAGAAGTTTCCCAATGGTGAGGTAATACCCTCAACCCAACATTTCTAATTAAATTCTTCTTAAAAAACCCTCAAGTCCACCATATCAATGATTTAATCATAAAACCAAAATTTTACTATTCTAAAGTGTTATTATACTAATGTAATATCCACGCATCTTTGAGGATTACCACCTCCATGAAACAAATCTTCAATTTTTTATCACCACCATAAAAGAAAGGTTTAAAAATACCTTTTAATTAAATAATTTGATATTTATAACATGATTATAATTATTATATGATAATTATTTCATTTCATTCCCCATACCATTTGATAAAAAATGAAATGTAATCTATGTGTACATGCGACAATTGCCCCCACAAAATGTCTTGTTTTATTTTACATTATCACCTGGCATGGGTGACTTTAAAAATATATTTTAAATGTGAAAATTATATTTTTTACATCATTAATGTTCTATAAGCATAATATTGGGAATTCTATATGTGTGATTAATAAAAAATGTTCATAGTCACTTTAACCTCCCTAAATGGACTTATCAAGGAATTTTATTAATTTGTGACTAGTTTGAGATAACCTTTAAAATTGTATAAATATTATTCTAAAGGAATAATAGAGGACATAAAACCCCAAAATTATACATATCATTAATTTGTCTATAACAACATTACCATAGTCAACAACTTAAAGTGTTATAATAAAGTTAACCGAATACCCCCGAGTAACCCTCAAAATCTCAAACTATATTAAAAATAAATAAATAAAAGATAAAAAATGAACTATGGAAAATAAAATATAGATAAATATTGTTGATTTGTTGTATTTAATGAAATTATTTTAATTATTTCTCAATTTAATCTCATTTCAGGAGAAATGTTTGACCCAAGGTAATGGATTTTATATACCACCCTTGTTACATGTCAATTACATATTCTATTTATTTTTCAACCTTTAAAAAAATATTATTTGGATAAAATCTTACAATTTGTTATATATTTACCTTATATATATATCTTGTTAAATATTATTTTTATTTATAGGGTTATACTTGATTTTAGTAAACTATAACTTCCCACTTTTATGTAAAATTTTTTTAAAGAAACTATCTTAAAGATTTTATACATTAGAAATACATGTTCAACAACAATGTCACTTTTTTAATTATGAAAATTTAAAATTATTTAATTCTGTATTATTTTAGGAATCTTTATGAATTATCCTTCAGTTATTCCCTGAATCAGAATTATGTAACCCAATTCTTTCTCATAGGTTTGATCATGCTTATGATATATTTATAGTTTATTTTCCTCATGTATCTTTCATATGTTTGATTTTAATTATTTTATGGGTCGTACCATATTTATATAGACCTATAATTAATTGGGTAAATATTTTTATTTGAGGAGATGTTATTTAAGAGATTAGGGAGTGATCCTAATCCACTATGGGACTTTTTCCACTTATAATGATGGTATTAGGAGATACTATGAACTTATTTTTAGGATATCATGTCATATATTATTAGCACATAATCTATGATTCCAAGATCATTTTAATTAATTCCATTAAGCCGTGTTTTCATTCTTCTGATCATTTAATTTATGATCTCTTCTTATACCTCTCGGATCTCATGTTATGATTTATTTTCATACTTATTCCATTATTTGGATTTCCAACTGAGCCTTTTCCTTATATATTTTGCCTAGGGTATCCTATATTGTTTTAGAAAATCTCGGTGGGTTAAGATCAATATGTATTTATTTTAAATAATTATTTAGTTTTTATGTTTAATGTGATATATTTATTTGTCTAATCTTCCAAATACACAAGACCACTAGATCCTTTGTTTGTAATTGCTTGAAATCCATGTGTAAATTTGTGATAAAAATTGTCTTTAAGGCCTGGATTACAATAGTAGGTATCAAAGAGTTGTATATTTTTTGGAGATCAGTATTTGGGAGATTTAGTGAAATGCAAATGATTATATTTGATAATATGACAACATTATAAAATTTTGTTAAAATTTTGAGTATGTGGTTTTCCTGGAAATTAAATCAAAATCTTGATACTATAAGTGGATGAAATCTATAACATAGATTTACCAAAATAAAATAACCTAAAAATGAAGAATTTTGTAATAACTCAATCATCACCTGGGGTATAAATAAGTTACATAACTGCACACCTAGTTTGACACTCATGGAAGATATACATTAGATAATTCATATACTCTTCACTAACCATTATGAAAACTTGTAAAATTTATTTCATGAAATAAATTATTAAATGAAACATATAAAAGAAATGTAGATATATAAAATAGATTTAATCATGGATATTCATACATTAGGTTATGTAAATATTGTATGATTTACTCCTTCTATGTTTATGGTTTACCTTCTATACACTTATTAATAAAATTATTCTCATCCGTAAATATCCTTTATTTAAAATATGTTTGGACATAGGAAGAATCACATTAGTGGCATGTGAAATAGTAAATTTGATGAATGACACAATAAAATGCCTCACATGATTGGATAAGGATATTAAAACCTATTGGATGTATTGGACCAACATAATCATGTTATGAATAATAACTTAACTCCCATGGAACCCTCAAAGATAGAAAATTATCCTTGAGTTGATTATGAGACCGATACCTCCAACATTTAGTGTATCATATATTCCCATAATCCATGAATAGTGGATTAACTCAATTGAGAATATATTATTTTTCATTTAATTCTCTAAGTAATAAAAGGTCATATTGTTTATTCGTTACCGTGAGTGGGAATTCGATCAATGGTGGACACTGATCAAAAATTCAAATCCTATTGAAAATATTAAATCTATGGAGTGGGTTTAATTCAAGTAGTTATTTATCAATAAATATGTTCCTCGAACCCTTCACCATAAAATGGAGAGGGAGTTCTTTATACTAATGGAAAATAAGGATAAATATAATCTGATGAGGAAAACATCATAAGTATTACAAGAGACACTTATGATTTTTTCATTAACACCTAATGTAAAATTATCCACATCTTTAGTGGGACAAATCCAAGTTTAGGAAAATATTTGGAAATTCAGGACATCAACATCTGCGAATATGTTTTATGATGTTACCTCAATGTTGAGAATGAAATGAGTGATTCTTAGTGGTCTCATGGGGCTTGATATAGTAAGTGGATATTGGTTTTAAATCTAGGGGATAAAAAATAAAACTCATGGTTGTATGGAAATTCAACACCCCACATGTCAAAATTATGAAAATAAGCATTCCAGAAACTATATCAAGGGGAAAGATAAATGTTACAAGTGTAGAAAGGAGTTACATTAGTTCAATACATGTATAATTTAGATGAATAATCCCAATAATGTGATTAAATTAAATAATTCCCAAATCAATCATTATAATATTTTTTTATATTTAAACTATAAGGAATGTGTACTCTATATAGGCCAATGCAGTACGCATATGGTTTTAATTGATAACCAATTATAACAACCCCAAAGGACAAGGGATAAAGAGTGATATTATGATATCAATATCGTAAATATCGACAAAGACAACAGTCCAGTGCTAGGTATGCTAGTTTCACATTCAATAATAGAAAATGTACGATTTGATTTTGGTTCTCCACATTCTTTCATGTTATGAATGTTTAGTAAAACTATTAAAGCATAAACACTAAACATGGAGATAAATATATTGGTGAAAAATTCAAATAGAGTGATTGTTTCTTCTAAATTATATAACTCTTACCTAATTAATATTCCTGGGATGAATCTCCCTATCATCCTTATTATAGTCCCTATAATGAAATTTGATGTTATACTATAAATAGACTCTTTGTATCTCTATAGAAGACCACATCAACTGATGATCAAAGGAAAACAATTTCTATGTCCCAAATTACCAGATGACTCTATATAAGTGTAAATAAGATGCTTAACCTCATTAGGAAACTTATTTAAAAGTATAGATATTTTTTCCTTATGACAAATCATATTTGGATTATATTATTGAAACAAATGAGAATACTACTCTAAAATGTGTACCCATTTAAAAGGATTAAACAAATGTATTCCTTGATAAATGTCATGATCTTCCACCTAATTGAGAGGTTTAGTGTTTTATTAAAATTGTTCATTGATCTTGATTGATATCGAAGAATATAATTCAATGTCCTCAGTTGAACTGGATAAATTGATGAATAAATTAAAATTAAATCTATAGATTTGTTTCCAGTACTCTATTAAATCCCCATAGAGAGTAATAGTTCTCTTTGTTAAGAATACATATGGTTCTATGTGTATATATATATATATATTAATTTTCATTAACTCAATAATATCATGATAAAGAAAAAGTATCCACTTCCATCAATTTATGACATGGTAAGTAGAGAACAATACTTTAAAAAAGTGTACCTTCGATTGTGATATCATTAATTAAAGGTAATGAATGAGTATATTTCCAATATTTACTTTTATATAAGGTATGAGAACCATTTTGTTCACATTCATACCATTTGGAATCAAAACGTCTCTAGTGGTCTCTATGAACTTAATGAATTTTGTCTTTAGAGATTACCTAGAAAAATTTCTGGAAGTTTTTATAAACTATATTCTTATATAATCTAAAACAATGTAGAAACATAAGAAGAATTTGGGAACTATGCTAATTACTTTGAGGAATGAAAGATTATATGAAAAAAAATTACTATGGGTATTTGATGGGGAATGTATTATTCTTGAGAGAAAATATCATAAGTAAAGGGATATCTAATGACCTTTCAAAACTATCTTTATTGTGGAGTTCCTTAGACTAATATATATTTCAATGATATATAGTTTCCTCATATTATAAAAGTGTAATTGATGATTTTTTAGAAATTTATATAGATTTTTAAAACATATAACCAAGATAACATAGATGTGTGTGAATTAATTATAGAAAAATACATGTGAAGTTAGATTCATGGGGCTAATGAAGAGGATGGGAACAACACATTTACTCAAAATAAACCATAATTGAGGTAGTATTTATGATTTATAATTACTATTTGAACATGTTCTATGGATGTGTAAACATTATTTATGATAAAGTGATAGGGTATACCTCAAGATAGTTGATGGTTCCTGAGAAACATTATATGATGCATAATCTAAATTTTGTTTTGATATTATTTATGAAGAATATATGAAGAAATTTACTCTATAGAGTAAACTGTGAAATATATATATATATATATATATATATATATGGACCATAATATCCAAAAATATATATTCATAAGGAAGGAGAAAAATATTCACTAATGAAAATGGTTAGAGCTAATAAGGGATTATGACAGCTCAATACAATACCATTCTATTAATTTGAACAAGGTGTAAGACTATCAATGTTGACAAGATCATAAAACCTCATCTATGATAAGGATTGAGAAGTCTCTGATCTTATTTTACATGAAATGGATATAAAAGGTAATTCTGAATGAATGAAAATTATCCTACGTTTCTCAAATGATTTCATTATGATCACTATCTGAGTAGAATAAGAAATATAAATGGGATGGTGTAAAGATATAGAAGATGGTGTATGGTATGAGGAATGAAAAATACTCTAATTTCAATATTGGTGATGAATGAGATCTGAAATGTAGGAAATGACTATGTAAACACTTTGATTTAGAGGTAAGAAAGGAGTTGTTGGGTGATTATCATAGCTCAACATTCACCATTAACCTAGGGAGCACAAATATGTATTAAGATATCTAAGAACACAATTTACGGGGTAAAATGAAGAAGGATATTGCATAATATAAATCAAGGTTCCTAGTGAATTCAGTGGGTGAAGGAAGAAAGGTAAAATTATAATGGGATTATGCAACCATTTCCTATACCTATATGTAAATGTGAGAAATTAACTACAGATTTTCTCCCATGTGTTCCAAGGATATCCAAATTGATGATTTTCGTATGGGTTACAGTGGATAATCTTACAAAGAATCCTCAATTAATTTCCATTAAAGTTGAATTATCACAATATCACCGTGAAATGACATACATTAGAGATGTAGTAAGGCTTTATTGAACACCAAAATTGATTGAATCTAATTGAGGTTCAAGGTTTACGTAAAATTAATGTAAGAGTATTTAGTATTTTCTGAACTTATAGTTAAACTTTACTATAAACAATAATCCTCAAACTAATTTATAATATGAATAAACTATCCATGAACTTGAGGATGTGTAATGAGTTTTTCTATAAACATAAAGGGAGGTTGAAACCGATAACTTATATTGGTTATGTTCTTTATAACAACAATTTCCAATAAATCATTCAAATTTCTCCACATGAATCCCTACATGGTAAGAGATATAGAATACATGTTCATGAGGATGCTGTGTTTTAATAATATTTCTAGGACCTGATATGGATGATGAAATGGTAGAAAAGGATAAGACTATTCAATAATACATCCGGATGGATCAATGTTGACAGAAGTGTTATACTGATAACCATTGATGATTCTTAGAGATTATGGTTAGTGAATTTTTTTATTATTAATATCTACGTGGAATATAGTTTTCATATTTTTGAAGAAGGGTAAGTTATGTCCAAGATATGTCTTCACCTATGGGATTCTTGATTGTATTGGAATGGCATCATATTGACCAACAATCCCACCGAACCATTATAAAGTATATGATGTGTTTCATTTATCCTTCTTGAGTATATAAATACTAGACCCCACATATATACTAAATCAAAAGGTGGTATGGTGGGAGGATGATCTCTCTTACAAGGAACAACTGGTGAAGATCCTGAACTATAGAGGCAAAGTATTCCGAAACAAGAAAAACCACCCAATCAAAATACATTGGAGAAATCATAATTATGAAGAGGAAACATGATAACCTAAAGAGATATTGAAACATAAGTACCAACATTTTTTTACCCAAGTGTATGGAATGAAATTTAGAGTGCAATATTTCATACATGGGATAATTTAACGACCCATAATTTATATATAGAAATAACCCTTCTAAATATAAATGTGTGTTATTTTAGCTAATATAGATGATAATAACTAACATAAAATTATCATTAAATTAGAACATAAAATGGTTATAATATTACCATTTGGGTAAAATCTAAATTACGATATAATAATAATGTAGATATATTTTATGGTTTAAAATGTGTTTTCAGAAAACATATTTTTATTGGGTTTTAATCACTTATTCTAAATCTTTTTTATCACTTATATAAATATAATATAATAAAATTATATCAATTTTGGGATTAATCATGATAAAATTATATTAGGATTACTTTTTGGATTTTCCTAAAATAGTTTATTTTTATGATTAATATTGAAAAATATAGTTTTTTTCCAAAATTATAATTCTATATGATATTTTAATAAGACAAGAATGACATGAAAATTTATCAACCTTTAAAATTTATTTAAGGGATAATTTTTTCCCTCAAGAATATTATTTTTGTCTTAAAATCATATGCTTATCACTTTTGGACATAATTAATATTTAGTCTTAGTAAATAAACTATTTTTGCCATTACATAAATGTAAATATTAGTTTAGTAAAATTACCTTTTGATTTTTCTTTAAGGACATATTTCATTTAATAATAAACCTATTTTTTATAGAAAAATGAAAAAAAATTATAGTCTTATCTCGTACATAAATTTAAATCTTAAAATAAACATTTTTTTTGAGAATTCTATTGTGCACATTATTTATGCTAATACTAAAATTAATTTCTCAAAATCTTATAAATTTAATTTTTTTAAAATATTTCCATATTTTACATCATAAATTTAATATTAGTAAATAATTTCAATTTTAATTCTATCTATGAAAATTAGTTTCTGAGGTTAAAAGTGGAGTTATCAATATAAGGTTAAATTAGGGAATGATTTTTTTAACATAGTATAAAAGGTTACAATATATGAAAAAAATTTGTATTATTGAATGGGATAGATATGTTTGACCTTATATATTTCTCACACCATTATTGGATATTTTTAAAGTCTTTTTTCTAGATTAATGGAAATAAATTATTGAAAAGTAATGTGATTTTACAAAAATAACACTATTTATTTATAAAATGATCCCACATCATCCTCATTTCCCCACATATTACAAAGATTTATCTTAATAAATGCCATACTATAGTATCTCCTTGAAACCCTCCCCTCAAACTTGAATCATTTTTCTCAAAAATATATATTTCTAAGGTGTCTTATGGAGTTACCCAATAGATATCTTCCAAGGGAGAGGAAATACTCTCAACCTGACATTCCTTGTTCTTTTTCTTGTTCTTCCCAACTCATGTCCCATATATTAATGAATGTACGATAACACTAGAACTATTACTATGATTAAGTGTTATTATAATAATAGAAAATACATTTTATTCCTTCCTCTAAAATAATTTATAACAAATTAAATCCTCATCATGCATATGCACAGACTACAGGATACATGAACGATAAGTTCATTTTTTCATCGCCACCATAAATAGAAGGTAAAAAAAGCTTATTTAATTAACTAATGTGATATTAATAAAAATATTATAATAATTAAATGATATTTTTTATTTTTATACCCCTCCAATTTCATGAAAAATTAATGTTATTTCCATGAATACATGGAGATTACCTCCTCAATGAAATGACATGTTTTATTTCACATGAAAAACATAAATGGATGAATTTAAAATTGTATTTAGTATGTAAAAATTATATTCTTGAGGACAATAATATTCTAGAAGAATAATATTGATCATTCAATGTGTTTTATTTACTGTAAAATTTCATAGTAACTTTAACCACTAGAAATGGATTCATCATGGAACTTTTATTAATTTGGGTCTATTTTGGATAACCATTGATACTATATGAGAATTTTTATAATGAAATAATATAGAACATAAAACTCAATAATTATGGATATTATGAAAATATTTTTTAACACAATTAACCATCATAAATAAATCGAAAGTGTTATGGATATATTAAATGAGAAATCTTGATTAATAAATATGAGTAGAAACAATATTTAAAAAATAAAATAGAAGGATAATAAAATTTCCTTTTAAAAATAAACATATATGAATATGGTTATTGGGTATTTATTTTATAAACTAAATTTAATAATTTAGGAAGTTAATACTATGTGAAGAGTAGAATAAAAACCAAGGTAAGGTGTTTTCTATAGTATGTTATCCATATATTTTATGAAATATATTTCTTATAATGAATTATATTTCATAGATATCTTACGTTACACACATCAAGGAATTTTAACGAACTATAAATAACTATCAATATTATTATTTAAACATTACTATTATTACATGGTCCTTAAAATTAGGGTAGTGAATAAAAATAACCAAATTTTAAATATTAAATATATTTTTTAATATAAATAAAACATATCAATAAAAAGTACTTAATTTTTAGTAAATTTCTTATATGTTGTGAAAATAAAATTTTCTCATAAAACTGTTTTAGTTTATTTTTGTGAAAAGTAGTATAATATTTTTTTTTAAAACCTTCAAAAAATTAATTTAATAAAATGACTTTAATTTTTAAAATTAACATGTCAAAATTACCTTATGGTTAATTTTTTGAATTTTTTTAGAAGATTGAGTTTTTAATGAATAGTGAAAATCGTAGTTTTTAATGAAAAACATATATTATTTAAATAATTAATAAGGTTAATTTTTTTTTTAAAAATTTGGTTAGGAGTAAACTTAGTTCAATTATATATTTATCTATATAATTTAATTTATTTTAATTATTTTCTTATTGAATTTGAAAAATAATCTTTTTAAACTTCTGAACATTTTCTCTTTGTAAAATCATTTTCTCATCACATTAGAGAGTTTAATTTTGAATTATGTTTTTCCACTTATGTGAATAAAATTTTAAAAAATGGATTAAATATTAATAATCAGAATAATTTATATTATATAATAATTGAAACTTAGTTTTTGGTAAAAATTAATATAGAATATTGTAAAAATTAATTAACATGGTTAATATTAAAATGAGTTTATCAGGGGGTGGTTAAACTAAAATTATAAGGGTTAACATAATATATAAATGTGTCCAAATCCAAATTTTTAGACATATTTACACCTTACAACCTATAAAATTCTGTAATGATCTATTTTGGATCCTATTTCATGTGAAAAAATGGTTACACTTTATTCTTTTAAAAAATACCAAGGGTGTCCTCTCCTCCACTTATAATAGGTCTCCCCTTATCCTATACAATTCATACTTACAAATCCATTTGATTCATACAAGTACTAACCAATATTTATTTATTAAATACTTCCCCATATCCTATATTCATTATTGAGGTCATAAATCTAATCTAGGAAGCCTTTAGGTTAAACCTACAGAGGTTGTCTGAAGAAGAGGTAAAGCTTTTAATTACGTGTTTTTGTTTTAATTATTCTTATAACTATTTAAAAAATTATTCAATTATTTTGATATAATGACACCATTATCATCCTTATAATAATATTTTATTATGTAAATATAATAACCAATATCCATTTACTCTATAAAAAATTGAGATACGAAATCATCATTTACGTGTACAGCAGACTACCGCCTCATGAACCAATGTGATTGTTTCTCATAATAACCAATCAAATCCAGATATAATTATGGATTAAATGTTTATATATTATATTTACGATATTAATATTCTTATTTAATTATTATATTTCATATACCATCTTTCATTCCATTTCATGGGAATACGATAACATCCATCGGATGTACACTAAACTAACACCTCATGATGCAGTATGATTTATTCATGATTTAAATGGATGGTAATAATGATTGGTTTAATAAAAATATGTGATATATATGACATAAAAATTACTATTTTATTTAAATTAATTATTTAACATTCTTACATTCTAATCTGTCAAGAAAATTGGAAAATGATCATGCTAACATACAACATACTATCTCCATGAACATTGTATTTAATTTTTGATCTCTAATCTTTTAAATTTACACTAAATTAATATGTAATGAAAATATATTATATTTTTATAGTTTTTAAAATTATATAGATTATGGAACCATTATAAAATTTATAGGTTTCAATAATATATATATAACAAACTTATATTCATTATACCAGAGGTTTCAACATGTATAATGAAAGTCAAGACATAAGGTAAGGGATTTTTGTCTCAATTTTATTGTCTAGGAACTCATGACATAATCTCCATATGTTTATTTTATGTGGTGTATATAATTTCCATGAAGTCTTTTTATAATTATTATACTAAAAATTATAATTATTTAAATATCTATTTTTGGATCTCTCTTTCATGTTGTTCATGGTTCAAAAGTTACCAAGGCGTTAATGTATTTTTGTCATAATGTGCCTTCTTTGAGACATATGTTATGTTATGCACTTGTCTTGTTTTATAAGGTCTATATATGGACCCTTTGACATGTAGTATCATGAAATTATTTATTCTCATGACATTATAAGTTTCATTTATTTTTATTCTTTCATGGTTCTTATGATTCAATGTTACCAAAGTGGTCGGTGTTTTATGTTACAATATCTTAGTTTTTCCGAAATTGTTCATGATTATGCTTTTAATGATGAAATATTATGATATATATATCAGACAAATAATTTATATTATTATAATATAGTTATTTCTATATAATAATTGTTTTATCTTAATTTTACTCTATTTATATAATCAAGAGTTCAAAATATTTTTTTAATAAAAAACACCTTTATTTCTCTCTTCGGTAGAAAATCTTTTTATCTTCCAAAACCATGTTTTCTAAAAAAAATTCAAAAATGATTTTTAAATTATGCAAATTATTCGTTAAATAATTTTTTAACCATGTTATATTTTTTTTTTATTTTTTTTCAATTTTATCATAAAGTCATTTTTCAACCAAGGCCGATTTTTCTTTTACCAAACATGTCAAAGGACTATTTATTTTTAAATGTACAACATTAACAAAATTTCCTGACATCTTGGAAATTGTTAGATTTAAACATTTATTTATAGGTTCTTGATTATATTTAAAAATAATTATTTTCATAATATTTTAGGTGTTTTTAATTGTAGAAAGGATATTTTCAAATAAATGATATTTTACTCAAGAAACATTACATGTGATTTTTCATTAAAAATAATTTTACATTCCTGATGAAATATTTTGAGGTTCATTAGTATTTTATAGGGATATGATCAAATGATACCATCTATATCCATTATCTTGATAGTTTATTTTTATGATAGAAATATTTTCATTAAACCCATTTCCCTTCTATGGGTTATACCAAGATAAAATTATTATGAAAACTGCCACTTTTTATAGAGGAAATTCTTTGATGAAAGGATGAAATGATTATGAAACCTGTTTCTTTTACAGAGGTTTTATTTTTATGAGATGTTTGGGAAACCCATTTATTTTTTAGGGTTTTGGAATTATGAATAATTTATTATCTTCTAGAACCAATATTATGGAATTTAATTTTGTGAAGGGAGAGACTTATATCTCCCTCCAATGCATTAGGTAAATATTGATCTCTCATGTGATAAATAGGATTGGAATTGATAGTGCAGTCATTCGAGTAAGGGAATCTATTCACTATTATAGTATTCAGAGCGAACCTTGAATAATATGATAGTTTGGGGAGTGAATCCATTCGACTATAATAGTATTTGAAATGATCCTTTGACTACTAAGGAAATGATTTTTATGGTTATATGTATGCAAAAATCTATGCCTTATTCCAATGTTATGTTCTTATAGTTCATGTTCTTTGATTTAATTATGATTCATTTCTTATGAACATCGAATATTTATTCTATGACTCAAATTTATGGTCAATGATTTATGGGGTATGGTTTTCAAATGTTATTCTCATGCTATCATACCCTTGTGATCCTGATATTTTGATATATCCCTTGTTTACTGTTACTATGCATCTGATCTCACCCTTTCTTATGATTAATTTCCTCATGTTATAACTTGTTGTATTATGTATGATATTTCTAAGTAGGGTTCTAGTTATGAAGTACATAGTGGGAGATTACATATCTCAGTTTTGGAACCATTGTTTATGTTTCCATGTTTCTAAAGGCACTAGATTATTACGATCCTCAAGCTTTTGTTTGTGTAATGTAATCAATAATCATCTAAAAATATGTAATATCTATGTATAATAATTTTTGGTTTTATATTTGGTATTCAAGGATAGGTTTAGTGAAAAATTTTAAACTAAGATGAGAAAACTTTAGTAAGGTCCCTAAGGATATGTCTGAGGATAAGACTATGTTTGACATAATCTAAAGGAAAATGAACTAGAATTTTGGTAAAGGATAGAGAGAGTGGTTTTCAGGAAATTAAATTCCTATATAGATACGAAAGTGGGTTCGACTCTTGAATAGAGGTACCTATGTGTAATGTATCCAAAACGGGTGAATTCAGCTGGACTCAATCCTCACCTGGTGCAAGAAAAAAGGCCTCATTACATACCTAGTTTGTCATTCTTGGGGGATATGATTTAAAACTCATAAAATATTTGTTGAAAATCTTGAAGAATTTAAATATAATATGACAATTAATTACCTTTGATTAATGTAAGGGTTTATATAAAAAAAAATAAGGTTTCATGATTTAGACATTATATAATAGATTTTTCAGGATAATTCTGTTCCCTAATACGATTATTGTATCTTACTCAATGATTTTTTGTATCATCTAATGTATAAAACCTGAATTTATAATTTTAATTCTTAGTATTATGGAAAATTAAATTAATTTCCTTCCAAGAAGCCATGAATTTTGGGATCCAAAATTAAAAAAAACATTATAATGCACAGAAAAATTCTCATTCAATAAATCATGCTAAACATCCAAACTAGAAAAGGAGGGAATAATATTTTATTTATTCCATCATGAGGAAATGTCATTATATATTTAGTGGTTCCTATAATATGCTAATTACTGAGAAATGGATCAGTTACATTGAAAAAATATTTTATGTTGTTTAGTGTTCAAAACATGAAAAAGTCATTTTGGTTTTCTATCAATTGTAAGGCTAACTAGATAAATGCTAGACTATCATCAAGAATACAAGAGAACATGATAAAATTGACTCCATGGATTTGGATTATTTTAAGATCTTATTTTCCAATAAGTACTTCCCTTATATTCTTTTTAATTTTTTTTAAGGAATTCCATGAGGTAAAGAAAAAGTATGATGAATGTACTATTACCTTTGTGGTAAATATTACAAGACTTATGAGGTATGATAATAAAATTATTATCTAACCTGAAGGAATGTTTGATTAATTCTAAAGTTTATTAAAAATTATTCTCTAATGGGATTTAGACATAGCGGTCTTAATCACCTATGAATAAATGTTTCTATGTGATCGAATGGTGGAAATGGAGATCAGAGTTTCCCATCACTATCATTTATTTTGAAATGAAAAGGAATATGGAGTTAAAAGGAAACTCTAAAAACCATATAGAGAAGATGATGAGATTTTCTTCAGGAAAAAAGATTGGAAGGAAACATGGAGGAGAGTTTATTAAGGGTACTAATAAATGATTTAAGTTTGAAAATGAAGGTCATCTAGAAATTGAATATTTAAGTTATGGGAAGAAGTTAGAGAATGATGAAAATTGGGATAAATCTACATAAAATTCACCACCCACACTGTAGTGTTTCATATGTTCGGATTATTAGAATTATGATAACCAATGCCCAAATATGAAGGTTAGTGATGATAAATGACATAAAATACCTCTTAATATGAGAGTCAAAGGGAAGTATCTTGTAATCACTATTTTTGAAAATCAGTGTGATAACTACACAATGAAAGGTACACTTATTATGCACTCTAAAAGTACTAATGTCTTATTTGACTCAAGATCTACCAATTCATTCATATATGAATATTTATTTTAGGTATAAAGATGAATCTTAAATGATTAGATGTACAATTAGTAGTAAAAACCCTTAATATTATGATGATTTCATATCAAGTATTTGATTCCCCTCCTGTTGACGTTAGTGAGAATTCACTTACTATTAATCTTATGTTTTTTCCTATGGTTGAATTTGATTCTACCTTATGAATGGGTTGGATTTTCTTATATAAATTTCACATTAATTTCCATGAACAGGAATTCACATTTGATATTCCAAACCAACCTATGATCATCTATCAGTGAAATAACAAATTTAAACTTTTGATGGAAATTATATCCATTGTATGGTTTTTATTCTTATTTAAGAGGGGTATCTATGTCAGATGGTTGTGAAGAAACACAACATCAATTAAATTCCTATTTGTTGGGTGTTTTTAATGTTTTTTAGTAGAGTTTTATATCCTTTCACTGAAAAGTAAATTATTGTTTTAAATAGAGCTCATATAGGGTGACATAACTTTTTTAAAGACTCTAAATAAAATATCCCAAACTGAGTAATAGGAATTGAAGAAGAAACTCTTGGAGAACCATGATAAGGGTTTCATTCATCCAGGTTTGTAAACAAGGTGCAAACCTTTTATTTTCTTAAAATAATTATGGATCAATGTGAATCATCACTTATTATCATGATCTTAACAAGATCATGACCAAGAAAAATTATCCTCTTCCCCATATTAATGACCTACTTGATCAACAATATAGAACTCTGTACTTTATCAAGATTGAACATAATTATTTATATCATCAATTGAGTGTTAAAAATGAGGATATACCAAAGAAAACATTTTGTAGAAGGAATATAAACCATGAATATATAGTTATTCTATTCGATATTACTAATTTCACCACTATCTTTATGTATTTAATGAAAATATTCTTTAGATATTACCTTGATTAGTTTTTTTTGTATTTATAGATGATATTATTATCAATTTTAATAGAAAATAAGAGAATTAAGATTACTTGATAATTTTTTTAATACCTTAATAAAGGATAAACTAGATGAAAAATTTAAAAAGTATTAATCATTGATGAAAAAGGATTCATTATATTGTTATATAATCTCAAGAGAGGGTATATTGGTAAATCCACAAAACAGAAAGGCTATTAAATGTTGGCCTAGAGTAACCATAGGGACTATGATTTATAGCTTTATTTTATAGATTTATATTATCGATGGTATGTTTAGAATTTTTCATGACTATATAATCCACATTGAAGATAACTTTTAAGGGATAAAAATTTCTCTAGGCAGATGAATGGGAGGAAAATTTCAAGGAAGTGAAGAGAAGATTAGTCAGCACACATGGGATTAAATTACTATGTAGTGGAGAAGGGTTTGTAATCTTTAGTGATGAATCCGAGAAGGAATTGGGATGTTTTATTATGCACAATTACTTGTATATACCTTATTTCTAATGAAAATGATGGTTTATGAGAAAAATTACTCAACTCATGATTTGGAGTTAGATATGGCAATTTTTATTAAAGATATAGAGGCATTATATTTAATAAAAAGTGTGATATACATATATGGATAAAACAATTAAATCATATATTCACACAGATGGAGTTAAATATACCCCAGAGAATATGATTAGAGGTTCTATGATTGCTCAATACATTACCACACTTGGAATGAGAACTAGGTGTATGGTGCTTTGGGATAAAAGGATCGTGCTAGATTATTAATGTTGGAGATAAAAATAGATCCAATATTTATGGATTTGAAAAGGATATATCTAGAAATTCTAAAGGAAGGGGTGAAATATTATCTTTCTCAAATAAATTTTCAACCATATATCTAAGTGAATTTTAAAGAGGAAAATATGAAAGATGTCAAGCTGAAAAAGAAGGTCATAAATATTCTTGGGATGAACCTTGATCATAATGTAATGATAAGATTAATTAACTATTTATGTGTTATATCCATACCATATTTGATGATTGATTTGTAGAGGAATCTCATAGTTCTTCATTTTCTATTCCTCCTAGAAGTACGAAGATGTATAATGATTTGAAGGAGTATTTCTGATTGGTTGGAATAAAGAGATATATCATGGAGTTTTTATCTTTGTTTTTTATGTGAGTAAGATAAAGTTGAGATAAATAATCCTAGGATATTAATACATCCATTAACCATACCTGAATGAATATAGGAAAATATCAGCACATATTTTTTTCATTAGACTCCCCAAAACATCAAAAAGATATAATATTATATTGGTTGTATTTAATCACATTAAAAAACCATAAAAATTAAACTCTATAATATAATATTTATCATTTTATTATCTTTCTAGGATACAGATAAAGGAACTTGTAAGGTTGAATAGAGTACCACATTCCATTTTGTCTGATCAGAATCCGAGGTTTGCCTTAATGTTCTCGAGAAGTCTTAAAAAATCTATTCGTATAGAGTTGAGTTTCAAAAAAATGTTTCATCCTAAAAAATATGGTCAATCATAGAGAATAATTAAAAATATATAGGATATGTTTATATTTTTTATCTATATTTTTAAGGTGGTTAGGATCAACACCTTCCTCTAGTTGAGTTTTTATATCAAAATAGATTTCAATCGAGAAATTAGATGACAACTTATGAATCCCTCTCTGAAAATAAGTTTAGAACTATAACATATTGAAATAAATATTGAGAAAATAATCTAATGGAACCTAATATAGATGAATAAATGTTAGATAATGTTGGATCCATTTAGAAGCACATATGGGTAGAACAAAGTTGGAGAATAAGTTATACTGACAAGAGTCGGTGTAATTTGGAATTTCAAGTTGGTGAAAAGTTGTTTCTAAGATTTATTCTATGGAAGAAAATAGTGATATTTTTCATGAAGGGAAAAACAAGCCCTAGGTGTATAGGTCTCTTTAAACATCTTGGTTATACCATGATGGTATTCTATCGGTTTGTGTTTTCACCAAACCTTTCTCAAGTTTACAATGTATTCAATGTATCTGACTTGAGGAAGTACATACTTGACTCTTCACATGTACAAAACTCAAAAGTCATATTTTTGGAGAAAGATATATCTTATTAGAAAAAATGAATATTATGGATTGAATAGAGAATGTTCTATAAAATATGACCACTCACCAAGCTAAAATATTATGGAAAAAAAACCAGTTTGTGGAAGCTACATTGGAACATAAGGATTTGATGAGGAAGAAGTATCCCCATATGTTTGTATTGAAGTGATGAAATTTTTTGGGTGAAATTAATTTTAAGGGGGATATATTGTAACACTATGATATTTTATGAAATATTTTATGAATAAATCTTATTTTTGCTATATCTTGTGTTACACAAAACACTGATTTTTAACAAACTCCTAAAAACAATTAATATTATTGTTTAAACACGACCATTATTACCTAGATGTTTATTTTTTTTGGAATTAATAGTAATAAAAAAATTTAAATTTTAAATATAATTGTTTTATACAAGGAAAAATATTGGTAAAAAATACATAATTTTTGTAAAAGTCTTTAATGTTTTGAAAATACTATTTTTTGATAAATATTTGTATATATTTTTTTAATAATAATAAAATGAATTATTAAAAAAATTAAAAAATTTAAATTTACAAATTATAATTAATTATCAAAATTATTTTATGGTGAATTTTTGGAATTTTTTTAAATATTAAATTTTCAATGAATATTAAAAAATATTCGATTTTATTGAAAACTGTCTTTTTTTACAGATTTATAAGGTTATTTTTTTCATTAACTTTAAAAGTAAAATTATTTCAATTATTTATTTATTAATACAATTTAGTTAATTTGAAACATTTTAATATTTAATATTGATATATAATTTTTTTAAACCTATTAATATTTTATTTTTTTAAATTACTTTCTCATTGCGCCTACGGGTATAGTTCTACATTATAATTTTCAAATTATAAGAATTTTTTTTAAAGAAAAAATCAACATCTTTAATACCTATAATTCATGTTATATTTTATTTTCAACCTAATTTTTGTCAAAATAAATTGTAAAAATAGTAAAAAATAATTAAGTCAGTTAAGGATCAGACAGGTTTACCGGGGTTAAAACTAAATTAATAAAGTATAAAATCAACTATAAACATGTAAAAATACAATTTTATAGAAATATTTAGAACTTATAACCCTCTACTATTCGATAATGATGTATTTGGATCCTTGTTTCATGTGAATGACATATATACACTTTATTCTTTTCAAAAATACCAAGCATGTCCTCTCCCCCAATTATAATGGGTTGTCCCTTCTCCCATCCTATTCAAAATTCCAATACCATTTGGTTTGTAAAATAAATAATGAAATATATTCATTAAATCACTCTCCACATCATATAGTCCTTTTTTAGATTATAAATCCAATCTTGGAGGGCTTTATATTATTCCTAAAGATGATTTATGAAGAAGAGGTAATGCTTTTAACTATGCATTTTTGTTTTACTTCCCATTGAAAATCCTTAACATATTATTAAAATATTCTTATATAATAATATAATTATCTCAAAAATACTTATATTTCATTATGTTAATTTCATAACTTATATCCATCTCCTTTTCCTACAAATGGAATACAAAATCATCATTCCTGTGTACGACCGACTATTGTCTCGTGAACCAATGCTATTCGTTTACCTGAACCACCTTTAAGAGATGCGTAGAATGGTTAATTAAATGTTTATATATGATATTATTATATCACACATAACTTCTCACTTTGCATTCTTTTTCAATATGATAAGGTCGCTTGTGTGTTCAGTGAACTGCCATCTCGCGGGGTGATTCGATTCATTCACACATTACATAGAAGTTAATAAGGATGGGTTTAATGAAAATATGGGATATATATGACATAAAAAATATTATTTAATGTTATTATATTATTTCTATTTCTTTCATAAAAATCCATTAAGAAAATGGAAACAACGTTCAAGCTTATGTATGACCTTACATCCCCATGAACGGTGTATTTCATTTTCGATATCTAAAATTTATGGATTACTATAATACATATATAATTAATATATATTATATTTTTATAATTTTTAACATTATTTATAATATTTAACCATGATCAAATTAATATGATTAAAAATAAAAAATCAAACATAAAATAAAAACAAAGCAGTTATTGGATGAAAGGTGACTTTAATATGGAATTATTGATAAAAATGTAATAAAAGGTCATAAGTAAAACATATATTGTATGATATATATAATTATGGTTCTATAATAGATTTATAATAAACTTATATTTTTTATAAAATATTTTTTAATGTGTAAAAATGTAGTCTAGGCTTATTATAAGGGATTTCCAGCTCACTTTTATTTCCTGGAGACACATGCCATATTCACTACGTGCTTCTTTTATATAGTGTATACAGTTCCCAAGAATGTATTTTATGATAATTATAATAAAAATAATGTGTATTAACAAAGCCATTTTAATAAAAATATTTAATGGGGTTTATGGATCAGAATTTGCCAAAGTGGTATGTGTTTTTTGTCTCAATTTGGATTCTTTAAGACATATGTTATGTTATATACCTATCTTATTTTATGAGGTTTATATAAATCCTAATTTAAATTTAATATCTTTAATTTATTTATTTTCATGATATTTTAATGTAATATTATTATTTAATGGGTCTAATGATTCAAAGAACCAATGTGGTAAGTGTTTTTTATTACAATATCATAGTTTTTCTGGATTGTACAAGATTATTCTTTCAAAGATAAAATATTATGATATATATCTTATGAAACTAATTTATTTAATTATAATATATCTATATATAGAAAAAAATTTCTACCATAATTTTTCTTTTATTTATATACTGAATAGTTAAAAAAGAATATTTTTTAAAAAAATCATCTTTATTTCTCTCTTTGGTCGAATACCAATTTTCTTTAGAAACTATGTTTTCTAAAGATATTTTCAAAAATATTATTAACATTTTCCAAATGAATTATTAATTAAAATTTTACCAATGTTTACTTTTTTTGAAATTTTTTCAAAGGAATCATTATTTTCATCCACACAAAGACAGTTTGGATTTTACCCAAATTGTAAAAGAAATATTTTGTTTAACATGTAAAACATGGATAGAATTTACCATGATAATTACCATTATTTTATTTTAAGATTACTTTATATGTTTTCAATGTTATTTAAAAAAAATTATTTCCAAGATATTTTAGAAATTTTTAATTTTCAATATGTTATTTCAAAAGAAGGGATATTTTCCCCCTAAAATGTTCCCAGTGATTTTTTTTCAAACTCTTTTTCTATACAAGATAGAATAATTTGATGTTAATTAATATTTAATTGGGATATTTTTTAATGATACAATATTTATTCATTCTATATATTTTAATGTTAATTATGAAGAGTTTTTTATGAAATCCATTTCTATTCAATAGTTTATTGCATGATAAAATTAATATGTAACCAATCACTTTTTTATGTGGGTTATTCTTTGATGAAATAGTGGAATGATTATAAAACCTATTTCTTTTCCATAGGTTATACTAGGATGAAATTTTTATGAAACCCATTTCTATTAACTGGTTTTGATATTATGAATGTTTTATGATCATATAGAACACGTATGTATTATTTTCATTTTGTGATGGGTGGGACATATACCCCTCCCAATGAATTGGGTAATGATTGATATCTCATGAGATAAAAATGAATGGAATGGATATATAACTTGTTTAGTAAGGGTTTCTATCCACTATGGTAGACTTCAGAGTGAACCTTGACTAGTATGATGCTTCAGGGAGTGAAACCATTACACTATGATAGTCTTTCCAATAATCATTAAAATACTAAGGAAATGATGTCCTATGCATATATTTATGAAAAAAATCTATGCATTATGCCAATGTTATCATCTTATAGTTCACATTCTTTGATTACCTAATTATTCATGTCTTATAAACTATCATGATTTATTCCATGACTCAATTTTTGGATTTAATATATACAAGGTCTGTTTTTCAAAAGATATTCTCTTGTTCTTATACCATTATACTCATGATATGTTAATATCTTCAATGTTTACCCTTAATGAGTATGTGAGATCGCAATATCATTTGTTTCCTTTTTCTGGGTTATGATGATATTTATTTTGTATGATATATCTAAGAATGGTTCTAGTTATGAAGAACATAGTGGGAGATGACATGGTTCACTTATGGACTAGTTGTTTTTGGGCCGAAGTTTCTAAATGAAATATAACTTTATGATCCTATAGAATGTATTTGTGTGTTGTAATGGATTGTAATATAAAAATTTGTAATATATATTTAGGATATCTTTAGGGGTTTTATACGTACCAGCCTGGTTTCGCCAGGGTCACATGTTCCCTTTCTTTTATCCATTTTATACAAACTCATTCTCATGGAATTATTCTATTTTTTGTATATATGTCTCTTATAAAAATACATAGTTAAATATAATTTTTATTTATAGGGTGACATTTGGTTTTAGTTCCCTTCAAAATTCCCACCCCAATTTAAGGGACTTATCTACTTCTTGGATCATGTCAACAATCACCCTCATAAAATGTTTTTAATCTATGTATAACATTGAAAAAATTGTTATTATTTTATATATATCCATAATGGTTCAACTCTTGTTTTATATAAAATGATAATATATTTCCTTTATTCAAAAATACATTACATATTTCATAAATCATCACCCAAGTGATTCATTTTTATTCATTCTTCTCCAATATCCTTCTCATGATTTTTCTATAATAGAACTCTATGTTCAATACCTATTCCACTTTTTCAATTATGAAAACTCACAATTATTTAATTTCTTCTAATTTTGAGAATTCTTTTTATTTTCCTTCAGTTATACCTTGAATAGAAACTATGAAACCCACTTCATTATCATGGGCTTGATCATGATTATGACTTATGTATGGTTTCTTTTCCTTATATAGAATGAAAATATTTTATTTTAATTATTTTATGAGTTGAATAAAATTTATATATACCTAAAATGCAATGGGTAAGGATTTTTATCCCATGAGATTCTATGTAAGGGATTATAGAGTGAACCATATCCATTATGGGACTTTGTTCAATTTATAATGATGGACTTGGGAGTAACACTTGTCTTATTTTTATAATTTCTTATATTATTTTATTTCTACATATTCTATGATTATGTGATCTTATGATTTTATTTCATTTTTCAATGTTTTAATTCTTAATATCATTCTATTAATTATATAATTTTATGCCTCTTGACTCTCATGTTATTCTTTATTTCTATGTTTATTCTCTTACAAGGGTTTTTAGCTTACTTCTTTATTTTTATATTTCCATTAGGTCATCCAATGAACTTTTACGTGATCTATGGGTGTTATGAGATCTATGTGGATTTTTAAATGAGGGTGATGTTTTTACATTTTAGATGATGTATTTATGTGTGGAATATTTGAAAGACACTAGACCTCTATATCCACAGTTTTTATTAATTATAAATCAATTTAAACAAATTGTGAATTAAAATGTGTTTAAGGGTTGTGTCACAATATATAACCATATGTATAGAGTCATATATTTAACTCATACTCAAGATTTTTGGTCATAATCCATCCATATAGAGAACTTATATATTTTTTTTCTCATCACATACAACTCGAGTATTATACTTCATTGGATTTTTTAATAGATAGTGATATGAGTTGGTAACCAAACCCACATCTTCAAATATTTATCAAATAAAATGAAATATATAGTCTACACATGAGGTGTAAAGATCTTACCCCATCTTTTCATATAATGAAAACATAAAATTAGTAAAAAAAGTTAAAAAAACAGAAATATAACCTCAAGATGTAAACTATACTTTGTTGAAATAATGAATAATTTTACCACATTCCAATCAATCCATTAATATAAATTAATTTTTAGAATCCCCCACAATAAGAATTTACTCCCACAACAAACATAATTCAAATTAACCATAAATTGTGACTTTAAATTCCCAATCAATATCATTAGCTCAATGCCATGGGAAGAAAAGAAAATGTGTAAAGGGGAAATACCCTATAGTTGGTTATCTAAAATCTAATTACAATGCACAATATGATATATTATACCAATCAAACTAGACCAAAGTTCATCTAGAAGAAAAACGGGAAGAGAAATCCATAAAATGAAATCCATCAAATTATTTCATCTTTAGGTGTAAGGGATCACATACCCATCATAAGTTCATAAAATGCCTTATAATATTAAGGATACACCTTTGACGTATCAAGATGATGATGAGATTCCAATAAACCAACCACCAGCTACAGGTGATGAGGTACTAACAATGTCAACTTAAGCAAAGAACTCATGATGATGAGAGTTCCTAATGTGAAAAAATTCACAAAGGTCAACAAATATTATAATCAAGTTCTTAGTATAGCACCAAACTTCTCAAGCCTCATTTTAATTTTGGAAAATGTGTGGTCAGGCGTCTTAGTAACACATGAATTTAGGAGAAAATATTTCATTATGGCCTTGTCCTGTACAAAATTATCCTGGTGATACTATTCTTTGTATCCTTTAAAAAGATTGTAGGGAGTTTAGAATTTTTTTATCATATATTACTTCTATAAAATACCCGTTTGAGTTAAGGTGCGACATAGAATCTCTTATTTCAATTGAGAACTATAAGGGTAATCATATTACTCTTTTTATTCTGTTATAGAGTGTCTATTTCCCTATGTAATCTATTTAGGATTCCTTGAATTTTTTCCTTTTACTTCACTAGTTATAATTACTATTTCTTCTCTACAATCAATTGATAGATTTATAAAAATAACTATAATAGTAAAAAAACATCCATATATATATTTTCTTCTCTACAATAGAGGATATGGTCTCATTAAACTTTCACAAATTTTGAGCGTTTACCTATTCTTATAGCTCCTATCCTCTTCGTTGTTGAAATTTTTTTCTAGGAAATCCATATAATTTACATTTCATCTGAGATGTAATCCTCTCTCTATTTTACTTCAAATTTATTTTCCCCTTTTGAATTTTATAGACACTAAAGATATTATATCATCATTTACATCATCACATTAATTTAAAACTTTAGTAATATTAATCTCTTCTATGGATTGAGATTTCATCTTCTTAATTGCACAATTAAAAATATCTTCCATCTTAACTCATATTTCATAGGCCACAAACTTTCTTAGTAGATCCGGGGCTGGTGAAATATATTTATTCAAGAGTTTAACCATTTTGATTTTATAGAGGTGGAAATTGACATAAGATCTTTTTGAAAAAATTAAAATGCTTTATTTCATTACAAACTCCCCAAATTGATTCAAAAACATTGGTAATTTAGAGGAATAATCAATCGTCCTTTTCATCAGTTATAATTTTCATGTTATCGAACATATTGTGAATCACTTGAAGCTTCTCCTCATTCAACTTATGGTTATATATATATATATTAACTATTTTATCTGATAGGTACATAGAAGTATTCATTATAATTATTATAATGTAAATATTTCTTTATATACCTCTAGAGAAATCATTTTTTTCTTTGGATATAAAATTCAAAAGTTTCTTATCGACTATATTAAAAGGTAGTTTGATGAATTGCTGACATGAATTTCATGTATTTTTTTTAGAAAAACAACATATCAAAGATATTGTAAGTGAAAAGAAATTTTTTTTATTTAAAATATGATATTTTTCTATTAAATACAAAGAACCCATTTAGAATCAATTGTGTTCTATGTAAACAATTTCATCTAAAATTTTCATATCTTGTAGTTCAACACTAAATACAACTCATTTCAACTCAAGACACCAAGAGAGAGGAGGGTTGAATTAGAGTTTGAATATTTTTCATTATGATTTATAGGATCTTATTCCCATGTCTATAAGAATATGTTTAACCTATCAAAGTTAGTTGTAAATTTACACAAACAGTAATGTAGAAATTAAAAACAAAGTAATAATGATTTTTTTGTAGTTAACCACTAAGGGATAATCTAAAGAGTATACACAAAATGTTTTTATAGTATACCAAAATCAAATAATCTTTATCAATTTTATGAATAGAATACTTCATCCATGGTCACTCCATTATCAGTTCACCACATTTTCAAATAATTTAAGGACAATGAATTGCCTCCATCAAATCACCATCATCAACATCTCTTGTCTCATGACTTCATATTAAGTCTTCTGCAGTTCGGTTTCTTGAAAGTATCTCTAATATAATTAAGAAATTATACCTTGATTTTGAATTATAAATACCATAGAATGGTGATGCAATTTAAGATTCTATCTCAAGAACATACAAAATAAATTATTCAGTAAAAAAATTATTTTCACCAAAATACCTTCACTCAAGGTTCATTAGAATAATTTTTGTTAAATACATTCTAGAAATTAAGATTTTCTTATGTCCTATTTGGAGAATCATTTACAAAGGATAGTTAACAAAAAATGTTTTATGCAAATCCATTTTATTTGGTGTCTATTTCAAATGAAACTCTTTCCCTATACATTATTCATGGAAATAATTTCCTGGAACCCATGTTATCTTAGGTGGGTTCACTCATGTATAGACCATAATATTATCTATATACAACTTACCTTGCCTGGATGACTTTCTCAATTCCATCATACATTAACATATGTATTGAAGTTAGGTTTTTATGAATTGAGATACTTTAATCCTTGATAAAATATTCATTTTATCTAATTGATATGTTTTAAGAAGTATACATAAGAAAACCTTCAACTACATATAACCCACAACTCTCTTATTTTTCAGAACTTAATTTTTGAAAATATATTTTGAAGACACTAATTTCTAGTGTGAAACTCCCTATTAGCATACAACTAACCAATATATGACTCTAGTCTCATGTAGGTCCTAGCTAGTGAAAAGTTCATTGAATAGAACAAAACAATATTCATTGGTAAGAATGTGATTTTAAATTTCTCAATACTATTTTCTTTTCGTCTAATTCATCTTTGAACTTCCATTAACCAACTACTGGAATTATAAACTACCACTAGGATTCTCCGCTTACTTTCAAGCCTCAAGAATAAGAATAATTTTTAACTGCCATAATATTTCCTATAAAACACCAGTTATGAAAATGATACATAATCAATTCAATGATTTCAACTTAAAGCATATAAAAAACATATCATAAATCTCTATCTTTGATCACCTTTGTTCCAACAATAGTGTATTAGTTTGGATAGACCTTGGTATTGGTCTAGGTTATACAAGAGGCCATGTTTTTTATATGATATTTATTAAGAAATGTGTTAATATAACTTAATCCACAATTAATATTAATGGTGCATTGGTATTGAACGAATGATATGGATACATATTAAATGTTTGATTTTGTAGTTAATGGAAAGAGTTCTCAATAGATAGAAGATAATATGAGGAGAAATATTAGATCCATTTGTGCTTGCATTGGGAGTTGTGTGGAGGGTAAATCCACTAATTTTATAATTTTTTATTACATTTTTAGTGCCTGTACTTTGGTACATGAGTTTATTTATAAATTATTTTTCAAATTTATGACCAATATATGCATTTGTTGGATATATACTTAACATTATCAAGATTTTTTTTATTTATACTTTTTATTATTACTTTATAAACTAATTTTTTATTACAAATGCGGTGTATCATTAAAGGGTCAATTAATTCTCAATAGATATAAAAAAACCACAAAACAAGTCATCAACCTCTTTTATTGACACTTAAGACCATGTTATGTTTTCACTTGATGGTATGGTCATTCTTAGGTGGAATGTTACAATAAGGTTTTAGAGTATATTTCTTTTATAAGGTCTTCATATTTAGAAAAATTTTATATTTTAGATTTTTGAGTTAGTAATTTATATAGAAACAATTTTTTTATGGGGCCACTATAACCATAGTAGAATTCTAATATACTTAAATAGTATGGGATAATATTTTTTTAGTTTATAAATGTTAATTTAGAATATCATAATCTCATAGTTGAGGTTTAATAATGTGTTATTCATTCATCCATTTACTATATATGGATATGAAATATATATATTCACAAATGTTACCTATCAATTAGTAATTAAATATTTTGTTAGATAATTTATTTATTAATAAAATAATGAATATTTTTTAAAATATGATATTATTAATAGATTTATATTCTAATATTATGGGATTATATTAATTGTATGATTTAATTTTTTTATATGAATCATCACCTTATTATTATGTATAGTTGTTAATTTCTACTGGAAAATATAATTATTGATTACTAACTTGTTTATTTATTTTAATAGTATTGTGAAACCTAAGAAGCATGTTGATAAGCTCCATGGAATAGAGGTTGAGTAATAGTATTATGAATAGGGTCAAATAAGAGGGAAATATTAGAATTTCCCACTAGTGGGTGAACCTGATACTCAATTGGGGAATAAGATCACTTAGATAATTTTTAATATATTTTTGTATATATAAAGAAGACCACATAAGGTTATTAGAGTAAATTTTATGTCGGTATAGATTTTTTAGAGTAACATCCATCAATATTTAAAGAATATTTTTTCCAAAAAGTGGAGAATATTCATGGGAACATATCGATAGGATCTTTTAAAAAATTTATTTTATTTAAGGGGAGAATTTAAGGATCCATTTATTATGCTTGATTGAGGAGTTCAATAAAGAGTGGATATCTTGGTCCAGGAAAAGAGACCAATGGGAAAACATGAGAAGATTTCAATATTCTCTCCTTTGAGTAGTTATACCCTTATAATGTTCGGTGAAAAAGAGTTTGAATTTTATGCAACTAAATAAAAGGAATGCTTATATCATTTATTATTCCATAATTTTTATATAATAGGTCTATTTTTCTATAACCATGGGAGTTAATGTGGTTTATATGGATCATCAATTAATGCATGTGGTAATGTTTGAAAATGAAAAAAGGTTTATCGGTATTACATATTCTATTTTACATAATTTATTTATAAGAACCATATAGTGGAAGAGAATCCTGTGGAAGAGAATAATTTTTTTGTAGGAGAATTTGATATTATGTTGATAATATGTGGAGTGTAAATGAATACTATATGAATTTAATGTAATCTAGTGATAAGGGGAAAGATTTTTTTCTTATTTATCCAAAGTTAGAGTGCCATTAAATTTTTAATACATTGGATGAAGAGGAAATACCCAATATGATTTTCTTAGAGGGTTAGTGGAGTATCACTTTTGATGAAATAATGATTCATTTCAAGATGTTTTAATTTAATGGGACTCAAAAAGGTGGATCATATAATTTAGAATCCATACATGATTTTTTTCATTGGATAATAAAACATATCAAACTTAATTTGTATATTGTATTATTATTTTTTGACTATATATGATAGAATTTTATAGGGATAGGTTGTAATATAGGGGAGTCTGACATCCGATGAACAACATCGAGGTGAATTCTCTATTAAACTATTCTTTATTAATGAAGAAACAATAGAACTTAAAAAATGTTATTTCTTGTTAAGAGGAAAAATAATGGTTACCTATAGATTAGTGAGTATAATATTTAATTATAGTGTTTTCCATCCTTTTATATATTATTATCTGGTTCTTAACAAAGGTTTTATTATTGAGTTTCTATTTGGATATTTTCTTATAAATAACCAATTGGGAAGAAGAGAGGGGACAATTAGAAAATCGCATGATCGATTCATTAATATTTATAGATATGGAGTCTTTGGGAATTTATATATTTGAGAGATGAAATATTTCAATTTCATTATGTGGTTGTATTGATTGTCACATTTTTTTGGGGATTTTTGATTTATACTGGAGATATGTGTAAATATTTCATCAATATGATGAATCATATGTTTTTATGTTGGAATGGAACTATAATTCTTGCATAGTAAATTATGATATGGTATAATTAAGGATGATTAAGTTATAGGTAGTAGGGATGGTTCTCATATTAGATGAAGGTATTTGAAATACTTTATTTCCACATATAGCGGATAAATATTATGATTTGATTATAGAAAATTTCATATGATTTATAACTAATAGAGAGGTAAAGATTTTAATTGGCATGATGTATTATATTGAGCCTGTATTAATACGATCTTTCCAAAAGGCTCCATTTGTGCTCAAAGAGGTAAAGAATCTATTATAAGATCTTTAATATAAAATATTCAATTGACAAAATGTGTTTTTATCAAATTTTCTCTAGTATTTTTCCAAGAATATAGAAGCATTATTGCGATTATTTATTATTTCCCATATATTGATTAATATTACTAACACAAATCAGTATCCTTTTTCAAATATCGATTATTTTTTTGATTAGTTGAGAGTTGATTGATAGTTTTTAATGATGGGTCACAAATCTTGTGTTCATAAATTTATAATTAAAGATAATGATGTGGATAAAAAAAAATTATATGAAATATTTATTTTTTTAATTCATGATGATTATTCTAATTAAAAAATACACTAGATATATTTCAATCATCAATAAGCCATGTTTTCACCCTTATATAGTTTTCATCATGATATTTTTAAGAAATTATATTGATGATCCAATGGTGTTTTGTTCAATAAGTCTTAGCGATTGAAGAACCATCATGAAGTGATTTGAAAATGGGGGATTATGATTTAGTATTAATTAAAAAATGGTCAATATTGTATTGATATATACATCAATATTCGTAGAACTATGAAAAACATTATATTATCTAATTATTTGGTATCAAGATAACTTCCACATTGGGAGAATGATATGAATTTTTTAATAATACAATTCATTTATGAGTTTTCAGTTTCTTTATGTTGTATTTATTGAAAACATTATCATGTAATGGTTGAAATCTAATTGGAATTAAAATGATTCAAATTACAGATTTAACTAAAATTGTAAAAAATAATAGAGTAAAAAAGTAATTTTCAATCCATAACGGAGTGTAATTGGAGAATATTTTACAATTATATAGAAATCATTCCACATCCCTCTAAAGTTTTTTTGTGAAAATTTTAATCTAAGGTTCATGGGGTTAACGTTACACCACAATAAATATGCATCATTTATATATATCAGGAAATATTAGAATATTGGAGGTCATTACACAATAATATTATTCCCATGATATAACTAGAACATTCAAAACACAATAAAGGGAATCTATAAGATTTTTTTTGTGTATTTATTGGAGTCTGGACCACTCACACCACAATTTATATAGTCAAACATTAATATGTCTACCTCATATATGATGAGTTACAAATACCACAATACATTATGTATGTTCATGCTAAAATATGAGGTTAATTTTGTGGTTGTTTTTATAATTCAAAAATAGATATAAGAATATATTTTAGAATATAAGGATCAAACAATAATAGTGGGTTTCACACTATAATGTGTTAAAAATATTTAAATATAAAATTACATGCCCACATATAAGTATGGGGAATATATGAGATAAAAAATGAGATATTATTGATAGAATTATAAGGAGTATATATCTATGATTATTGAGAAAAAAGATGTAAACTTTATCAAAATTCTAAAATAACTTTAGGTGGATAAGTTATATTGATCAAATTGATGATTGTTATATTGTTCTTCCATATACACAAATTTAAATATGATATTCCTTCCTCTTGGACATATTCATTCAAAAAATAAGATAAAAACATTGTCAATTTGAAATCAATAGTTTAACAGTAATTATTAACAAATAAAAATTAAAAGGATGAGTGAACCTGGTAAAAGCTTTTGTGTCATGTGTAGTCCTTATATATTTTTCTCATATCATCTGTTTATTTCATATATTTAACCTATGAAAAAATTGATAGAAAAATTATCTAAGAGTCGGTGTTTTGGTTAACACTGATTTACCCAAACTCAATGGTGTTTTACTCTCTCCATGCCATTATAAGTAAGTTGACATATTCAAAAATCTATAAATATTTTAGAAAGAAATTATTTATTTTCATGAATAAATTGAGAGAATATAATATATATTCCAATATATCAATATAAAAATTCTATATTTGAGAGTTGACGTTTCTTTGTAAGGTTGTTTTTTTATATATGATATAAGTAAATTCTGATAATGTAGCTACTATAATTTCTTGGGAGATTACCAATAATGTTTTTAGGATATGTAGTTTCATGTGTTATGAATTTTATTAGCATTAATTTATATAGTCAATATCATTCATAGATGTGTTAATGGATGAATTGAGTAGTAAGTGATTGATGTTAGATAGGGATGATAAATTTTAGACCCCATTTTGGGAGATAATGATGATATTAACATCTTCACTTAAACTATTTTTACCATAGATATGTAATTATTATGAATTATATTTTAATGGCATTGGTATGTGATTAAGTAGTGTGTTAATGAAATATGAGAGAGTATTGGAGTGTTATTATTAGTATATTTGGACATACTATAATACTTATTTTACACATGAGCATGAGTTGCTGGTAGTTATTCGTGCCCTCAAAAGTTTTATACATTAACATTTTATTGATAAGATATTAGTATTCACCCACTATAAATGCTCAATATTTGTTATTTAATGGTGGTATTTTAATATGTTATAGTATATATGAGTCAAGTATCTTTATTTATTTAATTATTATGTGATATATAATCATAATAAGGGAAATATCAATTGTGACCACATATTAAAGAAGTTAAAGTAAAAGAACCTCATGAGTTGATAGAGGAGTGGCTGTTTATTACTCTTTTATTAGAGACATACCACGATATTATATAAAGGATGGTTTAGTTTGTCTAGTTCTATTGATTCTAAGTTCATATTTTATAGAGTTATAGAATAAAGGAAAACAATTCTATTTTGAGTGATATTTTATTCAAGATATTATATTGGGTCTCAAACAGATGCTAGAAAGGTAATTTATTGAAGATTATCATATGTATTTTCATATATAAATTTTTGATTTTGATGGTTCAGTAAGATGACGTTATGGTTTATTTTCATATCTTGTCATAATAAATTTTTATTAGGTTGACTAAAATTTATCACTGTATTAAAAAAAATTCGATAGATTTGATATTGAAGATGACTAGATTTTTTTTAATATTCTTCACCATTTAGTAGGGGAAATATAAATATCAATGGATAGATAGTAAGATTGAATCACTATCTATTACAAAGTTGAAATGGAATGATGTCACTATATATTTCATGATGGGTTAATAGTAATTAAAAATGGTTAATAATGCAGTTTATCTTATTTTTAATTCATTTCATAATTTATTTCATTTCCTTTAAAGCATTGAAACTCAAACATTTGAAAAAATTATTAAAATTTATGCAGAAGAAATTTCAATAATTCCTAGGATACTGAATAGTATTTTTAATGACCAAGATACGATATTCCCATCAGGATTATAGAACGCATTTAGAAATAATTGAGTTATAAAGTGATTTTAATGAAAGATTATCATCCACATACAAATGATAAATTAGAATTTAATATTAGGATTCTTATGGATATGATACGAGCATGTATCATATATTTTTGGGGTGATGGGAATATCTAGTATTCATAGTAGAGTTTTTTATAAAAATATATATCATTAAACCGTGCACATTTACACATTTGATTCATTATATTGAATGTTTTGTAAGATATATTTGTGTTAGAAGTATGTTCATCAGGCATCCCTATTTAAGCCTATCAAGGTGCATGTGACTTCCAATTACATATAGGTGCTGAGGAATATTTTTTACCTATGTAAGAGTAGGTGAAAGTCATATTATGATCCTAGATATATTCTAATTTAGTTATATATTCTAGATAATTTGTTTTATTCATGTATCATGTTGTTTAGGATGCTAGAGAATTATAAAAAGGGGAAATAGACTCCACAGGTTGTTAAGCAATTTGATATTCTAGATAGAATTATCAAAGTTTCATATAATATATCATTGAATCTATTGTATGAAGACATGTATTGTTTAATATTTTTATGAAATTTTAGGAATAATGAATCAGATCTGTATATGTGATTTAACATGATGATGTGGGACTATATTTGTATATTTCTTTTATAGAAAGATTGACATGTATTTTCGATAAAAGTCAGAAGAGTTTGTGGGGAAATTTTATGGAACATAAACATGTTCTAAGGAATCATATATCTCTAAAATAAGATACATGGTAATTAGAAGATTAAATTTTGTCCTAATATAATGATTTATTCATTATAGATTCCCAATGATGCTTTGTGGGGATGGAAATTCATATTTTTTGGAGTTTTTATTTGCCTTATTTCTATAGATATTATATTTATGTTGATGATGATAATTTTGAATTATTTATAAAAATTTGGGGTGTTTTGGTTTGATGAATATATTGGGAATAGGTTTCATATGTAAACAATGATATAATTCTCTTCCATGTACCGCTAGGTGACTTGTTGTAGTGTACCATGTACACAGTGAGGGGGGAAGAGTAGGGGGTTCTGGGCTTGCACTAATTAATTTGTGGATATATATAGAGTACCTAATTGAGTTCATGATAGTTTTATTAATATGGGATTTTATTAATTAGGTAGTCATATAATTTATTTTACGGATTTCATTTTTCTACATAGAGATATTATATCATGAACCATTCAAACCATTAGAATTCTATTTATTCCCCTAAATTTAAGTAGTTATTTATCATAATTTTCTATTTAGAATCATTTTTTGGGTGTTGGTTTAATATTTTTATGGGCTATATATTACCTATAATTTTATAGGAAGGTTTCAAGATTAAATCCCCTCCATATTTTAATTATCACACTTTTCATTTTGATTGTGGTTTTTCAATATCACTCATATTCTAGAAGTTATTAATCATTATATTTATATAAGGCCTCAAAATTAAACATTATATAATCTTGAGTTATGTCAAGAATTCACATTGAGAATCTTTTATGGTTTACAGATTAATTTAATTAGACTCTAAATGTTTCATAAAAAACATAGAAATAAAATGTTGATGCTTCTGATAGTATCCGTTTATTCCATAATAATAAAACAATTAATAATAAACTTTGTTTATTTTCAGGTTTAATCATCATAACTTTTACATGATTATATCCTTGACTTTATTCACCCTTAAATCCTGTAAAAAAAAATTAAATGTTGGATTAACATAAAAAGCACAGTATGGACATAACAATAAAAAAACCATTAATCTAGTTAAAACCTGATAACCCATGTAATTCTATTTGAGCAGATGAAACAAAACATTTTCACATGAATAACACTCATAATTTTTTATTAATGGAAAACACTAAAAAAATAGAAAGAAATAAAAAATTCTTTAGGTGAATTAGAGAATCATATAAATAAAACACTTCGAAACATATTTCAATTGAAATAACCATATGGTTTACTTCTAAATTGGAGATCTATAATGGGGATCACCCTTCGTATAAGCTATATCATGCTCATCCATGAGCAATAATGGGGCTCAAACCTTAATATAATCTATATCGGGCTCACCCATGATCTATAATGGGGTTCAAACCTTCATATAAGATATATCAAGATCACCTATCTCATATAATGCTCCAGTATCATTTTATGAATAAAACACGTTCATCACAATACCTTTTTGAAAAACTTATATAATCTCATATGAACTAAATTTCTGTATAGAATAACATTTTCATTTAAGATATCATTTTCAATACCAATATACCAACATAAAGGAATAAGGGATTTATTTAAGACATTATTTCTTATAGAGGAATAAAAACATCAAATAACGGTTACGGCGGTGGAGAAGTCGTTATCACCGTATACGTTAAAACAAATAACATTTCTTTTGTAGTTTTTTAAAGAAAGTACAGTGATTTCAATAAAAAAAATCCTTTTTAAAGCATTGAATGAAATTCTATATAGACATAGAATTTCATTTATAATCCTTTTATATCCATATAAATAAATATATAAATTAATATCTTGAAGATAATGATTTGATAATTTAATATTTAAGCATTCAATGTGACCCATACAAATTTGAAAATTGATATATTTATCTCCATGAATTCATAAATAACATTATTATAGGTAAACTATTGATACTAAATTTCATATTGTTTGTATATACACCTTATAAAATAATAGAGGTGGTTATTATAAAGAAATGCCTCAATGAAAGGAGATTGAGATGAAATCTCATTCTTTGGTCAAACTTGTATTGTTTGTTCTTTACTACCATCAATAACAAACTTAGGTAAATTTATAATTTCTCTAGAAAATTTTTAATGCTTATTATTCATTTTATATAATTTATTACCATATTATATCAATTAGTTAATTATTTGAGTTTTTATCAAACGTTTTGTCAATGTTAAATATTTGAGAAAAAAATAAACTTGTTTTGATTCAAATTATCCACATGGTCAAAATTTAATCATCTCCAGAATATTAATAATGATTTAAATATAATATGTATCATGAATAAATTTATTTAGAAAAATCCATGACATTTAGAAATAAGAAATGAAATTCATAGTTCATGGAGACAGTAGGTCGTAAGTACGCATGAACAATATTTTCATTTTTTTGTCATATTAAAATAAAGAAAACTAAATGATAAATAGTTATATTATAATAATATTATATTATCTATGTTATATATATGTTACATAATTTCATTTATGCTATCTTTTATACATTCCATGTATGGCATGAACGAATCATATCACTTTTAGGGGGCGGTAGTACACACATCCATAAATGAAATTATCATATTTACACATTATGGAAATCATAAAGGTATGTTGTAAATAAAAATTACAGAAGAATGGGAACAATATAAATATAACATATTTCATATATAATTATAGTTCCACCATAATGGACACCATGAGAGGTGTTATCGGAAAATAGAATAATCATCGTTTCTTGAGGTTTTCGTTCACCTTACATAGAAACAATATGGTCATATCCATTAGATAGAGGTTTTTGTAAGTGTAGTTAGAATCATTATCATAAAAAATATTATTATATTTCGTATAATAGGGGTTTTATATAATCAAATAATAATATGAGAATAGGGAGTGGTTAAGGAAAATATAGGAATGCAACCTGAGAGAATACGTTACCTCTAAATCGGGTAACTTTTTTTCATTTAACCCAAAAGGATTTCTTGCATTGACTTCCTCACAAGGTAAGGAATCTAGGAGTAAGGGAGGGATGTTGGGAGATTATTTGAGCATAATTTTGATGAGCAAATGGGATTTATAGGTGTGATAAAGTGGGTATATGTGGCAGCCTTTTATAAGAGGATGGAGGGGCACTTTAGGAATGTCTGGAAATATTAATTTATTATAAATTCAATTTCAATTAAAAATGGAACAAAACACATTTAATTCGAATATATGATGATTTTTATTTGAGTAAACATCATAAAATAATATTTATATAAGTTTTAAATATTTTTGTATCATTATTTTTTGATTTAATCTTTATTTTACCCTTTTTAATCTTATTATGAAGTTATGTTATTTACACATTGTGAGTTAATGTAATTACCATATCATATCAAAAAACCCACAAAGATTAATTAATGAAATATTTGGACTTATCTTAACCATTTATAATAATCTTATATTTTTAAGAATTTAATATCATTTAATAAACTATTTTATATTTTAAGTTATGAATTATGTCAATGTTGGCCAAATTCATACTTGACTTTTTAAAAAATTCATAAAAACTTGATTCCTTCAAAAACCTCTTTTATCAATACAAAAATGTAATATTAACATAGAAAATTCATGTATGACATAAATTATGTCAAATAATATTTATTTTAATACTTATAATATAATTTATTTGAATAATTTATTTAAGATGAAGTCACTACATCATGATTTTGTCATAATTAATATTATTTATTTAATGTTTTAAAATTATAAATAAAATACCATGATATAGGAAATATTTTGAAATTTATAATTTAAGTTTATAGTCTTAGTCATCAATTATATAACCCCATATAAAAATTATTTTAGTAAAAGATATATGTTTATGTTTTATTTCTCTTTAGTTAAAATTAATTATTATAACATGTCATTATCACACCCAAGTGGCTCCATGGGGTCCCAAAATCAACCCAAAGATACCCATGGTCGTAAATATCTCATAAAATATGATTAGGACAGGTTTTAGTGTAGTTTTATAATATTATAATAATATTTTTTACATTTATTTACCTAATTTACCCTTTAAACATGGAAAATAAAAAATTACTAAAGTTACTATTCATAATGTCCCAAAATAAAGGTTACCAATTTACTAAATATTGAACTTATGCTTCCAAATATGGATTAAATTTTTCCAAATACAAGACACAGAATTGGTAGGAATCAATTTAAAATTAATTCATGTTGTCAAAAACAAAAAGAGAGTTTTTAATAAGTAAAAAGTATCAAAAGGTTCACATCTGTCTATGTTCAATTTTAAAGTGAAATTAATTCCAATGGATGTAATTGGATAAGTAATAAAACAATTAATCTAATTAATCATTAAAAAAATTAAAATTTAAATATAATTATATATATAAATTATAGGAAATGACAGTTTTGAATTAAAATGTTGTATTTTCATAATTCATTAAAAAATGATCTTTATCAGAAAATTACCAAAAAATTAACCAAAGTAAATTTAGATGTCCCTATTATATATAATAAGTTTATTTTGTCAAATATAACATATAAAATTGATAGAAACTAGATTTAAAAATGGTTTTCCATCAAAATGTGGTAAAACTACATATTTAGAAAAATACTTCTTTTATCCAAAAAATTAATTTTGTTCTTATATAATATCTAAAAAACACATAAGATGAATTTTAAACAATAAATTGGATATAGAAAATATATTTTTCATTAAAAAAATCAATGAAGAGTGATATGATTTTATTAACACAATTGTTCCCTTTTAAATAGGTTTTCATAAAAACACATCCTTCATATTCATTTTTATTTTACATCCATTTATAATAAATTTGGTAACAAATGAATCATTACATAAACAATTGTAAACCATATTTCAAAATTCAGTTGATACTATTCATTCCCATAATTTCAAAGACTACACGTTAACTACCATTTAAAACAACAATATTATTATTATATGATTTTGGAGAAACATGTTGTTGCGTGTCATGTTTTCTTTCAGAAAAAGAGTCCCCTTTAATGTAAAATTAATATATTATTAATAAATATTAATATAAAATAAAAAGTATTATTCAATAAATACCTAGGTTGTGACAATTTTAGTGAATATTGTATGTTGTGTGTGAAGTTGTTTTCCACTTCAACTACAATTTGTTTAATAAATTAATCTTATATGAAATTTTTTAATCATATTATGATTTTATAATCCTCTTTTACTAATTATATTGGAAAATTTCTTCTATATATAAAGAATAATTTTTCATGACCGATTAAGTGAGAGTCATAATTTATAACTGTTTTAAGTGATAAAATTAATCAATTTTTGGTATAATGTGATAGTTTTATAAGTTAAATGATTCATTATATTGTGATTTTCATATAATCCAAAATAATAGAGCTAATTATCTAAATATATGTACTAAAATGAGTTTTTTACATGTAATTTGATGTATTAATGTGTTGATCATAGCTATATGAATTCATTCCATGAACAAATGAATTTTAGTGAATTGTTTTTTTCTTAATATGATAATTTTGGGATTTTTTTAATATTAAATAACATCAATTATATTTTTATTTTTAAATGAAAATAAAATTTATTGGGATCTACACATACCGTGTGAATATAAAGAATTAGTTTTACTTTTTTATAAAATTTTAACTGAAATTTTGTAAAATAAATAGGTGATTATTTATTTAAAATTGAATTTTTAATGATGAATATAAATATGTAAAATGGATTTTTTTAATTATGATTTGAATGATAATTTGGTTAAATTTGTGAAAAATGTGTAATGTGGAATATGATATACACTCCATAATGGTATTTTCAGAATATTAATTGATGGTGGAATTTAAAAGTGTTTTAATGAATTTTTGAAACTAAATGATTTATTATTATTTTATAAATAAGGGATAAAGTATTAATTTTTATTTTGAAAATAATGTAATGTTTGAGTTTATATATATATATATATTTTTGTTATGAAAATTGACCAAATGTTTTTAAATATAGTGACACTAGGATCAGGGTAATAAATATGACATACAAATATGATCCATGAATTTTTGTATTCCATAATTTAGTTTGTCTATATACGAGTTAAAATATTTTTCTTATAATAAATGACTTAATTGATATTCTTGGATACATTTTCCTATAACTTATATCAGTGGTTATACTAGAATTAGAAAATGATGGTATAAGACTATTTGGGAGTCTTAGTAAAAAAATATTATTTTTTTCAGGGTGAAAATTTTATTGTTTAATCATTTATGATCATCACACCATTTTTATAAGTTCATATTAAACTCAATAAGATACCTAGGTATTGAATAGATTATACTAAGTATTTATTTTTACTCCCAATAAATGCAGAACTCATGTTTTTAATAATTATATGGATGATGTTCCATAAAAAGGAAAGAGACCCCAGTAGAAGGGTGATTATAGCTTGAGACATTATAGAGTTTTTAATGTATTAATTTTTATTTTTGTTGAACGTAATTCCAAATTTTTTGTAATTTTTATTTTTATTGTTCATTATTTGGTACTATATCCATACATTGAAGTATTATTTAGATGTGTGAATCATATTAAAACATATAGTATATTAACATGAAATTATTTGTCATATTAATATCATTTTACTCTAGATTTTTTGGATCAAGGAGAACCATTGATTCCATGAAATATTTCTCCTTTGAGGCCCTATCAATCCTAGGTGGTATGTTACACTTAGAATACTCTAAAAATATTGTCTCTTTCTCTCCATCCCTCTATCCCTTTCTCAAATTTCAAAAAATCTAATGAAACAATGTAGCTTTATAGTCTCTCCCGGATTTATTTATTACGATGAAAAAATCATTTATGTTAGAGTTTATTTTCATCTTTCCTAAAAATTAGATAAATACTTGAATCCCCATTTATCTTTAAAAATTTCAAAAGTTTCTTCTTTTTCTAATAACAACACTTTCACCTATGATTCTAAGTTATAAGACACATATTTTTAATTATAAAATTCACTATAAAAAGTATCTAATTACAAGTATAAAAAGTGGAAAGGCCCTCAATACATTCCAAATAACTAATATTTTAACACAAAAACATCATAATAACTTTTATATCTTGAGAAAAATATACAAAAATTAAGAAATTGAAATAAATTGTGGATCAAATATAGAATGTTAAATCTTCATAAATATTTAATTGTTTTTCTATTAATAATCTATAATTATTTTCCTATTTTATATATTCATTTTAGGATTATTTTTTTCCCTATCTCAAATATTACCATAGTGTCATTGTAAAATATCACGTTATGAAATGACCCTATCATTGATCATAATGTTCTGGTGGAACATTAATTAATAAATATTGTATAATTTTAATTTTTATTCTACGGTGAGAATGATATTATGTTTTATTTCCTTAAAGTGTTTTAAAGGGTTTATTATACATGAATCGGGTGAGATGGAAGTCCCAAGGAAGATTGTTGGAGGATAGATAATGAAGAGGGATTGGGGATAGTGGTTTGTTTACCACTAGAACTATAGGAGAGTAACATTGAAATTTTTTTGTCCGACAAGAGGATGAGTATGAACTAGAGATTCACTTGATATCTAGTGGGTGGACACCATTACTCTATCTTACACTTGCGAAATTTTGTTGAAAAAATAATTAAAGGTAAAATTTTAATTTTTACTTAGCTTTTTAGTCCCATGGCCTGACCTCACCTCCCATTCATTTAGAATTAGTTGAATTCCTCACTTATGATCTACCAATGTATCCTCAAGACGTTATCATTCTATTCAATATTCATCTTGGCTCTTCTTATAATTTTTTATGTTGAAATCAATGTGGACTTCTACTATTCAAATCCATTATACTTCCCTTTTAAATTTCTATATTTCCCCATCATGGGTGGGTTTGTTTGGTATGTATTTCATAAAATTTATTGTAAAATAAACTTAATTATTGTGTTTTTTGTTTTTTAGGTTAGAACATACCCATGAGGGTAATTTATAAAAAAGCATCCAACTTATTTTGTGTGATTTTATTAAACAGTTTATTTAATAACATTTTTGATAATTTTTATCTCCTATTAGGGAACAAAATGTTCATTTAAATTGTGTTTTCAATTCAAATAATTGTCCAAAAATTTATTTTGTACTTATACCTAGTTTTTTTCTATTATTAGTTTTAGTTTTCAGTAAGGTAATTTTATTTATTTTGGGTTTTTTGATTATTGATGGTTATAGGATGTTGTTTTGATGATTATAAGAGATGATATAATGAAATTACTATATTCATGTGGTACAGTTTTGGAAACAGAACTTCTATGCAGTTCTAAATCATATTGAAATCTTTCAGTCTTACAACAAATTCATTTGAAAATATTTTTCTTAAACTAATATTTATATTTTTATTTGTTTATTAAATATATTGATTTACATAACATGATAAATTTTAGTTTAAGATATACATTTCCACTTAGAATAAATAATCAAAATTTCTATAATCAATTTTAAATTATGTTATATGTTTATTATGATCAATTGATCAATCTGAATAAATGATTTAATTATTTTTTTTAATATTTTTGATGTATATAAAATTTTTCACATTTCTAGCCTTGTTATATATGATCTAGGTTAATAAATTATACCATTTAATTTTCTTGGTTAAATAAAAATGTTATGAAAAGTTAAATAATATAATTGGTCATGAATAACTAATGGTAAAATTTATATTAAATTTAACTAGTAAAGATTTAATACAGTATCTTGTTTGGTATTCTTTCCATGATTTTGTAGCCATTATAAACCTATTTTTTTAATTCATTACCTAGGTATCTTGAACTAAGAATAATCTACCTACACTTATTTGTTGAATAAAATACGTAAAAAGACTATACATTTTGTACAAATATCAACATTACCTGCTTTAACCCTTATAAAATCTTAATGACTATGGAAATAACCTCCTTGTTGAAGAACATAGAGAAAAATTAGTAGCATTAATATATTTCAAATATCAGTATTCCTTATAATGTATTTAACTTATATTACATTGAAATAATTTTTTTTCACGTTAAACAACTTAAGTTCCAAGTCAATAATACATACATAAATTTCGTTAAGAGTTATATTAGTTACAAGATAATTCCATGGTTGAACTAAAGAGGAACATAATGATGTTATACATAAATAGATTTTTTTATTAATTGGGTTCTAACTCATACTGGATACCTAATTTTTTAAAAGATCAAATTTTTTGGGTTACAGAAAATACCTTGAGTCTGTTCTTTTAATAATTGGGTTTTGTTTGTAGACAAATAATATTTATAATATTACAAAAAAGGGTGAATCCTAATGTATTTATGAATAAATGGTTTTAGGCTATGTTTAAGGATAGTTTATTAATGGTCATGGAAGTTTGAATTCAATGAAAATATACCATGAAAAATCATTAAAGGGAATAATTCTTCAATATAATAAATTTTATATAAAAGAATAATTTGTGAAAAATAATTCTAAAGAATATTTTTCCCCAAATAAATTGTTTACATTAAGTAATAGGCTTTAAAAATTAATGTATTTCATAGAGGGAATATAAAATCTTGATGAAATCATTAAAAAGTGAACATTTCTAAAATTTAAAGACTTTCACGAAGGAATTTTTTAAAAAATAAATCTACGAAGGAATTATAAAAAGTAATTACACGGAGAATTCAAAATTTATGAATGAACAAAATTTATTTCAATGGGATACAACGGAAAGTCATACATAGAGAGGGGTTTTTTAAATTAAAAACAATACTTCAGTTCCAAACATGTTTTATAGGGAACGATTCCAATAATTAGGCCCATAATAATGTCATTTAAAAAATAATTCATTAGAAAAGTTCTTGGAGTGAAGAAATAACATTTTTTTCATAATACGGTGTGTTATGAGAATAAATTGCATTAAAACAATAATTACATGATGGAATATCATATATATTAGTTCAAAAATAATTTATGTGTAAAAAATTACAAGATGAGTAGGGGTCCACAAATAACTAAAATAGAGGGAAATTCATGAAATGTATTACCATGATTGATTTATGTGTTCGACATTATGTGAGTTAAATTTTATGAAAATGATTATTTTCAAAGAGACAATCAAAAAAGGTAAATGAAAATTTATCTTACTAATATAGAATGAGATTCATGCCACACCAATTTTAGGATGGATCCTTTTAGAACTAATATATATTGTCAAAAGATTATATTGGAGCATTAGTTTACCCATATCAGTTGATAGAGTATTGAGTTCTCAATTACAATTAGTTGTAATCATTTTGGGACTTTCTGTCTACATTGAACATTGAATAAATAAGTTCACTTACTAATCATTGTTGTAACACCCCAAGATTTTAAAAGAATTATATGTTCAGTGGTGTATACAATATGTAACATTCATCATAAACTAAACAAAAAATATTATTATTTAAATATGATTGTTATAATATAGCCATTAAATTGAGGGTATGAATTATATTAATCAAATTATGAAATATATATAACGTAACTACTCAATAAAAATGCATTTATTAATTCTTATGAAATATGTAAAAAAATTTCAATAATTTTTTTTATTCTTAAGATATATGTTTTCTTCAAAAATGACGATGAATATTTTTTTAGAAAATATCATAATTAATTTATAGAATATATATAAATATTATTGTATGAAAATAATATCCTTCTTGGAATCCTTATATTAAAATTTTCTTAGTTTAATTTTTTGATATTTTTCCTAAAAACATTCATTTTAAAGTAAATACTGAAAAAAATTATTTTGTATTAAAAACTATATTTTTATTTAATTAATATTAAAATTAAGATTTTTTAAATTGTTTGAATCTAAAACTAGTTCTCTTATATTATTAATAATCTAATTAAATTTATTGGAATTAATTATATGGATGAATATGTTATAAAAAAATATTCTTAATAAGATTTTTTTAAAAAATATGTTTTCATTGGGTTATGAATTTTAATTTTAAATTAATCTCTTGCACTTATTAAAATATAATATTATATAATGGATCACATATTTGGAATCATGAGTCTAAAATTTATTAAATATTTCCTTTTAAATTGTAGTTAATATTAATCGTAACTTAAGTAATTTTCATTACGACAATAAAGGGTAATCGGGTAATTAATGGTTAAAAATAACATGATATGTACTAAAATGACTCTAACACTTGACTTAATTTTAATATATGAGTATATTTATTCAATAATAATCTATTATTTGGTTATATGTCAATTTTACATTTGGATGTGATTATGAAATTTATAATATTTTATATAAAGAAAAGTAAAAAATATTCCACTCTTGTTTTTGATAATTACAATATTTATAGAATAATTATAAATAGATTATTTTTTTATGATAAATAATATTTTCAAAGATAAATTATTTATCTTCATGGTAATTTTTTTTATTTTTCGTGATGAAATAATTACCTTAAATGATAACACTACACAAACAGAATAAATATTTAATTAATGGAAACATAAAATAAATGATATTAAAATGAAAAACATTAGTATAATTTAAAAGTATTAATTGTAATGAAAATATTATACATTGAATGACATATTTTATAGTTTTGTGTTCATTATATACGAATTTTTTTCTTGATGTTATAAAACTCAAACTAAATGAATTATTCTAAATCTAACATTATTAATATTTTATGAAAATAATGTATAATTAATCTATTTAAAAATACTAAAAATATTATATTTATCCAAATTAAATTTCTAGGAATTTATAATCTACCATGTTTCATTTGTTTGTCTGTTTTAATTTTATAGTAACTTTATTGATGTTTTTTTGGAAGAAAATATTAATAGTACGGTGACTATCAAAATGAATGGCATGGGGTTAAAAATAAAAAACAAGTGTAAATAATATCTAAAACATGAAAAATTTTGATTTTGTGAAATTATTTAAACTTATAAAAATCATACCTTCTATTTATATCAATTTTTATACGTTTGGTTGTTATAAAAAATTTATATTAATTTATTATTTTATGAAATTACAGAAAGTACCCCTAAACTCAATTATGAAAGGGAAGCTCCTCCATTAAAAATTTAATCCCCATTGAGACATATATATCAAGAAAATAATTCCAATTACTCTTCTAAAATCCATTTGGAAAGTTATTTAGGTTCTTTCTGTTCAAAAATAGAAACCTTCGGACCCTTAATAAGTAATCTAAAGAGACTTCAATGAAGAAGATTTAATATTTTTTATCGACTCTTTCATGTTTTTTCTTATTCTACTACCTCTTCCTGCATTTTATTCATCCTAAAATAAAAAATCTAGTATAATAAACACGTGATAAAGTATTATAAGTAAATTATATATCTTATGATATAAATAAGTATGATTCAATAATATATGTATAATAAATATATATGAATTATATGGGAGGTTCAAACACATAAAAATGTAATCTAACCTAAGGTAAGGGTTTATTTCACAATCTCATCATTATTCAGGGTTGTTATTTTTTAATCCATAGCTATGGAAATCAAACCTAAATATTTATAATATTCTCCAATGATTATTTAAAGTAATTTTAAACCTATTTTGATTATTTAAAAAAATTAATAGAAATCTTCCTTCCATTTTCATAATAAGTTACTTTTTGATTTTTCTTAAAAAACTGCATGTGGGAAGTTTTTTAGCTTATATGGAATGAAAAGAATCTACCACTGTCTTGACACCTCAATTCTTTGAAAATTCATTTTTAAAGTTACATTTCATTTTTCAAATGAAATTATTTCATTATTACAAGTTCATTTTTTTTATTTTAAAAAGTGATTTTAAAATTAGAAAGGGAATTTTCTTTAAGAAAATTTCCTTTTAAAATTTTAATGTATTTTCACCTATAAAAATATCCTTTTCTGAATATTATGTTGATGATATACTCTAATGATACATTCCACCATATTTATTAATATGTTTTACGATCATTTTCACTTGTGGGAAGTATTTTCATTTCATAGGACAGTTCATCCAATATGGATAGTTATTGATTGTTAAGTCGTAGTGATTATGTTTTATTATTTATTCATATAAGGATTTCAATGGACTTAGTAATTGATGGTAATTGACTACTATTGTCTCTCTATGAATTGGTAGGTCTCATGAGACAAACTAGCTTGGGTTCTTTCCGAGGCCTTGCCCATTTATTTAGATGTCATGGCATACAGTTTTGATGGTATTTTCAAATGTCATGGTCAAGGCCTTGATGGTATGTTTCTTATTTTCAATGTTATAAATTCCATCACAAAGAATATTGTTATTGATTTGTATGTGATTATATGATTTGCTATCCATGGATAAGTTTATAACTCATGTGATTATTTATATAGAAGTAATTGATCATAATTTATTCTTTAATATTATTCATTACTTATTAATTTATCATATACATGTAATATAACTAAGAATATGATAAAAACCCATTCTTATGTTTCTATTCCCCATGATTCCAAAAAGTTTTTTATGATCAATATGTATGGATATGCTGAAGAGAAAAATGGTATTCTCAAGGAAAATACTATGCTGTATTTTATGTTTTCAAATGTAATGTGTAATTCTAGTATGCATCTAGTTTTCCAATACTAATAAACTATTTAAACCATTGGGATGTGATTTCATGTATCTTATTCCAAGATAACAAAGTAACCACCAATTTTTGGGCTAATAAAATCACTGTTTTCACATATATTATTAAAGAAATTATAGTGGAAACCTTGGGGAACTAGATTCAGAAAAATATATATTAGAGAAATATAACCCAATAACAAAATTTGATTATATTCCAAAATACAACAAGTTGGTGGTTATGATAATAGTTATAAATAAATATTTCCTTAATGTTTAGGGTTTCAAAAGTTTCAAAATTATACATTACGATTCTTAATGAAATCTACGGTATTCCATTATTTAGAAATGGTTCTTAGTTGATGGAATGGAAATCATATCAATGCACATAATCTATATGGAATTTATATTCTAGGTAAGATAATGATTCTAGAGCTAGATAATCTAATGGATCCTGAATAATTATAATTATATTGAGGTATATGACTTAAGTTATGACATATAAACTTTCTCATATGGAGTATCCTTATAATTCACAATGTGATGTAACAATGTTATACCATTTCATGCATCAACAACCTCCATCATCTTGATGTATCTAGGAATGTGATGTACCACTAAGAAGGGTGGGGGGGTTAATCAGTGGTACTATAGTTTTATAGTTTCCTTTCATTGCAATAAACAGATGATGACTTATTAGAGTATGATCCCAACAAAAATAAAAATATTTTTACATGGTTTTCCCCCAAGTAGGGTGACTATGTCCTTCCTGTGTTCTGGTTGATCTGACCCACACATTATTAACTAAAAATCAATTAAAATTTAAAATTTGGATGGTCTGGTCTCACATTGAAACCAATAAGGGTAGGGATTAATCAATTCCCAATACAATGCCTCCAAAAAATATTATACTGATTCGAAATAGTTTTTCAATAAAAAACAAAACCACGTTGAGAAATATTTCAATATTATCTTCCAATATAAAAATAATATTTCTCTTCAAGCCACTATAATATGAGGATACATTAATTTCTCACTAATTCCAAAGAATCTATAGTTGAGTATTAATAAACATAACCACACCACTATATAATACAACTGATTCACACTATTGATTCTTTTGAAAAAAAAAACGTGACAAATGATACTCTAAAATCAAAGTATGCACGATCTTTATCTATGTGTAAATGACCACATCCAATTTATTTTCTTATACATGAACTATACATTTCATCACATGTACAAATTATAATTTTCATGACATGCATACAATATATTTTTAATATTCAAATAAAACTAGATGTACACACTAGATGCTCAAAATACATCATACAACTGAAATGCTTACACATCTTACGCATACCTTTACTATTTAATCAAATTCACAAACAACTTATGTGAAAACTCAAATGGTATGTACATAATCCTCACAAGGTCTTCTTAAATATATAATCTATTTGTAGAAAAAATCACGTTATATTTTTCACCTGTTTATGTGAACCAAGAGAATGCACATAATGAAAGAGTGTCTCTCTAATGGCTTTCTGAAATATAATTTCTTCAATTAGCGCCTTGAGTTTTCACTTCACTGGTCAATAACTTTTGGAAAATATATTTCCATCATGTAAAAAAGAGCATTGAACCTCAATTAACAAAAAAAATTCTTACGTAGTTTAAAAAGTCTCTCCTAATCTTTCTAAAACTCTCCTAGATGAGAGATAACCACACCTAGAAAATGAAAACAACCTCTTGTATTTATAGCCACCATGCAATAGCTCTGGACCTTCTATAAAAAATTAGGCACATTCACTACCTCTATTCCATGACTTAAAGGATCACTATATCAAGATTTTAATAATTCTATTATGATAAAACCTTTTATTTGTTCCTTTTTGTTATAGAATCATACTTGAATAATTATTTTTGATCAACATGGAATCGTTATTACATTCATACAATACACAGAAGGCTCAGACGAAGCTTCGGTCACCGTCAACCATGGAGGTCTCCATTAACAGAACTCTCAGAAATGCTTAGTGACGAAGATGACGACACGTTGAATATAACAGATGTATCAGATAATCATATCAGATTTTAGATTGATGAGACAAAAAACCAAATATCAGTTAAATCCTTGAACAAAGTCTTTGCATGGATATATTTATGCACAGAACGCCCCGATGGCTTGAGGTAGAATAAGACACAACTTATATGAGCAAACAACTCAGATCATCAAATCATATTAGATAGGATGGCTATGGTTCATTTCATGTTTTTATAAAGTAGATCGTTCGTCTGGATAAAATGATCAATGATCAGATATCCATGGTGGATTCATGGCTATCCCGCATCGAATCCACCAATGTTTATTGGATCCTTTAAAGTACAATGTGTTAAAACCATCATTGAATAATTTATCTTCTTCATCTCTGGTATCGCCCCATACTGGTTATCTAAGAGTGCTCTCTAGTTCCCACTTCTACCATTGTGCTTCCCCGCACAATGGTTTCTCTTTTCCTCTTTCACCTTGAATAAGTGCCCCCATGCACTTGCACTCAATGGCTTGCCACATACTGGCTGGCTGAGGGGAAAAGTTTAGTTTCCCACTATTGGTGTGCTACTTCCCCTTAGATGGATGGATGGACCACATTTTCTATTATAAATGTCCAAAATATTGTATACATAGAAAAAATTTAAGTAACATAAAACATACCCACCTTATTAAATTGTAATTCAAAACCACAAAGGCCACACTTCTTCAAGAAAATTATTTTCTCTTTTCTTTTAGAATTAATTAATAATTAATAATTTTAATTCTTTTCATTGTTGTAGAAATTTTTTTCAACCTAAAATATAAAACCACACATGCCTCTTGAACATAAAATCGTCTCAACAATTTTTATATTTATGGATGAAAACAAATAAAAAATAATCAATGAATTCATGGGTTCTTCTGTCCCATAAATAGGATTTATTGTCAACAATATCAATCTTCCTCAGAATATATCAAGGCTCACCCACACAATCCATTCACTCACTCACCCTTTTTTCAATAACCACAACTCCAGATTCAAAAAAGATAAAAATAGAATTACATATTCTTCTCCCCTGTGACATAAGAATCCAACGAAATGTGGGGGTTTCCTGAAAACACTCTATGTGATAGTGGAATATTTAACATGGAGTTTCAACCATAGTTCCTCAACCCTTTCAAAATACATAAATTTAGTGATTATATCATCTATCTAATATTTCTTAGATATTTACACGAACTTAACATCTCTATTATAAACTCTATCTTTGATAAAATAATATTTAATAACAATATGTTTTGATCTGGAATGTTTCACAATATTCATTGAGAGATAAATTTCACACTAATTGTCATTGAGAATTTTCAACGGTCTTTCAACATTCAACACAAAATCTTTAAGTTTTAATTTCACCCATTATAGTTGAGTACACAAATTAGTATCATAAACATACTCGGGTTTAGCTATAATAAATGTCACAAAATACTTTTTTTTACTATTCCAACAGATACAAATTTCTCCAAGAAAGAATGTTTCTACTCCTGTTGATTTATGATCATTTAAATCTCTAACCCAATCAACATCAGTAAATCCTAGTACATTCAAATATCCACTTATTTTATAAAACAAACCATCAATTTTCATTCCTTTGATATACCTAAGAATTATTTCAGCAGTGATCATGTGTGATTATTTTGGATAACTTTGATATCTAGCACAAAATATTATATCATATATAATATTTGGTCTGGATATGATAAGATATAATAGGCTAATAATTAATTTTCTAAAATATTTATGAATAAAACTCTATAAAAGATCATCTTTTTTTATTTTTACACCAACTATAATAGCCGTAGAGAGTTCCCTTGACTCTTCCATTCCATATTTCTTCTATAAATCCTTGGAATATATTGTTGTCAAAGGAATATATATCTTTTCTTTTGAAGAATCTCTAGTCCATGAAAGAAATTCATCTCTTTGATCATTGGCATTTCTATGTAAATTTTCATTTGATAAAAAATTTCATCACATGAGTATTACTTGTGACCTAAAAATATTATTTCATAAACATACACAACAAAAATAAGTTTAACTATTTTCAATTCCTTTACATATATGTTTCCTTTAAATTATCCTTTAGAAAAGTTAAATTGGTTTTGGGAACTATCCAGTTTAAAATTTCAGGCTTGAGGAGCCATTTTTCAGCTTATAAAAGTATTTCTTCAGCTTAGGCACTTTAGTTCCATTAGTATAAAGTATAAAGAAGCCATGTTTCTCAATGAAAACTTTTTCTTCAAGATAACTATGAATTAATGTAGAAATTAAATCAATTTGATAGGCTTTATATAGTTTGTGATATGAAACTGCCAGAAACATTCTGATAGCCACCAATATTTCTATTGGTTAAAATGATTCCTAAAAATATACACCTTCCACCTGTGAATATCCCTTACACACTAGTATGACATTATTTATTAAGACATCACCATTATCAATGAGTTTATTTCTAAAAACCATTTTGTTCCTATTACATTATATTCTTCAGTTCTTGGAACAATATCCCTGGTTATATTTTTCTCAATATTTTTTAGCACTTCATTCATATAATTTATACTTTCCTCATGTTTAATATCTTCTCCAAATGATTTATGTTCAATTTGAGAAATGAGAGCAATTTGATTTTAAATTGTTATCCTTCTTCTATTACATACTCGAGATTTCTGATATCCAATAATATTTTTAAATCAACATGTTTCCTCAATTTCAAATGATTTTTTTTTCAATTCTAGATATTTCTTCCTTATTATAGGTTTGATCTGAGTCAACATCTAAAATATTTGGTTCATTTAGATTAATCTCTTCATTTTCTCCTCTAGAAATCTGAGTTTTTTAAACATCAATGATTTCAAAATATGATACATTTTTTGAGTCAGAATTGAATTGATTTTCAACAATATTTACATTATAATAGTCTACCAACTTGTGAAATTTTTTATTCCAACATCTATACCCTCTTCTATTTAAATGATAACCCATGAATATCCCTTTTTCAGCATTCACATTGAATTTTCCCAAATTTTGAATCTTGATTTTTATCAAACAAGGAATACCTAACACTTTAAAATATTTAAAAATTAGATTATTATTGTTCCAAATATCATATGGATTCTTGTTGGAATGTAGTCTCAGTAAACATCTATTATGTATATGTGTAGTTGTACACACTGCTTCTCTCCAGTAAAAGTTTGTATGTTTATATTCTGCTAGCATTCCTCTGCCTATTTCTACAAGACTTCTGGTATTTCTCTCTGCAAATCCATTTTAGTGAGGAGTATAAGGATTACTATATTGATATTTAATTCCATTATTTTCACTATATGATTTAAAATAATTACCAATGAACTCCTCTCCATTATCTGTTCTTGGTTTCTGGATTTAGATCCCATGTTTTATCTCTGCTTGTTTCTATAAAACATTAACATTTCTATTACTTATGTATTCTGATTAATAAAAATAACATTCATAATATGTGCGAAATCATCAAATAATTTTATAAAATAGAGTTCAACACCAATAGACTTATGTATCTTGCATCCAGAAAGATAATAGTGAATAATCTCAAGGGGCTAACAGACTGAATCTCAACTCTTCTATGAGTAGCCTATACAAGATACCCTTTTGATAGGCTTCACATATAGTTTTTCATTCTATTTTAAATGATGAAGATCTATTACCACATTATTCCATGAAATCATTCTCAAAATATTTTGACCAAGATGTCCATGTCTTATATGCCCCAATTTTTTTATTCTTTCACACTCAAGTAACAAGAATTTATAGCACCACCAATTTGGAATAGATTTCCACTTGTTCTTTCCCCCTTTATGATAAGTCTCCCATCCTTTTAATTTTTGAGGATGAAATAATATTTTTTAAAAATAAAATTGTTACTATAATCACAAATTTGGATCAAACTCAATAGATTCTATTTAATCCCTTCAACAAAAAGAATAGCTTAGGATTTCAGTTTATTGGATTTAATCTCAACAATAAAAGAACCTTTTATTTTCAATGAAATTTACTTTCCAAATGTAACTACTCCTATATCGTGTTCTTAATATCATTTTATATTTTTTTATCACCTTTCATGTGAGTGGAACAACTTCTATAAAGAATCCATGGTTTGTCACTTTTTCTAGCCTTCAAAGCTACTTCAACAGTAAGATATTATTCTTCTATTTTGGATTCCAGAATATGTTTACCATTTTCATTAGGGGTAAGATAATTAGAAAGGAAAACAATAAATTTATCTTAATTATGAACATGTTGATCACATCTTCCTAAAATTTTCTGCAAACAGTCAAATATGTTCTGAATGATTGGATTTTTTTTACTCTTCTTTATTTCCTTTTTTTTCTTGACTGATCTTCTTTTTATTTATTAAGATATTCTTAAACTAGACAAATAACTTCTCTAAGGAAGTTAAATGTTATACTTGAAAGAATAATCATTGTTCCCTAAAACTCCACAACACCATCAATACCCATTAAATATGTATCTTTAATATTTTTGAATGTTCTTTATAAGATACTATTTTTGATGAATTTCTTCAAACTAATCATTCAACTGTGTTGAGGTGATAACTCCCTCATTATATTTAACATATTTCATTATTTTAAGGAAATGATTACCATTTTTCCTAGATATCTAGATTTTACCAATATTGTTAATATAACCTACATTATTATAAATAATATATTTACATTGAATTTTAGTATAATAAGATGTGACATGTTTCTTGGGAAAAATTTCTCAGATACCTGAGATGTTTTAGCTTTAACCTATGTAGCTTTGTTAAAATCCACACTGATCTTATTTAGAGTATTTTCAGTATTAAGATACTCTATCCAAATCTTATCATATTCTTGGTCCTTTAAAACTAGTTTCTTAAAAAGACCATTCAACAATTTTCCTTTCACTAAAACTTTCAAATTTTGACTACTGATCTTGTCAATGCATGAATCTTCTCTTTTAAGAAGTTTATTACTCAACATGATTTCCTTATAGTGTTCTGTATTTTTCTCTAAAAAATTTTCAAGTTATGGTTTCAACATATGCATTATGAATGACAATTCATCATCTTCTTCATCACCACATAATATTTCATCAGATTTCCCAATATGAGCTACAAGGTTTCTAAATTTTATAGAACCTATTCTTCATAAAAACTACATGATGATAAATAATATCAATCATATTTACACAACAATCTTGTTATTTTCCTTTGAATCTTTTTTTTTCTCAATTATTTTTTTGTAGAAACATTTAAATATTTTCCACCATTTATTTTTATGTGATATTTCATCTTGATCATCACTCTCATATTCAAAAATTTTATTCATTAAAATATTTACTGAAAAATGTCTTATTACTCCATAATTGAATAATTTTAGTGGAATCTTAACTTTATACTTACCCTTTCCATTTTGGATCTATCTTGGGATAAGTGACATGATTTTATTAGACTCATCATCCTTCACCTATTCATCTTGAGATTCACTAGAGTTATCACTTTATTATTCTTTAATATTTAGTCTTCTCATGGTTTTGAATTTTATTTCTTCCTTAGCCTTTTTTTAAAACTGAGGCCTTCCTTATGATATCATTGAGTAAAGTATTTTGAAACTCATCAATAGACAAATCTTACTTTACTTAAAAATCTTAAATCTACAAGTTAAATATTTTTGGAATGTTTCTCATTAACTTATTAACAATAGTTGAATCCTCTAGATTTTCTCCAAACCCTATGATATGGATAATAACTTCATTAACTCTAATAAAATAATCATCCACAGTCTTAAATTCTGTAATTACGATATCTTCAAATTTAGCCCTCTTAATTTTCAACTTGGCTTATTTGATCATGACCTTCCACTCAGACATGTTTTAATGTTTATGCGACATCTCTTTAGTTTTTATGTCCCATAACGTTAGTAAATACATTATCAGATAAGGATGATAAAATTTAATTTTTGGATTTTCCATCCACTTCTACATTTCTTTTGTCCCCAAAAATCATTAGATCATGTTTTCTAAAGGAGGAAAACCAACAGTCATAGCACCACAAACCTCTAATCCTTGTGGTAGTAATAAAGGAATCATTCTATTTTTCTAATCAGAAAAGTTACTTCCATAAAAAATTGGAACACCCTTGCAATTTACTGAATTTAAATTCTTAATCACCACTTTAAAATATCCATGAGTGGTAACCCTCTTTGATACAACATAAAGTATCATGGAAAGTGGTGTAACACTGGGGGGGGGGGGGTGAATCAGTGGTAATATAGTTTTATAATTTCTTTTCTTTGAAATAAACCCCTAATGACTTGTTAGAGTCTAATCCACCCAATAGAAAATCTTTTTACAAGGTTCTCCCCCAAGTAGGGTGACTACATCCTTACTATGGTTGAGTTGATCTAAGACACATATTCTTTACTAATAATCAATTAAAAATTAAAAGTGGGATCGTCAAGTATAACGCTGAAACTAATAAGGGTGGGTAACAACCAATTCACAATACAATGTTTTCAAACAAAAGATTATACTGATTCACACTTGTTTTAGAAACAAAAACACAATCACTTTGAGAAAGATTTCAATTTTCTCCTGCAAACCAAAAATAATATTTCTCTTCAAGACACTATAATATGTTGATAGTTTTCTTGATCACTGATTCTTGAGACTCTAATGATTGTTATCAATAAACTATAACACACCACTATATAATACAAGTGATTCACACTACTTATTCTTCTAGAAAACTCATGAAAACTGATACTCAAAAATAAAACTATGCACGGTATTTCATTTTTGTAAATTAACAATGTCAATTTAATGTATCATGATCACACTATAATTTGTATCACATGTGAGCATTATACATTTCATCACAAGAATACACTGTATTTTTCATATTCAAATAAAACTTGATGTACACATCGGAGTATCAAACTACTTCACACAACTAAAATGCAAGCACATCATACACGTACTTTGAGAATATAACTGAATGCACAAAAAACATATAGGAAAACTGAAATTATTTAGAATTAATGCACACAATGTAATCTTAATGAGATACTCTATGTGTAGAGACAATCAGGTAATGTTTTGAACCTTTTCTTACAAACTAGGATAATTCGCTTGATGATATATTGCTTACCAAATGGTTCGGGAAATAGAATTTGTTCGCGTAGCACCTTGAGTGTGCACTGTATAGGTGAAAAACATATAGAAAAAGGATTTCCTTTATATAAACAATGATTTTTGGAACCTCTCTTCACAAGAAAAGTCCTTACTTGGTTCACTATGATTTTGTAAAGAATTCTCAAAATCTCTTGGATGATAGATAACCACACAATGAAAATGAACACTACCTATGGTATTTATAGGCCTCCGGAAATGACTCTATAACTTCAAGAAATAATGAGTCTCATTAACTACCATTGTTTTGTGACTCAGAGGACCACCATCTCAAGGTTGAAATATTTTTCTCATTATAAAACCTTTATTTGTTCATCATTATATTATACAAATGTAGTTGTATAATTATTTCCAATCAAAATGGAATCATTATAACACTCATAAAATACATTAAAGGCTCAAACGGAGCTTCTTTTAATGTCATCCATGGTGGTGTTGATGATTAAAAGTCACATACATGCCCAGTGAAGAAGATGAAGACGCTTAAAATAGAATAGATGGCTCAGATAATTAGATCACATTTTAAAATGATGGGACAATGAATCGAAACTCAGTTATATCCTTGAACAATGTCATTGTATGGATATCTCTATTAATAGAATGCATTGATGTATTGAGTTATAAGACGACGTGACTTATATTATTGAACAAATCAGATCATCAAATCAAATTAGATGATATGGATGTGGTTCATTCCATGTTTTTTAATACAGATCGACATCCCAGATAAAATGATCAATAATCATATTTTCCTAGTTGATTTGTGTATATCCCACAAAAATCCACCTATGATTCTAGGATCCTTTATAATACAAGGCATGAAATCTATGGTTTAATGATTTCTCTTCTCCCACTATATTACCTACCTATACCAGTTCTCTGTGGGTATTCTCTTACACCCAACTATGAAGTCGTATTGCCCCACATAGTTGTTGATATGCCTCTCTTGTGCATTGCATAGGCTCCCTCATTCATGTGAAATCAAATACTGACCTCATGCTATCTGGATAAGGGTTCAAGATCAGTCACCCACTGTTGGTGTGCTGCTTTCCCTAAGCTGGCTAATCATCCCATGTTTTGTTTTCTAAATAACTTAAATGACATATACATAGAAAAATTCTATGTAACATAAAAAATTATTGCCTTATTGAATTATAATTCCAATCCAAAAATACTATACTTATTTAACAATTTCCTTTTCTTATTTATTTTGGAATTCAACAGTAATTCATAATCTGAATTCTTCTCAGTGTTGTAGACCTTTGTGTCAAGATCAAATAACTAAAAACACATGCCTTCTAAACTACAAACCGACTCAATAATAATAAAATCTAATGTGGAAAAAAATACAAATTCATTAATCACTTCAAAGTTTCATTACATTAAATATAATTACAAATACATTGGTAGAAGAAAAAAGGACAAGTTCACTTTAGAAAAAATTTCATTCTTTTGTAAGTAATAAAATAGATAAGGATGTGATGATAGTTTATCATCTCTTAGGGGATGTGAATCAATGATGGTTATTGATTCCAAACACTAAAGATGAGGAGGAAATAATGAGCATGGAATTGGAGGATTATAATGAAAGTTTATTAGATAAATATTTACCTCATGAAAGATGTGTGGATGTGGAGATAAAATTATTGATTACAAAAAAAATGAAGAAAAAAATGTTTTTATGTATGAAGATAACATTACAAGTTTATCTAGGAATGTTGTGGTTAGTGTATGTAATCCAAAGAGTAATATTGGTCATTTGTTGATGGTATAAAACCAATCATTTGAATTCAAACTAGTCTTAAACAAATCTCATCGTATGAGGATCTTGTATCATGTGATATTAATATAGAGAAACTATTATCAATGTCTAATGGTCTCGATGGAAATAAATTAATGAAAAGTATTATCGAAGAAAACAGAATAAGGGAATAATGGAATGAAGTGTTTTCAAACTCATAATAATTGTGGCAAGACCTACCCTTGTGATTTTTTGAAAGGAATGGAATTTTTCTTAAAATGTAGTGAAAAGGGCCACCTAGATCATAATTTCATCACAAATAAAGTAACTTCCAAAATACAATGCTTTAACGATTAGGATATGGGTACCTACAAAAACGAATTCCCAAAGTCAAAAAAGGAATATAACTCAGAAGAAAAGAGGGATCAAGGTAAATATTTTTAAATTAGCATAGTAAAAGTGTAATGATTATGTTCTTGGGTATTTGGATGTTAGAAATATGTTTTATAAGTATTTAAAAAAATATATTATGGTTATAGGAATCATGAAATGTATAAATATTGTAGTGTTGAAGTTTTTCTTTAGGATTTGAAAGTATATGTTGAATGGAACCAATAACCAAGAAAAGTGATTAGTAGTAATGTTTTATTTTTGGAATTCATTAAAAGGGGAAAGATAAAACTAATATTTTTCTAAGGTTAAAATGTAAGTAAATGGCATAATATAGGTGAACGTTAAAATGGTCAGTGATTTCATTCATGATAGAGTTTACTATAGTTTTTTGAATTTATGGATATTTTTGATAATATGATATTTTAATTTTGAAGAATGCATGTTTTCATTAAGGTATTTGGGTGATTATAGTTATTACCATGTTTTAGGAAAATATATAATCAAGGTAATTACATGTTATATTAATAGATAATTTTTGGGAGATTATGGATAATTTGATTTAGTGAACTTATTCCCAATTTTTTGTATTTTTGAATATGGTTGAGGATCCATAAGATTGACAAATTATTGAAGGGATTGTGTTTAACATTGGATATTACTATTTTTCGATATTGTTTGATTTATCATATTGGATAACCTATTCAGAACATTTTTGTTTTGGTATATATTTAACGTCTAAATGAATGACTTATGGATCTTCTAAATCATTAAACATGATTCAGGTAAAAAAATTCATCTTGAATATCAATTCCTAACATAAGATATGAAGTGCAAATAGAAAAATCATAACCAAAGGATGAGATCATAATTATATAAAGAATCACATAAGTTTATTTTATTTAGGGATTTATCAAGATTTTTAAATAATCCCTTGACTTTAGGATAAATACCTCAAAATAAAAACATTATCCATTTATGTTACTTATTGGAAAATAAATATTCATTTAACCCACTATAGATCTATGATTTTTTGAATATTAGCTTTCTCATGATATTATTATCAATCACTATCTATTAATCCGTTGGAGTTATTTTTTCTTTTTATTTCTAAATATTCACATTCCACCAATGTTTACATATTTGAATACCTTATTTTGTGATGACCTTTTTTTCAATTTCCTTATTTTAAGAGGATGTTTTATAAATCCTTTTTGTGATATCGGATTTCAAAAAAGGTATTTTCAAATTTGAAACCCTTGATTATCAATCAAAAGTTGAAATTGAGATGATTCAATTTGTGAAGGGTTTGGGGGGATAGAATGTAACACCCAAATATTTTAAAATAACACTATGTTGGATAGTGTATACAACAAACAACACCATGCGTAAACAAACCCCAAGATATTTGTATTTAAATATAAAAATTATAACATATTCAATAAATTGGCATGTATTAATATTTTTAACCTAATTATGGAATATATATAGATGAACTACTATATATAAATAAATTTATTAATTATTATGAAATAAGTACTCAATTTTCAGTAATGTTTTATGCATTTGAAATACATTTTCTTCGAAAATGATTTTTATCATATTTTGAGAAATTATTATAATTAATTTATATAAATTATATATATCTTATTTCATAAAAATAAAATCAATTTTGAAATCAATATTACAAAATTTTATTAATGTTAATTTTTGTGATTTTTTCTATAAATATTGATTTTTCCTATGAGTAGTGAAAAAGACTTTTTTTAATGAGAACTGATTTTTTTATTTCAAGAATTTCAAGTAATCCATTTTTTTTAAAGTAGTTTAAAATTAATGTTTTCATATTATATTATTAATAATTCTATTAAGTTCATTTTAATCACTTTTATTTTTTAATTTGGTATAAAAACATTTTTGTACTTAAAAAGGTATTTATATGAAAAACTACTTTCCCTTGTGTTTGGAATTTAAATATTATATTAATTTGTACCACTTTATGAAATTTAATATTAAATAATGGGAGATCTATTTTTAATCATTAATTCAAAATTTATTAAATAGATCCCATTTATTTTTTTTCAACATGAATAGTAACTTTAGTAATTGTTATTACTAAGGTAACGGGTAAATCATG